>OU426989.1:110525418-111725418 GCA_911387755.1 Chrysotoxum bicinctum | reverse complement strand
AGAAGAAAAACAGGCTTCTTTGTACAATGGCAAGAGCTAAGCCAGGAACTTGGAGTAGAGTTGTCTCTGACATGGAAGAATCATTTCACATGGAGCACAGCATTCGATAACATTATTCGGAAACCGGATGACAAAATTCGTGCTGGATTTCTAGAGCAAGCAGCCAGTTCATCGAGTCGCTTGGTGTAAAAGGAACTTAACCACAGCTTATTGGAAAGGAACTACTTCCACGAAGACTACAGCGCTCACCAAATCAGCATCATATTTAAGACTAGAGGAATTCAGGCCAAATAGAGAAGTTTTACCATCGCTTTGCACCCTCTGCAACCTACGGGAAAAGGAAGATGTTTTCCATCTAATAGGGAAATGCCCAATTCTTCAGGAGACTCTATAATATTACTTTAATCAATCCTTTTTCACAATGGAAGAAGTCGTGGAGATACTAAATGGGTCAAACTGGAAAACCCTTTGTAAATATATCTCTGATGCTCTTGCATATAGAAACCAATTTATGAAAGATTAGAGAAATTATATTTAATGTTGCAAATTATTAAAATTGCCTACTTTTGCTTGAATACTACTTCAAATAGTGCTTCAAATCAACCGCAACCTAATTGAAGTTTCACCATAATTTTGTATCTAAAACTATATTAAGTATCTACATAAATGTATATTTGAGTTAACTATTAATAAAAATGAAATTACATACTCGCAAATCATTTAAAGCTGTCAATGTGGCCTTTGCCAATGCTTATAAGAATTGTTCAATCAAAATTGTTAGAAATCAGAAGGATGATAAAATAAAATTCACTTAAATAACACTTAAATAAAATTTTATATACGAAATTTCTTTAAGAATTAAAAAAAATTGGTGTGCCAACTTTAAGTATTTATTAAGTATTTATCGTCAGTAGAGTTAATGAGTAAGTCGGAAATCAAAAAGCGGTTCTAAGACAGGTACCGTAAATAACATATTTTTTCACCAAATGTAGACCATATTTACAATAGTACACATATTTTTTTTATCAAAATCGTTAAGCCAGTTTTCGAGATAAATAAGTTTTTTTTCAAAATTGCTTAATTGAAGTTACCGTTACTTTTAGAGCTAACAAAAATTAAATTTCTCCTCTAGAGAATCACCAAAGAACTTTGAGTACCGAATTTGAAGAAAATCACTTCAGCGGTTTAGGCAGTAGTTCAAGGTACAGAAGGAACTGCGAGGCCCACTTAGAAATATAGTTGTTATTGATGTTTTTTTCAATAACTTTTAAATGAAATACAAATTTATAATTTATATTTTATTGATCGATTATATGGTTTTTAACATAATGTATGGAATATGAATATGGGTGCCTCTGGCAGTAGCGCAAAGGCAAATCATAAGAAAACACTGTTCAAAGCGTTTGATAAACAGTTAAGTATATAAACGGATAGAGTTGATCACGTTCGGTAGGGTAATGGAGTAATGCATTGGTATTTGAATCCAGATACAATATATAAGCGTAGGTTCGAGTCGCCATTGGACAATGAGTAGGATTTTTGTGTCAGCGATATTACTACTTTAATTATTTTTGTATTTAATTACGAATGATGTAGTGTCATTTTGCTCAAGTTAGTAAGCAAGTAATTTAATTTTTCTTTTGTTTAATATCAATCTTTTTATTTAAAATTTATTTTTTTTTTAAGTTCCCTATTTTATATCTATTCTTTGCTTTTTTCTTATACATATTTGTATTGTAGCTTTTCGTTAAAAGAACTCTCTGGAGGGATTCAAATCCAAATGTTCATAAAATACATTCAGATCTTTAATTGACTTTGAAATTGGTTCATTTCGACTAAAAAAAAGGTAGCTTTCCCCTTAATACTCATTTACCGAGTAGTCTTCCAATGGTTGGAAATACAATAAAGAGAATACCTCTCAAACTAAACAGATGAGACTGGAAGATAGCTTTAACTATTTGCTGCGGAAAATGGATTGAATGGAGAATCAGCACTTTTCAAGCTTTAAAATCACCAGGTGTAGATAATATTTTCGCAAACCTTTTACAGAAAGGAAAAATGAATATAAAAGATATCCCTCCTTATTAGAATACTTGGAAGTAATATTGCACTTGAGTATACATTTTATTCCTAAAATTTGGAAAAAAGTTACAAAACACCCAAAGTCATTCAGGCCGATAAGTTTAACATCATTTTTTACTAAGGCCTTTGTAGAAGGTACTCGTAATTGATAACTTTATGAGATCAGAAGTATGCCTATAGTATAGAATAGGGCAGGACAGTGTGTATTAAAACGCGCATAATACAATCTTAGAAGCCGAACAAATGACTTCATATCCTGAGTTCTGAAATTCTTTAGAACTGCCCGGATTGCTCCAAAAACTGCGATTGAATATTGATGTGGCAGTTATATTATTGCAGACCGTTGATTATGCAATGATCATTACTTACAAATCAGACACCAAAGTTCAAAAATGGGGATAGCTACAGCTATTACGATGATAGCGAAAGGTGCAAATGTTAGAATTACGTGTAGTTTATCAAACGCTGGGTGACTAACCCCTTTCAATCAGTCAAGTGTGCAGGTTAGTGGAGGACCTACAATTTTCTACCGAGTCCAAACGAACTTATCTAGCCATTCAAATTTGACAGAAAATTGTAGGTCTGTTTCTCAATAGCAGTCGCGTCACCAAAATTATATATTTCTTTTAAATTATCTCATGTTCAACTGGCAGATTGAGTTTTATTAGCAGAATTTTATGCCAGCATATATTTTAGAGTTTCATATAATCATGACTTGTAGATGGTTTAGATTTTTGAAATTTATACAGAAAAACCATTTGAAGTTTGAACAAATGCCTACCTCATTGTCAACTTTCAAAATTATTCGATGATTTAGTTTGATAATGGAATACAATTATAATAGGTCACATAAATCTTACAACTCTATTATGAGTATCAATTTGATAGTCGATAATTTCTATCAATTAGTTGATAATTTGGTATTATGGGTATAAACTGGTGATTTTAGACCGATTGTGAATATCTACTTATCAAAAAGTTCATTGTGAGTGAGTTTTGTTTATTTTGTTCGACGCTTCGCGTTTAAAATATTTATTTGTTTTTTGTCGGCCACGAAAAGGTAACTTCCTTATGCGAAAATGTAAGTTTTTCCTTATAAAAAATTCATCATAACTCCTCAAAAAACAATTCTATCGAAGTCAACATTCTTTTTAACCTTGTTCGCCTTTAAAAATCCTGAATAAATTTGTATGTTTACGTTTCAATCAAGAATTTGTGGTTGATAAGAAAATTGATGTGCGTGGGCAGGGCACCTAGCTCGCATGAGCGAAGAGGAACCTGCTCGGAAAGTTCTTTGTGGTACATTCTATGGTAGACGACAGCGTGGTAGACCATGCTTGCGCTGGAGAGATGGCGTAGACCAGGACGCCCGAAGCCTTGGGGTGCGCAACTGGATGGCGTCGGCTAGAGACCGGGATAGGTGGAGAGACTTGTTGAAAGAGGCCAGGACCGGAACCCGGTTGTCGAGCCGATGATGATGATGATGAAGAAAATTGATGTGTATCTATTTTGTTGATATCCGTAATACCATGTCTATCAAAAAAATTATTCACAGTAATGATAAAATCAAATAAAATTCACAGTCGATAAAAAATGTTGATAGTTGATAGTCATAATACCAACTCATTAAATTTGTTGATATGTATCAAGTATCTAGTTGATAGTTGATAGCTATAATAGGGCTGTTAGAATGATAATTAATTTAAACAATAGTAGTTCTTAAATAAAGCTCCTTATTATAAAATAACAACAAATAAATTATATTGTAACATAGAACTTAACTTTACTTCTGAAAATCAGAAGTACATTTTTGAGAGCGATTGGATATTAACGATCACTTTAAAGGAACAATTCAGCAGTGTTGTTTAACTGGTGCGGTAAGACCAAAATAGCATCAACAGAAAATGAACGTTTGTTGATCAAGATAATCACTCAGAACGATGAAGAAAACAACTTGTTTAGTTTATTTTTTTAAGTTTATATAATACCTTTACTGTAGTTTCACTGCCTCACGCTATTATTATTAAAAAATATTAAAATGTTTAAAAGAAAAAATCTGCAAAGTGAATGCAATTCACATGAACTCTACCGGTTCAATATCCAGCAGTGCCAAGGCCATATTAAATATTTCTCGCAATGCTTTGAGAAGGTAGATTCGCGCATATACATGTGGCATCAAATGAGCTCTAGTTTCCTATGAAATTCGAAAATAAAAAAAATTACACTTGCTATGTTTTACCTAAATACACCAACATACCGTTAATATACGAACTCGTCTATAGTAAACACTAAATGTTGAAACCAAACCATCCAAGTATTTTATCAAATAATGAACCCCACACGATCCTGAATCAAAGTTTTCTGTGCACCGGTTGATAAGATTTGGAAAACCAAATATATAGCCAAATACCAATTCCCATTCTTCCTGGAATTGTGTTTTTAATTTCGAAATAAAAACAAACAAAAAAAATGTGTTAAACGAGTTCGTTTACCTCATTGGAAAGCAGATTGAAATCAATGTTTGTTAAGGGCGGTAATTTTTCGTAAGTGCCATTTGTGACCTTCTCTTCGAACGTTCGTAAAAGTGTTTCTAATCGAGCAGAATTGTAGAGTATAAAAGATGCACCTGTAACAATAATATTTTCATTTTTTGGTTTAAAGTTTTACAGAAAATTATTTTGACCGAAATAAAATGTTAGTGGTTGAATTTATCCACCAAAAAGAAAATGAAACAAAGAAAAATAAAACCTAGTTAGTTATAGATAAGATGAAATATGTACAGAAAATCCTTAAGCTAACACCAACAAAAAAATGAAATAAAGAACAATAAAACCTAGTCAGTTATAGATAAGATGAAATATGTACAGAAAATCCTTAAGCTAAGAGTAAGAGAGATGAGTTAAACAAAAAATTCCCGAAAAATAGAACCGACATAAACTAAATTTTTTTAAGTTCAAAGTAAATTTTTTGCATTTAATAATAACATACCTTTGGTACTACCTTGGCCGCTTCTTATCATGTTAACTGGACTTGATGGCTTTACTTCAAGCATATCAACTGTTACAGCTGCTTCTCCAAGTCGTCCAAACAGTTCGCAAAATTGTTTGTCATCTTTGATACGTATTCCATATTTATGCATGGCCATCAGCCGCATGTCTGTGGATCGTAGACTGAAGAAGAATTAAATATTTAATATAATAAAACTCAAGGGTCGAATATTAAAATAAATATAGGCGATTGGTTTGTCAAGTTTTCGCAAGAAAAATCAAAACCGATGTGATGTTGAGTGATGGATGATGAGAAACATCGAGTTTTTAAAAATGATAGGCCAAACTGCTCCTTTTGAAGGAGTTATGTGTACCCCTAACATGTTTTAACACAGTGCGAGCGTTTTGGAAATAGAGGGAGAATTGTGTAGATAACGATGTACATTTTAATGGGAAGGAAAAACAGAGTTGGATAAGGAACATTCGTGGAAAAATCTCTACACTTGACGGTACGTCCGAAATTAGGATCGACTGTATACTGATGAGCATTACTAGCAGAGCGGTTATTAAACTGAAACTGATTAAGAAACAAAATGTTTTTTAAAGTTCCATTCAATCCAGTAGTTACGTCTGAGAGATAAGCAAAGCAAATTGTATTGAACGTGAGAATGGTAATTGCTAATTCAGCGAAAAAGTAACCCGTAGATACCGAAAGCATACATTTTCGATAAGAAAGCTCGATGACAAACTCTATCAAATGCTTTAGAAATATCAAGCCCAACAATTTTGCTTTCTCCAAAACGATATAACGATTCATGCCACTTTTCGGTGAGAAAAGCCATTAAGCCACCACTGGATCTGTTGCAACGAAAGTCGTAATGACGGTCATTGAGAAGCTTTCGTTGTTTCAGATATTTCATGAGCTGACAATTGATCAGCATTTCCATGGTCTTGGAAAGAATAGATGTCAGAGCAATTATAGGTCAAAGATGAATCGTCTTTTTTAGGAATTGGTTGCACAAATCCTTTTTTCATCTAGAGGAAAAATGGACTACAAAATAGGAAAGGTAAAAATCTTACGCAGGCCAACAGATTTGCGATTATCGAAATCTTTGTGTAACCTAGCAACGGTAGTTGGCTGCGAATTGCTCTACAAACACATTGGAACTGATGACAATATTTTTAATATTCTTAACGAGTGACCAAAAGTTTTACTGCCATTAGGACACTGCAGTATTTTTGTCAAATTTGTTGCTTATGTAAGAATTTGGTTTTTAGAATCAAATCGTTGTAGGAATTTCTGGCTTGTTTAAATTTTACACGGTTTTCCACCAAGAGAATTATATGACCAAAAAAACGATTCTCTCACTTTGATAGCTTCCTTGCACCTGAAATCTAACCAAGATTTTTTCTTAGGTCTTATACTCTTTGTTCTGTAGGGAAAAATTATATTGGTTATAATGTCAGGACAAGCATCAACATCCCATCTAAGAAACAAATGGACCAATTAAGAACACGAAAAAAGTTGTTTAGTTCTTCCCAGTTAGCTTTTTTCATATTGCCACAGTTCTTTTCGGGATTTTTGTTAACTGGGGTGTTTGCACTCGAAAAGATCTCGGTATACCTTCCTTCTAGTGCTGTTTGCATTGAATGGCGAAGCCGGTTAGAATTGTGAACATTAAAATCGCCCGTTAAGGCAATCTCAGTGTGATGATGCTTGTATGCAGTGCAATAACGCATCAAGCTGATTTAATGTTGACAAACTGTCGAAATTGGGACTGTGACAAACAAAAAAATAATGGATAACTTGGACAATGGATGATATTAAACTTTATCCACATAAATGTTAAATTACGTGTGGGAACACTAGTTGAAGTGTGGAAGTGTCTGGTATGCAATGTTTGTCCGCATATAAATAACAATACCGTAGTGGAGTCCGAATGAAGGCACTAAACTTTACTATAATAAAATTCAGTGGCTTATTTAAAAACAATTTTATGGAAAAGAAGAACCAAGCAAGATCTTGTTGTTAAGTACAGCGTTATAAATTTTCTTGACAAATCGAGATTCCAAGTATTAAGTTTTGTACAATTAAAAAGTAAAATATGTGAAATGAGTACGATTATAAAGGAATGTTTTCTATAAATTTACCTGACATAATCTGCAGGAACTATTCGTGCAAGTTTACCATCTTGGGGATCCAAAACGTTTCCGCATCTTATTGGAATAACTTGACTTTTACTATCGTCTTTTGAAACTTTAGTTACAACACTAACAACTTTGACTTTTTTCCCTGATTCATCATCGACCTCGGACCAATTTGTAAACATCAAAAGTTTCCTCAAGGTTTTATGGACTAATCTGGCTCTATACTCCGATAAACCCTCTGGATTATTGATTAGAATGTCGGAAAGAGTAAAACGTTTCTTTGGATCTTTCAATTGAATTCCATAATTCTTTGTTGTCAAAACTTGGTTAATAAGAATTTCAATACATTTTTGCCTGTCGAGAAAGACTGCACAGCGGTCCTTCTGTAATTTGACTTTGGCTAACGGATATGTCCAATTTTGCGAACATTCTTTAAGCTTTTGTAGGGCTTCCTTTTCAGTGTGGGTTTGATAATCGAAAATATTATCTTCTCTGTCGGTAATTGGTATTCTGAAATAATTTTCCCACATTTCCGGATTCAAAGGAAAGCTTATATCGCCTGTTTGATTGAGTTTGCAATTGTGGACTTTTATCAAACTTGTTGCTTTACGGTTTGGTGCAGACGGTAGAAAATAGTTTTGGATCTTTTCAACCATGTACTGCGTGGGGTCTTCCATTTTTGTATTTATCAATAGAAATAGAGTAGAAGACCGCAAAAAGATTTATTTATAAGAAAACTTTATTTGTTTATTATTCACTTCCTTGCCGGGCCGGCTATCGAACTAAAACGACGAGGACGATAGTAAAAGTATTATCAAGGGTGTCTGGTGTCTGGTGTCTGGTGTCTGTATCTGTCCGTCTAGTGGGGATGTCGATTTCGATTGTCGAATGTCGACTAAATTAGAAAAACAAAATAAACACAGAACAAAATAAAATCATTCAACCGGTTATTTTAAAATGCCAGTGTATAGGGGGGTTCACATGGAAGAACATGGTTGCACAACATTGTTCCATGGGAAAATAACTGTACACACTACTTTGCGTTCACATAGGATAATGATGTTGAACATCATTATTTTTATATCTTAGAAGTGAACGGAAGCAATATGGCGATACAAATTTTGGCAGCCGTAATTATGAACGATATTCTTGAAGAGGAAGAAAACACGAAACTTGCATTTTCTTCCACTTCTTTATATTTTGTTAGGAGTTTTATTCTTATAAAATTTATTCTTTATAAATTTCACTTTTTATTTTCCACAATTGTGGTAAATTTCTTATTATAAAGTTCAAAAAATCTTTTTAGAACTCATTATTTGGTATAGATGCCATTTTTCCGTTGAATGTTTTATGGCCGAGACAATTTACAGAATGAAAAAAAAATATCAAAGTTGTCAACATCTGTTCACACAGGCTGGTTGGTTGCACGAACCACTCAGGTTTTCAAAATATTTTGAAAACCATGCAACATTGTTCGGTTTTGCGTTCATATGATAGAACATTAGGGGTATTCATGTAAACGCGGAAAACCCTCGTAAACCTCGTAAACCAGATAATTTTATCTCCGCAGAAACGAGCTGTCAAAATTTGTATGGGAAAAAGTTTCTGCAAATCGAATAAAATTATCTCACAAATTTGCTGCGGAAAGTGCAGAAATAAACCTCGTAAACTAAAGATATATGGATTCTGACTTTTAATTTGACATTTCACAGAATATTTCCCACATTTACGCAAGTATTTCTTAGGGGGTGTTCATGAAAACATGTTGCGGAAAGTTATATTTTTCTACAAAGCGGAAAATTATCTCGTTACATGAATACCCTTATTGATGGTTATCGAACCATGTTGTACAAGATGTTCTTCCATGTGAACACCCCTTATGACTACGTTCAGCTAAATTTATTTTAAATGACTGCTTTGAAGCAATTACTGCTTTTAAACGAAGCAATATTACCTTGCAATTTTTAAGCCCGTTGGAGAGAGACGTGTGTGGTGGCGGGGTTACACAAGGCGGAAGATGACTCCAAAAGAGAAACTAAGATTAAAAATCGCTTTTACTGCTTTTACACGGAAGCGATTTTTAATCTTAGTTTCTCTTTTGGAGTCATCTTCCCCCTTATGTAAACCCGCCACCACATACGTCTCTCTCCAACGGGCTTAAAAATCGCAAGGTAATATTGCTTCGTTTAAAAGCAGTCTTTCGTGTAAAAGCAGTCAATGGGCGCATTCACTAACCTAGTCACTACGTAGTCATAAAGTCAACTAGCTTTGACTGCTTTTAAACGAAGCAATATTACCTTGACGTCTTTTAAACGAAGCAATATTACCTTGCGATTTTTAAGCCCGTTGGAGAGAGACGTGTGTGGTGGCGGGGTTACATAAGGCGGAAGATGACTCCAAAAGAGAAACTAAGATTAAAAATCGCTTCCGTGTAAAAGCAGTACTTGCGATTTTTAAGCCCGTAGGAGAGAGACGTATGTGGTGGCGGGGTTACACAAGGGAGAAGATGACTCCAAAAGAGAAACTAAGATTAAAAATCGCTTCCGTGTAAAAGCAGTATTTGTGAATGCAAAATTGCACTACAAAGCTAGTCAATTCAAACTGTCATATTAATGACAGATGTAAACATATAAAATAAGAAAAATTATGTTTTGAGAACTTTAAATAAACTTTTTTTTACAGTTTAAATTAAACGAGCTTTTGAGACAATTGATCCGATTATTTTGCTGGAGAAATTGAATAAGTACGGAATTATTGGCATTGAGCATGATTGGTTTTAAAGCTTTTTATTGGGACGTTCACAACAAACCAAAATTAACGCCGTTTTATCTGATCCTGAAGCAATTGATCTGGGAGTCCCCCAAGGCTCAATACTTGGACCACTACTTTTTAATTGCTACATCAATGATATGAACAAAGTTTTAAAAAATAGTGAACTGGCAGTGTTTGCAGATGATTCACTTTTGTATGTTGAAGCCGAAACAATCCAAGAATGTGAACAACTAATAAATGAAGACCTTGATGTTTTGAGTTTATGGCTTAAAGCTAATAAACTAAAATTGAATGTTACAAAAACTAAATGTATGGTTTTAAATGATAATATTAATGTTAATATAGGAATAGATCAAGAAATGGTTGAACAAGTATTTGAAATTAAGTACTTAGGAGTTATTATTGATTATAAATTAAGATTTGAATCCCATGTGCAATATGTTTCAAAAAAAGTATAAAAAAAAAATAGGTTTTTTGCGAAGAATTCGTAATAAAGTAAGCACTATTACGGCTATAAATATTTACACCCATATTAATAAATATGGTTTACTGAAGGTTTATCGTTAAGCCCTGGACTAAGTGCGAAATTTCATTAATAAAACAAATTTTCTGTTAAGTGACGTTTACTAAGTATGATTAAGTTAAACCACCGAAGTAGGTGGTTTAGCGAAGGAATAAGAAATAGAAATGGCAATTTCTTTTTTATTAATCAAAAAATTAAACAAAAGTGAGAAGTTTCTAAATTAATTTTGAAAAGAAATAGTAATAATAAAAATGGCACAAAGTTTTAACGATTTCTTGAACCGTTTGGATTTGCTGGATAATCCTAATTTTTCTATAAGAAGATCAAAAATCTATAAACCGCGATATGATCCGATTAAAGAGCTAAGCGAAGAGGAATTCCGAAAGAAATATAGGTTTTCCAAAAAAAACATGGAAAAACTTATAGCTATCGTTGAAGCAGACCTAAATGCAGACAAAAGAGGTGGACATATTCCTGTGGATTTACAAGTAATGGCTTCTATTAGATACTGGGGTCGTAATGAGGTATAATGATTGACTCGATGTATATAAACATAATCTTAAATAACATTACTCATTTAAAAAAGGTTCAAGACGATTGTGCTGATATCCACGGCTTTAGTCAGCCTACTCCTTTTTCTTTTTTTGGTAATATTGTTCATGATGGATTTTTTGATAGAATTTATAAAAAAAAACAAGCAACATCAACAAGCAATATCCACAATCAGACACAACAAAAGCAATTGACAATCAATTTAGGTAGCCACAGAATATAAAAAAGAGATTGCTTACTTTTGTAGAAGATTTTCTTAAAAGGATTTTTGATAAACGTCATTTTACTATTCCGGAAACATTTTGTTTTTATTAATGTAAATATTTAATCCAGGACTAAACTCCTATTCTATGGTTTAGTAAGACAGTGGACTATAGAAGGAATAAGCGTTTTTTATTAATATGGGTGTTATAATGTAATTATTAAACCTCATTTTGAATATTGCTCTACAATATTATACTTAATAAATGGAAGTTCAATGAACGCTCTGCAAAAACTGCAAAATAAAGCAATGCGTGCAATACTTAGATGTAATAAATATACTCCTATTGTAGTTATGTTAAATATTTTATTGTGGATGAATGTAAAACAGCGTATTTATTTCAATGTTTTGTTTTTTGTATTCAAAATTAAAAATAACCTACTACCGAGTCAAAACATATTCGTTACGTCAGAGATGTTCAACCGTATTTGTTAAGAAATAGAGATGATTTAAGACTACAAGCATTTAGAAGTACGAGATCTCAAAATAGCTTAATATATAAAGGATTTAAGCTTTTTAATGAATTGCCAAATAACATTAAACAAATAAGTAATAAATTTGAGTTTAAACAAGCAATAGTTAATTATGTAAAACAAAATATTTCATAAAAACATCAATATATATAAAAGCCAATGTCATTGTAAATAACAAATTATATTTATATATTTATCATTTTTTAAATTATTGTAAATTGTAAATAGCAAAAAGTACGCTTAATAAATACTTTTGAATTGAATTGAATTGAAATAACATCACATATAAGATATAATATTAATTTGTTTAATAATTTCACTTCGAAAATATCTTTCACCAAAAATTAAATTTGTATTTTCAACGAACAGCTGGGGCCTGTTTCTCAGATCATACACATCATACATTTCATACAACATACAACATTTTCATACATCATACACATCATACAATTTTCTGTTTCTCAGATTTCACTGGAAGTGTTGTATGATATTTTTATTGTTGTATGATGTGTATGATTCTGACATTTCATTATTATTTGCGTGTGAAGTTAATATAAATCTCAATTTTGCTTTCTTGTGAAATAAATTGGGTAGATCAATTGTACTCGTACGTTCAACTTGAATGCATAAAAACAATGCACAATTTTACAATAAGAGTCATCGAAGAACATCGAAAAGCACTTCAGGATGTATTGCTGATTCAAGAAAATGGAAATCAAATTCGTAAGTTTAATGAATTCTGAATCATGACTCCAACTAATAGTCTAATATTCTCTCAAGCTACAAATATTGATAACGTGGACTCGAAAGAAAGAATGGCTCTTTTTGATGTTCTCCTGCAATCAACATGCGAAGGAAAGGCACTCACAAATGAAGGTATACGAGAAGAAGTCGACATATTTATGTTTGAGGGCCATGACGCAACAACCTCAGCTTTAAGTTTCGCCTTCCCTCAAATCGCCCGACACCCAAATGTCCAGCAAAAGCTTCTCGAGGAGATATGCGAAGTTCTAGACAAAGATAAAAGCCATTGCATTACCTATCAAGTTCTGCAGGAATTGAAATACACCGAATGTGTTATAAAAGAAACTCTACGACTTTATCCACTGGGATTGGGAAACATGCGTAACCTTCATCTGGCCTTACCGAAACGTCGTCGCTGCCTCTGTACATGAGCATGGCGCAGGCCCCAGAACAGACGCCGATGGTGCTTTGCTCACGAGAAGAGAGGAATTAAATTAATTAAAGCCGAATTTGGAATTAAAATTGAAAAATGTATCGAACAAATACGAAAAGAATACAATGAGAGGCAGAAAGATGATGAAGATAGTAATATAAATTAAAATTACCAACATACCACGATTTCGATGTGTCCTTCATTCCGTGTAAATAATTTTAACCAAATATATAAATGTTTGAATATCCAAAAGATTTTATTTTTGCATTTTATAATATACATATGTACAAACTTTATTGCATTATATTGATTGGTCTAATTGAACTTTCTTAAGTTTTCAATCGAATTAATATTATTTTTAAGCCATGATCGCAATGTATCAAACATTATTTTTTGTCTTCTGTATTTCACAATGATGATGAATGCCTGTTGTTCTAATCTCTCAATTTCTGGTCATGCTGGAACCACTTTTTTGAGGATTTATATGAAGAAAATGAGCGACTAGCACAGTCCATATATTATAGTAAGTCAATGGTTATAAGGCTCTATTTATTATTATAGAGTTTCTAAATTTCTCAACCCCTGTGGTGTTGGAAAATACCTATCCCGGGCTATGCCAAGGGATTAGGCTCTGTTGAATATACTATTGTAAGTTTTTATGAAGATTGTAAGAAGCGACGAACTATACTGCATGTGCTAAGGATGACTGATTTTTGCATTTTTTCCAATTCTTTGAGAAGTTTTTCCTTTTCCATCTGTGAGACTAGAGCCTTAGTAATAAGTCCAGTTGCTGAAATCACAATTGGAACAATGTGGACCTTTTCAGCTCGATACATCACCTTCATCTCATTTGCCAGTTCGGTATATTTTCCAATTTTTACGCTGTATGTCGATTGTACATTATGGCTCAGAGGTATAGCAATATCATATATGGTGATGTTATTCGCACATTTGTCGAAGACGACTATGTCTGGTCTGTTAGCCCTAATAGTTTGGTCGGTTATTATTGACCTATCCCAGTATAATTTGAATGTGGTGCTTTCAAGAACCGGCGGAGGATTGTACTTGTAGTAGGGTTGGTTTTCTACTACCAGGTTGAGGCTTCTAGCTAAACTCAAATGCACGATTTTGGCAACTTGGTTATGTCGTGCTGTGTAGTCGTGGGAAGCCAAACTAGTGCATCCGCCTAATATATGTTCTATTGTTTCCGACGAGGTCTGGCATCGTCTGCATAGATCGTTTTCAACAGGTTCTTTGAGCACATTCCTTCTGTAATTCTTGGTGGCAACAACTTTATCCTGGATTGAGACGAAAAATCCTTCCGTTTCTGGAAACAATTGTCCCTTCGTCAGCCATATGTTTGAGTAGTGCAGATGGGTGCTTTCTTGCTCAAGCTGGTTGCGATGAGGGCCATGTAGGCTTTTGTTTTTCCAGTTTTCGATAAGAGCGGCATTCGTATGTACATTTAATGTAGACTCGTGGGTTTGTGAGCGAAGATTAAGAGGCGTATACTGTTTGTCTGCCAGGCAAATAGTGCGCAGGAGGCTTGATGTTTGTGATTTTTCCTGGAAGTAAGATCTGAGGTTATTGATTTGCTTATCATGTAAATACACGACGTCGATAAGTCCTCTGCCTCCTTCGCAGCGTGGTAGGGTAACTCTTTCAACTGCACTTTTAGGATGATGGTATCGGTGCTTTGTCATTTGGGTTCGAATCGTTCTCATGATACTGTTCAGGTCCGTTTCTGACCATTTAACTACCCCAAATGAAAAGGTTAGCATAGGGATGACCCAGGTGTTAATGGCCTTAAACATATTACCAGCGTTTAGTTTGCATTTAAGAATGAGTATCAATCTCTCAGTGAATTGTTTGGTTAATGCTGTCTTTATAGCTGAATCACAAATTCCTTTAAGTTGGATGAGCCCCAAATATTTGTATGATTCACCATCGGACAAGTTAGATATTGCATTTCTTTCATCGATCTGGTAGCCCAGGTCGTCATTTTGAACTTTGCCTTTCTTTAAATGAACGATTTTGCATTTTTCTATCCCAAATTCCATTTTTATGTCATCACTAAATCTCTTAACAGTATGTAGAAGTCTATGAACTTTTTCTTTACCGTTGGCATAAAGTTTGAGATCGTCGACGTAAAGTAAGTGGTTGAGCGTTTGGGTGCCTGTTTCGGCTTTGATGTTAAATCCGATATTCACCGATTTAAGCAGTTTACTGAGTGGGTTAAGAGACAAGCAGAACCAAAGAGGGCTAAATGCGTCTCCTTGGAGAATTCCTCTTTTGATGCTCACTCTTGAACCAGTCAGGCTTCCTAAATGTAGTGTTACACACCACTTTACACTTATAACTTTTAAAAGACTTCGTATTTTAGGGTCTATTTTGTATATCTCCAGGATTTCATGCAAATAGGAGTGAGGGACGGAGTCGAAAGCTTTTTTATAGTCAACGAAAGCCATGCTTAAGTTGCGTTTTCCCTGTGTAGCCTGACGTACTATGACCGAATCGATGGTCAATTGCTCCTTACATCCTTGAGAATCCTTAGTACAACCTTTTTGCTCTTCCGTTATGATATTGCTATCAATGCAGTGTGCATATACTCGGTTGGTAATTATTTTCGTGAAGAGTTTATAAACTGTTGAAAGACAAGTAATAGGTCGGTATGCTGCTGGATTTGATGTAGGATTTTCTTTTGGGAGAAGAAATGTGTTTCCTTGCATGAGGAAAGGAGGCATGCTCTCCGGCTCATCAAGCCATTTTGAGAAGTGCATGGCTAAGAGCTGGTGCAGAATCGGAAGCTTTTTGATCCAAATGTTTTGGATTTTGTCGGGGCCTGCGGCTTTCCAGTTGCACACCTGTCCAATAGTTGACGTAACTTCGGCAACTGTTATAGAGCATGGCTGCATCTCCATTATGTTTTCGTTATGGTGACGTTCTGCAATCAGCCAGGGAGCGTCTTGTTCGTGTTTTTCCGCCTTGCCCCAAATTTCGTTCCAAAATAATGTTGCTTCATCAATGTTAGCCATTTCTCCGTGGTTTTCGTTTGAATTTGACTTTAAAACGTTCCTGTAAATTATTATTATTATTATTATTATTATTATTATTATTATTGAAGTAAAACTTCTTTTCATACTTCTTTTCATAGCTTTGCTTTGAGAGAAAAGAAGTTTTACTTCTATCGCGCGTACGTCAGTACACACTACTTTTTTACTTACAGCAGAATTGTGTGTTGTATTAAATGTATGAACATTTATAGGTTAATTTGCTGTATGATGTAAATGATACATTTCTGAGAAACAGAATCATACAACATTCCAATATTTCCAGTGTAGTATTCGGTCATACATTGTTGTATGACAGCAGATCATACAACAAATTTGAGAAACAGAAATCATACAGCAAAACTGTCAATATCATACATTGTATGATGTGTATGATTTGAGAAACAGGCCCCTGATTGTGAAATGTCAACTAGCTTTGAAGCAGAAATTTTTACACTACGTTTGAGGGGAAATTTCAACTAAATTTTTAGTTGTCTTTAGCTATTCAGAACGAGTTGACTACGTAGTGACTAGGTTAGTGAATACGCCCAATTACTACGTTTATAAGAGGTATTGAAGCGAGCTTCGACCCTTTGTAAACGGGTATTGAGTTCAAATGAGCTTCATTCGACTCGATCTCACTCGCTCAGCGGTGTCGAGTCGAAATATGAGACGAAAAACCTGGGTCGAGGAGTTGGCTTAAGCGGAAGATGACTCCAAAAGAGAAACTAAGATTAAAAATCGCGTTCGTGTAAAAGCAATATTAACAAAATGTTTCAGAATCGCTCAACACCATTTCAACTCAACTCCAAATCTAGCTCTCAACTCAAATGACGAAAAACCTGGGTCGAAAATCCGACGCTAATACTACGTTTCCACTGAACGATAATCTAGATTATTTTCCAGTTTGATTTAAGATAATCTAGTAGTGTTTCCACTGGAGTTGTTAGATTTATTTTGACATCTAAAATCTTATGTCGATTTCCTTTACACACTACGGATTTTAGAGATTTCGATCCCTTGTCAAATTTTGTCTTTTACAGCCCGATTCTCCCCCTTGTGAGGAGTCACAAGTCACAAGCTCTTGTGACTATTTCTTGTGAGGATTGTTGTGATTCGATAACATTTTGGTATTCTCCCCCTAATCGTCACAAGAAAACTCACAACGAAGCTCACCACACCATGCTGAGATTTTTAAGTGTCATTATTTGAATAGCTGATTCAAAACGAAGAAATTACTTTATAAATGTATTGTTTTGGAGAGCGAATGGATCATTTTTGTATCTCCCAAAGTTTTTAAAAGCCGTCGTCGCTGCAAACTTCCTGATACGATTAGTTTCTTTAAAAAATGTTTGTTTATATAAAAATGTTACTTTTCATTTTCGTGGGAAAGATCAGCAATTATATTCACTAGAACAAAGTCCACTTCCATTTTTGTGTACTCACAATTATTCACAAATCTAGAAAATTTTCTTATAAAATATACTGAATGTCAATCCAAGAAACATTGAAAATTTATGAGTAGTTGTGACCTGCTCTGAAGGAGATCACAGTTTCGATTGTTTTTGTGACTCTCACAAGTTGTGACTGAGCGGCAGAATTCGAAAAAGTCACAAAATCAATTTCACCTCTTCTTTTGTGACTTGTGAGGTATCACTGACTTTGGGGAGAATCGGGCTGTTAGTGTGCGTATTTCGTATACATGTAAATCCCTCTTCAAATACGGATTCGAAGGATTTGATCGCTGTCAAAAAAAATCGATGTTTTTGGTGTGAAGGAACGTAAAATCTGTCGTAAAAGTGAAAATTTGACAAGGGATCGAAATCCCTAAAATCCCTAGTGTGTAAAGGAAATCGACATTAATTGCAAGCAGTGTCAGTTATTAAAATGTTTTTTTTTTTTGTTAAGTTTGTCAACAGACTGTTTTTTTTCTTTTTTCTTCCATCAAATTGTCAGATTCATTGGAAATGGAAAAGTGAATCCGTTCAGTACAGTAGATTTCAAGAAGTAGATTTATTTGAAATCTCGAATGGAGATGATTAATTTTTATATGGTAAATTTAGTGATTTCAAGCAGATTTCAAGTAGATTTGAGTAAATCTCAGATTATCGTTTAGTGGAGACGCAGTATAATCCAACTCGATCTTTCGATACTGCATATAAACGTAGTAAATAGCAGGCAGTAATTTTTGTAATTTAGAAATATTAGGCCTATTCGGCGTGATCTTTTACTCTCGTATTTTCTGTTATTTTGCTATGAATTCATACAAAACATTTCAGCTTTCAACGAATATTTTATATTTGTATACTAAAATGTGGTTCAAAATCTGCTTAGAAATCTGTTATGAACTGTCAAACTTTCGAACTCAGAAAAAATCTCTTACGAATCATTTTTTTGGACTTTTATCATAAAAGATTTCAATAAGTACACAGGTATATTAAGTAAAAATGGATATTTGTTTTTTATTTCGTCAACGAAATGTTCTTAAAAGTAGACAATTGTAAGAAAATATTTTACAACACATATAATATAAGGAAATAACGATGGCGCAAAATTTTAAACAGATTGGCGCAAAATTTTAATTGAATTAGTACGATGCTAAAGCTGTTTTAGTATGATACTAGGTTAAAACAACGAATTTGCAAATTTTAATCGAATATAGCATCATACTTTCTCTACCCCCTTTTATTAAAGTTAAAATCATCGAATACCTACTTTATTTTTTTTTAGTATCGTGCTAGCTTCATATGACTCTTTGACATTTGCAAGCTTTAACATCGTACTAATTTAACTAAAATTATGCACCAATAGTATTGCCATAGTGTTCCCTGAAACATAGGTGGTAAGATAGTATTTTATGGTACAGATGCAAATAGTGTGTAAGAGGTTAATTTTTTGTTCGTCACCCATTTTAGTTATGTCAGATGAAATATTTTACTTAAACAGCTGATTATGATAGCAGCATAGTTCAGTTTGATAACAGATTTCGTTTTCGAAGTTGCATAACAGACTTTTATAAAAGTTCGAACCTTTGAATACCAATCATAAGAGATCTTTTAAGGTGGAAATCTTTTATGATTCATAACAGAAAATTAATAGCAGAATATAGCAGATGTGGCAGAATAGGCATATCATTGGATTGTTAATATACAGGCAACGGTTTGAAAAAATGCACACCTTAGCTGTTTCAAAAAAAAAATTAATTAAATTTTAATAAAAGGTTAATGTTTTACGTCATTTCCAAAATAATAGTAACATGGACAAACTGTACCACGTTGACAGTTTGTTTTTGTAGTGAATTTCCAAAAAGTATTATAATTGCACAAAGCACATGTGTTTTGTCTAAGTTATACACCAATATTATCTGGGGAGCACCCGACTTTAAGAATTCGTTCGCTTTTACCCTACAAGCATGTAGCGTACTGAGTATAATATATTTCCGGGGCATTTTAAATCGAACGAAAGAACATTGCTGTGAATTAATGTGCATTTTCTTAAAATACGCAAATAGAACTTATACTAGCCGTATTTTTTTTTTAAGTCCATATAGAATTGTAGAAAAAACTTCATTATAGGAACTTCATTGCAAAAAGTTAAAAGCACATGTGCACGCTATGGCATATGTCAGCTGTATTGACGACTAGCATCAACCAGCATCCAAAAACGTCATTTTGACTTCTCTGAACAAATTATCGGTAACATATATGTAGATAATATTATTTTCGCATAACAGGACTTAGAATTAAGTCTCGAAAATTATCTGGACTTAGCTAAGTCCGTATAGACTTATGTAGTTGTTTTAACATGTAAGGCGCTTAGTCCCATTTATTTTCGACAATTCTCTATGGACTTGCAAAAAAACACGCCTACTGTATGTTCCGACCAAACCGAAATCTGATATTTCAGCTGATAAATGTTGAGACTTCAAATATAGATAAAGCAAGATTCCATTGAGGTTTTGTCGAAATCCAGAGTTTTCATTGAGATTTCATCAAAATCTCCATGAAATCTTTTTCTATCAACTTGAAATATAAACAGTTTTCACCCGAAATCTCGTTGATAAAAACATAGTATAAATCAATTCGTTCACTCTCGGTATGTTTGATTTAAGAGTCTGAAGGGAATTCGTTTTGACAACCCGATTTTAATTTTAAAAGCATGTTGTGTTCTACACAGTTTTATGAAAATAATGATCACATAAACACTCAATGGTATTGTTGTTATTGCTAACCAACAATTTGGAATGAGAATACCCAGAACATGTAACGCATATAAATATATGTGACTTTAATTCAACAGCAACAAACATACGGAATGCTATTAATATTTATTTAGGAAAAGAAAAACATATATTTTTATTTTTTTTTCATTTATTTAAATATTTCAATACACCTCTATGAAATTCCTTAGCTGATTCAATATATTCTTTTAGAATGTTGTTATTGTCGGCATCCATTTCATTTAGTTTGTCTACTATTTCTTTAAGGCGCTCGTCAAAGATTTAAATTTCATCAACAATGAACATTCCTTCAGAAGCTACAACTATTTCCCTATAAATCTGTCAATTTTTCCTGCTTCCTCGGATATAATTTATCTTCTCTCCTTCTCTCACCACAATTCAAAGAGGGAATCCTTTAGACGGCTTTTAAACGAAGCAATATTACCTTGCGATTTTTAAGCCCGTTGGAGAGAGACGTGTGTGCTGGCGGGGTTACATAAGGCGGAAGATGACTCCAAAAGAGAAACTAAGATTAAAAATCGCCTTCGTGTAACATGCGGTCTCCACTAGCGATGAATCCAGAGCATGCTTTAAAGCAACGTTCATTATCGCTAGTAGAGACCGCCATCGCAGCTATATTTTCATCGCTTGCGATAGAAAGTATGCTCTCATCGCATACCAATACCATCCATCGCTTGCTTTATCGCAAGGAGAACTGTCATATTGTTCTGGCGTACCCAAATTTAATTTAACTGAGTTTGAGTTTTGCGTGCGAAGAAAGCTTTTGCTTGGGGTTTACGTTTTTCTAACAAAATTTAAAAAAAAATCTGATTTGAAATTGTCAATAGAACTCATTTATATCCATTAAAATTATTCACTATACTAAAAAAGTATGCGATGAAATGCCCAGCCACAAAAATTTGACAGTTCTTCTGCTCTCTGCTTTCTGCTTTGGCTATTGCGATTGCGATGGATTTATCGCTAGTGGAGACGGCGTGTAAAAGCAGTATTATCTGCTTTTTATCTGCCTTTTCGCTTGCTAACAAGGCAGAACATTTCGAAAGGTTTGTTTGTTTTGACAATCTTGTGTTTGAAAGTAGATTTTGGGGAGATTTTGTCGCAACCTACTAGAAATCGGAAATCTGAAAATGTATGGGAAATCTAGTAGATTTGGATGAGATTTTGAGAATTTTGCTCGAAATCTAGATTTTGATTAGGTGTGAATAGCGTATTATAGTATATAAACAAATCAGAGCGAACAACAAATAATCTCTACGAACTTAACTTAACCAAGAGAATTTTCACTAAAAACTTTAAATTTTAATTTTATGTGTTTAAGCCAAGAACAACCTAGTACGCTGATGATATGACACGAAAAATCCCATTCAAAAAAGCCAACGAAATTAAAAATGAAAATTTTTGTTCAGCAGTACGCTATTCGAAGAGTGGATTTTGAACTGCCATAAAAATATAAAAAGAACATCCCTAATGTTGAATAAAATCATGTTTGACATTTTCTTTTGGTGTTTCTGTTCGGTGTCTATGGCTTGGTTGGTTGATTCATATTCAAAACAAATAACAAAAAAGTATATAGGTATAAAAAAATATTTGTTATATTTCCCTCATTGTTTACTTTAATTAAAAATAAATAAAAAAATGTCTTGCACCTATGCCGATGGATTGTCCCCGTACGAAGATAAAGGAATACTCGGTGTAGCGGAGGTTATTATTTCAATTAAAATAATCCAATGTATTTAAGAAGTATTTCAATAATTCGATTATTTCCCAGAGATTTGATAGTGAAGACGAAGTGAATGAGAAATGTGAGAAGCTAGCTAAACTAATTGAGGCTTCCAAACACGTTGTCATACATACTGGAGCTGGCATAAGCACATCTGCTGGAATCCCTGATTTCAGGTAAAGAAAATGAATATGAGTTCTGACTAGAAAAGCAGTTATCACGATCTCTATATTTTATACTTATTTCTATTGAAAAATCCTTACGTTTTCGTTCAAAGCTTGGTTTGTAAGACTGAGCTGTATAGAACAAGCACTTCCTAAATAAATTGTTTGCATTCAATGTTGTTGAAGATACAATTTTTTATATTTAATTAGAGGGCCTAATGGAGTTTGGACGCTAGAAAAAAGGGGCGAAAAACCCACTGTCAACATATCATTCAATGAGGCAGTTCCCACAAAAACCCACATGGCTCTTAAGGCTTTGGTCGAGAAGGGTTACGTTCAGTACATAATAAGCCAAAATATTGATGGACTACATTTGAAATCTGGTCTCTCGAGGAAATACATTTCCGAACTCCATGGGAATATGTTCGTGGAGCAATGTAGCAAATGTCACAGGTGAAATCGTATTTCAGTCAAATCAAGTTCAAGGCTATATATGTTCGTCCTTAGGCAATACGTAAGAGAAACAGCTGCAGTGACTGTTGGACAGAAACCTTGTGGCGGCGTATGCAAAGGAGGTAATAATTCGCGCCCATGTCGAGGGGGTACATTGTTGGATAACGTTCTGGACTGGGAGCACGATTTGCCAGAAAAAGATCTCGACATGTCTCTAATGCACTCAACGTATGATGATATTACTTTGTAACTTTAAAAACTTGTTCGTTTTAATATCTTTTTTTTTAGCTTAGCTGACTTGAACATTACATTGGGAACAACTTTGCAAATCGTGCCAAGTGGTAACCTTCCACTTAAAAACAAAAAATATAATGGCAAGTTGGTAATCTGCAACTTACAGCCCACAAAACATGTAAGTTTTTAAACTCAATTTTTGTTGTCGAAATCAGATTAAACTTTTGATGTCCTGAATTATGTTAAGATTTTCAAAATTGCTCAATTGGCTCAGGTTTTTGAGACATTGCAATCAAAAAGTGAAAAAAGCTTTGTATATTGGATGCTCACCTAAAAATACTTATACTAGATAGTATGTATACCTTCTAAACAATGGTTAAATTTTTTCATTCCTTTTTGAGAAATAGTTGGTTTGAAGTAATCCTAATAATTTTTCCGAGATTATAAATAATGCATTTGAAAACTAGTACATACTTTGAGTGGTGTAAAAAAAAAAGTAAGACTATAATATTTCAAAAACCTGATAAATTCTAAGGTTTGATTCGAATTTAGGACATCGTAAAAGTGAAATCTGGTTTGTACAACAGAAAACGGTTAAATTTTGTTGACCTTTCTGTTATAGGATAAAAAAGCCGATTTCTTGATCTCCACCTACGTTGATGATATTATGACCAAACTATGCAAACGCCTTGGTATTGAGATACCAGAGTATTCGAAAGACATAGATCCAACCAAAATTAATATAGGTTCGCAATGGACCATTCCATTCGAGACAACAAAGAAAACAGAAAAAATCTACAACGAAAAAGTAAAAGAATTTAATTTGAAGAGGAAATCTAATCACACTTTGGAAAATACAAATTTAGCCAAACTGAAAAAGCCCGAATTCAAAAGACCGAAAGATGAAAATAAAGTAAAAGAAGAAACAGTCTCATGAATATCCTCAGTATATGTATATATGAGTGCATTTATAAATCAATTTGCGAAAATAAAATTGTTCAGACCTCATTATTGTGACTCTTTTTTTTAATAAAAAATAAAACTAATTTCAACAAATTTGCATTTTCTTTTTTCCTGTGAAGCTATGAAAAACTAGCAACGAAACTATTTGGTAAAATGATGATAGTTTAAATAGGTACAGATGGCATGTACATACTCCGAATAACTATTGACCGGAATCTCACACACTTTTAGCATACACAAGATTAGCGAATACGGGGACATTTTAAGCTACATACCATTTTTTCTTTCATGTCCGCACAAATACATTTGCTTGGAATTTTTCATTTTTGATTTCAACACAACGTGATGGTACCACGAACATAACAATGGTTGAAAGTTGTTGCTTGTAAGTTGTAAGGCGCCAGTCTCTGGTTCTTCACGAATTGTCACGTCACCGAACAAATATTCATGTACCAAAAATAAGATTACCTGGCAATTTTACAAATACAGATAATGAGGTTCTCTATATCGATAGATACATATTAATTCCAAATAAATCTTCCCGGTTTTAAAGTTTCCGAATTCCCTGGGAGAATATTTTCCCTTTGAAATAGGGAATAAGAAATTTGAATCTTGAATCAACTTTTTCGTAGTAAAAGAACTCGCGAACAAAATGGAATTGAATTTGAATTAAAAAGAAATCTTTTCAATAGCGGCAAGGATTTTACGTGAAGAGCAAAATGAAGGAATCGGGAACCAAAGGCCAAGGGCTATAAGATAATCAGCCCTATCACAAATTCCATCGTAATCGGAACTTTTACGAATTCCGACAAAAAGCTATCATCAAATCCGTTTGTAACAGCAATTTGTATGAGATTTTCCACTACGATGGATTCTGTGATAGTTTTTTTCGGGATTCGTAACAAGATTCCGATTACGATGGAATTCGTGATAGGGCTGAATCTTTAAAAGCGACATTTCAAATTGAAGACCAATTATGTCAACATTGGCTAAAAATATGCCAAACAACTGGAAGAAAGAAGAAAACTTGCGTTGGCGTTTTACATAAAACATAATGCATTTCCCATTTTGTACATTTACATTTTTTCCATATTCGAAGTTTCCTTAGAAAAATCTATCACAAAATCCATCGTAGTGGAAAATCTCACACAAATTTTCATTACGAACGGATTTGGTGATAGCTTTTTTTGGGATTCGTAAAAGTTTCCGATTACGATGGAATTCGTGATAGGGCTGAATGTATCATCAGGAGTTCGTTTTAAGTCATACTTTAAGAAGGCCTGCTTAATTTTTGGCAAGATTGCTAACAACGAGGAGGTTGAAATTTTACTTGAGAAGGACATTGTTGATAAGATCAAGTAAAACAATCTGCTGGCTGCGCAAGAAAAAGGCCTCAAGCGTAATAAGTATCATGAAGAGACCATCGACAAAAATTAAGCCTGATGGTCTGAAAAAGACTGAGAAGATGCCATCTTCCAGATCAGCGCAACCGCGTTCTTTAAGTCATGTTTTCAGAGATAATCTCCGAGGGTCCATACCTTAGTTATGACTGGCGGGATGCTCAGAGAACAAAGGGATTTCGTTAACATCACTAGTATCACATTGGGAGAATTTGAAACTCAAGTTTATCCCAGCAAAGGATATCACTACACAACCAAAGGCTCGCATTTGGTTGCCACATGAGCTTTCAGCCAAGCGGATGGGAGGTAATCGAATCCGCTGGTTCCAAAGCAAGACTGGCCAAACATTTACAGCCCTATTCTGCTTTTCACGTGAATCGTATATCCGATCCACTCACTCGATTCCCTTTCACGCTGCCTTTGCATTCTGCTATCCATCAGGTGAACTATATTATCCCGAACCAATTTGACATTCACGTAAACAGCTGTTCATGAGATAATCTTCTGAATCTTGGATAATTGTTTTTGATTTCATTAAAAATTCAAGTTCAACCGCTCCACCTACACAGAAGAAATTTTCTAATTTGTTTTCATCTTTATATTAATTTTTTTTTCTAATTCCAAGCAGAGTAATAAGAGAATCCGCCAACAGAAAGCTTCCACCTCCACAGCGAAATGAGTCAATATAAAGAAAAGAGAAACTAATTGCTTGTTTGAGGTTTTTTGCTATAGATAATTTGCAAAATGGCGTTGGGCAAGATTTAGATGCGGACTTCGCTCAGCCCACATATGTCCCAATTATTACTCTACAAATGACGACAGAACAAAAACTCTTGTTTAACCCAAAATGTTGTATGCCTGGAGTTGTTATGTGCGTTGACATTCCCATAATGACCCTCTATCAAAACCCACGTCTCTTTTACATATGTACATCAGAAAAGGCTACCACAGCCTCATTACAATCATTCATAAGTAATCGATTACCTAGTAAATAGATCTTTTTGTCCTTATACACCTAAAAATGTTAATAATCTATTTTTTACAAAATAGTTATAATAAATTAGTTTTTACTTACATTTCACTGAACACAAACCACAAACGATCCATTAAATGAAAAATCCCCAACATTTCATATGCGGATCCGATTTGTATAGAATGAATCCGTTCACGTGAATAACAGAATGGGAAATACGAAAACATCCAGCGAAGCTAGGTATTCCTTATAATACTCATTGTCGCAGTTATGGGCATCAGCAGGAAAAGGAAAGTCATTCAGTTTCTCTGTAAATGCCCTGCTCTAGCCGGAATGAGAGACCGCCAACTATTTGGAAAGGTATTCCTCGACTATCTTAACAAACTATCTGAACTAAAGGTCAAAGGTCTCTTATATTAACATGACGAAGTGGCTCTGAGACGACATCTGTAATGGGTACTTCTCGATTTTAGGACAGTAAGCTAGCGACCATCAGGTAGAGGGGAGCTCATCAATCCCTCATCATATTCCATTAAATCCATAGGTCGAACGAGTTTATGGTGTCAAAACGGCGCACTCCAGCGCTATTTGGGTCACTTAGCAAGACCTATTACCCACCTACCTAAAAGAGAAGAGAAAATTTTCCCCGGGAATTTCCATCTAGAGTTGGACTGATAATGTCAACGCGCGTTACCATTAATAAAAAAAAAAAGAGTTTATTTTATGCTTGATTAAACGGTTTTATATTTCTACACCATAATGAATTTCCCTAAGATTAACATTTTTTCTTTTGCATGGCAGTAAATACATTATTATTAACTAATTTATTAATAATTGTTTGTATATAATATATGAAATGATTAATATTTGACATGATTTTACTTACAATTTAATTGCAATATCATTAATCTGCTTGTTTACTGATCACTCTTAGACATATTCAACTACATACATTTTATATAATATATATATTTTTTATGTATAAAAGGGAAAACTATTTTAAAATTGATTTTGTTTGTATATATATGTAAACAATTTCTTTGTGATAAAAATTCTGACTTTTAATCTCAATTTAAAATTATTTATAGACATACAATCTATTATTATCTAAAAGTAAGTTTAACTAACAACTAGTCATTGTTAAAAAATTGTAAAATAGTATTTAATTTCGCAATACATACTATGATTGATTGAGAGAGAGAGAGAGAGAGTGAGAAAGTGTGAGATTGAAAAAAAAAAGTTTTTCTTTTTATTATATTTCTTACATTTTATGATTTTGTCTAAGATTAACAAATTGAATCTACTGGGTGTTCGAATTTATTATATTTCGAATATTGGCGATAATGTTATTCTAAAGTTACCAAATAATTCACACTTAATCCAAATGAAAAAAAAAATTAATATTCATAATCAAGAGAAACGTTTTAGACAATAATTTTTGTTTTATTCACAATTATCTTATGAAATTAATGCACATGATAGTAATTTTTTTTTTGTTAATTTAGATAAATTTAAATAAATACAAAAAATTTGCCTAGTTCCGTTCTGGGGTTTGTTTTACCTAAAATAATTAATTTAAATCACATAAAATGTTTTGGAATTTATATTTTTCTGGTATATAGGCATAGTAGAATGCCTACATGAATTTACCTAAATCGCTAATTTTTGTCTCGAAGAGTAATTAAGAGATTTAAAAACGAATAATATACAAAATCATTTGGTGCTTTAGATTTTCATTTTATAAATGCACTTGGAATCTTTGTCTGACAAAGCGAATGCACAAGTGTTTTTTTTTTTGTTTTGTTTTATTTTGTTTGAATGAATTTTGTTTTTGTTTAACAATATTAAGAGTAGATTCAAATTTATTTTTTTTTTAATAAATATTAAAATATATCTTTATCATAATAAATAAGACGTCTTGTAAAAAAAGTTAAATGCGAAAACTACATAAATACAAAAACAATATTGTAAAATTTTATTTATCAACGAATATTATATGAGAGACTTCCTTTTATTTTTTTTTAAATACTGCAATGGATTTCACTTTATACATTTACAACTATTTATTATGGTATTACGCACACTGTTTACTTTTAGACCGGCTCAAAAGTATTCGGCCAAAATTTGGACGATAAATACATAAAGTGTAACCAGCAAAAAAAGGAATACCTACATTCTAATGATGCTTGAGCGACAAAATAACGTTTGGTTAATTCTTACACGTCGATTGATTGTTATTGTATTTAGTTTTAACTAGGATAATTTTCTGATTCAGACTTGGTACAGAGGTAGAGATTACATTGCTACTGTCACCGTTTAAAATGATATTCGTTGGTGTTTTGGTTAATAAGTGACTGGATGATGATGATGATGATGTTGTTATACCAGTTTTTGAGGGAATAGACATGATATTCGGTGATGTTGATACTGTTGTTATAACGGCACCCTCTGAAGGTTGACTATATATTGCACGCATTTTCTGAGCTCCTCCGCCGGTAACAATCTGAGCGATTTTAACTCCATTGCGATTCTGAAAAAAAAAATATATATTCATAAACATAAGCTATACAAAACCAACACACTTAAACTTTGTAGTATTTGTTAAAGAGAATTTTAACTACTCATATTATATTTTTTAAATGTCCAACTTACAAAAGATATTTAAAGGTGGATCATACAAATTATATTTATTTAATTTTCTTTAATTTATTGTAAATTCAACTTTAGTTTTACAGATTTGAACAGTTATCTGAAGGATAAGCCAAACATCGTTTTTCGGAGCATAAACTTAACAACGCATTGATTTTCGTCAATTAAAATTATATTTGAAACTGTAGAATACAGTTGATAAAATAAGAGGCCTAAAAAACTAGTGACTTGCAACTCTCAACCATTCCTGTGTGCGTATTAGCAGGAATGGAGGAGAGCTACAATGTTCTGCTGATTCCGAATGGCTAATGAGCAGCAACTTTCATGACTAGATATACTCTTGGGAGATTTGTCACTTCCTCGCAAGAGGCAGTACACTCAAAAGCAATTTTGCAGCGGCTGAGTATTGAACCTGATTGTTCAACGCACTAACCATTATGCTAAGGCAGACTTCTGGCAATATCTATGAAATATTTTCATTAGATATGCGTTTGAAAGAAGCTAGACTGTTATAGACAGTTATCTTGCGGATAACATCACGAGAAAAGCGGTTGATTCTACGGCTTGCCTTAAATTCTACTCTCCAGCGACTAAAATAAGGGCCAAAAGCGGATTATCAGCCAACATAACATAGGTCCGAATAATAACAAAAAATTAATAATCATGTTTTGAGGCAAGTACACACAGAGCATCAAATAAATTCTGCAATAGTCAACGGCCTTGGCTTTGATGATGATGATGGCCGTGGCGCGATAGTTGTGTGCTCGCCTGTCAACCTCAGTATCACAGGTTCGATCCCTGCCGTCGTCTATGTCTTCTTTAATTTCATTAAAACCTTCTAAAAATTGTCATCAATAGGTTGCTGGTTTACTCATTACATGTTGTTTAGGCATAACACTAACAACATGTGATTGAGTTAAACTAGTATGCCCAACAAGGATGAAAAACGAAAAAAATAATGCGAATTATAAGGGACATAGAAATAAGACACGGCAATTCTCCGCTTTAGTTCAGCCGCCATCCCTGGAGATACAAAAAAATCTGAGACAACCACCTTCAGTCTCAGAACATCGTGCCACACATCTTTCCTATCCTTCTTTCTCTTCCGTAACTTCACGCCCGCGCTGTGTTAAAACATTTAAAGGGTAATCATATTCCCTTGAGCGTGAGTTGAGTATAAAAAAAAAAAAAAAAAAAAAAATCACTTCCCATCGATCAGCGAAATCAAGCATCATTGCGCATGGTTAGTACTTGGATGGGGGACCGTTCAAATACCAACCGTGTGCTGTTGACATGTGTTTCTTCTGTTGTTCTTCCTTTCTGTCTGTCTTTCTGTTGTATTGTCTACGCCGATGGCCTCAGTTGCCAGTGCTTTGAGTGTCTCTACTTCGTAGATTTATCTACGGAGTAGTGTAATATGTAATGTAATTCTGCAATAGAACATGTCACTTGGACCAGTGAATGGAAACGCGTTGTCTTTTCGGAGTTTTCAATCTTGACGGTCGCGACGTCTACAACTTTTATTTTCATGATCTGAGAAAGGATGAGCTTGTTTTGGCAATACATCAGAGTCGTACATCAGCAGGTGTCATGGTGTGGGGAGGTATTACCTAAGTTGGCACAATCGAGTTGGTGTTTTTTGTACACAACAATGAACGGAAACAACTACAAATATTTACTGGAACGGTTATTTCTAAAAGTGAAAAACATTTTCGGATCCCTGCGTTTGATTTTTCAATAAGACAATGCACCCATTCACACTTCCAGGGTTGTTACCAGTTGGATTCAATCGGAAAACGTGGAACTTTTGCCAAATACTAATAATTGAAAACGTTTGTTCATGACTAAGTCGTAAAGTTTCTAAAAGCGGCAGACAATTTGAAGACAAGGACACCTTAATTGAAGCTATTCGCGGTGGCTGGGACCATATTTCCTATGACTATTTAAAAAATTGTATGATTCTGTTCCAAACCGTCTTATAGAGGTAATAATCAATAGTGGCATGCATACTCATTATTAATGTAGAAAACCTTTATAAACAAATGTTTTAAAACTATAAAATGTAAACATGTCATTAATTTTTTACTTTTTTTTCTAAAATTTTGCATGTGGCCTCATCCTATTGACGCACTTTTTTATACCCTTTGTAAATAGTTCATTATTTGATCTTGGGAAATTTCAACGGTCGTTTCCAATAAAGCCTTTAATTTCATGAATTTCTTATGGGAAAATACGTACCCATTCAAAGGTAGGAAATATGTTCGGGTACAAAATGTCCAACAGGTAAATAGAGTTAAAATCGATTGAAAATTTGTATGGTCTCATCCCAGTGATTTGCAGTGTGTATGTATGTACATACATTATGACAACAAATGTTAAAAATTTTCAAGTTGAATATTTTGCCGACACATTTTTCATCACTTTTTAATTCGAATTGAAATAAATACATTTAGAAAATAAATGAAGTAAAGTGGATGGGGAAATCTTTGGGAAGGTAGCATGCCATTTTTTAAACCAACTTTAAAATGTACCCTTTCTTTATTGTTTAGTTTTCAGTTATAAATTTATATTTCAAGAAATAGTTTTGCGGTAGTATTCGATTTTAATTTATTTCTATTTTATGAAAATGACTTTTCCGATAACCTTATCGGGTTTAAAAACACAAGTTTAAACGGCGGTAAGATTTAAGTTTTGTTTGTTGACATGACAGAGCCCTGCAACAAAGATGCACAGTTTTCCTATTTGTTTACATCTTACCAAAAAAAATTATTCGCGATCGGGCTGTCCAGGAAAATTATTAACGTTCTAAAAGTGTTGTACAATATAAAGGGCCTAAGACTTATGAGGAGTTTGCTTTTCATATAAGTCGTAAGTGAAATAACCGATCTGTCAGTGGTGGAATAGTAATTGCAGAAGCAACAATTCCTGCACTTATGTATGCAGACAATATATACCCTTATTATGGTTGTCAATAATCAATTGATAATTGATAAAAATTGAAATTCGATATTTTATACCCCAATTAAAAAAAGTTTTGGTCATTGATAATGATGCTTACCGTTGTGAACAGAAAGAAAACTGACTTATATTGTCAGATAGTTAATAATTTCTTAAATAAAATTGAGTTTAAAAGTACAAAATTTCAATATTTATCAAATATCAATTGATAATATTGACAACCATTATAGGGGTGATAGTCTTCTTTGCTGACAAGGTATAAAGAATAAGCCAGCAAGTTTCTGCAAACTCTGGAATCTGGTACGTACTGAATTTACAAAAATCAAAAATGATTGCGGCAGGCGACCAAGAAACTAAAAGTGGACTTTTAATGGCGAGGTAGTTGAAATTGTGCGGGAGGACAATAATCTGGCAATTCTTTTACTTCAAACATAAATATTTAGAGACATCTGGACGGAAAATTATCTCAGGCGAAACGAGTCACATTAAGAGAAATTATATAGAGATTATATTATAAAAGATCTTCATATTGAGCATAGCGCATTGTGGCTATTTCACTCAACATCAGCGTCAATTATTCTATATGGAGCCCAATTATGGGGATATTGCTTTTTCGAAGCCGTAGATACATTTCGGCATTATTTTTTTAAAGGATTTTTGTCTACCAAGAAATATCTCAAAGAACTATATCTTTAAAATGAATATGAAAAGTTGAAAGGATTCATGATGATAGAATGGGAGAGCCTGGAACCGAATGTGTTAAAAATATGTATAACAATAGCATAAAATGAGAATCCATTTTCAACGAGTATTAAGTTCTGCACGATGCTTGAAATATTTGGAAATACATAATAAAACTGAAGCTAAATCTTCGCTGTTAATATGATAAATTTGAAAAAGCCTACCCATGAGACCCCTACTGACTATTTTTGTTGGACATATTATAGTGCCGTTAAAACTAGGTTGCATTAAAAATACCGTCAGACTTACATGCACATAGTTAAACACAACACAAAAATCGTTACAATTCAGTGTTAGAAATGTGATCAATGTTTCATAACAGATACAGCTTATGCCACCTCCCAAAATGTATACTTAATTTGGTTTAATGATTTTTTGTTGTTATATACTTTTTTTTATTGATTTCATATGCCTCTGAAATTAATATTTTAACTCAATAAGCTCCTAACAAACGAACATATTTTGATTCAGTTAGCAAACTATATTTGAATCGAGGTAGCTGACGACTATTTGCGTATTGTAATACTCTTTAAACGCTAAAAGGACTTCTTATAAAATCTCTTTCTTATAAAAAAAATTACAAAGCCACGTTAATCAAGTCCTTAAATTATTCATACTCCGATATTATGCATGTACTTACATTTTGGACTTGTTTTCGATTCTGCAATATTTTCGTCGCTACATCGTTTCCTGTGAGTAAGAGATTTTGATGCTGTCCGTGTATTTGCACTCCACTAGCTAGATACATTGTTTGCACTGGGATTGTCATGATCTTTTTTTCCCCATCATCCTGCTGCAAAAAAAAAAGAAAATTATAAATTAAATGATTATACTAAAACTTGAAGATGCTATCAACGAACAAGTAAAGTGAGTATTTTAATATTTAAACTAACCAAAGGACTCACAGATTTTCGATCTTGTAAGTTTTCATCGAAGCCAGAATCGGAAGAATTATCATTGAATTTGGTTGCCACTGACTGTACGGAAGAACATGGCACGTTATCCAATCCCATTTTCTTTAGTTTATCTTGCGATACCGCAGAAACGGGCTTTATCAGGAACGGTTTGTCGACAGTCTTTACCATGTGTTTCACATCGGTCAATTCCGATGGTTTAAGTCGAAGAGTGTTGAATTTTTCCAAGGAATGTTTGACAATTTTGCCAGTGTCTGATTTTACTTTATGCATAAATGAACTCGATTTACTGCTTAATTTATGAATAGCTTGATGATCAAATGGAGCTGCCATCTTGCCGGGTGTAATCTGAAGATGACTACTATGGAGACCAAGATCGATAGGATTCAGTTTGGCGACTTTAACTGCTGATGAGGTAGGAAGTGAGTTGGGAAGAACTTTGAAATCTAGTACAAAATCAGTCTTGGGAGGATTGTTGGTATTGTTGTTGCTGTTATTTAATTGCTTCATGTCGCCGAGTGGGAAATTCTCTGATTGGCGTTTGTAAAATAAGTGGTGTTTCTTCAGCACCGGTGTAGGATTGCGATTCGCTGGCGGATTAAAAGGCAATTGATAAGGACTCGCCTTAATGCTAAATTGTTGTGGGGCGCTGAGTTGACAGGCTACTGGTAATGGCTTTGCTGAAATTTCTGTTTTTTTGCGTTGGTGTTCGGCACACGGGTTGTAGTTTTGTATGTCTAAGATAATAGCACCAAGTTCTTTATTCTCAAACACAACTCCGCAGCAAGATTTTCGTTTAACCCACAAGTTTTCATCGAAAAATTGTACCTGGTCAGTGTTGCTATTGCGGAACTTTTTGGGTTGAAGACATTTTCTTTTACTGCTGCCACGACGGTTGATTTCTTGTCGAATTTTAAGACTAGCCGATTCGATTGCTCTTGTTGGTGAATATTGCACATCTTCACAATCGCTGTCAAGAGATTCTGGTGTCAAAGGCAGCGATTGGCTTTCCCATGATTTACTTCCTACACTTATGTGTTGTGATTTATTTTTATCTTGAACGACTTTCTTTTTGTTTTTCTTGAAAATTTTAGAGAATTTTTCGGGAATGAGGGATTTGTGATTACTGGCAGCACGGTCAGCCGATCCGTTGCTTGAAGCTTGTGTGCAGTCATCTTTAAGCTTCTTAAATTTTGTCATAGATTTCATTCCTGGTCCAGCTCGAGCATCAACAACCTGCACAATTAAAATTTAACATTTTACTCATATTTTTGAAAATTTTTATTTTTTAATAACTTACATGCCCCCAATGCCGGTTACTGCCGGCTGGCAGACGTTTGAACCTCTTTACTAGCAGAACACAAGCATTGCAAATTTCGCCATGACGTGCTTCTCTCAAATCGAAACATTTCACTGAGTCTTCTTCGTATTTTTTAGAGTCAGTAAATCTGGAACTATTTTAAAGGCAAAGAAAAATGTAATGTATTTAATTTATCATTTAATAAAATTTTAAATTACCTGCTAGATTTGGCCCTGCAAATACAACAACCTTCGGCCGAACGATATACTCGAGGCTTATGAAACGAAAACATATCGGATTTGTTGTTTTTTTTCTCTCACTTGATAACTTTTATATTTTTTTGTTAAATATTTTGTGATATTTATAGATTCTTCGTTTTACTGGCAATAAAGATATACTTGACTATCTTTTTTCGAACATTTCAATAATGTTTTTACGCTAAAAAGAAAACAAATATTTATTAAATACATGACTATTATGTATTTACAATTTTTTTTTAGAATCCCATGTTTTAGAGTCTTAACATGAAATAAATTCTAGCACCCAAATTAAGTTGGCTAAGTGGCGGTTTATGTTTGAATCCAGGTTTAAGGGGAAAATGTCTGCTAAATTACTTTCACCAACTGCGATAAAACTGAACCACCGAAGAAAAACATGAATCGTACAAAAAGGTAAATCTTTTGGCTCTATCAACATGAATCAACAAAAAAAAAATGTCTAAATAATATGGGAATCAATAAGAACACACACTTAAACTGAGAAATTAAAAACAAATTAGTATATCGCAAGCAAAATAGAAAATAACCCTCAGAGAAATCAGAATCAACACTTATGTATGTAAACAAATTAGACACCTGTAGTTATTTTGGAAGTTTAAATTAAAGTTCACGTTCAGGATTCACTTGGAGAGGCTATCACGAACTCCATCATAATCGGAAACTTGTTACGCATTCCGAAAAAACCTATCACAAATTCCATCGTAGTGGACAATCTCATACAAATTGTCATTACGAACGGATTTGGTGATAGCTTTTTTCGGGATTCGTAAAAGTTTCCGATTACGATGGAATTCGTGATAGGCCTGAGTATCTATACGTTTTTGAACGACCAAAACTGGATTGTATAGGTTTTGGGTTAAAAATCTGCCGATACGCAGAAAATTCAATACAAATATTTTAATAGGCGTGTTTTGTTGAGCTTCTTAATGTACACATTAAGCTTATTTTGCACATGTCAATACAACAACAAGTTAAAAGCACATTCACTCTTCAGTAATTTTAATGTAACATTTCTTAATGTGTACATTAAGAAGCTCAACAAAACACGTCTAATGTCGACGAATTTGGTGCAGAAAGCAATATGTTCTATTTATTTATTTCTTTAATAACTACAGCGATGGAAAAAATAATAGAAACAAAGCTTTACATAATGATCAACCATTAATAACTACATACAATTATGTCTTCCTCGGTTCTAATTTTTATATATTAATTGCACCTAACATGACTTTGAAATGGTGCAGCCGTTTGTTGTCATTAGCTCTTTGTTTGGACTTAACGGTAAAAAAATGAGATAAGTGATAATTTCGAATGCAAAAAATAATAGAAACAAGGTACTTTGACTTTCAATTTGACTTAAATTTCGTTTTTTTTTTTTTATTGAAATAGACGTTTTATAATTTATTTATTAGTGTTTCAGTCGTTTTAATAAAAAAAATATAAGTTATTTTAAAATTTTATAAAAATGGGTCGTGGAGTGCATTATACTATTACTGAGCGCAATTTAAAAAAAAAACTTCAGAAAAAATGGGAAAACTATGGAAGAAGTAGCACCAGCATTAAATTGTTTAAAACAGAAGATATTAACAGCTCTCCATTCAAGTCCAAAGCCAAAAACAAGAGGCAGAAAACGAAAGACCTCAAAGCGGTTTGATAAGATATTGGTACGAACTAAATGCGCCTGTTTCAAGAAACCCACTAATAGAAGCAAGGCTTCCTGGAAGGAGTTCCAGAAAAGTACCATTCTTGAGCAAGAAAAATATTCTGCAGAGGATGAATTTTGCAAATGGAACAACGTTTTATGGTCGGATGAAACAAAGATAAATTTATCTGGTTCCGATGGAAAAATGTATGTCAGACGACCTAAGAACGCAGAGTTCGATCCAAGGTACTCGTACACAAACAAGACTGTTAAACATGGTGGAGGAAATATCATGATTTGGGGGTGCTTCCCAACATCTGGGGTTGGTCCAATTTTTTTGATAAAAGACAAAATGTGTGCTACTTACTACGTCCGAACCATAAATGAGGTTATGTATGCTGCCATTTGCCGAGAAAACATGCAAATTAAATGGAAATTCATGCAAGATAACGACCCCAAGCACTCCTCAAAATTGGCTAAGGAATACTTTAAAAGAATAAAATAAATGTTAAGGAGAGGCCATCGCAGTCCCCGGATCTTAATCCCATAGAACACCTGTGGGGGCAGACTTAAGAGGAAAATTGTAGAATAAGGAAGATCTGTGGTCTATAATACAAAATGCATGGTATTCCATACCTTCCGAGACATGCACTAAGTTGGTTCATTCCATGGGGCGAAGATGTGAAGCCGTCATTAAAAATAAAAATGCCACGACCAAGTACTAAACGAATATGAACCAATTTAAATGTTAAGAGTAACTCTTTACCAAAAAGAAAAATACAATTATAATATTGTTTCTATTATTTTTTCCAGGGTAAAATGGCTGTTAATATTAATTTTAATTTTTCTCATTACTACTTTTTTTTTATTAATAAATTAAATATTGTGTATATTTTAAATTTTATAGAGAAGAGGTCGCGGCGGCCATTTGGCCGATATTTTTTTCCATACATAATTGAACCATACCAATATTATCATAATAAAAAGAAGTGACAATAATTTCCTAAATAATTTGTGTTTTATTCAAAATCAACATGGGCCCTTGAAATTTAACCACCCTTTATAACGAGAGGATCAGATATACCAATCACAGTTCTAACTCGTTAAGTTCCATCTTTCAGATAGCTAAACAATAGTTTAAGCGAATTGTTAGAAAAGTTTAATTTTCTTTTGAGTTTTGAAAGAAGTACTGAATGGTCTATGCTGTCGAAGGCCTTAGAGTAATCCAAAAGAACCAAAACACATGTGAATCTGGTTTGTAAGAAAGTTTTGTATCATCATTATGAAGTTAATCGGAAAGTAAGTGAAATTGGTTTGCTTTGAAATGATTTTTTTTAAATCCAGGGAGCAAGATCTTGTATGCTTAAAGAATTTAATCATTGTTTTTTTCAGGCTAGTGGAAAATAATTTTTTATACAATTTACAATTATAGTGAAGAATCGGGTTAAGGGGTTTTTAGCTTTATTAATGATAGAGTTCGAGATTTCATGTGACATATGTATTTTAGGCGGGTTTTATTTTGTTTTCTCTTTAAAATGAATATCTTGGTGCTTTTGACATTAGGGGGAAGTTTGTGTTGCTTCGAAGTACATACCGTTGTATGTACACCTTATCCAGCTACCAACGACGCAAAACTCTAGATTCTGTTTGTTTACGTAAGTACGTATATATGCACATATGTATATAAATAGGTATGCTAAGCAAAAACTCGATAAACTAAGAAGCTATTACATAGTATGTAACGTCTTATAGGTATGTGAAAAACAATTTGATTCCGATTAAAGAAGCTAGGCACCTTATGTTCTTTTGGTCAAACAGCCAGCAATAAATTAATAGGACTGAGGTAGGTATATTTAATGTTTCCTTCAAGACTCATAAAATAAAATTTTTCTCGAAGAGTGTCACAAAAACCATTAAGCTCCAAAAAAAAAAAAGTAAATTGGGATTTGCTTGCAGGAAAACTATTTGCCTCTTAAAAAATGTTCTTTATGGTTTTTAATTCTTGTAATCACCCTTATTCCGATAGTGGTTTTACTAAAACGCCAGTAAAACGACAAGGCTCTAGAAATGAAAATTGGAATTTTATTGAAACGACTATGGGAGTAAGGGTGAATATCTTTGATATCGTCTAGCTTCCTATAAAGATTGTCGTTTATGATTGCCTCCACGTACATAAAATAATAACACCTACAATATTTTCAACGCTTAATTGCATTTTATTAGAAATGAAAAAACGTTTGGAAATGTACAAATATCTAGGCATCCAATTTATGTTTTTATTTACGACTGGCGAAGAAAATTTTACCCCAATTCATTGGTTTTATATTAAAAAAATAACCTTAAAAAAATAAAGACAAAAGAGAACTTTTGTTCAAGCTTAAATCTTACAACAAAAATAAAAAAACAGGTTGACATCTCCACTATTGTGTACAAAGGGAATCAATAAGTTTCGCTGCTAAAGTTAACCAATCTTTCGCCATTTTTTCAATGAAGACACCCGTTTCTACGTTTCTAGTCTTCACCCTTTCGTCTGGCACAATTAAATTACATACATTTATATCATATCGACATGTAGCATCTTGTTCTTGTCGTAGGTATAGTAGATTTTTTTTAATACACGAATATTTCAGAATCTGCCATTTTGTCACGATTCACATTTTGTAAACAAAAAAAAAAAAAAAATTGCAATAGGTACACACACATAACTATTAATGTAGGTACCTACTCATTATTGAAATTTCAAATAAGAGAAACAATAAATATTTACATTTATTTTATGCGATAACACTTTTTCAGTATTATTTGACAATACCTAATTAATACAAGTAGGTAGGTATACCTACTCGCTTAATCACAAATATCAAATATCACAGAGCAGATAAATTAGAAAATGTTTAATTTAAGCCCGCCATTACCTTTCAGTTTTAATCATTTCTCCAATATAATGCATTAAACTTAGACTAACGCCAAGTGTGTACAAAATATGAATGCACGTATATATAGCTAAACTGGATTTATTAAGCTTTTCGAAACACTGCACAAGGAACAAATCTGAAAACTCCTTTTTTGTTTTAATAAGATCTTATTCGATAGTTGCTTAAAAGCAATGGGGAACTCTTTGAATTTAATTTAGTTTTTTTTTTATTTTCAATCCCAAAAAATAACTACGTTCTCTGCAATGGCGGGCGGCAACAACTAAATACCGAAAACCGAACCAACAACGGCAACAAACCAAGTAGCTACCACGAACACGAATCAAAATTTCAAACAAAATCAAAAAATGGACAACATTTAAGAAATTAACCAAAAGAGAATAACATAGGTACACACAAAAAAGAACGGCAGCACCAAAGCAAACACCGACAAAATTAAAGAAATAAAGAAAAACTGTCAAGGTAGAAGCAAAATCACAAAGCAAAACCAGCGATTAGCAGCTGGTTGTCTTGTGTGTGAAAAGAAATATGTGTGTACATAATAACATGCGCAAAGCAAAATAAGAAAAAGATTTTGTTTGACAACAAAACGAGTATTTTGTGATTATTTTGTGGTGTGTACGTTCTCATTTACGTTAATGCATATTATGTACCTATTTGCGCGGCACAGCTAAGTATGCGTTTTAGGCGAATTGGAAAGTTGTTTTCTTCGCCTGCATGGCTACGTGATTAAGAGAACGAAGAAAAACAAGAAAAGGGCGCATTTTTCCCCACCACGGAAAATTCTGGCAGCCCCATTTCAATACATTTTGGTAGGTACATGCACAAAGATTTTTGGAGATTGCTTGGTCCTTGACAATTATCAATCAAATTCGAAATGTGACCTTCGAAGGATCTAATAGATACTGTAGACACTATGTTTTAAAAAGAAAACAGTTTCAAAATAGGTAGAACTGTAGAACGTTAAACATAAACAGGTCATTGATCTGACGTCACAATTCATAGCAACCAGCTACTTACAATGTTGTGATTGTCGTTTATGCCTTGTTGCCGTATTCGCGTTCTGTTTTAATAATAAACTGGATTCGCCTCCCCCTTTTTTGCAATGAAACATTTTTGAAGGATATGTATGGAGGTATGAGATTTGATATACCTACTCAGTAGAATGCAGACCCGTAGGTATAATGGGAGGTGCGTAGTAAGTAATAGAACTTAAATTCACATCCACTTCATTTTTGCAGTGGTTGAAGATCGAACCCAAGAACCTCTGCATGACAGACCAACGCAGTAACCATTATGTCTAGGGACAACAAAGCACTTTTTATTTAAAAACCACCTTAGTTTAATTAATAATCTTTGGTGGTATAGGTAGGTATAACAGCTTTCCGAAAATTTGAGATACTAATAAGCAGTTAATAGAAATACCTATCAATAAATTAAATACATACCTACGAAGTGACAAAAAGCTACTTTTTGAATGAAGTAAATGGGTAGTTGTGAAAATTTCTATGCAAGGCAGTTTTCGAAAACGTCATCTGCATCAAAAATCCATCTGCAGAATGTTCTTAAACGCAAAAGTCAACTGTTCGAAAACCCAAAATGAAATTTTCATGCAAAAGCATTATTTTCGATAACGCAGTTTGCTTAAGTCATATGTTCGATAACATCATTTGCGGCGCAGCTCTGGAGTAAAAAAATCGAGTTGACAAAAAAAAAGAATTGAAGTTCAGAAAATAGAGTTTAGATTGTCTATTTTGTGTGTTGGTGGATGAAAGTAGTTAAATTGGTGCAAAACATTATCAACTTCTTCATTTGTAGTTAGCCATCTCCAAAATTTTGAAAGTAGACGCACAATTGTTTTACAAGTTTTAATTAAAGCATGAAATAGATTTGTTGAAACGATCTCCGATTTCTCGGTATGAATTTTTGTTGCTTAAAGCTCAAAGAGTAATGTATGTGATTTGTTCTAAGTCTGTACCTGGGTGTCCTGTTTTTGTGTTTTTCGATTGTTTTGATGTAATTACGCATACGCACCTTTGGAATTTTACGGCTCTAACTTCAGAGTTTAAACCAAATCGCCTTCTTTTTTTGTTTAAAAATAATTTTTTTTTTGCTATAGTAGCACGTCTTTAAATTTTTCGAACAATTTTCAACCACAATTTTTGAAAAATTTTTAGCATCCATTTTTAATTTTGTTGACCGTGTTCGTAAACGTCAAATGAATTTGCAAGAAAATTCACTGACGTTGATCAAATATATTTTATGCAAGCAGGACGATTGCATATTTGACGACAGCAATATTTGCGTCAAAAAATGACGATCATTTGACGATCGAATTGACGTTGATTTGACGTTTTCGAAAACAGTCTTATAGATGTTTTTTAAAGTAATCATTTGCATGATGCCGAGGGAACAAACATTGTCTACCCGCCACCCGGTCCGAGCAGTTGATATGAGAAGCAGTATTCACTATAAAAGTGCATTTACAAGAAATTTTAAATCAGAATTTAGTGTTTTTTATTTGATTTTGATACCAGTTAAAGTCATTATAGTTTGCTTAATCGTCTTTAAAATAAAAATTTTCAATGATAGCTGTAACTGGTTCTTCCCATTTTCGATTATTCTAAATCTGTTGTACTGAACAATTTGTCTACTAAAAAATAAAGTACATTGTTTGAAATGTTACGCAAGTTAAACAATGAGAAAACATAAACAAAAATGTGTGTTTATACCTAGGTATTTGATTTAAAGGTAGCTATTTCGAATCCAAACTGAATTATCTTCAGCAAAACACTAATTAGCAGAGAAAATGTCAACATTAAATCATACAAATAGAATGTAAAGCAAATAAAGTGTATTCAATTTGACGGGGGTCTGAACATCCCTAAACTCAACCCTTCCGACAGCCACGTACTTGGGTCCAAAATGTGTTCACAACTGTACTTGCGCAGAGAAAACAACAATAAATTGACAACAATATACATACACCAAACAAAAATGATGTGGATACAACTCAAATAGAGAACCATGGTTTTGTGTTTTGTCATGATGATCTTTTGTATTTGTGTACACTTGCGCTCCTTATCGTTGCAATTGCGGTGCGGTATGCCCCAAATATGTCAGCCATGGTGCGTTTTGATTAAAAAAAAAAATACATATATATCGCTAAAGCAAGTGCTGTGAGTGAGTATACACATTTTTGGCGATTTCCACTTGGAGCAAGAATAGAATCAATGACGATTATGAACATGAACCGAAATTAGTGGAACTGGCTACGCACGGATTTGGCCTTCTACGACGAAAAAATGTTTATTTTTTTCGTTTTTAATACCAACAACAATGTGGCCATGGAAAGACAACGACAAACAGACAGATAGCGAACAAGAAAAGAAAGTAAAATGCTAACCAAGATCCAAGATACACAAAAATATTAAGTAATGCCACAAGTGGCACAGTTACCAAATACTGTTGCATACCAAAGCCACACTCAGCACTCAAATCTTAGAAGCGTTAATAAAGAAAAAAATTTGTTTACAATATATTTAAAAATTGTTTCAAAAATAAATTTTTATCACTGTTAAAATGTCAATCACAAAAACCCATTAAAGAATAAGTAATGGGAGGGAAATGGCACCGGAATTTTGCTCAGAAAATCTGCACTTCAGACACTGACGCCAATTTTCAGTTTGAAAATAGAAATAGAAAACAAACTTTAATTTACCTGACACTTTGATTTTTTAACTGAAAAAGTTGTTATTTGTCCAATGACAGTATTTCCAATAATAAAAGTTCTAATTTAATTGATGCACATAAGGATTTAAAAATACGAAAATTTTAAACGTACCACAAGCAGCACTCACAAATTTCACTTTAACTGGAAATCCACAATGAGAAACAAAAATGGCCGCTTTCTTGGTACGTTGTCGTTTTGTTGGGCGAACAAGCAGGTAGATGGTAGAGATGGCTATACACTGCAGATAAGCGGGAAAGAAAAAGAAAGATGTTTTTGTATCCAGCGGCAGCGGCGACACCGACACTGGTAAATCATCAATTTGTCGAGGTCACAATAAAAAGAGAAACAATCTCTTTTTCGTTTTTGCAAATTCTTTTTTGAATGTTTTCAAAATTAACTGATTTAAAAGTTTTGAAATTTCTTCAATGGTGTTTTTTTAAGACAAATCTTGTTTTAATATTTTTTTCTTCGATAATTATGGAAAGTTTTCGCAAAATTAAACAAAATAAAATGACACTTTGCCAGCTGATGTACGCAAAAATAAATAAAGCGATAAGCGAGGCGAATTTCGAATTTGTTGTCTGGCTGGAATTTAGAAGTGGAATTTGAAGCGAAGTAAATATTGCTTGAACACACTCATCATAGGGGGTGTGTTTCATGAAATTGATAAATGAAATGATTCAGGTATTTCGCAAGTTATTATGCTGCTCAGAATATAGATGGTGCTGTTGCAAATTATAAAAAAAACATTAAGCGCTGTGCTTAGACGATTTTACTTCTAAGGACTGTTTATTTTGTAAGTTCAGATAGATTTTGATAAAAAAAATCGATATAGGGATTTAGCAACGTCATCACAGCAAACAAGTCCATAAAGTGACACAAATTGCCTTCCATTCCTTGGAATTGGAAAGTATTAAATGAAATAAAACTTATATCATGCTTACACAAAAAGAAAATAGATTTTGCCTGAAAAATTTTGATATTTCAAATTGAGGAAAAATAATTTCTGAGTAAAAAGCCGAATCTATAAAGAAATTTTAGAGGGTGCTAAGCTTTAAAATACCTCAAAAGAGCTCTTAAGTATAAAATCGGTATCAATAATCAATTATCACATTTAAGTAACTTTACTTAAAGGCTTCTTAACTTAAACACCATCCACCACGTTAAATTCATTATAGGTACGAATTAAAATTTCGTCATTTAAATGTAAATTAAATATTTAAGTATACTTAGCTAAATAACCTTTGAGATACAGTTTAAGAAAATCATATAGATACGGCTGACAGTATGTAGTTTTATATTTTTTACTTTATTTCTTCCCGCGAATGTAAATGATTTCGGTTTGAAAGATTTGTTTTTCATTATTGATTGTCATATCTATTTGTCAATATGACAGATTTAGGGAAAATCTCACTTAATATAGGTTTAGTAGTAGTTGAAAACATAGTATAGCGGAAAAACTAGTTGTATGTATATTCATATATACATACAAACATCTTAACTATGTAGTTTATCGAGTGACTACAATGGTGATTTTGTATGTATGTATGTATGTCGGTAGGTTTTCACTGATATCATTTTTGACGTTACTTTCGCTCAAACTTTGCCAACTTTTTTGAATATTGACAGGGATTGTGCATGTAAAAACCCACGATATACTTAACCTCGCCGTGAGGCTGTAGTTACTTGTGAATATCTTCTTGGTTCTACTGGCACCTGAAGAAACATCTTTCCTATGCTTCTTTATCTTCCGTAACTTCACGCCCGCGCTGTGTTGAAACATTTAAACGGTAATCATAATCCCTTGAGTAGATTATAAAAAAAAAGTATTTTTACTATCAGATATGATTCATATAGATCATCAACAACAACGCAATGTCCTGTTTCTTATCAGGATCAGGGGGTCAATTCTCTATCTGTGAAACTGTGAAGTGATAAACAAGTTAACATTTTAGTTTTGTTATGTTTTAATTTTTATTATATATATAAAGAATGGTAATATATACATAGGTTAAGAAATTATTAAATTAAGTTTTAAATATACTGAGAGGTAATAATGAGTGTGTTCCTCGTCTCAAGTTTCGCACAAGAAGGAAGACTGCGCGTGCTTTTGCAAATCAATGTGGCTGCTTGAATTTCCGGATTATTGGTAAGTTGGTATTGATGATAAATAAAGTAGGTTTTGAACAGATCCATAATAAATGAACGCATTCAAATACTACATTCCTCCCTCCTTATTTTTTAAGGTTATGGGGGCGGACTGTAACGCTGCGCAGGTCTTCTATTTCGGTATGATCGGCGAAGTGGTTGAGAGGAGCTTGAAAAGTTAATGTCGACGTCACTTTCATTTGATTCGTTTGCAGAGCTAATGCTGTTTCGAATTGAGATTGGTGATTGGGTTGACTGTGCAGGTTGTTGGGCTTTTATCGAAGTCGTTGAGTCTAAAGGCTCCGGCACTGTTACTTGTTGACTATCTTGATTCTGTCTGGGTTCTTTAGCTGCGTCTTCAAGACTATCTGGATATAGAAATGTTTGATCCGGCTGCTGGCAATTATCTTGAATAATTTGTTCTGGGGCTTTTCTTATCTGGTTTTGGTGTCTTCTTAGAAGTTGACTCGATTCTGTAGTCTTGATGCAATACATGTTGGAACCAATTTGCTTATGAATTCGGCCGAAAATCCATCTGGGTCCATGAGAAAAGTTCTTGATGTAAACTGGTTGATTAATCTGAAATTTAGAAATAGACTTATTTAATTCTGGGGAAATCGTTTGTGGTTTAATAAGTTCTAAGCGGGTTCTAGGTTGTCGACCATGCAGTATCTCTGCTGGTGACTTATTGTTATTTGCTGGAATTGGAGTAGTCCTGTAAGTCATTAAAAATTGTAAGAGACCATCATCTTTATGTACCCCTTCGCTACAGATTTTTTTTAGTGCCGTTTTAAAAGTGCGTACACATCTTTCTGCCTCTCCATTAGAAGCAGGATGAAACGGTGCTGAGGTGAGATGACAAATTCCATTTTCAGAGCAAAATTTCCGAAACTCCTCACTCGTAAATTGCGGTCCATTGTCACTAACAATGGTTGCTGGCAGACCCTCTATGACGAATATGTTCTGCAATGCACGAACTGTTGCCGTCGTTGTTGTAGAATTCATCCTTACAATAAAAGGAAATTTGGAATACGCATCCATACAGACCAAATACATTGATTCCATAAAGGGACCCGCAAAGTCAAGATGTATCCTTTGCCATGGTTCTGTTGGTAATGGCCAACTCTCAAAAACTTTTGGACTGCTGGAACTATTTTCCTGGCAGGACTTGCAGTTTGCTACTGCCTGTTCAATATTTTTGTCTATGTCCGGCCACCAACAATGACGCCTGGCTATCTGCTTCATGCGAACCGTACCCCAGTGGCCTTCATGCAGCATTTCCAACATTTTTTTTTAAGTATTGTTGGTATGATTACCCTGACGTAATCTGTTTGAAGAAGTAGCACACCTTTGTGTATAGAAATTGCTTGCCTGCGAGTAAATAAAGCTTTAAATTCTTTTGAGATATCCAAGTTGGTTTCTGGCCATCCATTTTTTTACGAACTTCATAACTTTTTGCAAGTTTTTATCACGGCCAGTTGCTCTTCGAACGTCTTCAAACAGAACTGGTAGATTAGAAATGCTTTCTTCTAATTGTAGTGTTGTTTCTGGACCAACTTGTTCGATTTCATCGAATCCAAAATCAGGCCCTTGTGGAAGTCTTGATAGACAGTCAGCATTTCCATGTTTTTCAGTAGGCTTATACCTTATCGTATAGTCATAAGCCATTAGTATAATAGCCCATCTTTGCAGTCTTTGCACTGTCATAATTGGTAGTCGATGATGTGGGTGAAATATACTAACCAGTGGCTTATGGTCTGTAAAAAGTTCAAATTTCCTACCGTATACAAATTGGTGGAATTTTTGTACTCCGAAAACTATAGCAAGAGCTTCCTTCTCTATTTGACTGTAGCCAACTTGAGATTTATTCAGTGTTTTCGAAGCATGGGCTATGGGACGCTCAGTTCCATCTGGGAATCTATGGGATAGTACAGCACTGATTCCATATGAAGAAGCATCAGTTGCTAACAACAATGGTAAATTTTCATTAAAATGTACAAGATTGGTTGCCTTTATTATTTCGTTTTTCAGTAGTTGAAAACTATTTTCGCAACTTTCGTCCCATTTAAAATGAACGCCTTTCCTCCGTAAATTATTTAGTGGCTTTGAATATTCGGAAAACCTATCCAGAAATTTGTTATAATAATTAACTTTCCCTAAGAAAGCTTGAACTTCTTTTAAGTTCTTTGGACGTGGCATTTTCTCAATAGCTTCAACTTTTGACTTGTTTGGTTCCATTCCCTTTGCGGAGATCACATGGCCTAAGTAGTCTATCTGTGTTTGAAAAAACTGACTCTTCTTTAGGTTGCAACGTAAACCAGACTCTCTTAATACAGTTAAAACTTTTTCTAAAGCTAACATATGTTCATCAAAATTTTCTCCTGCGATGATTATATCATCGATATAAACTGCTGTGTTTTTTATTTTCAAAAGTTTAGCTTCCATTAGCTTTTGAAAAATAGCTGGGCCTGATGAAACTCCATACGGCATCCTCTGGTATTCTAACAACCCTACCACTGTATTTATTACCATTAATTTTTTCGATTTATCGTCTAACTCTAGTTGAAAATAAGCTTCACTCAAATCTAGCTTTGTAAAAATTTTCCCCCGCTTCAATCTTTGGAAAATTTCGTCTATGCTGGGCAAGGAATGACGTTCGGTTTCAATTTGGCTGTTGACTGTGACTTTAAAATCCCCGCAAATTCTAATCTTTCCATTAGGTTTCTCTACGATCACTATAGGTGCCGCCCATTGACTAAAAGGAATTGACTTAAGGATCCCTGCTTCAATTAACCTATCTAACTCAGCTTTTACTTTATCAACTAAAGCAAAAGGAATTGGTCTTGGTTTGAAATATCTTGGCTGAGCATCAGGCTTTAATACTAGCGTAGCCTTAAAGTTTGTACAATGTCCTATTTGCTGTGATTCGAACACATCTTTAAATTTGGCACAAACTTGTTTGATATGATCGTCATAATTGTTGTCAATAAATTTTTGTTCACATACCTGATTTATGTTTTGGGTTACACACAAATTTAACTTATCGAACCAGTCAATTCCGAGTATATTGCTGCCCATTCGTGTCTTGGTCACTAGCAACGGCAGTAGTATCTCTTCTACACCCAGTTGAACCTTCACGGATAACATTCCTTTCAGTGGTACTTGGTAATCACCATATCCTTTTAGTAACTTGTTGGTTTTACAGCATACCGGCCTTCCCAGTGCTTCATACCCAGCTTCCCCAACCATGGAACAAGTTGCACCTGTATCTACCTGGAATTCTAGAAGAACTCCATTAACTTTTATAGCCACAAACAATTTATTATCGGAACGTTTAATTACATGGTCTTCTGCAACCGAAAATACCGACTCAATGAACTGCACTCTATCTTGTTTTTGCCTACATATTCTGACAATGTGCCCCAATCGACCACAGCCCCGGCAGCGTGCTTTTCTAAATTTGCAGTGCTTCCGAAGATGATTTGCTCCACATGTTGCATTCTGTGTCACTCCTAGTTGTTGCACGGTTCCCTGACTTTCGTTGGAGTTGCCCGTTATGGTGTGAACTGCAATCTTTGTAGCTTCAAATGTTTCGGCTATCGTCTGAACATCTTCCAGCGTTGGGTTTGCCTTTTGCAAAGCAGCATTGCGGACCTGATCATGTGCGGTGTGTTTAGCACAATGACGTCGCGAATTAGATTGTCCACGTAAGGATTCATACACTGCTCTTTGCTGCAAACAAAACTGCAATTTCTGGCTATGCCCCTGAGTTCAGCTATCCAGTCTGCATAATTTTGGTGCTCCTTAAGTTTTGTGCGAAAAAACTGGAACCTCGCTGCTAAAATATGTGTCTTGGACTTGAAGTGCTCCGAGAGCTTGGTTGTGAGCGATTCATAGCTCTCCTCAGCTATCGATTTACCATCACAGAGTTTCTGAAGTAGTTCAAATAACTCCGCACCCATCCACGAAAGAAAAAATGCCCTTTTTTCTTCAGGCTTCACAACGTTGTATGCCACAAAATGTTGATCGATCTGGCTCTTGAAAACTTCCCAGGAGTTCTTAGATCTGTCAAATTTTGGGAATACTGGCACATGTGTAGGAATCAAGTCATTGGGTTTTGCAAATCCGACGAACGCCTCAATTACTTTTTGTTGATTGGTGAGGATCGTCTCGAATCTGGTGAAAAATGCATCCATACTCGTCGCCATCTGTTATGTTTTAATTTTTATTATATATATAAAGAATGGTAATATATACATAGGTTAAGAAATTATTAAATTAAGTTTTAAATATACTGAGAGGTAATAATGAGTGTGTTCCTCGTCTCAAGTTTCGCACAAGAAGGAAGACTGCGCGTGCTTTTGCAAATCAATGTGGCTGCTTGAATTTCCGGATTATTGGTAAGTTGGTATTGATGATAAATAAAGTAGGTTTTGAACAGATCCATAATAAATGAACGCATTCAAATACTACAAGTTTGCACAGCCATTTTTCATTTTTACATTTCATGAACTCACATAATGCGATTCTGGAACTCATTCTGATAAGTTTGTGAAAACATGTACTAAAAAGTACTAAAATGAGAAACGCTCTCATTTTTGATATACGAGTACGATACTCATTTTTGAGTATAATTTTGTTTTTGTAATTTTCATATTTTATCAGGGCTTTTCACAAAATCGTTTGAGTGTGAAAACAAATTTAATATTTGAAAATATTTTGACATTTTATTATTTTTTTTTTTCATAAATTGCGAATCGGATAGGGTGTGAAGTTGTGAAAAAACTTATCACTTCACAGTTTCACAGATACAGAATTGACCCCCAGGTTTCATTATCCAGAAATATATTTTTTCTCTGGCAGATAGATGGCTATTTTGCAAAAAATGTCAGAAGTGTATAGAAAAAGACAACAAATTCTTAATAAAAAGACAAAAACGGAGAAAAGAGATGGGTATATACCATTGCTGCCAATCTTTTCCGTTTTATTTTATTTTACTTTCATGGTCTAGGTGTATCTTTAGAGATTATAAAATACGGCTATTGAAATCTAAGAGATTTTCGTTCAAATTTAATAGTTTGCACATGCGGGTAAGAGGTTCAGGGAATCCATAATTAGTACGATGCTGGTAAATTAATTAAATCAAAACTATCAAGGTCCAACAATCTGACTTAGTTTAGTTGTGGGAAGTTAAATGGATCGGAAATTGTACCCTTTCAACTTTCCCTTAACAAACCCTAACATAAAATTGGCCATACTGACGATTAAATTGATCTACTCTGAGAAGCAATAGAGCTTATATAACTAAAAAGCACTCTAGGTCCATAAAACTTTGTCATATCTTTTAATTATAAAAACTAGAATTGTTTTTTTTTTTTGGAAAAAGCCATGGCATGACTGGGTTAAGATTTTAACCGTTCTTATATGAGTATGCTACGTATCATAAAGGCGTGGCCATAAGTGACTTCCTTGAGGTACTACCGATTGGGCAATGAACGGGTTTGAAAAAGAGTATCTGAGTGAAAGATCTATTTTAGATATAAGACGAAATCCGTGTGATGATATTCTTGGGGGAAACCCAAACAGTAAACATTTTTGATTTAAACAAGATGATTTTGAGAGGGTGGATAAAAATCCCTTGAATAGTCGGTTCAAAAATACAGTCTAGCTTATATCCATGTTGTAACACAGTTGAGGCCTTGTGCAAAAATTGAAGCAGATGATACTTTTATAGTTTAAATGTTAATCTATCGCACAGAACGTGCGCTAAGGATACAGCTACTCGTGCGTTCGACTTATTACTCTTTAAAAGTTTGGGTAATAAATGATGTTTTTTTAGAGACGGAGAACTTTAATTTGAAATACAACACAGACAATTTTTTTAATTTCCATGAAATTAGCTTTATTTGATAAATAATTTTTTGTCATTCATGTTTGAATATGATTTTCGACATGTGGCCCCGAGGCTGGTGCGATCCATGATTACTCGAATTATTTGCTCTGCTAGACGATTATGAGCACCATAAAATGCCAGTAATGATGAATTTGGTTTTGTAAAAATTTGGTTTTGGTTTTGTAAAAATTAGTTGATAAAATATTGTGCTATTTTGAATGTGATTCATTCTTGGAAATTAGATGTGCGTTCAAATGACTTCAATTGAACTCATTTTTGATGAATATGGAATAATGCTTCGTTTTTCGAAATAGCTTAAATATGCGAGGGAGTAAATCTCTTAGCAACGTCAATGTTTTACTTCATTAATTCTTCCTATCGGCACAGCTGTTTTATGTAGCTTATTACTTTTTTTGGAAAAAATAATAAATGATAAACAAATAAAATAAATAGTTTTATGACATAAAAGACTTCTTCGAAACCTATATCAACACCAAGGATGAAATTTTCAATTGGAAGGATAAGAAAAGGACAAGAAAGTAAATGAGAATTGATGTCCATAACACCGAATTTTCCATTCAAAATAAACGATTGCCCGAGCTCACGATTGTTAAAAACCCGTTGACAATAATTCACCATTATATAAAACTGATTGATACACACCGACTATAATTTGACAGTTAATCTTCGAAATAAAGGTAAATAAAATGGCCACTGAACTGAACTGGATGGAAAAATACTTGTATAACCACGCCGGTCAGAGTGGAATACTTCAGCCCACTACGACCGCTAAGGCCTTATGACCTCTCTTCAAAAAAGAAAGTTATATATTTTTCCACACCCTGCATAAATAAAACGCGAAAAAATATGAGCGAGTTAGATATCAATGTCAAACCACTTTTACCAACATTTTTGCACATTAGAACGAGTTGAAGGAAACTTAAGCATAAATGTACATACGAGTATATAAGAGCTTGTTTAGATTGGGAAGATTGAGTACGGACTGGTGAGTACCATCGTGTTTACATTAAAAAAAAACTTTGAGGCGCCTCACGATGGGTTTTACGTGGAATTATTTGAATCGAAATATTTTTTTATCGTCATTAATAAATATTTATCAGGAAACTTGTTTGCTCTTTTGTCCAATTCGTCATTTTTTTCCTTAAAAAATTCACACGAACAAAATTAAATACTTTTATAGACAGACAGCTGTTGTTTCCTTGAAAATTGACAAAATGAAATAAAACGAAACGTTTCGGTTATGAAACAGTACTCACGAGTCCAGTTTTTATGTTTTCTTCATGCCTCACGAGACCTCTCACCCCGCACTTTTCTTGCCATCAAACTGCCGTGAGTCCGTACTCAATCTTCCCAATCTAAACAGGCTCTAAGACCTCAATCCACATTAATTCTGTAAGAGCTCTACGGGGATGATAGGCATGTAGATATTTCTTCATCATTTATTTTTTCATAATTTTGTGCGCACTACCCTTAAAATGTTTGAGCTCAGTGCGGGCATTTTAGGAAAGTTGGATTTAAAAAGAAATATCTATGCACATTTGTTTTGAATGTCTATATCGTAAAGGGAGGGAAATTAGCTGGATAAAAAATTCCACATCCATGTAGTTCAGCTAAAGAAAGAATCTCTTAAAAGTGCCTCCGAAGTTGGGTTCAAGGTAAAACTGATGGGCATGCCTTGAAGCGCGAGTACTACGGTATAATTGTTTAAGGGGAGAAACGCATCCGTCAATTTCACTAGAACATTGCTTATAAAAATAACGGTAAAATAATGAAAGACAAGTAACATTGCGACTATGCTCGAGAGATGCAAATGTTTCTGTTATACTTCTATCATCTAACATTTTGAAACCTTTTGGATTCTATCAGAGGCACTCTAGTTGGTTATTGGAACACCTGCCCATATAATTATGTGCTCTTGAATCAACAGCGGTAATACATAAAATTTATAAGCAAAATAAAAAATAACGAAAATTATAAGGGAGTTCATTGTTTAATTCTAAAAAATATTTTTGGAATTGTCATGTGCAAAATACTACGAAAATGTGGGACTATAAAAACGAAAAACTAACGTCGATTTCCTTTAAACACTAGGGATTTTAGGGATTTCGTTCCCCTGTCAAAAAAGATCTGTCATTGAAAAGATCTGTCATTGAAAATAAATTACTAGTGATGGGTATTCATGAGGCAATAGAAAATGTCGCATGTTATGTTATTGTTTAAAGTTTTTTTTTGCTAACTGCAATCATTTTCTTGTTCTGTTTTTGTTAGAGATATTAGCTATAAAAAAATCATTTTTTCGGGGTTCGGGTGCGTAATTAGGGTTTAGTCCAGTTTAGTTTATAGTTTCCTACTCGCTGCTTTGCTTTCAATAAACCGACTCTCACAGAATTACTCTATAAGGCTATGCGCGCACATTCAACTTTTAGTTTCGCAACTGCTTGGTTCCAGACACTAAAAAACTTGTGTTTTGACACAAACTAAACGATTGCCTAAAATGAGTTCGCTATTTTGTGTAACATATAATTATATGCACCTGCGCGGACATTCAACCAAATAGGTCATAATGTTAACTATAAGCAACCAAACAATTGTGCAACTAAAAATTGAATGTTCACGCCTAGCCTTAGAGCAACTCGATTCGAACATATAAAAAGTTTGTGTTTTGACACAAACTAAACGATTGCCTAAAATGAGTTCGCTATTTTGTGTAACATATAATTATATGCACCTGCGCGGACATTCAACCAAATAGTTCATATGTTTACTATAAGCAAACAAACAACTGTGCAACTAAAAATTGAATGTGCGCGCCTAGCCTTAGAGCAACTCGATTCAAGCATCTAAAAAGTTTGTGTTTTGACACAAACTAAACGATTGCCTAAAATCAGCTCGCTAATTTGTGTTACATATAAAAAGAAATATTTTGTGCTACTTTTATGGTGAGGTGTGACCTTTTATATTGCCTCATGAATAAGGTACCCATCACTAGTAATTTAAGAAGCATCCAAGCGACAGATATTTTCAATGACAGCGAAATTATTGATTGCTATTACTACGTTTATATGCAGTATCGAAAGATCGAGTCGGATTAGGGTCGGATTTTCGACCCAGGTTTTTCTTCATTTGAGTTGAGAGCTCGATTTGGAGTTGAGTTGAAATGGTGTTGAGCGATTCTGAAACATTTTGTTAAGCCAACTCCTCGACCCAGGTTTTTCGTCTCATATTTCGACTCGACACCGCTGAGCGAGTGGGATCGAGTCGAACGAAGCTCATTTCAACTCAATACCCGTTTACAAAGGGTCGAAGCGAGCTTCAAGCAATACCTCATATAAACGTAGTATATAACCGACTTGTCAAAAAATATTCCACCGTTCCACTGATTTATTTATAGCTATCATTAGGTGCGTTTTATTATTCACAAATCTATCTGGATCCGGATCTGGATTAAGTTTTAACATGTATTACAAAAACAATTTGGGATCCTGTTTTCTATCGGGATCTATTTCAAAGATCCAAAAATTATTTATTACACTGGCGAGTAGATGGCTTTTTAAGGTAAGGTAGTGTAAGCTATAGTGTAAAGAAAAGAGACAAGATATAATTTAAAATTTCCAAACCCAAGGATAAAAAGAGACGGGCTTAAAACACTGCTGTCACTAAGATCCGTATCGTTTTATTTTCAAGAGAAGATCCAGATCCGGATCCAGATAGATTTGTGAATAATAAAACGCATCTATTATTTTTACAAATCTATCTGGATCCTGATCTGGATCTTCCCTTGAAAATAAAACTATACGGATCTTAGTGACAGCAGTGTTATAAGTCCGTCTCTTTTTATCCTTGGGTTTGTAAATTTTCAATTATTTCTTGTCTTTTTTCTTTACACTATAGCTTACACTACCTTATCATAAAAGCCATCTACTCGCCAGTGTAACAACTAATTTTTGGATCTTTGAAATAGATCCCGATAGAAAACAGGATCCCAAATTGTTTTTGTAATACATGTTAAAACTTAATCCAGATCCGGATCCAGATAGATTTGTGAATAATAAAACGCACCTAATGATAGCTATAAATAAATCAGTGGAACGGTGGAATATTTTTTGACAAGTCGGTTATATACTACGTTTATATGAGGTATTGAAGCGAGCTTGAAGCTCGCTTCGACCCTTTGTAAACGGGTATTGAGTTGAAATGAGCTTCGTTCGACTCGATCCCACTCGCTCAGCGGTGTCGAGTCGAAATATGAGACGAAAAACCTGGGTCGAGGAGTTGGCTTAACAAAATGTTTCAGAATCGCTCAACACCATTTCAACTCAACTCCAAATCGAGCTCTCAACTCAAATGACGAAAAACCTGGGTCGAAAATCCGACCCTAATCCGACTCGATCTTTCTTTAAGTATACTTAGCTAAATAACCTTTGAGATACAGTTTAAGAAAATCATATAGATACGGCTGACAGTATGTAGTTTTATATTTTTTACTTTATTTCTTCCCGCGAATGTAAATGATTTCGGTTTGAAAGATTTGTTTGTCATTATTGATTGTCATATCTATTTGTCAATATGACAGATTTAGGGAAAATCTCACTTAATATAGGTTTAGTAGTAGTTGAAAACATAGTATAGCGGAAAAACTAGTTGTATGTATATTCATATATACATACAAACATCTTAACTATGTAGTTTATCGAGTGACTACAATGGTGATTTTGTATGTATGTATGTATGTCGGTAGGTTTTCACTGATATCATTTTTGACGTTACTTTCGCTCAAACTTTGCCAACTTTTTTGAATATTGACAGGGATTGTGCATGTAAAAACCCACGATATACTTAACCTCGCCGTGAGGCTGTAGTTACTTGTGAATATCTTCTTGGTTCTACTGGCACCTGAAGAAACATCTTTCCTATGCTTCTTTATCTTCCGTAACTTCACGCCCGCGCTGTGTTGAAACATTTAAACGGTAATCATAATCCCTTGAGTAGATTATAAAAAAAAAGTATTTTTACTATCAGATATGATTCATATAGATCATCAACAACAACGCAATGTCCTGTTTCTTATCAGGATCAGGGGGTCAATTCTCTATCTGTGAAACTGTGAAGTGATAAACAAGTTAACATTTTAGTTTTGTTATGTTTTAATTTTTATTATATATATAAAGAATGGTAATATATACATAGGTTAAGAAATTATTAAATTAAGTTTTAAATATACTGAGAGGTAATAATGAGTGTGTTCCTCGTCTCAAGTTTCGCACAAGAAGGAAGACTGCGCGTGCTTTTGCAAATCAATGTGGCTGCTTGAATTTCCGGATTATTGGTAAGTTGGTATTGATGATAAATAAAGTAGGTTTTGAACAGATCCATAATAAATGAACGCATTCAAATACTACATTCCTCCCTCCTTATTTTTTAAGGTTATGGGGGCGGACTGTAACGCTGCGCAGGTCTTCTATTTCGGTATGATCGGCGAAGTGGTTGAGAGGAGCTTGAAAAGTTAATGTCGACGTCACTTTCATTTGATTCGTTTGCAGAGCTAATGCTGTTTCGAATTGAGATTGGTGATTGGGTTGACTGTGCAGGTTGTTGGGCTTTTATCGAAGTCGTTGAGTCTAAAGGCTCCGGCACTGTTACTTGTTGACTATCTTGATTCTGTCTGGGTTCTTTAGCTGCGTCTTCAAGACTATCTGGATATAGAAATGTTTGATCCGGCTGCTGGCAATTATCTTGAATAATTTGTTCTGGGGCTTTTCTTATCTGGTTTTGGTGTCTTCTTAGAAGTTGACTCGATTCTGTAGTCTTGATGCAATACATGTTGGAACCAATTTGCTTATGAATTCGGCCGAAAATCCATCTGGGTCCATGAGAAAAGTTCTTGATGTAAACTGGTTGATTAATCTGAAATTTAGAAATAGACTTATTTAATTCTGGGGAAATCGTTTGTGGTTTAATAAGTTCTAAGCGGGTTCTAGGTTGTCGACCATGCAGTATCTCTGCTGGTGACTTATTGTTATTTGCTGGAATTGGAGTAGTCCTGTAAGTCATTAAAAATTGTAAGAGACCATCATCTTTATGTACCCCTTCGCTACAGATTTTTTTTAGTGCCGTTTTAAAAGTGCGTACACATCTTTCTGCCTCTCCATTAGAAGCAGGATGAAACGGTGCTGAGGTGAGATGACAAATTCCATTTTCAGAGCAAAATTTCCGAAACTCCTCACTCGTAAATTGCGGTCCATTGTCACTAACAATGGTTGCTGGCAGACCCTCTATGACGAATATGTTCTGCAATGCACGAACTGTTGCCGTCGTTGTTGTAGAATTCATCCTTACAATAAAAGGAAATTTGGAATACGCATCCATACAGACCAAATACATTGATTCCATAAAGGGACCCGCAAAGTCAAGATGTATCCTTTGCCATGGTTCTGTTGGTAATGGCCAACTCTCAAAAACTTTTGGACTGCTGGAACTATTTTCCTGGCAGGACTTGCAGTTTGCTACTGCCTGTTCAATATTTTTGTCTATGTCCGGCCACCAACAATGACGCCTGGCTATCTGCTTCATGCGAACCGTACCCCAGTGGCCTTCATGCAGCATTTCCAACATTTTTTTTTAAGTATTGTTGGTATGATTACCCTGACGTAATCTGTTTGAAGAAGTAGCACACCTTTGTGTATAGAAATTGCTTGCCTGCGAGTAAATAAAGCTTTAAATTCTTTTGAGATATCCAAGTTGGTTTCTGGCCATCCATTTTTTTACGAACTTCATAACTTTTTGCAAGTTTTTATCACGGCCAGTTGCTCTTCGAACGTCTTCAAACAGAACTGGTAGATTAGAAATGCTTTCTTCTAATTGTAGTGTTGTTTCTGGACCAACTTGTTCGATTTCATCGAATCCAAAATCAGGCCCTTGTGGAAGTCTTGATAGACAGTCAGCATTTCCATGTTTTTCAGTAGGCTTATACCTTATCGTATAGTCATAAGCCATTAGTATAATAGCCCATCTTTGCAGTCTTTGCACTGTCATAATTGGTAGTCGATGATGTGGGTGAAATATACTAACCAGTGGCTTATGGTCTGTAAAAAGTTCAAATTTCCTACCCTATACAAATTGGTGGAATTTTTGTACTCCGAAAACTATAGCAAGAGCTTCCTTCTCTATTTGACTGTAGCCAACTTGAGATTTATTCAGTGTTTTCGAAGCATGGGCTATGGGACGCTCAGTTCCATCTGGGAATCTATGGGATAGTACAGCACTGATTCCATATGAAGAAGCATCAGTTGCTAACAACAATGGTAAATTTTCATTAAAATGTACAAGATTGGTTGCCTTTATTATTTCGTTTTTCAGTAGTTGAAAACTATTTTCGCAACTTTCGTCCCATTTAAAATGAACGCCTTTCCTCCGTAAATTATTTAGTGGCTTTGAATATTCGGAAAACCTATCCAGAAATTTGTTATAATAATTAACTTTCCCTAAGAAAGCTTGAACTTCTTTTAAGTTCTTTGGACGTGGCATTTTCTCAATAGCTTCAACTTTTGACTTGTTTGGTTCCATTCCCTTTGCGGAGATCACATGGCCTAAGTAGTCTATCTGTGTTTGAAAAAACTGACTCTTCTTTAGGTTGCAACGTAAACCAGACTCTCTTAATACAGTTAAAACTTTTTCTAAAGCTAACATATGTTCATCAAAATTTTCTCCTGCGATGATTATATCATCGATATAAACTGCTGTGTTTTTTATTTTCAAAAGTTTAGCTTCCATTAGCTTTTGAAAAATAGCTGGGCCTGATGAAACTCCATACGGCATCCTCTGGTATTCTAACAACCCTACCACTGTATTTATGACCATTAATTTTTTCGATTTATCGTCTAACTCTAGTTGAAAATAAGCTTCACTCAAATCTAGCTTTGTAAAAATTTTCCCCCGCTTCAATCTTTGGAAAATTTCGTCTATGCTGGGCAAGGAATGACGTTCGGTTTCAATTTGGCTGTTGACTGTGACTTTAAAATCCCCGCAAATTCTAATCTTTCCATTAGGTTTCTCTACGATCACTATAGGTGCCGCCCATTGACTAAAAGGAATTGACTTAAGGATCCCTGCTTCAATTAACCTATCTAACTCAGCTTTTACTTTATCAACTAAAGCAAAAGGAATTGGTCTTGGTTTGAAATATCTTGGCTGAGCATCAGGCTTTAATACTAGCGTAGCCTTAAAGTTTGTACAATGTCCTATTTGCTGTGATTCGAACACATCTTTAAATTTGGCACAAACTTGTTTGATATGATCGTCATAATTGTTGTCAATAAATTTTTGTTCACATACCTGATTTATGTTTTGGGTTACACACAAATTTAACTTATCGAACCAGTCAATTCCGAGTATATTGCTGCCCATTCGTGTCTTGGTCACTAGCAACGGCAGTAGTATCTCTTCTACACCCAGTTGAACCTTCACGGATAACATTCCTTTCAGTGGTACTTGGTAATCACCATATCCTTTTAGTAACTTGTTGGTTTTACAGCATACCGGCCTTCCCAGTGCTTCATACCCAGCTTCCCCAACCATGGAACAAGTTGCACCTGTATCTACCTGGAATTCTAGAAGAACTCCATTAACTTTTATAGCCACAAACAATTTATTATCGGAACGTTTAATTACATGGTCTTCTGCAACCGAAAATACCGACTCAATGAACTGCACTCTATCTTGTTTTTGCCTACATATTCTGACAATGTGCCCCAATCGACCACAGCCCCGGCAGCGTGCTTTTCTAAATTTGCAGTGCTTCCGAAGATGATTTGCTCCACAACTTTGACAGCATGTGTATTCCGTTCTCTGATCTCCCTGCGACATTTTTTCGTTATACTTGCCTCTTTGCTTTAACTGTTTGCTTTTTTGTATTGTTGTGTAATGATTTGGATATTTTGTTGCATTCTGTGTCACTCCTAGTTGTTGCACGGTTCCCTGACTTTCGTTGGAGTTGCCCGTTATGGTGTGAACTGCAATCTTTGTAGCTTCAAATGTTTCGGCTATCGTCTGAACATCTTCCAGCGTTGGGTTTGCCTTTTGCAAAGCAGCATTGCGGACCTGATCATGTGCGGTGTGTTTAGCACAATGACGTCGCGAATTAGATTGTCCACGTAAGGATTCATACACTGCTCTTTGCTGCAAACAAAACTGCAATTTCTGGCTATGCCCCTGAGTTCAGCTATCCAGTCTGCATAATTTTGGTGCTCCTTAAGTTTTGTGCGAAAAAACTGGAACCTCGCTGCTAAAATATGTGTCTTGGACTTGAAGTGCTCCGAGAGCTTGGTTGTGAGCGATTCATAGCTCTCCTCAGCTATCGATTTACCATCACAGAGTTTCTGAAGTAGTTCAAATAACTCCGCACCCATCCACGAAAGAAAAAATGCCCTTTTTTCTTCAGGCTTCACAACGTTGTATGCCACAAAATGTTGATCGATCTGGCTCTTGAAAACTTCCCAGGAGTTCTTAGATCTGTCAAATTTTGGGAATACTGGCACATGTGTAGGAATCAAGTCATTGGGTTTTGCAAATCCGACGAACGCCTCAATTACTTTTTGTTGATTGGTGAGGATCGTCTCGAATCTGGTGAAAAATGCATCCATACTCGTCGCCATCTGTTATGTTTTAATTTTTATTATATATATAAAGAATGGTAATATATACATAGGTTAAGAAATTATTAAATTAAGTTTTAAATATACTGAGAGGTAATAATGAGTGTGTTCCTCGTCTCAAGTTTCGCACAAGAAGGAAGACTGCGCGTGCTTTTGCAAATCAATGTGGCTGCTTGAATTTCCGGATTATTGGTAAGTTGGTATTGATGATAAATAAAGTAGGTTTTGAACAGATCCATAATAAATGAACGCATTCAAATACTACAAGTTTGCACAGCCATTTTTCATTTTTACATTTCATGAACTCACATAATGCGATTCTGGAACTCATTCTGATAAGTTTGTGAAAACATGTACTAAAAAGTACTAAAATGAGAAACGCTCTCATTTTTGATATACGAGTACGATACTCATTTTTGAGTATAATTTTGTTTTTGTAATTTTCATATTTTATCAGGGCTTTTCACAAAATCGTTTGAGTGTGAAAACAAATTTAATATTTGAAAATATTTTGACATTTTATTATTTTTTTTTTCATAAATTGCGAATCGGATAGGGTGTGAAGTTGTGAAAAAACTTATCACTTCACAGTTTCACAGATACAGAATTGACCCCCAGGTTTCATTATCCAGAAATATATTTTTTCTCTGGCAGATAGATGGCTATTTTGCAAAAAATGTCAGAAGTGTATAGAAAAAGACAACAAATTCTTAATAAAAAGACAAAAACGGAGAAAAGAGATGGGTATATACCATTGCTGCCAATCTTTTCCGTTTTATTTTATTTTACTTTCATGGTCTAGGTGTATCTTTAGAGATTATAAAATACGGCTATTGAAATCTAAGAGATTTTCGTTCAAATTTAATAGTTTGCACATGCGGGTAAGAGGTTCAGGGAATCCATAATTAGTACGATGCTGGTAAATTAATTAAATCAAAACTATCAAGGTCCAACAATCTGACTTAGTTTAGTTGTGGGAGGTTAAATGGATCGGAAATTGTACCCTTTCAACTTTCCCTTAACAAACCCTAACATAAAATTGGCCATACTGACGATTAAATTGATCTACTCTGAGAAGCAATAGAGCTTATATAACTAAAAAGCACTCTAGGTCCATAAAACTTTGTCATATCTTTTAATTATAAAAACTAGAATTGTTTTTTTTTTTTGGAAAAAGCCATGGCATGACTGGGTTAAGATTTTAACCGTTCTTATATGAGTATGCTACGTATCATAAAGGCGTGGCCATAAGTGACTTCCTTGAGGTACTACCGATTGGGCAATGAACGGGTTTGAAAAAGAGTATCTGAGTGAAAGATCTATTTTAGATATAAGACGAAATCCGTGTGATGATATTCTTGGGGGAAACCCAAACAGTAAACATTTTTGATTTAAACAAGATGATTTTGAGAGGGTGGATAAAAATCCCTTGAATAGTCGGTTCAAAAATACAGTCTAGCTTATATCCATGTTGTAACACAGTTGAGGCCTTGTGCAAAAATTGAAGCAGATGATACTTTTATAGTTTAAATGTTAATCTATCGCACAGAACGTGCGCTAAGGATACAGCTACTCGTGCGTTCGACTTATTACTCTTTAAAAGTTTGGGTAATAAATGATGTTTTTTTAGAGACGGAGAACTTTAATTTGAAATACAACACAGACAATTTTTTTAATTTCCATGAAATTAGCTTTATTTGATAAATAATTTTTTGTCATTCATGTTTGAATATGATTTTCGACATGTGGCCCCGAGGCTGGTGCGATCCATGATTACTCGAATTATTTGCTCTGCTAGACGATTATGAGCACCATAAAATGCCAGTAATGATGAATTTGGTTTTGTAAAAATTTGGTTTTGGTTTTGTAAAAATTAGTTGATAAAATATTGTGCTATTTTGAATGTGATTCATTCTTGGAAATTAGATGTGCGTTCAAATGACTTCAATTGAACTCATTTTTGATGAATATGGAATAATGCTTCGTTTTTCGAAATAGCTTAAATATGCGAGGGAGTAAATCTCTTAGCAACGTCAATGTTTTACTTCATTAATTCTTCCTATCGGCACAGCTGTTTTATGTAGCTTATTACTTTTTTTGGAAAAAATAATAAATGATAAACAAATAAAATAAATAGTTTTATGACATAAAAGACTTCTTCGAAACCTATATCAACACCAAGGATGAAATTTTCAATTGGAAGGATAAGAAAAGGACAAGAAAGTAAATGAGAATTGATGTCCATAACACCGAATTTTCCATTCAAAATAAACGATTGCCCGAGCTCACGATTGTTAAAAACCCGTTGACAATAATTCACCATTATATAAAACTGATTGATACATACCGACTATAATTTGACAGTTAATCTTCGAAATAAAGGTAAATAAAATGGCCACTGAACTGAACTGGATGGAAAAATACTTGTATAACCACGCCGGTCAGAGTGGAATACTTCAGCCCACTACGACCGCTAAGGCCTTATGACCTCTCTTCAAAAAAGAAAGTTATATATTTTTCCACACCCTGCATAAATAAAACGCGAAAAAATATGAGCGAGTTAGATATCAATGTCAAACCACTTTTACCAACATTTTTGCACATTAGAACGAGTTGAAGGAAACTTAAGCATAAATGTACATACGAGTATATAAGAGCTTGTTTAGATTGGGAAGATTGAGTACGGACTGGTGAGTACCATCGTGTTTACATTAAAAAAAAACTTTGAGGCGCCTCACGATGGGTTTTACGTGGAATTATTTGAATCGAAATATTTTTTTATCGTCATTAATAAATATTTATCAGGAAACTTGTTTGCTCTTTTGTCCAATTCGTCATTTTTTTCCTTAAAAAATTCACACGAACAAAATTAAATACTTTTATAGACAGACAGCTGTTGTTTCCTTGAAAATTGACAAAATGAAATAAAACGAAACGTTTCGGTTATGAAACAGTACTCACGAGTCCAGTTTTTATGTTTTCTTCATGCCTCACGAGACCTCTCACCCCGCACTTTTCTTGCCATCAAACTGCCGTGAGTCCGTACTCAATCTTCCCAATCTAAACAGGCTCTAAGACCTCAATCCACATTAACTCTGTAAGAGCTCTACGGGGATGATAGGCATGTAGATATTTCTTCATCATTTATTTTTTCATAATTTTGTGCGCACTACCCTTAAAATGTTTGAGCTCAGTGCGGGCATTTTAGGAAAGTTGGATTTAAAAAGAAATATCTATGCACATTTGTTTTGAATGTCTATATCGTAAAGGGAGGGAAATTAGCTGGATAAAAAATTCCACATCCATGTAGTTCAGCTAAAGAAAGAATCTCTTAAAAGTGCCTCCGAAGTTGGGTTCAAGGTAAAACTGATGGGCATGCCTTGAAGCGCGAGTACTACGGTATAATTGTTTAAGGGGAGAAACGCATCCGTCAATTTCACTAGAACATTGCTTATAAAAATAACGGTAAAATAATGAAAGACAAGTAACATTGCGACTATGCTCGAGAGATGCAAATGTTTCTGTTATACTTCTATCATCTAACATTTTGAAACCTTTTGGATTCTATCAGAGGCACTCTAGTTGGTTATTGGAACACCTGCACCTGCCCATATAATTATGTGCTCTTGAATCAACAGCGGTAATACATAAAATTTATAAGCAAAATAAAAAATAACGAAAATTATAAGGGAGTTCATTGTTTAATTCTAAAAAATATTTTTGGAATTGTCATGTGCAAAATACTACGAAAATGTGGGACTATAAAAACGAAAAACTAACGTCGATTTCCTTTAAACACTAGGGATTTTAGGGATTTCGTTCCCCTGTCAAAAAAGATCTGTCATTGAAAAGATCTGTCATTGAAAATAAATTACTAGTGATGGGTATTCATGAGGCAATAGAAAATGTCGCATGTTATGTTATTGTTTAAAGTTTTTTTTTGCTAACTGCAATCATTTTCTTGTTCTGTTTTTGTTAGAGATATTAGCTATAAAAAAATCATTTTTTCGGGGTTCGGGTGCGTAATTAGGGTTTAGTCCAGTTTAGTTTATAGTTTCCTACTCGCTGCTTTGCTTTCAATAAACCGACTCTCACAGAATTACTCTATAAGGCTATGCGCGCACATTCAACTTTTAGTTTCGCAACTGCTTGGTTCCAGACACTAAAAAACTTGTGTTTTGACACAAACTAAACGATTGCCTAAAATGAGTTCGCTATTTTGTGTAACATATAATTATATGCACCTGCGCGGTCATTCAACCAAATAGGTCATAATGTTAACTATAAGCAACCAAACAATTGTGCAACTAAAAATTGAATGTTCACGCCTAGCCTTAGAGCAACTCGATTCGAACATATAAAAAGTTTGTGTTTTGACACAAACTAAACGATTGCCTAAAATGAGTTCGCTATTTTGTGTAACATATAATTATATGCACCTGCGCGGACATTCAACCAAATAGTTCATATGTTTACTATAAGCAAACAAACAACTGTGCAACTAAAAATTGAATGTGCGCGCCTAGCCTTAGAGCAACTCGATTCAAGCATCTAAAAAGTTTGTGTTTTGACACAAACTAAACGATTGCCTAAAATCAGCTCGCTAATTTGTGTTACATATAAAAAGAAATATTTTGTGCTACTTTTATGGTGAGGTGTGACCTTTTATATTGCCTCATGAATAAGGTACCCATCACTAGTAATTTAAGAAGCATCCAAGCGACAGATATTTTCAATGACAGCGAAATTATTGATTGCTATTACTACGTTTATATGCAGTATCGAAAGATCGAGTCGGATTAGGGTCGGATTTTCGACCCAGGTTTTTCGTCATTTGAGTTGAGAGCTCGATTTGGAGTTGAGTTGAAATGGTGTTGAGCGATTCTGAAACATTTTGTTAAGCCAACTCCTCGACCCAGGTTTTTCGTCTCATATTTCGACTCGACACCGCTGAGCGAGTGGGATCGAGTCGAACGAAGCTCATTTCAACTCAATACCCGTTTACAAAGGGTCGAAGCGAGCTTCAAGCTCGCTTCAATACCTCATATAAACGTAGTATATAACCGACTTGTCAAAAAATATTCCACCGTTCCACTGATTTATTTATAGCTATCATTAGGTGCGTTTTATTATTCACAAATCTATCTGGATCCGGATCTGGATTAAGTTTTAACATGTATTACAAAAACAATTTGGGATCCTGTTTTCTATCGGGATCTATTTCAAAGATCCAAAAATTATTTATTACACTGGCGAGTAGATGGCTTTTTAAGGTAAGGTAGTGTAAGCTATAGTGTAAAGAAAAGAGACAAGATATAATTTAAAATTTCCAAACCCAAGGATAAAAAGAGACGGGCTTAAAACACTGCTGTCACTAAGATCCGTATCGTTTTATTTTCAAGAGAAGATCCAGATCCGGATCCAGATAGATTTGTGAATAATAAAACGCATCTATTATTTTTACAAATCTATCTGGATCCTGATCTGGATCTTCCCTTGAAAATAAAACTATACGGATCTTAGTGACAGCAGTGTTATAAGTCCGTCTCTTTTTATCCTTGGGTTTGTAAATTTTCAATTATTTCTTGTCTTTTTTCTTTACACTATAGCTTACACTACCTTATCATAAAAGCCATCTACTCGCCAGTGTAACAACTAATTTTTGGATCTTTGAAATAGATCCCGATAGAAAACAGGATCCCAAATTGTTTTTGTAATACATGTTAAAACTTAATCCAGATCCGGATCCAGGTAGATTTGTGAATAATAAAACGCACCTAATGATAGCTATAACTAGGGTCTTATAATTAAAGTTTTGATGTAGGCAATTCAATTTTCTCTCAGCGAATACAACTACTAATCTCGGGATGATGGTAAGAAAACTAGAAGAATATTTCAAATATCGGAATCTAACAGTGAAATGAGACAAGCAAACCTCTAATGTTTATCTTGACATTAAAACTCCATTTCTACTATACATACATGTGTTGAAGATAAAGACGAAATTAAACTTGTTGCTTGGTGTTTATTTTCTAAATAAAATAATGTGATTTTTATAATACTAGCCGACCCAACTCTCGAAATTCGAGTGCCAATTTATTTATTATTTATATATTTGGCAGTATTTTCAAGCAAATTTATTAAATTAAATTTTATTTTATGTAATATGCAAAGTGTTCGACAGTGCAAAAACAAAAATGACCCACAGTGTGTAAATGTGTGTCTCAAGTATATTCTGCACATCTCCGTAACTGTGGCTTTCCAACCATATAAAATTTATCGAAATCGGTTAAATACCTTTGGAGAAAAGTGTACCACAAAAAACATGTTTGCCGTTTTATTATATGATGATAATATTATATTGGGATTTGGATAAATTTTACCGATTGGTAACTTTTTCAACACTTATCAGTCTAGAATGGCAATGGTGCCAAGTAAAAAGGAAATGGCAAGGTAGCCAACGTTTAAAAAAATGGAAATAAGATGTGTTCGTTTCGTAGTTAACCGCTCCTCCTGGGGCCTATTGCACCATCTTACAAAATTGTGATAACAAGCATTTTTTTAACAAATTTGTAAAAAATCGAGATTTTTTCATTTGTAATTTACTTGTTAAACACAAATTTGTACTTGTGAATTACAAGTCAAAAATTTGTTGACAAATAGAATTGTTCGTTGCACAAAAAAAAAGTTGTAATTGTTAATTACAAGCTAAAATTTGTGAAAATCGTTCTTTTTTTTGTGGGTTTCTGTTGCACCATAATAAAGCGATCACAAATTTGTTTCAGTTTGTGAAAAAATTCTACAGGTGAAAGACCGTGTGTAAATATTTCTACAAATTTGTTAACACACTCATTTGAACATGGTGCAACAAAAAATCGTATACAGGATTTGTATTTGTAGATTACAATAACAAATTTGTGGTTATAAATTGTAAACTGGTGCAATAGGCCTCTGGTCGTCATGAGACGATGCTGTGTTCGTTTGCTGCAACTTTTGGTCGTCGACAGTATGTCCTTGAAAAATTGATAGGTCGCTTAATCTATTTGTTTATTCAAATTCATGGTCCTTATTCGAAATTCCCCCCCCCCTCACCAAAATGCACTTTTTTTTAATGAATCGATAAAAAAAAGTGTGCTGTTGATAAAAAACATCAAATTATGGAGGAGAAACACTTTTTTATGGTAAAAAAGTGAAGTATAAAAAAATGAATATAGGCCATAGGGTATAAATTCAAAGTTTCTTTAAATCCAGATTCTGTAAATGCAAAAGAAACATTGCATACACCCAACCTCGCACCTACCCCAAATCCTATAATGTGCCCAAGCAGGGGGTTGCAGGGGGCAGCATTCCCCCCATACATATCTCACTGTTTATACGCCGTAAAGCCAATGCGTAAGCAAGCAAAAAAAGCAAATATCCCATAAAAAAGAAGTAGTTTTAGTTATAGTACTGTGGGTGGTCCGCTTATACTTCACTTTTTTACCATAAGAAAGTGTTTCTCCTCCATAATTTGATGTTTTTTATCAACAACAAACACTTTTTTATTGATTCGTTAAAAAAAAGTTCATTTTGGTGGGCGGGGGTATGGGTGGTGAATTCCGAATAAGGTCCAAATTTTGACAATTTGACTTTCGAACAGTGCTCTATGTACTTCCAACTACGCAATTTGCATTACGCACTTTGCACTTCACACGTTGCACATTATATGTACTTTGAATTACGAACTTAAAACTTCACACTTTACACGTACTCATCAACTCAAACTGATGGGATTACCTACGCACATTCACACTACGCAATTCGCACTTGATTTCGCGCTTCAGAATTCGCACTGCACACTTTACGATTCACACAACTTACTTTGCATTTTTCACAGACTACTTCTTTATACGTTAAAAAAATATATTCTGGAGCAAAATTAAAGGTAACCTTTAGTTTTCTGCTGAGTCCGAGTCCGGAGTGCTCTTGGAAGATTAGTCGTTTTTTCATAAAAGACTGTAACCTGACTAATTTTGTTTTGTTTTTAGGTATCAGCAGCTGGGGCTGGGAATATTGAAAGTCCATTCCACCAAGGGGTTCTCGCTATACGTATAGTTATATTTTTCAGAACATCGTATTCAAGCCCAAGTATGCATATTAAGTTTTAAAAGTTTTATTCTTGTTGTAAGTTAATTTCAATGCAAATTATTACCTACATATTTAACTGTAAAATATTATTGATCAGTTAAAAAAGTGCCATTACTTCGAAAAGTCCCAAAATGGTCATTACGAGGAAAATGAAATCCCTTATTTTTATGTATTTATGTCTGTTTATATTTTGTATTGTCCTTTTATTAAAAGGGTCGATGCAATGATGATGTTGTGTACAATATCCAAGGTATTAGCTTAGTTGAGGTGACCATTCAAATAAATTTCAAATTCAAAAATAAAATCGATGAGAGGTAAAGCTATCGGTGAAATGAATTTAAAAATAGTACTTAGCGTCTAAATTAATTGATGCAGGAATGAGTATTTTTTGTACTTTAAAATCTCTGAAATGCAGTATTATTAAAATACAACTACTTTGAATATAACATACTCGTAGCATAAGAATTTTTATTTGAATATTAGAAGTCTTAAAGAAAATATGTACGTAAGAAAAAATTGTTGCCCGTTTCCGATGAACTAAAATGGAAATTCAAATTTGTCCAATATTCCATAAGCCTTAGAAATATTTTAATGTACAAATGCTATAAAAAAAACTTCGTTTAGGCTGTAGGTCAAAGTAAAGATTAATAACAGTTTGGCAACATATGGTGAATACCATAAAACTCGTCTTGTGAAGTTTTGTCTTATATCGAGGCTGAGGAGCCACTTCAGTGTCTAGGGTCGATTCAAAAGGATCCGCAAAATATCGGTTGAGATTTTCCTAGCCCTGATTTATAATCATCTTTAGGGGCCAGTTATAGCTCATCAGAAAAGTCCATCAGAAAAAATTTTGTCTTCCAAATTTGACCATATTACAACTCGATTTTGAGTAAAATTTGAATGCAATTAGACGAATACTTGCTTGGACTAATTTTTACAAAAAGAATTACAACATTTTGTTGCTAAATTTACTCAGAAAATGGATTTAAATATTTTTTCTGATGGAATTTAATTTTTCTGAACAGCTGATTGCCAAAACTCAAAATATATTCCATTTCGTTTTTCTTTTGTGTTCCGATTTTTTTCTGTTCGAATGCATCAGAAAAATTTTTTCTAATGAGAACAATTTTTTCTGATGATATGACAGCAAAAAATTGTTTGTTTTCTGACGTAAAATTATTGGTAGCTATAACCGGCCATCAGAAAAATGTTTTAGATTGTAGTGATGGCCTTATCAGTTATTTTTGGATAACTGTTATAACAGTTCCAGTTATTTCTTGATAACAGTTATTCTTAGCAGTTATTGGGTAACGGTTATTTTGAATATTAAAGTCAAAAATATTAAAAGAATTCATACATTTTTTTCTTAGTTTAATCAAACAAAAAATACATGGTTTTTTACAAAGGATTATAAAAAGGACTTTTAATTTTCAATATGTTTGGAATTATAATTTAAAAATAAAAGATGTTTTACCTTCTTCTGTGACAGACGACTTCTTCGTTATGATAAAATAAGTCCTGCTTTTGAGAATAGCCTCTCACAAGGAACTGAAGATGCCTGCGGACATAATCTTTCCCTCGCCAATTTGCTCAAAAATGGAAAGTTGTAAGAGTTTTCCTGCCACCATGTGAGACAATTTTCTTTTCTTTTTAAAAGTTCATGGTCTAAATACCTTTCAACCTCAGCTAGATATGGCTTTAGACCTAGCTGTTCCAGTCGGTTGAGTTTGGGCGACTGCTTTGTCAAAAGCACCCCAAATCGAGGTCTCAGCATCTTCTTCATCGGATTCGACCTCTCTATGCTCGGTAATTTCGCTCGCTATAGGCCTGTCTTCGTTCATCATATGGCAAACAAGGTCAACTACTCTTTTCCTAGTTGTTTCTGCCGCATGAGAATCGACGAATCCAACCAGCTTAAATCTCGGGTCGAGAAAGCTGGCAAGGCAAAGTGTGGAACTTCTCTCGTAGTTAGTACACCTTTCATCTATTTGAGTTTTCAAGTTTTTCAGAACTTTGAGAATGGTCGCGTGATGTTCTTTTCTTATTATATTTTTGGACCACTCAAAAAGACTATTTGTTATCGTTATAATGTACGAAGCGGTTGCGTAGTTTTCGCCACTAATTAATTTTGTTAGATTTTCAAACGGTTTCAAAACATTGCACAGCTCTTTTAAAACCTTCCACTCATCGCTGTCTAGTGTAGGTAAATCGCCACTGTGCTCTTGACAGCATCTTCCAAAAGGATAAAGCGCTCTACCATATAAAACACCGAGTTCCATCTAGTCTTCACTTCCTGGATCAGCTTAAGCGGTGCCTTACCAGTTTGTTCTTGATATTTCAAGAGCTTTTCGTTTGAAACGTTGCTTCTTTTAAAAAAAGCTACAACGGTTTCTAGAATTTGTGTCACTTCCGGTATTTCAATGGATTTTTGGACTATGAGGTTAAGGGTATGCGCGAAACACCCAAAATGCTTCCAACATAGGACATCCTTTATTGCACATTTTATATTTGCGGCATTGTCGGATGTAACAGGCATTATTTTTTCTTTTGCAATTTCCCATTCGTCGACGACTTCACCGACTCGTGTTGCCAGGTTTAGGCTAGTGTGATGTCCTTCCATCACAGAGCAGTCAAGGAGCACCGTCTTCAACTCAAAAGTTTCTGTCAAAAAGTGAGCTGTTAGAGCTAAATAGCTTTCAGAATTAACAGATGACCAGCAATCCGTTGTTAGGGATACAGATTTAGCATTTTTAATCAAGCTGCGACATTCATTATAGCACTGCTCATATTTCGCCGGAATTAACGTCTTGGAAATATATTTCCGGTTTGGCAGTTGATAATTAGGATTAACAGCTTTTATAAATTCGGGAAATCCTTTATCTTCCACAATACTAAATGGTTGTAAGTCACATGTAAATAATTTAACAAAGGCTTCATCTATGTTTTTTTTTGCTGAGGCAGTGATTCTCCTTGGAATGAAATCTGTCATCCTTTGTTGAGTTGGTTTTGAAGGGGTTATGGAAGGCAGGCTTACTACAGGTATGGTACTAGGTTGGTGTGATGAAAGTGTTTCGCCTTGTGTATTTTCACGGACAAGGAATGTAGAAGAAGATGCGGAAGTAGAGGCTTGAGGCAATGGTTGAGATGGACTTCTGTGTATCTGCGAACTCTCTGAAATTGTTTCAATTTGAACTGTTGGGTGGCATGTTTTCAAGTGTTTTTTTAAATTCGAGTTTGTTGATTTAAATGACATTTTTTTTTGCAAATGTTACATAGGGCAAGGTCGTCGCTGTTTTCCAATGGAAAAAAGTTCCATATAATACTTGTTCGCATTCTTTTCGCGGGGGTCGACATTTTCAGTTTTTTTTTTTAAACTATGTATTTATATTTCCTGCACAGTAATATACACTTCACTTTTCTAAATTGGTATTATCGTTAGTTTTTAGTTTTTAGTTAGTTTTTAAACTATTTATATTTCCTGCACAGTAATACACACTTCACTTTTCTAAACTGGTATTATCGTTAGTTTTTAGTTTTTAGCTAGTTTTTAAACTATTTATATTTCCTACACAGTAATACACACTTCACTTTTTTAAACTGGTATTATTGTTAGTTTTTATTTAGTTTTTAAACTATTTATATTTCTTGCACAGTTAATACACACTTCACTTTTCTAAACTGGTATTATCGTTAGTTTTGATTAAAATTTGAAAAAAAATCTTTATTCTATAATATTACTAGCAAAGCTACGCGGAACTTCGAAATCGAATGATGAATAAGAATATCGATATTCGCCTTTATAGTAAATATTTATACTACAAACCTCAAAAAAATCTTCTTCTGCGCTAATTAAATTTAAATTATTCGCGATCCACCCTTTTCTTTGGTTTCTTCCAAATAGTATGCGTTTGATAAAACAAAATTCTTAGAAAAAAAAGAACCGAAAATTCATTCAACAGCTAATTACATTTATTGGAAAACCCTTTACCGTCCACGCGACCACATTCTGAGAAATAATTAGAAAGCGCAGGTCATTTTTCTTATGAGCGTGGTCCTTATAAGAGAACTCACAGGAAATGCATGTTTTTCCTAAAAAAAATTAAACCAATAAATCATAAATGCGTGGTGTATTGGAAAAACCCAAAAGCCACAAACGATGATGATGAGACCATGATAGACAGATATGTAACTAATTGCCTTTAGTATGTGAACTGCTTCTTAATGTTTTTATTTTTAACAAATTAGGTACGTATAAGAAAAAGGACAACGAAATATGAAACGTTAAAAAAAACTCCATACAAAACACGAAACATAATAGAATCTAGTAGCAAAAGTTGCATCTTTTCATAATTCTTGACAGTACATTAACTTCTGAATTAAAATTATGAATAATGAAAGAATACTTAAATACTAACAAGAATAATTAATAATCTCAAACCAGTCAGAAACAGAAATTCTCCCCATTACCCCAGGCCCAGTTACTAAAATAACTTATGACTATGAGTATGACAAGGACTGTTCTACGATCTCGTATCTTGATATCTTCCCAGTTCCTGTTTCTAGTTAGTGTTCTCAGTTACTGTCCCCAGTTACTATTCCCAGTTACTGTTCCCAGTTACTGTTGTCAGTTGTTTGTAAAAGAAAATATCTCCTGTATCCAGTTACTATAATAACTGGTTAAAGTAGAGTTCTTGGATAAAATAAGAACTGGTTAAAAAACGAAAGAGTTATCTTTCTATATTGATATTCTATATTAGATATTTTATACTCCCAGTTATTATGATACCTAAGAGTTCGCAAATTGTAAGATATCAATATCTCTTACGTATTAAAATTTATTTCCGATTTCTTAAGGTTTTTTTAATCCATCGTCATCGTAGCCATCCTTTGTTGGAATTTGACAGTTGATGGCTCGACAGATAGTGGACAAACTATATTTTGGGATGAGGAGAATATTTCTTTACAAATGTCAACCGATTGCCCAAAAAAAGCATTTTTCCGGAGCAGAAAATAAAATTCTAAATTTTTCGTGTTTTTTAGAGGTTTTTTAATCCATCGTCATCGTAGCCATCCTTTGATGGAATTTGACAGTTGATGGCTCGACAGGTAGTGGACAAATTATATTTTGACGTGAAGAGAATATTTCTTTACAAATGTCAACCGATTGCCAGAAATCATATTTTTCAGAGTAAGAAATAAAAAGAAAATATTTTAAGATTTTTTCATTCATTCTTTCAATAAAATGAGTTTTTCTAAGAACTAGTTACCCTTATCTGTTATGGTTGTATTCAACATCAACAATTTGAATAACTACTTGCTTTAAAAGAGTAGTTACTACCGGTTATTTTAATAACTGGTAACTTTAATTTTTACGACAACCAAAAGAACTAAGAAGTTATTTCAATAACTGGTAACTTTGATATTGAGTAACCGGTTATAACAGTTACGAACGAATAACCGGTTACTGATAACAGTTATCGATATATCGTCCATCCCTAAGATTTCGATTGTTTCAATTTTTCTGATGGACTTTTCTGATGAGCTATAACTGGCCCCTTATTCTACCTCCATAACACGATTTTACTAAACCGTGCAACCGACTTATACTTTTACATTAAAAACAAACTGAAGTTTTTCCACTGACACGTTTATCAAAAATCTACTACATAAGTAAGAATTCTATTTTTTTTTATAAAATCCCATGTCTACATAAATCAATTGTTAATTTTTTGCATCTATTTCTAACTTTTGGGTTGTTTTATTTATAAATAAGAGAAAATAATGAAAAATATCGCAAAACAAAACCGTGAAAGCTTGATATCTTTTTTTCTATAGATTAATAAAAAAGCATGTTCGACAATTCTTTTTTTATTCTTTCGATAAAGCACCTTCTTCGGTGCTCGCAGTTTTATACTTTTAGGCTCGTATTCACCGAGCGCTCCTAAACGGCTCTTAACTTGAAATTTCTGTGGGGAATTCACCACTCCTAACTTTTAAGAGCGCTCGTAGATCTTCACTAATATTGCTTGGTGAATAGGTTTATGAGCTTCTTAAGATATGAGCGCTCGGTGAATACCAGCCTTAAAATCCTAGCGTCATTACCACTTTTATCGAATATCACACAAGGGTTCTTCCAATATGGATTTCTGAACTTTGACTGGGTATTGGTGAAGCTATATCATCTGTCAAATTGGCTGTCATTTATTTAGCGTATCTTGCCAAACTAACATTTAGATTAGATTTTTATTCATGTTTTTCAAGGATACAATTCATACAAAGTACAATATTCAAAATAGTATAAAAAAGAATGTATAGATTTAAGTGTATAAAAAATAGCTACAAAGTTTAATCATATAATCATATAAACTACCTGTGGATATTCAGTAATGCACCAAGAAAAGACAGGAATACACTTTGTGGCATGAAGTGCCAGTAGCAAGTGGTAAAAAATTTGAAGAGCAGAGAGCCGCGTAAGAATGAGAAAGAGTTTTTTTTTTTTTTTTTTTTTTTTTTTATTTTTTTTTTTTTTTTTATTTTTTTTTTGGGGCGAAAAAGATACTTCAAGAGAGAGCTGTTTATTAATTAGAGTAGTAACACTAGATCATCACTTGTAATAATAATTCTACATCGTTTAGGTTTAATAACCATGTACGTAGTTTCTTAAAAAAAATTGATTTATGTGTAATTAATTTGCGTATATCCCAAGGCAGTTTGTTAAAGATTGTAGGACCCATGGTTGTAAAAAATCTTCTATAATGCTCAGTTCTAACTCTGGGTATAGCTACCGCAGTTTGATTTCGCAAAGAGTAGAATTCGTTTCTTCGAATGTTGTTGTGTCCACCTCTCAAGAAAAAGATTTTTAATACCTTGAACACATAAAGGTTACGAAGGGGTAAAACATCAAGAGACTTAAAAAGTGCAAATGAGGGTTCCCGACTTGGTTTAAAAAGCATATTCCTAACAATTTTTTTTTGGGCAATGATGAGGGGTTGGATATTACTTTTAAAAGCACACCCCCAGCAAGCTATTGCGTACTCGAGTCGAGAATTGACTAAAGCATAGTAAATTGATTTCAAAAAATTCAATGGAACGAATTTACGGATATGGTATATTTTGCTTAGGGCAATGTACATCGACTGTTTAATATTTGCTATATGGCTATTCCAGTTCAATTTATTATCTAACGTTACCCCTAGGTATTTGAATTCTTTAACTGATTCAAGGCTAATGCAATCAGCGTTGCAGTGGAGTAGATCACATCTTTTAGAGTGACAAATAATACCATCTAAATTGAACTCTTTTGAAAGGAAATATGGCATGACTTTTGATTTGACACTAAGGACCATCGAGTGATTTTCAAACCAGAAATTAAGCTTGAGTAGATCCTCATTCATTTTATTTTTCAAGTGATCAATATTTGAATCAGAGTATGAAAGAGCCATGTCGTCAGCAAAAGCAACTATATTTCCTTTGAGAGGCAAATTGAAAATAGAATTAACATAAATCAAGAAGAACAAAGGACCAAGGACTGATCCTTGAGGAACACCAGCTCCAGTAGAAAGTTCTTCGTCACTCAACACTCCATTTGCCAGGACTTGCTGTTTTCTATTCGAGAGATAGGACGAACACCAACTAAGAATGCTATTTCTAAAGCCAAATCTATATAGCTTGAACATAAGAATTTTATGATTGACTAGGTCGAATGCTTTGGTTAAGTCTATGAATATACTGGCTGCAGGGAGGCCTAGGTCGAGTGCGGAATAGATTTTTTCTAGAAATTCGATGATGGCGTTTTCAGTAGACTTTCCTTTCCTGAAACCAAACTGTAGATTACTAAGGAGACTATACTTATCAATAAATTTGAGCATACGAGTGCTTATTATCCGTTCAAATACTTTAGAGAATACAGAAAGCAAGGATATAGGTCGGTAGTTGTTAGGATCGCTCTTAACACCTTTTTTATATATTGGAACTATAATTGATTTTTTAAGGCATTCTGGAAAAATTCCAGCCGAGAAGCTTTTATTAATTAAGTAAGTCAACGGACGAGATATAAAAGGATAGATTTCTTTCAAGATTATGCTATTGATACCATCATAACCGCTGGAAGATTTAGGTTTTAAACCAGATATAACTCTTGCAACAACGGATTCCGAGACTGGTTCAAAGAAAAAAGATGAACTTGCTTGGGTTTCCAAGAAGGATTCTTCAGAAAAGTTTGGAGTTTGGGGACCTATCGTGAAATTCTGAGCTACATTCTTGAAAAATAAATTAAACCCATTTGAGATTTGGAGATCATCAGTAGCAGTAGAGCTGTCAGATAGCTTGAGACTATTAATGTGATTTGAGTCGAACTCTTTGCCCAATATATTGTTGATTAATTGCCATTGTCTTTTGGGATTGTTAGAACAGTTATTAAATTGGCGTATATAATATGTTTCCTTTTGATGGTTAGTTAAATTCCAGATATCTTTTTTCAGTTGTTTGTAATGTAAGCTAATAGATTGAATGTGCAAACGGTTTTTATTTAGAGAATAGAAGCGATTTTTTTTCCTTATTTTATTACAAAGGTCATCCGTTATCCAAGGTTTAATTTTCTTTATTTTACGTTTTTTGCAGCTATACATCGAGTTTTCTATGAAACTGTTTACTAACTTAATAAATTTATCGAATGCAATTGAAGGACACACGGAATCATAAACAAGTTCCCAATTTTCATTCTGAAGATAGCCGAAGAGGTTAAAGAAGTTGATTTTCTTAACATCATCATTAATTGGAAGGAATTTTTTCCGAGAATTATCAATATTACCTTTGCAAAGATCCAGTAATGAGACTCCTATCGCGTAATGATCCGTAACATCCCAATGTAATACAAACGGAATTACTTCAAAATTGTACCTACTATTGAGAAAGATATGATCAATGCACGTTTGGGTATTTGTTGTTACTCTTGTAGGAACATTTATAAACGACTGAAAGCCCATTGACGATAAAAGGAGTACATAATTATCACTACTAGAAGGCATACCTAGAATATCAATATTTAAGAGTTATAGCGTCAACAATGTGTGCAAATGGTTAAATTGTTGTATGAAAATGGGCCTTCTGGCTATTTTTGGATGAATGGGTTCATCAACAAGCAAAATTTACGAATTTAGGATGGTCACAATTCACATCTACCAAATTCCAATGCATCCTGAGAAAGTCACTGTTTGAAGTCGATATTGGGATGGTGATATTATCGGTCCATACTTCTTTGAGAACGACATTGGCCAGGCCATCACCGTCAACGGTGAACAATATCGTTGGATGACAACCAATTTTTGCTGGGCGAGTAAGATTATATAGACACCTATACCACCTACGACCTACGTGCTACAAAACCCATGCCACAATTTTGCACGAGCAATTTCTGTTTACGTAAGGTTTTCTTAAGTCACAAACCAAACATCATCAATGCCATTCAGTCTGATGTATGGAAATTGGAGCTTTGGTATGCGAGCCACACGGCAAAGCCACGTCAGACATACCAATGATCTTTTAAATAATAATAAATGATTCTTCTAAATAAATAAAATATTTCAACTCCTCGGAGTTTGTTTTATTCATCTTTAAAGACAGAAAACGCTTAATGAAAAACCCTTTATAGAGCAATATTTCATATACGATTTCACAATTGATCGGGGGACTCAGTTCTCCAGAAAGGAAGGGCTGCCTTTGGTTCACAGGAAGAAAATGGAAGGGTATTCATGAAACTGTCATACCACACACACACACATACGCACTCATCATATTTCACCCCTACACGATCTTGATTTGGCGGAGATTAACTAAATTGCAAAAAGACAGTCAATTTCCAATTCGGCCGCAGAATTAATTAATAAGATTAGCAAGTGCGTACTGCGCTTCAGTTCATAATTTTAGTTCAGTGTAAAATATAAAATTTTATTTAAAATTTTCAGTGTAAAATTATTAAAAAAATTAATTCAATATAGTGAATAATTATCTGTGACGTGACCGTCTTTGATTTTATTCAAAGCTATATTCGGTTTGTGTAATGAAAAGGTAATTATTTGGTAAAATATATTGTAATATAAAAAGTTTCTTATATCCATGGCATGCCGCCGTTGCTTTTTGGTGGTAAGGCAGATCGGTGGTGTTCTAATTGGATTTTGAAATGGAAAAGTTTTCGGTTATTCATTTGCCAAACTTTTTTCTAATGGAGATGTATTTTCCTAAGAAGAACGTAGTGCTTACTTTTTTAATATCTATTCAAAATAAAATGATACTAATTCTTTCCGATTGTGAGTTTCTTTTCAGAAATTATTAGAAAAGTACTTGGGAAGAAAACAGTACCAACGATGGGAACAAAAGTAGGTCATTTGCAGGTTGGCCGAAAGTTTTTATAAATTAATTTTTCCCAAGTGGTAAGTGATGTTTTCATTACTTTGTATTCTTATAAGCTCAAGACATCAGCAATTCAAAACAATTAGATATACCTAAAAAATTATTTATTGATTGTATTAACATACATTTATAATTTGCAACGACTTCATCCGATGTATAGGTAGGTAGGTACTAACTCTTAGATAAAGTTCAAGAAAATAAGAATTTTCAAAATTGAATTCAAACATTTTTGTATTTTATCATCAAACGATATAGAAAGCATGAAAAAATTCGTTCCTCTAGTACTTTATTCTACTCTATTAGTCGAATATCTTATAAAATAGTGATAGGTACCTACTTATGTATGTTATCTATTATGGCCTCTTTCTGCATCAAAAACTGTTGGTGTCCTTCAAAAGGACCGTGGTACACTCAAAAACTAGTGTACCCAAAAGACCCTAGCAAAATACTAATTGATGTGCTTTTCTTATTAGCTCTGTCCTTGGTACTTTAAGAATAAGGGTACCCTACCCGGAGAATAATAATAATAACTAGGATTCGTTTCCTGGTCGTAACAATATATTAAGAGAAAAATCAGTGAGGAGCTCTCATGAACGTCCCGTTATAATCCAAGATAATCTTAGAAGAAGTGCATTGATGATTGAAATTTTCTATAATTTCTCATTTGTGAAAGAAAACTAGAAAAAAATAGGTGAACAGAGTCCACGCTAACACCATCAGTAATAAATTTAAAATAAAAGAAAAAACACAATAAAACTCTGCTCTTATTTTTACTTGCGACATATAGATACTACGTATAAGGAAAGTTATGCATTCGTAAAAAAATCGAACTCGAGATTTTGATCAAAGTTGCCATTACGATGACAGCGAAGAACAAAAAAGTGGGTCTAGCAATTCTGTTTGTCTGTCTTTTCGACTACAGCCTGAACGACTCAGCCGATTTTCTTTAAACTTGGTAGATAGTATTTTTAATTTTTCCCATCACACGTTTTTTTTTCTTTTTTTTAAGACCAAAAATAACGGTATTTGTCATACGATTTTTTTTTCGAAATCTTATAAATATTTTTTTTTCTCAAAAACTGTTCTATAGATTGGAAAAAAAAGATACAAACAAATTTCATTTAGATAAAACTAGATAATGGTTGAAAAAAAAATTCCGAAAAATGGTTATTAATGGTACCCCCCCTGAAACCATTTGTTTTTGTTTTTGAGTTACTCAAAAACGGTGCAACTGATTTTGATCTTTTTTTTTATGATAAAGCAAATGTTGATAATGGTTTTCGAAAATCGTATTTTTCTCGAAAACGATTCCGAGAATTTTGTTAATTTTTTTTCTTTCAATTAATTTTTACGATCTATAATGTAATAAAAAAAAATGAAATTAAGATATTAGTGACTACCATAGAACCATTTTCTTCGAATTTTGAATTTCTCATTATCGACAAAACGGATTTTAATAAATATTTTTATAGAGAAGCTTCTAAAAAGTTTGAAAAATATTGTATTTCAAAACTTAAAAAAAAATGTTTTTCGAATTTTTGAAAAAGAAAAAAATATTTTTTTTTTGGAAAACTCGACATTTCAAAAACGATAATTTAATGATAGGAGCTTCACATACCACTGTATCGAGCGTTGACATTAAAAAAGCCGATGCGACCTTGTCAAACATATTTGCTTCTCGTTACCATAAGACATTTTTATTTCTAATATAATTTCAGACATTATTTTCGAAATTTTTAATTTGATGTTCACTAGGTGGGTGAATAATTTGATGAAAATTATTTATTTGAAAACATGTCGATAAATAAAAAAAGGTGTCACTTTTTCATTGAGAGGCAAATACTCCCGCTCGATAAATGCCACAAACTTTTGAAGTCTTTAAACTTTTGAAAGTTGGTGTGCAATGGCTGCATTAAAATTATTTTACATTTTTTTATTTTATTAAGACAATACAATGTATGTCTGAAATTAAAAAAAAATATACAAATATAAATGTATGACATATTTCTGGCAATGATTTATATCTAAGTTCTCAGGTCGCAGAGCAACACAGGCGAGTATTTTTGCTTGCATACTTTTAAAAGTTCGTGTATAAAATAAGGTGAATATATTATCTTGCATACTTCAGTTGTTAAAGGTGGTATATTCTGTTGCATATTGTCACTATTCATAGTTTTTGTTTTTATTAGGTTGGAACTGATAATGGACAAAAATTTTCGGTTGGACATTTACAGTATTTTTAAAAAAAGCTTATGCAGTGGTTTTGCATTGGAGGGATACTATATCCAAGCCAGCGGATTTCTGTACATTACATTAAGCTCTTTAAAAAATCTTGCAACTGTACGAAAAAATGTAGTCTCCTGAAATCGTTAACCGATTTAAATTTTCACCGAGTTTCACCTATGTATATCGAATCCTTATACACCAAAGGTTTCACTCAGCGTTAAAAAGCTGCCCTTTCAGAAACAGAAAATAAATTATGGTGAGTGTTTTAACCACAAAGCCTTAGCTTTCCATTCGCAATACCGACTAAAAAATTAAAAAACAAAACTCAAATTTTGTCAATGTAATGTCTTCTTATAATTATTGTGCTTTCGGAAAACTATCCTCTGGTCACACTTAGTATACAAATATTATGAAACCTGACCAGCAAAAGAACAAAAAACATCGCAGTGGGTTCTACCATACGATGTTTTCGTTCCCAGAGGCACTTTGTACATTTCATTTCGCAGGATTGCTTCCTCAAAGCCACAAAATAAAATATCAAATTTTATTTGGCCGAAAACACGCATCCCGATTGGACCATTGGCTTTGGCATTGTTGTGAAAACTCTCATGTTGACTTCACTATATTGTACAATGAATAATGCCCAAAGGTTTTCTCAGTATTGCTTTTAATAACAATTTTACCACCCCCTAATGGATCATTATGGGTAAAAAAGATTCTGGCCCGTCGAGCATACATATGTAATGACTTGGCCCCAAGGTGTTTATGTCGAACGCGACACACAAACTTATACACTGTAACGGTAGGTATTAGCATAAAAGAAGATTCTTTGTTTGAAATCATCATATAGGGAGTAATGGCAGCGACAACCACTGAATGATGGTAAAATAAAATAATGTTATTGGTTAACTGGAGGCCCGAACATTTAAATCAGAATTCGCAAAGGGAATTAAAGTTTACAGCTAAATCCAGGAAATAGTTTACGACTTACGACAATTGTAAAACCAAAACGCAATATGAAATGGTTTACCCTTGAGGATGTGGGTTGATGATTATAAAGAAAAAGTAGGTAGGTATAGTAAAACTTAAATAATTTTATTGATTGAATGACCACAGAGCTAAAAAGCAACAGCAATAGTGCAGTCTTTACAGACATACGACTATGGTGGTGGTTTGGTTAATGTACCAGAACTGTATAAGAAGGGAAAATATAAGAAATGATGATAATTATGTTCTATCAGCAAATAATATTGCCCCAAATTGGGCTCTGGAATCTTGGCATCTCATAAATGGGATCTTAATTGTTAACAAAATTTACGACTGACCAATTACTGAAGCTAGCTGACCTTTTATATGTAGCTACCGACATTTCAGATGGTATACATATTTTGCGAATATCCCACAAATGAGGTGCGAAAAATCGCGATGACCTTGAATTCATAGCTGACCAATAACTGAAATTAGCTGACCTTTTTAGAAGATTTATTGACCAAATGGGGTGTCAAACATTTTATCCGTGAATTTGAGACAAACTTTAAAAATTCATAAAAAATGTATGGCTGACCAATTACTGAAAATAATAAATAAATAAATATTTCTCCATCTGTTAAGCCATTCTTTAAATTCGACTTAGTCCGCCATTTTATTTTGACCTAAACACATTGCCGCAAAATTTTAAACATTGCTCTAATTAACGCAATGGTTTTGTTCCGAGACTTTGAGACTAACTTTTTCATAATTTTAAACACGTTTAAGAACTCTTCTAACTAATATGAATTTTGCAGCATGTGCCCTCTTACGAGTATAGGCACAATACTTTTTGTTTTGAATTAAAATAAAACACGAATTATTTTTCCATATAATGTATAGAAAATTAATTTATTTAATGTCGATTTCCTTTTACACTAGGGATTGCGATCCCTTGTCAAATTGTCTTTTTAGTGTGCGTATTTCGTATACATACATGTAAATCCCTCTCCAAATACGGATTCGAAAGATTTGATCTCTGTCAAAAAATCGATTTTTTTGGTGTGGTAAAAGTCAAAATTTGACAAGGGATCGCAATCCCTAAAATCCCTAGTGTAAAAGGAAATCGACATAAGTTTAATTAGTTAATTAGTTTTTAAGTCGAGAGCAACGATAAAAGAAAGCACACTCGTTCGCTAAAATCCACGATCTTCATTCCTTTCAAAAAGGAAATGTCATGGCGGCATGTTGTAATTTTTGTACAGTAAAAAGCGAAAATGAATAGGAATGTAGTGCGTTGTACAAGATAAAGGCTGTGCGTGTAGACACGCTACACAGCATAAGGTAAGCAAATTTATGTTGAACAACTCTAAATTTGACAGATAACAAAATCAAACACAACTACATAAAAACAAAATTTAAATAGAACACAAACAACTTCAAAACAAATAATATTTAATTGGAAAAAGTACACTTTATAAAATATTTACATTTGTTGTGATTGTTTAAGGTACTAGTACGGTCTAGAGCGCAAAAAAAACGCACGATTTTTGTGAATTTTTTTCTCGTAAGCTTTATTAGGAAATAACATAATTTTTTTTAAAGTAATTAATACATGCGTCAAGAGTAAAAAAAAAATCTTGTCTTAATTTTCGAATTTTGGCCGAATTATAGAGGACGCCAACGTCGACTCATCAAAAAACACATTGAGCCTTACCAACAATCAAATTAAGAGACGACTTTAATATTTGAGCACAATTATTTGTCAATTTATGTATATAAAATATTTTTTTTTGTAAGATATAGAAGCTGTTTTCTGCTTTTAAATTTAAACGAGCGCTTCAAGGTTAAAGCCTAGTACGCAGATCATGCTAAATTTTATCTCCCACAATTTTCTCCAAACATCAGCTAAAATCCAGGCTAATTTTTGACATTAGAACCTTGTGGAGAATATGTCACAGAAAACAGCTGTTCTCTAAATGAACTTTTTCAAAGATTTAAAAGAATTTGGTTTAAAGTATGATTTTTTAAGAATTATGAATGAGAACGAATAAGAATTATGAATTATGAGTGATTTTTGCTATGGAAAATCTTCCAAGACTTCCGTCACCAAATATTCTTCTAAATATTATTTCATTTCAAATTGAAATTGAAATTTAGCTCGAGAATAAATGTGCCAGACAATTATTACGTGCCCTAAATTTTGACAGATAAGTTATGTACAGTTCGAACAGAAATTTTGATTTTTTAGCTGGAGCAGCGTATATCTCGGCTAAAATGCTTGACATAATTTTAGCTTGGCTAAATTTTGGAGAGAATTTTGTATGAGAGATAAAATTTAGCGCGATCTGCGTACTAGGCTTAAGTTATAATTTATCAGCCATATTTATTAGAATTCGCTAAAGCCTTTTAATCTCTACAAAACGCTTTCAAATCTCGCTCAAAAGTTTTAATTTGGAGAGACAAAATCTAATTTAATGTGTTTTGTAGTGAATCTCTGGAGCGGGTTCTCTTTTTGGAATCTCCTCTTGATGCTTTCAAGATAAGCATCAGGACCTTTTACATAAAACCAGTTTTGACAAAAATCACTTTCGGAAATACGGTGGTTGTCAAAATTTGTCCCGCAAAATAATGCTTGTATCATTCTTTTTCCTGGCAAAATTTAGTGGAGACATTTTGTACAGCAATGCACAAAAGTATGAATTTTGCGCGCGAACTGCGTACTGCCCGGAAAAAAATCCAAGAGAAAATTTGTCCCGGGAAAAAAATGTATGGGAGACCAAATTTTTCTCGATCTGCGTACCAGGCTTAACCCGTGAATAGCTAGCTATACAGTGCATAAGGACTTATTCATTCTTATTTATAAAACATTTCTTTACGCATTATATTTATAATTAGCTTGTGTCAAATAAAGTACCAAAAAGTGATAATCTATTACATTTAGCCGTCATAATACAGCTCAGCTGTTTGTCAAAAAGAAAACTTTCTGCCGGTCTAATTTAATAAACAAAAATGAAACTACCAAATCCTGACTCTGAATATATCTAGGTCGGAATACGGCTTTTATCACAGACCGTCATTTAAAGCTATTAATTCTAGTACGTTATCCTCTAAATTGGTCCAGCAATGCCGGAATGAACTTGCTTCAACATTAACCTCAATGTCACTCTTATCTGGGTTCCGGTCATTTTTGGCATTAATAGGAATGAAAGGGCGGACGAGCTGACCAGGCAAGGTTCAGCCCTTCATAACCCACTTGCCGAAATAGTCAATATTCCGCTCAGAGTTATGAAGGACAGTATTCTCTCAATTTTTCTTAATGAAACAAACCAAAGGAGGAGGAGGAGAAATATTTGGCCCACCTACATATGTATAATAAAACCCGAGCACTTGATCTGATATGCAGACCTAGGCAAGACATAGCCATACCTGTAGCAAACCCTTAGCCAATAGGAGAGCATGCAGCGAAGCTAGTTATTCCTCACAACACTCACTGTCATAGCTAAATCACAAAAGAAACTCCTATTTACGTGAAACACAACTTTTACCACTTATTTTCTTTTAAGCTACAGCCTCTCCGATCTTCAAAATTTTACCAGTTGACAGGCAATTATGTCAACTTTGCAGCAAAATATTATTTTTGAAAAAAAACGTTAATCCCAATTTTGCATTTTGAGCACGCTCTCAATACAATGGGTTCCAGTGTGCAGCGGAAGGAAACAGTCCCCCATTTCCATTTCCTCTGCCAATGTCGTACTTTGTCTAAATTTAGAGCATTAGGAAGGGCATTTTTTGACGACATTGACGAACTTTCTGAAATAAAGATCAAAGACTTGATCTGAAATTTTGAACTTTTCTTTTCGCGGGCTTTATTAATTTTAAACTTTCTTAAGACATTTCGGAACCTACCGCTATTATTATATAAAAAAAAAATATTTATATGTAAATTCCGTCTTCCCGACGCGACATTTCGAAGAAATTTCATGGCCACGGGATTAGACTGACGTTTGATAAGTGAAATTTTTTCGAAATTCTTAAAAAAGTTTAAAAATATTTGATCTCTTTTATTAACGTGACGAAATGGCTATAGGGAGAACTTCGGGCTCTTCTGTGCGGTGCCCTCCGTTTGATTCTTTAGATCCCGAGCTAGCAGACTGACAGCTATGGTGCGGGTGGGCGGATGATTACTCAATCGGATTAGATGCTACTCCAGTGAAGAAGTTGCCTAGTTTGCCACAGTGTCGATGGTTTCGGATAAGTGTGGTAGTCTGATAGTGCGAAAGCTCATGCGCAGATTCTACAGAAGTACACGGGACGCTCTTAGATTTTTGCAAGCCGTTCGAGACCACCTTTTCTAGCAGAGAGGACTGGCAAATCAACGAGTCATCTACCTGCGAATCGATGATATCTATATATATCGACGGTTCCAAGATGGAAACTGGTGTTGGTGGAGGATTCTTTTCAGAAACCCTTGGACTATCCAGCTCATTCAGACTTCCTGATTACAGCAGTGTCTTTCAAACTGAGGTCCTTTTTCATAGATGCCAAGCGGAAATAAAAGCGATTTCTGCCATTGAAATCAAATCGAAGCTTGTAACTTGCTTTCGCGAAGAGCTTATGGTTCTTGGTACACAGTACAACATTAGACTCTGCTGGATTCCTGGTCTCAGTGGTGTCCCAGGAAATGAAAGCGCTGACGAGCTTAATCTGTAATCTTAAACAGGTAATCAAGAGTAAAATTCTAGATTTAACAAACAAGAGATGGAACTCTCTCGATTCCTGTCTTACAACCAGAAAATTATGGCCTAGTTTCAGTAAACAAAAGACCGATGTTATCATCCATTTGAATAAAAAGTCTGTTTCGCTTCTCGTGAGCATCAAGACAGGTCACAACCAACTCGGGTACCACAAGAAAAAGATGAAACTCAGTATGGACGACTTATGCAGAGGATGTGGTGACAAGGAGATACATGAGGACACTCCTCCCTACCTTTGTCACTGTCCTACGCTATATCATTTAAGAAACAGACATCTAGGGAGACACTTCTTCAGCGATTTGGAGGAGCTCTCCGACATTCCAAGCAAAATCATGTTAAAATTCGTTAACGATACCAAATGGCTAGAGAATTCCTGATCTTTGAAAACCGCCTTCAACTACAGTACGAACGAAAACGACGCACGTGTTCCTTGTGAAAGCAGCAACAACGGAGAATAGGCACCTCGCCTATACACCTGCGGTTGCCACTCCTACGTTGAACACGAGCATCAATGGGTCAATTGCGCCACCTCTACCTAAGATTGTTAAAATCCTATTTGGTATGGAAACAGCCTCTTCGACTTAACTAACGACCAAACAAACGAACATATACACCAAACACTGACTTTTCAAACTCATCTACCAGTCGTTGCAAGGAGCCACATGCTCCTACGGGTCTGGTGGAGCGTGGAGGGAATGATTGCTCAAGTGGATGTAAAGGAAAGGAATACCCCATGAGAAGGCGTATACCTCTCCCTAGCCAGGTTATTATGTGACGATAGAAATTTCAACACTTTAGAAATACTCTGACATTTTAGGCTAAAGCTTGCTGTAACCCATCTATGTACACAAGGGTGGAGCGAATTTCGATGTTTTTTAAAAACAAATTTTTTTTTAAACGCCTATAGTACTAAAAGTTGACTTGGATTTTCCACGACTGATATCAAAAACTTAAATTAAAAAAAAAAAAAAAATCTAAAGGGTCCTATATTAAAAACAAAATTTCAATTTTTTTTTAAATTTTAATTATTTCCTTTTTATTTTATTCAATTATTAATTCATTCCCATAAATAACAAAAAATTGAACAAAAATATATTATTGTAATTAGCTTTAATAAAAAGAAGTTTATATTTTTATTAAAAAGGAATCCTAAATTTGCAGTCCTATAGGTACCTGAAAATTACAATCAAGAACAATAGTTTTTTAAGCTATATCAATTAAATGAACGGCTGAATTTACCTTATGACCTTATACTGTTATATTTATAATAATTAAGGAATGCTGGTTCAAGGATTTAATCAATTCGGTTATTATTCTTGAAATAAAGAAATATTTAAGCATACATTTATTTTAAATAAAAGTAGTATTATTTACCCATAAAGAATCATTTTATAAGGTCATAACAAATTCCTTCTTCGTATTAAATTTCGGTAATTTTTTTCGAGAAGCGATTCTGGCTTTTATAAATCCATCTCTTGAGTCTCGTCCACGCACAGAAGCACAAGCTTCTGTCACCAGCTTAACACATCTCTCAACAGCTTGAGTGTGACACGGATATTTTGATAATTCGATATTATCAGGAACATTTGCAACCATAGCCCATAAGTCTTCACCTGGAATCATTTTTGTCAAAGGAGGTTCTGTCACAACAGATGAAGTCCAATCAATAAGGTCAATGTAATCATCGGCTTCGAAGTTAATTTTCGTTATTTTGAATTGGCGGATTCTTTTCTTATCCTCTGTTCTACTTTTTAGAATTCTCCTCAAAGCTAATTCCCGTATATGGCTCCGTTCATCAGCTAACATGGCAAGTAAAATATTTTCTGAGTGACAAAAATATGCGTTTCGTTGGATTACCGGATGAATTAGGGATTTAAGTTTTTTCGGTAAGTAGTTTTTTTATTTTATTTGAAACCAAGCAAACGCATATACTTTTATTGTGTACTGTGCCAAAACCAGTAATTCTTCTGGAGGGTTTTCAGTTGCCACATATAGTCGAAGAATCCTGTTAGCTGTTGTAAGCCACCTTGCATGAGACATTTTTCCTGGCTGTCGTTGTGCCAGCTCAAAAGCCACTTCGCCCTGCGAAACTGCCTTGCACATTTCATACAGATATCTTTGATCTGTGCTTAGATTTTCGAGTGTTACTTCAGGTAAGTCAACTTTAATTTGTTTGAAGTGTTCAATTGGCAGATTCTCACAACTTTCAAGACCTTTTCCTAAGGCCCCAGAAAATCCTTTAGGATCCTTGGTTTTACCACAAACATTTGTCATTAAATGACGAAGGGGAAGTTCATTAAAATGTAGCAAACAAACAAACCAATGAACTGGTTTACCTATGGCCTTTTCAAGCTGAGATATGATACCATTTATAGCTCCCGTATTTACCACAGTTCCATCACATCCAACTGCCTTAATCTTTTCTACATCAATACATAAGATGTTTTGAAGAAAATCAATAATACTTGAAGATATTGTCTTGGCATGTCCGAGATAATGTCCTCCTGGTTCAGAAACAAGTACGATAAATGTTCTTCCGTCGAAACTTTCTTATGTATTCTGGACCCCATTTTTCCAAGATCATATGGTTTTGTCCTTCCTTCCATCGAAGTATAACCCGGTAATGATGTTATTTTCTCCGCTTTGACATTGAAAATTTTGACGGAATTTTTTTCTCTCTCGTCTAATTTTGCTTCTGTCAACTACTTTCGAAGAATCTATTTTGGAAACAACACCAAGGTCTTGTAAAATAGAACTTACCAGAATTGACACCGATCTGTCGGATACTCCTGTTCTATCGCAAGCTGAAGCTAAATTGGTCAAATTTATTCTACCATGTGATTTTGGAAGTGCACTTGATGAAGATGGACGCATTTTGGTGGATATTTCAAATTCATCACCACTTGAGACATTTCGGTCATCTTCACTCTCATCGGATATATGGAGGTCCGCCTTGGGTCTTTTAGATTGTGTTGCCTCTTTATGCGATTTTCCTTTCATCTCCTCCTTAGTCTTTCGATCATTCCTTTCCTGAATTCTCTTGGTAAACTTAGAGTCAAGATTACCAATCACCATTTTCCTTGACTGCCTTTGGTCAAGCAAGAAACCGCGCTCTGACTGTGGTACTTTTCTGTCACAAGGACAGTTTGAAAAATCTTTACATTTGCATGATGAAATGTCGAACAGTTGGTTGCTAGTCGACCTAAATAAATTTAGCTTCTGAATTAATGAGGTTTGCTTGGATTTTATATTTTTTTAATAGATTTGTATTTTTCGTTGTAGATTTTTATTTTGTGCAATATTTGCTGATCTGATAAAACCGGCAATGATGCTTTAAGCCAAACACTTTTTAAATTTACCATTAATTTTGATGAAACTTCGCCTACACTTGGATCTTTACCTCCTATTTTCTCTTTTATGGAATTCCGAATAAACAAAAATGCCTTCATGACATCAGAATAAGTTGGAAGTACATTGATTTTAAGTTCAGCGGGTGCTCCAAAAACCTCACACTCGACTTCACTACGCGTTTTCGGCATTTTCACATCGAAATAGGATTATCATAGGTTTCATTACAAGGGGTCACAAACCTCACAGGGAACCTCAACGGATCTAAATTGATCTAAGTGTAACGGTAACAAGATCAACTGTCAGCCCACTAACCTAACCTAACGGTTCTCTTTGGGATTTAATGACATTATAATGAACCATTCATTATATAGAACCACACAAAATAATTAATTGTATAGGTTTCTGGCACTGGGTCACGAGTAAGTCAATTATTCTCATTGGCCTTTTGTAAATTGACACTTGAAATAACAAAAAAAAAAAATAGTTTCATCCCTCAAATTTGGTTACCCAAAAGCTAAGGCAAAAATGGAACCTTCTTCATACTGATACATCTTCCATGTAAGGTATATTTGAACGAAACGAAAATATTTCCCAAGCCTGATTGAATTTCGAAATAAATCAGAAATAATATTCGCATCACAAATATTATCGCTTAATCAAGTAGAAGTTTTCCTATTAAGGTATTTTTCAAACATACATTTCCATCTATGATATGAAGAAGATGCAATCGCGACTAAAAATGTAAATTGAATTATTTCATCATAACATGAAATTTTTAAAGTATGTACTCATTTTTAAGGTTAGGCAAATTTAATTTTGTGTTTTTGATTGATTATTCTTGTGTATTCTCCTAGGTGTCAGAACCAAACTTCTGCAAAAATATGATAATTATTTTTTTCAAAAATGTACTATGCATATTCACAGAAAGTTTTACTGTGGCCAGATGTGTTGTATAATAACTCATTAGCCATTCAAAACAATAAGGTATGGTGTTTGATTTATGCCACCAAATAATGCATGCAAAATGAAAGTTTTAATTATGCCAAAAGAGGACCACGGAGCATCGCATATCTTTCCACATACAATTGGAGCACATTCCATAACACGCTTGGTGTAGTTGCTTAGCAAGCGTTAATAATAATTAGCTTTATAATTCGGAAGTGTTATGAATAAGGACTTACCTAACCTTTGCAATATATGTACATGTAGCAAAAGGGTTTTATTCGGATAGAATATGGGATAGCTAATTAGAAAATATTCATCCACTTTTAGGGGATATTAGGCACGAGTACGATAACTTGGCCGCCAAGATTTGATGACGGATTTTTGTAGAGGGGTCAAAAATAAGCACTTTTTACTATGGGAGGGGGGGGTCTATCTCCCCCCGTTTAGGAGGTAGGGGCACTTTTAGAAAAAAATGGTTTAAATTGAAAAAAAAAATATTAAAAAAACAACGGCAACACCTACAATAAAGTGCTATACTGCGTTTGAAAGCCAGAAGATTGTCTATAATCCTGCATTTAAATTAAATTACTCATATCAACAGTTTTTGAGAAATTCGCATTTAAAGTCCAAATTTTTATAAAAAAACGTGAAAAAAAAAGTTTAGACCGGTTGTTTTCAAAATTGTGAAATGAAATTGTAAATTAGCTTATATGTGTTTTATTTATCTGTCAGTTCTTAATTGAACACAAAAAACGGCATGGTTCTATGTCTTCTGGTTTTTCAGAAAACCTCCGTTTAGGAGGTAGGGGCACTTTTAGAAAAAATGGTTTAAATTGAAAAAAAAAAAAATATTAAAAAACAACGGCAATACTTACAATAAAGTGCTATACTGCGTTTGAAAGCCAGAAGATTTTTCTAAAATCCTGCATTTAAATTAAATTACTCATATCAATTGTTTTTGAGAAATTCGCATTTAAAGTCCAAATTTTGATAAAATAACGTGAAAAAAAAAGTTTAGACCAATTGTTTTCAAAATTGTGAAATGAAATTGTAAATTTGGACTTTAAATGAGAATTTCTCAAAAACCATTGACATGAGTAATTTAATTTAAATGCAGGATTATAGAACAATCTTCTGGCTTTCAAACGCAGTATAGCACTTTATTGTAGGTGTTGCCGTTGTTTTTTAATATTTTTTTTTTTCAATTTAAACAATTTTTTTCTAAAAGTGCCCCTACCTCTTAAACGGAGGTTTTCTCAAAAACCAGAAGACATAGAACCATGCGGTTTTTTGTGTTCGATTAAGAACTGATAGATACATGAAACACACATAAGCTAATTTACAATTTCATTTCATAATTTTGAAAACAACCGGTCTAAACATTTTTTTTCACGTTTTTTTATCAAAATTTGGACTTTAAATGCGAATTTCTCAAAAACTATTGATATGAGTAATACAATTTAAATGCAGGATTATAGAACAATTTTCTGGCTTTCAAACGCAGTATAGCACTTTATTGTAGGTGTTGCCGTTGTTTTTTAATATTTTTTGTTTCAATTTAAACCATTTTTTCTAAAAGTGCCCCTACCTTCTAAGCGGGGGGAGATAGACCCCCCCCTCCCATAGTAAAAAGTGCTTGTTTTTGAACCCCCTACAAAAACCCGTTATCAAATCTTGGCGGCCAAGTTATCGTACTCTCCCCGGATATTAGTTCGAGTTTTATGCCTGGTAACATGAAAATTGCAAACTCATATTATCGGTAATATATTGGAAACTTTATTCGTATGCAAATTTTTTTCTGCTTGTTCTGGAAAATTTGTGATCGCTCATGGCTATTAAAATCTCTTAAAACCAGAGATCAAAAGTAAATCTCAACCTTTTGAAAGGTCTCATAAATTACTCTCACTTGTTGAGATTTACAAAAATGATCACTTAATAACCAGATTACTTAAATTTTTTTTTTTTCGGTTTCTCAGAGAGAAACTTTTATTTTGATTTTTTTTAGGTTTTGGTTAACCGGTGACCACTTATTGCTGAGAGAAAAAAATAAAAAAATAAAAATAAATAAAGAATAAAAATTAATTCTTCCCTAAGTTTTATACTTAGTGAAAGAGGATACAATTTAAATTCAAAAACTCTTGGGAGTTAACTTTTAGTTAGGCTTAATACTTAAGAATTAACTGATTAGTGAAAGTGCCGAAACCAAATTTCAAGAATGGAAATAACACAAGTGTTAAAGGTTTTATTTTTGTGACTGAAGTAATATATTTTGTGTTTTTTACTTGCAAAATAAAGAAAATAATATAATTTATCATTTTAACCATTTTTGATTTATTTTCTACGGAAAAGGTTTAAGGTTAACCATTTCCATTTATTTTTAGTTAATTAAGTCAACAGATAAGAGATATTTGTGAACATAAATGATAAATCTCACCCAAAGACCTAAAAAATTAATTTTTAAAAATAAATCACAGACCAAGACCAAAATGAAATTGGCGAATTAAATAAATCTCAGTGAGAAACCGATTGAAAATAAAGGTCAACGGTTATTTTGGATCTCTGCTTAAAACATGTACAAATAATTAAAAAAAATATTTTTGATGTGTAAACATCTTTGCCGGCGGGTAGAGTGAACCAAAAACGTGGGTAAAACTTATACGTTCCGTGTAGCCCATTTCGGTTACACATTACGGTTACACGTTACGATTACACGTTCCGTGTAACAACCTACCTTACCGAAGATTGCATTTAAGACCCTGTTTACATTGTTGGAAATATTGCGTACTTATGACATCGTGTTCACATTGGAAACTTTGAATACTGAAATCTCGATCTTATAACTTTCCATTACTGGCTAAAACTAAATTCAATCCCTCAACATTTCTTCAACTCTCGACCAAAGTGTCAAAAAGACGACAGAAAAAACAAAATTTCAAAGCGGATTAATCGTTTTAAACAAATCCACTTCACGTTATTAATGGACGATTACATTTTATTTTATGCTCCCAAAAAATGCATTTTCAGAGTTGACATTTAAAAATCCGAAAAATGTTGTTCAGGGCAATCAGTTGACATCTGCAACGAAATATTCTCGATATGTCAAAATTTAATTTTTCCCTTATCCGTCATACCATATATCTAACTATTTTAATTACCGAAATAAATATTCTATATTATATCAAAATATACTTTTAGCATTCGCTATATCAAAATATAGATCGTTATCCATCTGTCAAGCCATGAACTGGATGATGACTACTCGTACGACTTCAATGGAATAAAAAATTTAGTTTTTGCCACTTATGTTTACTTTAATAATTTCCATTAGAAGATGCGAATGATGTCAATCGGTTTATAAATCTCTTACAGAGGGAGTAAGGTAAAGTACAGACACCTAAAAAAAAGTTAGAGGATTTAGCTATTTTCGTGCGCATTAGGGGCAGACACATTCACAAATATGTTTGACAAGAACGGCATGATTAGCTTGGTTTTGATAAGGTGAACGCTCCATCTAGTGGCTTGTCAAACAAAAAATGTTTAGACATTTTCGCTGTATGACAAGCATATTTGAGAATGTGAACGCATGTTCGTTGAACATGCTGGTCCGCCGTGGTCAAAATTCTAATGAGACGTGATGTTTGAGAGCATGTTTGACGAATGTGAACGCTTCTTTTTTTATCCATCAAATACCTATGTTCATCATGTCGTGCTTGTCAAACAAATTTGAGAATGTGAACGCCCCTATTAATCCTCCGAGCATAAAGTTGTTGTATGACTGTATTTAAACGATGCGATATCACTCTGCAATTTGTAAGCATGTTTGCAAGAGACGTATGTGTTGGCGGCGTTAAGCCATACATACATGACAAGCACGTGCAAGTCTATTAGCAAATTCTCTCTGTAAACTCTGCGGAGTTATCGTTCATTCTTCCTTCTGGTATTTATATTTGGCGTTCGCTTAACTAAGTAGAGTAAGTCTCGATGAATATTGGTTTTGAATGTTTGCAAATTAAAATGGCAAGAAAAAACCGTGCCGCGTAATTTATTCCATAATCGTGTTTTGCGACTAAGAAACGAATCTCTATGTTTCACGGTACGATCAAAATTAGACTCAACGGTGAACTGATGAGCATTCCTTGCGAAGCGGGTATCACGGGTGAACTGAAGGGGAGGAATGCAAATGCCTACTTCGAAGCGATAAAACTAGGACGGTGTTCAAGAAATGGGAATGAATCCATGATGGCTCTATTTCCTATCAGTTTTAACGCTCTGTTCCGAATTTTTTCCAATATGTGTAGAGAAGTTTGAGGTACACCTGCCCAAAGATGTGAGTTATACTCGAGTTTTAGAAGTACAAACGCCTTATAAATGATGCCCAGCTCAGAAAGGGTGAAAAATTTCTTACATCGATATAGAAATCCTTAGCATTTAGCAGCATTTTTGGCGGTCTCTAGAATGTTGTCATTCCAACGAAGATCGTCGTTAATACACATACCGAGTACTGAAAACTTTTCATGGCATAGGGGGTACATTTTGCTTAAACGACAATAGACAGCATTGAGTTTTCGAAGCATTAAAATCCACACGGTTTTTTATACTGCATTTAGAAATGCTGTTAAGATCGGAGTTCAATGAGCTAATCATACTATACCGTTGCAATTTCATTTCCGAAGGAGATGGACGTGAATTTGAGAACGAGTATGAGAAGCTGAGAGTAGAGAGTCGTCGGCGAAATAATTAAGTGGATTAGAATTTTCAGACAAGAGATTATTTATAAAAATGAGGAGCAAGTCAGAGACAAAACGGAGCCCTGGGGAACACCAGCATTTATTTTTTGAAGATCAGACTTAAAACCGTCCAATACAACATGTATTGTAATTTCTAATCCAACGAATATGGGTTTCATTGATGCCAAACGCACGCATTTTCGATAAGAGAGTCTGGTGCCAAACTCTATCAAATGCCTTAGAAATATCAAACGCAATAATCTTACTTTCTCCAAAACAATGTAAAGATCTGTTCCACTCTTCGGTGAGATATGCCATCAGATCACCAGTGGAAAGATTGCTGCAAAAGCCGTATTGCCGGTGATTAAGAAGCTTTCGATCTTCGAGATATTTCTTGAGCTGATGATTTATCAGCGATTCCATGACATGGGAAAGATGGGACGTAAATGCAATTGGCCGGTAGGAGGAGGAGGAGGAAGGGTTACCTTTTTTAAGAACAGGCTAGACAAATGCTGTTTTCCATCTTCTAAGGAAGATTCCAGAACAGTAGGAGCTATGGAAAAGATTACCTTTTGGGACATTGCAAGATTTTCTGCCATAATTTCTGGTCATGTAAGAATTTGGTTCTCTTTATAATAGCGTTGCATTGGTTTCTGACTTGTTTAAACTTTTTCCGATTTTCCTCGGTTGGGTTGGCTTTATAAGAGCGGAAACTTACTTCTCTCAACCTTCTCTCAGCTTGTATCGAACCAAGACTTTTCTTTAGGCTTTATACTCTTAATTCTGCAAGGCATGCTTGTACGCAATGTAATCATCCCAAGAAAAATCACTTCTGTGATCATATCAGCACTGGCATCAACGTCACTATTGAGGAAACAGACCAAACGGTCCTAGTGGGATGCTTCTCTTTAACTGGATGAATGGGACACGAGAAATTGGCTAATATTACACAATGGTCCGAAGTGCCGAATGTAGATTTTACCGTTATGGTAAACTTCGGGGTAAGAAGTAAGAAAAAAATCAAGAGTGTGAGCGTTTTGCCCAGCAACATCTGGTATACGGGTTCAGCTGAGTAAGGTGGTGCATCTCAGCAAAGATCTCAACATATCTTCCTTCGAGTGTTGTCGGTCCTGAATGGCGGAGCCAATTTGAATTGCGTACATTGAAGTCGCCCGCAATAACGACTTCAGTGTGAGGGTATAACTCGTTAAGAGTTGAATTGCTGTCCAGATTCGGACTCTTATAAATAAAACAATAATGTATGATGTGCTTTCGGACAGTAAATTTGAGCCACATAAAATTAAATTCGTATTAAAACAATGTCAGTATTGAGGAAGACTCTGGCAAGCAACATCATGTCTAACGTAGACTAAAAGGCCGTGATGGCAAAAGAGTAAAGGCATTAGGTTATAGCCAGGCAGGCAAAATTCTGACCAAATTCCTTAAAAATTACATAGATAGTTTGTAGTTTGAAACAAGTACATATTCAGTTTTCAGTATTCAGTTGAAAGTGTTCAACCCACTTTCAACCCATTTCCAACCGATTTTCAACCGATTTTCAACCCATTTTCAACCGATTTTCAACCCATTTTCAACCGGTTTTCAACCCATTTTCAACCCATTTTCAACCGGTTTTCAACCCATTTTCAACCGATTTTCAACCCATTTTAAACCCCTTTTCAACCCCTTTTCAACCCACTTTCAACCGGTTTTCAACCCATTTTCAACCCACTTTCAACCCATTTTCAACCGCTTTTCAACCCATTTTCAACCCATTTTCAACCCATTTTCAACCCCCTTTCAACCCATTTTCAACCCATTTTCAACCCATTTTCAACCCACTTTCAACCCATTTTCAACCGGTTTTCAACCCATTTTTAACCCATTTTCAACCGGTTTTCAACCCATTTACAACCCATTTTCAACCCATTTCCAACCCATTTTCAACCCATTTTCAACCCATTTTCAACCGGTTTTCAACCCATTTTCAACCCATTTTCAACCGGTTTTTAACCCATTTTCAACCCCTTTTCAACCCATTTTCAACCGGTTTTCAACCCATTTTCAACCCCCTTTCAACCCATTTTCAACCGGTTTTCAACCCATTTTCAACCGATTTTCAACCCATTTTCAACCGATTTTCAACCGATTTTCAACCCATTTTCAACCCATTTTCAACCGGTTTTCAACCCATTTTCAACCCATTTTCAACCCATTTTCAACCGGTTTTCAACTCATTTTCAACCCATTTTCAACCGGTTTTCAACCCCTTTTCAACCCATTTTCAACCCCTTTTCAACCCATTTTCAACCGGTTTTCAACCCATTTTCAACCCCCTTTCAACCCATTTTCAACAGGTTTTCAACCCATTTTCAACCGATTTTCAACCCATTTTCAACCGATTTTCAACCCATTTTCAACCCATTTTCAACCGGTTTTCAACCCATTTTCAACCCATTTTCAACCCATTTTCAACCGGTTTTCAACTCATTTTCAACCCATTTTCAACCGGTTTTCAACCCCTTTTCAACCCATTTTCAACCGGTTTTCAACCCATTTTCAACCCCCTTTCAACCCATTTTCAACCCATTTTCAACCCATTTTCAACCCCCTTTCAACCCATTTTCAACCCATTTTCAACCGGTTTTCAACCCATTTTCAACCCATTTTCAACAGGTTTTCAACCCATTTTCAACCCCTTTTCAACCCATTTTCAACCGGTTTTTAACCTATTTTCAACCCATTTTCAACCCATTTTCAACCCATTTTCAACCGGTTTTCAACCCATTTTCAACCCATTTTCAACCCATTTTCAACCCCTTTTCAACCCATTTTCAACCGGTTTTCAACCGATTTTCAACCGATTTTCAACCCATTTTCAACCGGTTTTCAACCCATTTTCAACCCATTTTCAACCCATTTTCAACCCCTTTTCAACCCATTTTCAACCGGTTTTCAACCGATTTTCAACCGATTTTCAACCCATTTTCAACCGGTTTTCAACCCATTTTCAACCCATCTTCAACCCATTTTCAACCCATTTTCAACCGGTTTTCAACACATTTTCAACCCGTTTTCAACCGGTTTTCAACCTATTTTCAACCCATTTTCAACCCATTTTCAACCCATTTTCAACCCCCTTTCAACCCATTTTCAACCCATTTTCAACACATTTTCAACCCACTTTCAACCCATTTTCAACCCATTTTCAACCGGTTTTCAACCCATTTTCAACCGGTTTTCAACCCATTTTCAACCCATTTTCAACCGGTTTTCAACCCATTTTCAACCCATGTTCAACCGGTTTTCAACCCATTTTCAACCCATTTTCAACCGGTTTTCAACCTATTTTCAACCCATTTTCAACCGGTTTTCAACCCATTTTCAACCCATTTTCAACCCATTTTCAACCCATTTTCAACCGGTTTTCAACCCATTTTCAACCCATTTTCAACCGGTTTTCAACCCATTTTCAACCCATTTTCAACCGGTTTTCAACCCCTTTTCAACCCATTTTCAACCGGTTTTCAACCCATTTTCAACCCCCTTTCAACCCATTTTCAACCGGTTTTCAACCCATTTTCAACCGATTTTCAACCCATTTTCAACCGATTTTCAACCGGTTTTCAACCCATTTTCAACCGGTTTTCAACCCATTTTCAACCCATTTTCAACCGGTTTTCAACCCATTTTCAACCCCTTTTCAACCCATTTTCAACCCATTTTCAACCCATTTTCAGCCGGTTTTCCACCCATTTTCAGCCCCTTTTCAACCCACTTTCAACCCATTTTCAACCCATTTTCAACCAGTTTTCAACCCATTTTCAACCCATTTTCAACCGGTTTTCAACATATTTTCAACCCATTTTCAACCCATATTCAACCCATTTTCAACCCATTTTCAACCGGTTTTCAACCCATTTTCAACCTATTTTCAACCGGTTTTCAACCCATTTTCAACCGGTTTTCAACCCCTTTTCAACCCATTTTCAACCGGTTTTCAACCCATTTTCAACCTATTTTCAACCCATTTTCAACCGGTGTTCAACCCATTTTCAACCGGTTTTCAACCCATTTTCAACCCCTTTTCAACCCATTTTCAACCGGTTTTCAACCTATTTTCAACCCATTTTCAACCCATTTTCAACCGGTTTTCAACCCATTTTCAACCCATTTTCAACCCACTTTCAACCCATTTTCAGCGGTGTTCAACCCATTTTCAACCCATTTTCAACCCCCTTTTAACCCATTTTAAACCCATTTTCAACCCATTTTCAACCCACTTTCAACCCATTTTCAACCTATTTTCAACCGGTTTTCAACCCATTTTCAACCCATTTTCAACCGGTTTTCAACCCATTTTCAACCCATTTTCAACCCATTTTCAACCCATTTTCAACCCATGTTCAACCGGTTTTCAACCCATTTTCAACCCATTTTCAACCCATTTTCAACCGGTTTTCAACCCATTTTCAACCGATTTTCAACCCATTTTCAACCTATTTTCAACCCATTTTCAACCGGTGTTCAACCCATTTTCAACCCATTTTCAACCCATTTTCAACCCACTTTCAACCCATTTTCAACCCATTTTCAACTGGTTTTCAACCCATTTTCAACCTATTTTCAAACCATTTTCAACCGGTGTTCAACCCATTTTCAACCGGTTTTCAACCCATTTTCAACCCATGTTCAACCAGTTTTCAACCCATTTTCAACCCCTTTTCAACCCATTTTCAACCCATTTTCAACCCATTTTCAACCGGTTTTCAACCCCCTTTCAACCCCTTTTCAACCCATTTTCAACCCATTTTCAACCAGTTTTCAACCCATTTTCAACCCATTTTCAATCCATTTTTAACCGATTTTCAACCGGTTTTCAACCCATTTTCAACCCCTTTTCAACCCATTTTCAACCCCTTTTCAACCCATTTTCAACCCATTTTCAACCCCTTTTCAACCCATTTTCAACCGGTTTTCAACCTATTTTCAACCCATTTTCAACCCATTTTCAACTCATTTTCAACCCATTTTCAACCGGTTTTCAACCCATTTTCAACCCATTTTCAACCGGTTTTCAACTCATTTTCAACCCATTTTCAACCCCTTTTCAACCCATTTTCAACCTATTTTCAAACCATTTTCAACCGGTGTTCAACCCATTTTCAACCGGTTTTCAACCCATTTTCAACCCATTTTCAACCCCTTTTCAACCCATTTTCAACCCATTTTCAACCCATTTTCAACCCATTTTCAACCGGTGTTCAACCCATTTTCAACCCATTTTCAACCGGTTTTCAACCTATTTTCAACCCATTTTCAACCCATATTCAACCCATTTTCAACCCATTTTCAACCCCTTTTCAACCGGTTTTCAACCCATTTTCAACCCATTTTTAACCCCTATTCAACCCATTTTCAACCCCTTTTCAACCCATTTTCAACCGGTTTTCAACCTATTTTCAACCCATTTTCAACCCATTTTCAACCCATTTTCAATCCATTTTCAACCGGTTTTCAACCCATTTTCAACCCACGTTCAACCCATTTTCAACCCATTTTCAACCCACTTTCAACCGGTTTTCAACCCATTTTCAACCCATTTTCAACCGGTTTTCAACCCATTTTCAAACCATTTTTAACCCATTTTCAACCGGTTTTCAACCCATTTTCAACCCATGTTCAACCGGTTTTCAACCTATTTTCAACCCATTTGCAACCGGTTTTCAACCCATTTTCAACCCATTTGCAACCGGTTTTCAACCCATTTTCAACCCCCTTTCAACCCATTTTCAACCCATTTTCAACCCCTTTTCAACCCATTTTCAACCGGTTTTCAACCTATTTTCAACCCATTTTCAACCCATTTTCAACCCATTTTCAACCGGTTTTCAACCCATTTTTAACCGGTTTTCAACCCATTTTCAACCCATTTTCAACCCATTTTCAACCCACTTTCAACCCATTTTCAACCCATTTTCAACCGGTTTTCAACCCATTTTTAACCGGTTTTCAACCCATTTTCAACCCATTTTCAACCCCTTTTCAACCCATTTTCAACCCATTTTCAACCTATTTTCAACCCATTTTCAACCCATTTTCAACCCATTTTCAACCCATTTTCAACCCCTTTTCAACCCATTTTCAACCGGTTTTCAACCCATTTTCAACCCATTTTCAACCGGTTTTCAACCCCTTTTCAACCCATTTTCAACCGGTTTTCAACCTATTTTCAACCCATTTTCAACCAATTTTCAACCCATTTTCAACCTACTTGAAAAATGGGTTGAAAACCGTTTGAAAATGGGTTGAAAATGGATTGAAAACCGGTTGAATATGAGTTGAAAATGGGTTGATAATAGGTTGAAAACCGGTTGAAAATGGGTTGAAAATGGGTTGAAAACCGGTTGAAAATGGGTTGAAAATGGGTTGAACACCGGTTGAAAATGGGTTGAAAATAGGTTGAAAATGGGTTGAAAACCGGTTGAAAATGGGTTGAAAAGGGGTTGAAAAGGGGTTGAAAATGGGTTGAAAATGGGTTGAAAATGGGTTGAAAACCGGTTGAAAATGGGTTGAAAATGGGTTGAAAATGGGTTGAAAACCGGTTGAAAATGGGTTGAAAATGGGTTGAAAACCGGTTGAAAATGGGTTGAAAATGGGTTGAAAGTGGGTTGAAAATGGGTTGAAAATGGGTTGAAAATGGGTTGAAAATGGGTTGAACACCGCTGAAAATGGGTTGAAAGTGGGTTGAAAATGGGTTGAAAATGGGTTGAAAACCGGTTGAAAATGGGTTGAAAATGGGTTGAAAATGGGTTGAAAATAGGTTGAAAACCGGTTGAAAATGGGTTGAAAATGGGTTGAAAGTGGGTTGAAAATGGGTTGAAAATGGGTTGAAGATGGGTTGAAAATGGGTTGAAAATCGGTTGAAAATGGGTTGAAAACCGGTTGAAAATGGGTTGAAAATGGGTTGAAAATGGGTTGAAAACCGGTTGAACATGGGTTGAAAATGGGTTGAAAACCGGTTGAAAATGGGTTGAAAAGGGGTTGAAAATGGGTTGAAAATGGGTTGAAAAGGGGTTGAAAATGGGTTGAAAATGGGTTGAAAAGGGGTTGAAAATGGGTTGAAAAATGGGTTGAAAATGGGTTGAACACCGGTTGAAAATGGGTTGAAAATAGGTTGAAAATGGGTTGAAAATGGGTTGAACACCGGTTGAAAATGGGTTGAAAATGGGTTGAAAATGGGTTGAAAACCGGTTGAAAATGGGTTGAAAATGGGTTGAAAACTGGTTGAAAATGGGTTGAAAATGGGTTGAAAATGGGTTGAAAAGGGGTTGAAAATGGGTTGAAAACCGGCTGAAAATGGGTTGAAAATGGGTTGAAAGTGGGTTGAAAATGGGTTGAAGATGGGTTGAAAATGGGTTGAAAATCGGTTGAAAATGGGTTGAAAATGGGTTGAAAATGGGTTGAAAACCGGTTGAACATGGGTTGAAAATGGGTTGAAAACCGGTTGAAAATGGGTTGAAAATGGGTTGAAAAGGGGTTGAAAATGGGTTGAAAACCGGCTGAAAATGGGTTGAAAATGTGTTGAAAGTGGGTTGAAAATGGGTTGAAAATGGGTTGAAAATAGGTTGAAAATGGGTTGAAAATCGGTTGAAAATGGGTTGAAAACCGGTTGAAAATGGGTTGAAAATGGGTTGAAAACCGGTTGAACATGGGTTGAAAATGGGTTGAAAACCGGTTGAAAATGGGTTGAAAACCAGTTGAAAATGGGTTGAAAATGGGTTGAAAATGGGTTGAAAACCGGATGAAAATGGGTTGAAAACCGGTTGAAAATGGGTTGAAAATAGGTTGAAAATGGGTTGAAAATGGGTTGAAAATGGGTTGAAAGGGGGTTGAAAATGGGTTTAAAATGGGTTGAACACCGCTGAAAATGGGTTGAAAGTGGGTTGAAAATGGGTTGAAAATGGGTTGAAAACCGGTTGAAAATGGGTTGAAAATGGGTTGAAAACCGGTTGAAAATGGGTTGAAAATGGGTTGAACACCGGTTGAAAATGGGTTGAAAATAGGTTGAAAATGGGTTGAAAACCGGTTGAAAATGGGTTGAAAAGGGGTTGAAAAGGGGTTGAAAATGGGTTGAAAATGGGTTGAAAATGGGTTGAAAACCGGTTGAAAATGGGTTGAAAATGGGTTGAAAATGGGTTGAAAACCGGTTGAAAATGGGTTGAAAATGGGTTGAAAACCGGTTGAAAATGGGTTGAAAATGGGTTGAAAGTGGGTTGAAAATGGGTTGAAAATGGGTTGAAAATGGGTTGAAAATGGGTTGAACACCGCTGAAAATGGGTTGAAAGTGGGTTGAAAATGGGTTGAAAATGGGTTGAAAACCGGTTGAAAATGGGTTGAAAATGGGTTGAAAATGGGTTGAAAATAGGTTGAAAACCGGTTGAAAATGGGTTGAAAATGGGTTGAAAGTGGGTTGAAAATGGGTTGAAAATGGGTTGAAGATGGGTTGAAAATGGGTTGAAAATCGGTTGAACATGGGTTGAAAATGGGTTGAAAACCGGTTGAAAATGGGTTGAAAATGGGTTGAAAAGGGGTTGAAAATGGGTTGAAAACCGGCTGAAAATGGGTTGAAAATGTGTTGAAAGTGGGTTGAAAATGGGTTGAAAATGGGTTGAAGATGGGTTGAAAATGGGTTGAAAATCGGTTGAAAATGGGTTGAAAACCGGTTGAAAATGGGTTGAAAATGGGTTGAAAACCGGTTGAACATGGGTTGAAAATGGGTTGAAAACCGGTTGAAAATGGGTTGAAAACCAGTTGAAAATGGGTTGAAAATGGGTTGAAAATGGGTTGAAAATGGGTTGAAAACCGGTTGAACATGGGTTGAAAATGGGTTGAAAACCGGTTGAAAATGGGTTGAAAATAGGTTGAAAACCGGTTGAAAATGGGTTGAAAATGGGTTGAAAATGGGTTGAAAATGGGTTGAAAGGGGGTTGAAAATGGGTTTAAAATGGGTTGAACACCGCTGAAAATGGGTTGAAAGTGGGTTGAAAATGGGTTGAAAATGGGTTGAAAACCGGTTGAAAATGGGTTGAAAATGGGTTGAAAACCGGTCGAAAATGGGTTGAAAATGGGTTGAAAACCGTTTGAAAATGGGTTGAAAATGGGTTGAAAATGGGTTGAAAATGGGTTGAAAATGGGTTGAAAATAGGTTGAAAACCGGTTGAAAATGGGTTGAAAATGGGTTGAAAACTGGTTGAAAATGGGTTGAAAATGGGTTGAAAATGGGTTGAAAAGGGGTTGAAAATGGGTTGAAAATGGGTTGAAAACCGGTTGAAAATGGGTTGAAAATGGGTTGAAAATGGGTTGAAAAGGGGTTGAAAATGGGTTGAAAACCGGTTGAAAATGGGTTGAAAATTGGTTGAAAACCGGTTGAAAATGGGTTGAAAATGGGTTGAAAAGGGGTTGAAAATGGGTTGAAAACCGGCTGAAAATGGGTTGAAAATGGGTTGAAAACCGGTTGAAAATGGGTTGAAAATGGGTTGAAAATGGGTTGAAAACCGGTTGAAAATGGGTTGAAAATAGGTTGAAAATCGGTTGAAAAGGGGTTGAAAGTGGGTTGAAAAGGGGTTGAAAATGGGTTGAAAATGGGTTGAAAATGGGTAGAAAAGGGGTTGAAAATGGGTTGGAAATGGGTTGAACACCGGTTGAAAATGGGTTGAAAGTGGGTTGAAAATCGGTTGAAAATGGGTTGAAAACCTGTTGAAAACCGGTTGAAAATGGGTTGAAAACCGGTTGAAAATCGGTTGAAAATGGGTTGAAAATGGGTTGAAAGTGGGTTGAAAATGGGTTGAAAATGGGTTGAAAATAGGTTGAAAATGGGTTGAAAAGGGGTTGAAAGTGGGTTGAAAGGTGGTTGAAAGTCGGTTGAAAAGAGGTTGAAAATGGGTTGAAAATGGGTTGAAGATAGGTTGAAAATGGGTTGAAAATGGGTTGAAAATGGGTTGAAAATGGATTGAAAATGGGTTGTAAATGGGTTGAAAATGGGTTGAAAATGGGTTGAAAATGGGTTGAAAATGGGTTGAAAATGGGTTGAAAATGGGTTGAAAACCGGTTGAAAATGGGTTGAAAATAGGTTGAAAATGGGTTGAAAATGGGTTGAAAATGGGTTGAAAATGGGTTGAAAACCGGTTGAAAATGGGTTGAAAATGGGTTGAAAATGGGTTGAAAATGATTTGAAAATGGGTTGAAAATGGGTTGAAAATGGGTTGAAAAGGGGTTGAAAATGGGTTGAAAACCGGTTGAAAATGGGTTGAAAATGGGTTGAAAGTGGGTTGAAAGTTGGTTGAAAGTGGGTTGAAAGTTGGTTGAAAGTAGGTTGAAAATGGGTTGAAAATAGGTTGAAAATGGGTTGAAAGTAGGTTGAAAATGGGTTGAAAGTAGGTTGAAAATGGGTTGAAAATAGGTTGAAAACTGGTTGAAAATGGGTTGAAAATGGGTTGAAAAGGGGTTGAAAATGGGTTGAAAATGGGTTGAAAACCGGTTGAAAATGGGTTGAAAATCGGTTGAAAATCGGTTGAAAAGGGGTTGAAAGTGGGTTGAAAAGGGGTTGAAAATGGGTTGAAAATGGGTTGAAAATGGGTAGAAAAGGGGTTGAAAATGGGTTGGAAATGGGTTGAACACCGGTTGAAAATGGGTTGAAAGTGGGTTGAAAATCGGTTGAAAATGGGTTGAAAACCTGTTGAAAACCGGTTGAAAATGGGTTGAAAACCGGTTGAAAATCGGTTGAAAATGGGTTGAAAATGGGTTGAAAGTGGGTTGAAAACCGGTTAAAAATGGGTTGAAAATAGGTTGAAAATGGGTTGAAAAGGGGTTGAAAGTGGGTTGAAAGGTGGTTGAAAGTCGGTTGAAAAGAGGTTGAAAATGGGTTGAAAATGGGTTGAAAATAGGTTGAAAATGGGTTGAAAATGGGTTGAAAATGGGTTGAAAATGGATTGAAAATGGGTTGTAAATGGGTTGAAAATGGGTTGAAAATGGGTTGAAAATGGGTTGAAAATGGGTTGAAAATGGGTTGAAAATGGGTTGAAAACCGGTTGAAAATGGGTTGAAAATAGGTTGAAAATGGGTTGAAAATGGGTTGAAAATGGGTTGAAAATGGGTTGAAAACCGGTTGAAAATGGGTTGAAAATGGGTTGAAAATGGGTTGAAAATGGGTTGAAAATGATTTGAAAATGGGTTGAAAATGGGTTGAAAATGGGTTGAAAAGGGGTTGAAAATGGGTTGAAAACCGGTTGAAAATGGGTTGAAAATGGGTTGAAAGTGGGTTGAAAGTTGGTTGAAAGTGGGTTGAAAGTTGGTTGAAAGTAGGTTGAAAATGGGTTGAAAATAGGTTGAAAATGGGTTGAAAGTAGGTTGAAAATGGGTTGAAAGTAGGTTGAAAATGGGTTGAAAATAGGTTGAAAATGGGTTGAAAGTTGGTTGAATGTGGGTTGAAAATGGTTTGAAAATATGTTAAAAATGGGTTGAAAGTAGGTTGAAAATGGGTTGAAAGTGGGTTGAAAGTAGGTTGAAAATAAGTTGAAAATGGGTTGAAAGTGGGTTGAAAATGGGTTGAAAATGGATTGAAAAGGGTTGAAAATGGGTTGAAAATGGGTTGAAAGTAGGTTGAAAATGGGTTGACAATAGGTTGAAAATGGGTTGAAAATAGGTTGAAAATGGGTTGAAAGTAGGTTGACAAGGGTTGAAAATGGGTTGAAAGTGGGTTGAAAGTGGGTTGAAAATGGGTTGAAAATGGGTTGAAAATGAGTTGAAAGTGGGTTGAAAATGGGTTGAAAATGGGTTGAAAATGGGTTGAAAATGGGTTGAAAATGGGTTGAAAGTGGGTTGAAAGTAGGTTGAAAGTGGGTTGGAAGTGGGTTGAAAGTGGGTTGAAAATAGGTTTTAATGGGTTGAAAATGGGTTGAAAGTGGGTTGAAAGTGGGTTGAAAATAGGTTGAAAATGGTTTGAAAATAGGTTGAAAATGGGTTGAAAGTAGGTTGAAAATGGGTTGAAAATGAGTTGAAAGTAGGTTGAAAGTGGGTTGAAAGTAGGTTGAAAATGGGTTGAAAATGGGTTGAAAATGGGTTTAAAATGGGTTGAAAGTGGGTTGAACATGGGTTGAAAGTGGGTTGAAAATGGGTTGGAAATGGGATGAAAGTGGGTTGAAAATGGGTTGAAAGTGGGCTGAAAATGGGTTGAAACTGGGTTGACAGTTGGTACAAACCCAATTTCTGTGAAATCGCTGGGGTTTTATGTGTTTATATATTTCTTGTGATTTTTTTTTGTATTAAACTAACAATTTTTTTATGAAATGTAAAATTAGATTGTTTTTCGTCTAAGCTTTTGGAACTGGCGAGAGCTGGTGGCCAGATAAAATTTAAGTCGTGTTGTCAATTGTGTAGATATCAGTCCGTGTACCAAATTTCTTGTGCCTTTCCCTGCCTATTACAAAGTTATGTTATATTTTTCCAGACCAACCCCGTATATCAAAAATTGATTTATTTGAATTGCGGAAGAAATTTTAGTACGGTGATAGGCAAAGTCAAATGCTAGATCTTCTTTTGCAAATTATGGCTGATCACATTATAAAAACGTGTGCCTACCAGGATGACAGAGTTTCAAAAAAAAAAAATGCTTTCGTACGGAATGAAATTGGTAGCTCAAGAAAAATGGCAAAATATTGGCAATGCTTGTGGCGAGACGCTGGTTATTGATTCAAACAACTTGCACAATTTGAAGGAAGAAATTGTATAGAATAATACAGAAAAATGATACTTATCTAAGAGAATCATCTATTAGTAAGGCTCGAGAATCTGACAGTAGAATTTTATATTCCCAGCTCAACTACTCGTATAACCTCAACCATAGAAACTACTTTCATGATGGTCTTAGCTACAATAAAAAATTGGTTTTATTTTCAAGGCAAGATGCGAACTTTTCAACTTAGATGGTAGACCTTATAACGGGAGTTTCAACCAGTTTTGTACGTTATGCAACCTAAAATCAAAAAAGGACTGTTTCAACTTTTTGAGCATAATATTATACATATGACCAAAAATTTTTACTACCTTTGGGACATATTTTTTCTAGTAATTTTTGGTCATGTAAAAAATTAGTTCATCGGATATGAACATTACAGATCTTCCTAGCTTGTTTGTAATTATTCCGGTTTTCTTCAGTAAAGTTGGCCTTAAAAATACGGAGACTTACTTCTCTAACTACGTGTTAATTATTCTAAAGCTGAAACAAACCTTAGATGCAACAACATCACAACTTATTTGGCAACTAGGCAGATTTGGACAGTACTGGATCTGAAGCGCTAGAAGTGTTTGATGTCTTATACACATTGCACACCTTCTTTGTAATAGGTGCTATGACAGGACACCTTCTCTTCTTTATCTTTGTTAATTCGAAATTAGATAAAAACAAAAAAAAAGAAACACAACAACGAATATTTATTTTATTTAATTTCTTTTATTATATTCCGAACTTCGAGGGTTCAAATTCGTGTTTTATCCTTTAACGTCTTGATACAAACTAAACTGTCGAAACAGAAAAATTGTGGACTGTATTTTGATAGGTAGTACGATAAAAATATTAATACAAAATCGATACAAGTGAGAAGTAGAAAATAGCAAGTTTCTTTAAAAGAGATTGAACATGCCGCCCCCTCTGAAAGGATTGCAAATTCTTTAAGTACTGCATTCGAACGGAAGCGGTGCTACCTTGTGAATAGCTCTTGTTATAACTCCAGTTTTAGTTCTGATTGTTATTACGCGGACATGGCCATCCTTTCCTCTTACTGTGTTAGTAATCGGTCCCAGTAACCATTTAAGTGGAGGCAAATTGTCATCGGAAACAAGAACCATTGTTCCAGGTTTAAGATCAGCTGACGTTGAATTCCACTTATAACGATATTGAAGCTGCGATATATACTCACGAGACCATCGTTTCCAGAAGTGTTGACGAATGCTGTTTAACTTTTGCCATCTGTCGAGCCGAGATATGTTGGTAATGTCAGGCTCTTCGAATGATGTGAGTGGACTACCAATTATAAAATGTCCAGGTGTCAGCGCCTGCTCATCACTTGGATCTGCAGTCAGCGGTGTCAACGGCCGGGAATTCAATATGGCCTGAATTTCAGCTGTAACAGTTGTAAGCTCTTCAAAGGTAAACGACGAGTTGTTACAGGATCTTAATAAAAGGCTCTTAGCTGATTTTACCGCCGATTCCCATAAACCTCCGAAATGGGGCGAACGAGGCGGAATATGGTGGAACTCGATGTTGTCTTCTGCACATAATTTCAAAATTGATGATTGGGTATTTTTGCTGTAAAATTGTTTTTTCAAATCTGCCATCTCATTTCTTGCTCCCACAAAATTTGTGCCATTGTCGCAATAGAGATGACGACAGATCCCACGACGAGCGATAAATCTTCTCAGAGCTGCCATAAATCCATTTGTTGTCAGATCTGAAACAATGTCCAAATGGACTCCCTTCGTAGAAAAGCAAACAAATACAGCCATATACGATTTTGTAGTTCGACACCTTCGAGTTTTCAACGTAGTCAAAAACGGACCGCAAAAATCCACACCAGAAACAAGAAAGGGTCTGGTACTGCATACTCTTGAAGATGGAAGATCACCCATTATTTGTTCTCGCAACTTTGGCCGCATTCGAAAATAGCGTAAGCATCTGTGTACAATTTTTGTTGCCAAACTTCGTGCATCGATGATCCATAACCTTTGCCTTGAAATCAATATCAATGCTTGTGCGCCTGCGTGATGGTGTTTAACATGAAGGTAGTCGATGAACCCTTCAACAAATGGATGAGACTTCGGCAGCAGGATGGGGTGTTTAGCATCATACGGCAGTTCTGAATGTTCCAGTCGTCCACCCACGCGTATAAGAGGCACTAACGAATCAAGTTGCAAATACGGATTCAATTTTCTTATACGACTCTTTGGATCAACGCACATATTTCCTGATTGCAGGTTTTCAAAGTCATTTTTGAATGAATTTTGTTGAACGACGAAAATTGCTCTCAGTAAAGCATTTTCATACTCCACAGCCCTGATTGCATCCAACACAAGTTCCTTCCCTTTTAGTTTTCTTTTCATATTTTCAATGAAACGATTGCAGTAGGCAAAAATCCTGATGAATTTTTTGTAATCATTTACGAATTTATGATTTCTAACTATGTCTTCATGTTGATGTATGCTGCCTTTTGTTTGTTTATTTATCGCTCCGACCAAAACCGAATTTATTTTTCGCCTTTCCAAAACATTTTTTGTTGTGCGTTTTGTCTTTGCAGGCCATTTACTTGGAGGATGGTACAAAAAATCAGGACCAGTAAACCAAAAAGAGTTCATCAAGTCTGTAACTAGTGATCCACGAGAAACGATATCGGTTGGATTTGATTTCGTGTTGACATGTCTCCAATTTTCCTTTGCCGTTAGCTTTTGAATAGTGGCTACTCTATTGGCGATGAACGTGTTCCACGAGGAAGGATGATCAGCTAACCAGTCCAGAACAATTTCGGAATCTGTCCATAAAAATATTTCGTCGAACTTCATATCAAAGGCATCTAAGACTCGTTGCAACAATTTGGACAAAAGCAAAGCAGCACATAATTCTAATCTTGGCAAACTCTGTGTGGACACAGGTGCCACTTTAGACTTTGCACTTAATAAATGCACTGAAACGTTACCCAACGAATTTTCAACTCGAACATAGATGCAACATCCAAAAGCCTTGAGAGAAGCGTCTGAAAATCCATGTACCTCACAGCGAACAAGATCTGTAGCAAAAACGTATCTTGGAATGCGTACCTTTGAAAGCTCCCATAACTGTGAACGATATTTAATCCATTCCAATTTCAGATCATCGGTAATTTCTTCGTCCCAACCAACTTTGGCGATCCAAAGCCGCTGCAGAAATATTTTACCCAAAACTATGACTGGATTTATTAATCCTAAAGGGTCAAACAACCGGGCTACATCTGCTAAAATGGTTCTTTTTGTAATGAGGCTAGAGCTCTTAACGTTTTCCAGTGGATTAATGAATTGAAGTTCATCCGTTAAAGGTTCCCATACTATCCCAAGAGCCTTTATGACGTCACCTTCGTTAATCCTTAATGGGGTTTCATGGTCTACCAAAGGAATTTCATTCATCAAATTTGCATCGTTCGAATACCATTTCTTCAATTGAAGTCCAGCGCTTTTTAAAATGATTTCAACTTCAAAACGGATTTTCTTAGCTTCCTCCAGAGTATCTGCTCCAGAAATTAAGTCGTCAATATAAAAGTCATTTTTAATAACAGCTGCACCAAGTAGAAACTCTTCTTGATGTTTGTTTGCCAAATATAACAAGCAACGAGTAGCATGGTAAGGTGCGGATGAAGTTCCGTATGTGACTGTCTTTAATCGATAAGCACAGATTTCTTGGGTCGGATCTTCTCGTTATAAGATCCCTTGGTAGTTTGAATCTGAAGGGCGAACGAAAATTTGTCTATACATTTTTGGAATGTCTGCTGTCAGGGCTATCTTATGGGAGCGAAAACGAAGTGAGATTGAAAATAAGTCTTTTTGAACAGTCGGACCCACCATAAGAATTTCGTTCAAGGAAACGCTGGATGAAGTTCGACAAGAAGCATCGAAAACAACCCTTAATTTTGTCGAGGAACTATCAGGACACAAAACAAAATGATGGGGCATGTAATATCGAATAGTAGACACTTGATTCAGCGGAACAACTTCCATGTGCCCTAACGATTCATACTCTTGCAAAAATGACATATACTGCTTTTTAATCTCTGGAGATTTTTCAAGTTGTTTTTCGAGACTTAAAAAACGCTTCTCTGCTATTCTTTTCGAATCGCCTAGTACGTTAGGATCATCTTTGAATGGAAGTTGAACTACTAATCTACCATCACTTCTCTGCTGAACGGTGTTTGTAAATTCGTGTTCACATGCAATCTGTTCTTCAGTCCAATTTGGGGCATTCGAAGCTACGTCCTCTATTGCTAAGAATCTTTCCAACATCTCATTGAGCGAAGTATCTGCGGTTACGTTGGAGTTGGTTGCACTCAAATGTGTATGACAGTTTGCATCTTGGCTAGATAAATGTTTGGCGTTAAATTTACCGACGACGATCCAACCGAACAAAGTATATTTTAGAAGAGGCAATTCTTCTCTCAGTTTAATCTGGCCATCTGCTAATAAGTCGAAAAAGATGTCTGCTCCGATAAGCATATCAACACGTTGAGGCGTATTAAAATTAGGATCAGCAAGTGGAATGTCCGAAGGTATGTTCCAATCACTGATCTTAATTTCCAATTCAGGTTGGTTCGATGTAATTGACGACAAAATCCAAAAGTCCAAGTTAATTTCAAAATTATTCGTCCTCGACCTTAATGAAGTGGATGTCTTTTGGCGAGCTGGTATATTGATGTTTCCAATGGCACTCAATTCCCCGTTGAAACTCGTACGTTTCAAACGCAGTTTTTGGGCTAGTCGCTCAGACATTAAATTTAGCTGTGAGCCAGAATCCAAGAGGATACGAGTTAAGACGAACTTACCATCGACCCCCTTAACGTAAACCATAGCAGTTGCCAAGAATATGTAACTATTTGCAGAACCTTTTGCATTTCCAGAATGCAGGGCAGAAGATGTTATTGGTGCGTATGGATTAGCATTATAGGTGCTGTCTTGTTGATGACTTGTTGACGTTGGTTTTGAGTTAGGAGTTGCGGTCTGAAAGCGATGAAGTAATGAATGATGTGGTTCTTTACAAACCTTACATTTTGACGATGAGCAATCCTTAACTGAATGACCAAAATTAAGACAGTTTATGCATAATCCAATACGCTTGACATTTCGAAAACGATGATACACTGGCAGTTCGGCGAACTTGCTGCAATTTGCTATATTGTGCATGGTTATATTACAAAAGGCACAACGCGACTCGGCAACCGCTAAAGTCGTGGAAGTACGATGTTTGTACTTCACATCATTGCCTTTCGATGACGATGTTGGTATTCTATTTTGAGGCTCTCTTATGTCGAGATGTTGACTCCGTTTGTTAAGGAAAGTCGAACATTCTTTCCAGGTCGGCAGTGTTTTTAACTCAATCGATTCTTCCCATTTAGTATAAGTTTCAATATCCAGTTTTACGGAGGCTATGTGAATTAACAGTGCATTCACAATGTCCGTGTCGGAACCTAAAGATCGTAAAGCTCCAAGATGCCCCTCGACATCATCAACGAAGCGACGAAGCTGAATGCCTGAGTTCTTTGATACCGCTGAAATGTTGTATAGTCCTCGAATATGCGTTTGGAAAACAATGCACTTATTGTCATAACGATCTCTTAGTATGTTCAAAGCTTTCGAGTAATTTTCTTCCGACACATCCAACGATTGGAGTGAAACTTTTGCATTACCTTTGAGACACTCATCCACTAACAGTGGATGTCTTATTGTTGGGATAGGTTTTGCATCTATCGTTGCTCGAAACTGTTGAATAAATGTATTGTATTCTGTATATTCTCCTGAGAACGTTGGCGGCTTTATTCTAGGCAGATCATCAGAATGATGTACAGATGAAAGAACTGGAAGAGATGGAATAATTTTAGATGATTTTGAGATACTAAGTTCTTCTGTAAGTGTAATTATTTTAGATTTAATGCTGCAATACAAATCCTCCATGGCTTCCCTGTAATCTTCTTGTTCCTTTTCCTCAGGTTTTAGATTGTCGATTGAGTCCTGAATTTCCAGATAATTCTCGAAATATTTGTCCAGCATTTTTAATCGACAGACCAGATCGTTGGCCGTCTGAGGCTGTTCGTTTATCTTGGAATTGATTTTCGTTATGCTGGCTTTTTTCACAGCACGAGACTGTTTTAGCTCGTTCAATTGTACGGTAGTCATTTTGTACAGCAAAAAAAACAAAAAACAATCAATAATCGACGTTAAACAAATGTATTTTTTATTTTAATTCGACAGAGAACACAATAGCCTCTTGCGAATCGATGAAAATATTGTCAGATCAAGTTCGATTTTGATATTTGACCGATAGAGAGCACGATAGTCTCTTTTTTTTTTGTATGTACTATTTATTCTTTTATAGAACCGACGAGAACAAACAGGAATTCGGTTCGATGGACCAAATGTTAATTCGAAATTAGATAAAAACAAAAAAAAAAGAAACACAACAACGAATATTTATTTTATTTAATTTCTTTTATTATATTCCGAACTTCGAGGGTTCAAATTCGTGTTTTATCCTTTAACGTCTTGATACAAACTAAACTGTCGAAACAGAAAAATTGTGGACTGTATTTTGATAGGTAGTACGATAAAAATATTAATATAAAATCGATACAAGTGAGAAGTAGAAAATAGCAAGTTTCTTTAAAAGAGATTGAACAATCTTCACTCTACGTTTCCTGCTATCCTTAAGAAGTAGACTCCATTTCGAATAATTCGAGATCTTTGCCACATTCTCCGCTGTTATCACCGTACGGGGACGGGGACGGGGACCATGAGAGTTATCCACTAGCATACCAGTCTTTTAAAAAACGCACGTTTTTGGCTACAGAGCACTCACTTTAGAAATAATGTTGTTCAAGCATAAAGCGACTCATTTTGTTCCGCCAACTTTCTGTCAAGAGTTCGAGCGGGAAATAACCACCAGTGTCAAAATAACCTATGATTAAAAAAAAAAAAAAAAAACAAAAATGTAAAATATTTTGTTTGCGTTTTATTTTCTTAAATTATTCGGAATCGCATACAAAAATTTATAACATTGGTGTCAGAAGTGGAAGAATTTTGAAAAATATTGCAAAAAAATTTTGGGCATTACTCAACGTAACGATGATTTTGCCCAACTAAGAGCAATCACCTATGTCAAATTGGGAAACTTAGCGTAATGAGAATAAGCCAAATAATGCCAAATCACTATGGCAAGTAACACGATTGAACAGCACGTCTAAATGATAAAACTTTATTATTAAAATTAGTGTTTGTTAGTGAAAACAATGAGCGCATTTTTCAGACTTGAACTTGGCAAATTTCGCGTCGGGACTTTGTAGGGCCGTAGCTAGAGTTGAATTTAAGGTAGGGCATCGGTGATAACATGTAGGGCGGAAGTAAAAGTTTTACTTGATATGAAATATGATCTGATCTGGTAAAGGTGGTACTCAACTGTCGGTAGAGGGTAATAGATAAGTGCTAAATACTCATTTATATAGTGGTTTATATTATTATTTCTCTTATTATTATATTATATTTTTATATTTAGTATACCTACATAAATAACAATACAAAGTTCTTTTATTAAAATAACTGAATTCTTTCATTCGCCTTATATTAAAAATATTAAGGACTTCATCTAGATCAACTGACTTCGTTCTTTTCTTTTCAAAGGCCAGAAATGCATTTCTTTCATGACTCATTGATAGCCTCTGAGGCTTATTGATTGCAGTCAAAGTCGAGAACGTAGATTCACACAGTGCTATATCCTATGGTCGCCACAGATTCAAAAAGTTCATTATGTATCTTTGAACGCCTCTCGCTGGTACAAAACATCAATTGTGCTTCCTTTTTATTCTTGAGGTGACTTAAAAAGCTTTTACCACATCAGCCTCTTTCCTTGATGGAATTGTAAGATCTAAAAAATCAATTTTAACGCATTGCATTTTTGCAACAAAAATGACTTAGACCCGTTTGCTTAATCGAAAATTGAAGTTTTATAAGTTTATTCTTCATTAAAAACTTTTCTGAGACATAAGCGTTGAAGTTGAAAATAAATATTTATGTTTCTGTTCAGCAAATAGGTCTTAGGATTTTTGTTATGGCAAATTTAAAAATATCTTTTTATTTATTGTCATATAAAGAGGAGCAACCAAAAAGATTTGATTTTCTTGCAGTAACTTATGGCCAGTTGCACCAAATTGTAATTAAATGGGTTTTCGCTAAAAGTTTTAAAGTTTGTTGACCTGATAAATTTATCTGTTTTGGTTCGTTTATTGGCCTTCAAAGTTCAAAGTGCCTTGGTGAAACTGTACATTTTACAAATAGTTTTGTTTTCTCACACTTACTTAAGCTTTTCAACGGTACCATTTTGTCTACATCCAACTCATCTATACTCGCTACTGAATTTAGTAGATCGTCGTTGTTCGAAAATCTCCTTTGTAATTTAGCAATTAGTATGTCCAACGTTTCGAAATACTCAGACTTAAATGGCTGAGCGTTCTGAGGTTCTATATTTTGTCTCGCAGAGGAACAGGAAGGCTATATACCAAGTAGCCATCCATCCGATTTGATTTGTCTCTTTTGGGTATGAGTCGTATTTTCGGAATCGCCGCTTGTCATAGACTTTGCTTCTTCTAAAATGTGATGATATTGATCTAAGTTTCCTTATTTTATTTTGGGTGAGCTTAGTGATTGTTATCGCGTCTTTCAATTATACACTTCGGGATTGTAAAGCTGCGCCTGCAGGCTGGAGCATAAGATAATATTTTTTTGGTCACAATCAAGGCCATTTGGAATTCAAAATTAAGCATCACTTTTAAATTTACACACTCTTGGCGACATCATTACCCTTAAATCTGTCATTTCTAATTTCATTAAAAGTCGTCAAAATCAATGAATCATCATCATCATCATCGGCTCGACAACCGGGTTCCGGTCCTGGCCTCTTTCAACAAGTCTCTCCACCTATCCCGGTCTCTAGCCGACGCAATCAATGAATAATTATCATATATACAGGTTTTGTTACGGCCAAGTGTCCTGACCAACTCTGTTCCAGGAGCCTGTAAATCCTTCTTCCACCATACAAGGCAGCTATTTTTCCATCTTTAACGTAGCGTATTGCTATTGCAACATTTCCGCCATTATTTTTCTTCCATTATAGTAAACCAGTTTAGGTCCGATTCATTAATATTTTTAACAATGAAACTTCGTTCTGGTATAATCATTGCTTGAATTATTTTATTTTGAATTCAGCTAATTCGTTGACAAATTGTATAACCACAATAATAGACTTAACGTAGTACCTACATACGAGTATGTCTCTCTAAAGTTTTTGGATGTATCAACGTTTCAACACTTCTAGTTGTAGAGACTATATTTAATTTGTCCTGCCATATCGCCATAGCTTGGATATGGGAAATGGATTTTTATTGTTTTGGAAAACCAGTTTTTGAATCAGTGGCATTACGATACCATAGTTGATTTTTTAAGGTAGGGCATTGGAGGTTTTAAGGTAGGGCATTGCCCCCTAATGCCCTCCCCTAGCTACGGCCATGGGACTTTGGCGTACACCCGTACTAGATTCAACTTCACCAGGAATTCAAATTTCATCACCATAGACAACGCCGTTTGACTGGGATTCGGACCGTTTTAAATGGGACCCCAATTTTGCCGAAAAACCATCTTTAGCGACGAGTTCCCTTTGATGAATGGCTGTGTTAACAAGCAAAATTTCCGTTTATCAGACGACACCAACCTACACGAGGCTCACCAGATGACAATACATCCTCAAAAAGTTACCCTTTGGTGTGGATTTTAGGTTTTCTCTAGCAGAGTTGACGTGAATTGACCACCAGGGCCATGCGATTTTATTAAACTAGACTTTTTCTTGTAGGGTTTCCTTAACCACAATCGACCGGTGTAATTAAGGTTAATATAACACAGGCCATCGCTCAAATTCAGCTGGATCTATGCGGAAGAGTAATTGAATATAGAAGCACTCGGATCCGTGCCACCGTAAGAAGCCAAGGCGGACATTTGAATGATGTCATATCCCTCGATGATGTATTAGAATTAATGGCTTTGACAGCCGCCTGACTTTCTTTGATAATAGGAATACGGTTCTGGTTTGGATGTTGTTTGAGTATCTTGCGAGCTTTCCTGATAGTAGTACTCCTTGTCATAATGGTTAGTGCGTTGGACTGTCATGCGGAAGGTCTCGAGTTCGATTCTCAGCCGCTGGAAAAAAGTTTTTAGGAGTGTACTGTAAGTACTAGTACAGTGTAACCGTTCGAAATCGTAGGCCCCCTCGGTTCCTGGTAACACGCACATAGGAATGATTGAGAGTTGTAAGTCATTAGGCCCTTGTTCACTTCGAGCTGTTGCACCACCAAATTTATTTATTTCCTGATAGCCAGTAATTCAGCTTGAAAAAACACTAGCAACATCAGGTACCCTAAACGACCTATAGACATCCAAAGTCACAGACAACATTCCTAAACCAATATCACACTCCATCTTTGAGCCATCAGTAATGATAGTTGTGTGGAAGTCTTTCATCACGACGTCATCATCCCAGTCATTTCTTGATGGGAAGTTGAACAAGATCTTAGAGCCTCTGAGGTGCCAACGCTAGCAGTTCTTCGGTTTATAGGTGTTACTGCTTTGGTAAGAGCGGTCACCATACAATCGAACCATACGTGAGGATCGGTCGCACCGAGGCTGTATATGTCCACAAAATCATCTTAAATTGAAGACCTCACTTTTTACAGAGGTCTCACTACAGGCGTAGAAAGCTATACCGATTGCAACTGCAGGATTTATCTTTATATGAGGTTCAAAAATCGCAACAGACTGTTGCTCCTTCAAACTCGAAGAATGTGAGCAATTCCTTGGAAACTTAATGCCAAGTTTGCAGGCCTTTCCATTAAGAATCAAATTCTCCATACAAAAATTGAAACAACAGCAGCTATCGATTCCTGTGGAACCAAAGTTTTTGACCATCGGCTTGATAAACATATTTAACGACACATGATATTTTATTGGTTTGGTACTAGGTACTAGCTTGTGCTCCGAAAAAGGGCATAAAAAGAACAACCAGAGGTTAACCACATATCTAATCGGTGATTTTTTTTTGCTATTTTCATTTTGGTAACACTGATTTTGACAGCTCACGCACGTTTCGTGTTTTGTGTTACTGTCAAACATCTTCAGTTTGGTCTATAATTTAACCATGAATCATCTTACAAACGAACAACGCTTGCAAATTATTGAATTTTATTACCAAAATGCGTGCTCTGCCAAGAACATTTTATGGTCAGTCGAGTCGACCTACTGAGGCGGCTATTCGGGCTATTGTGACTAAATTTCGCACCAAATTTATATTGTTGGACATTAAACCACCAACACGCTTACGTAGAGTGCGAAATGAGGAATGGTGAGCTCTACCGTGCGATGATAACAAAATAGAAGAGCTTGACTTGCATGACATGTGGTTTTAACAAGACGGTGCCACATACCATACAGCACGCGTAACAATGGACCAATTGAGAGGCGAGCTCGGTGAACAGTTTATTTCAAGTTTGGGGTCAATTGGCCGCCTAGATCGTGCGATTTAACGCCTCTAGACTATTTTTGGTGGGGCTATGTTAAGGCTCATGTCTATAGCGGCAAGTCCGCTTCGATTGATTTGATTTTGGTGGGGGCAATACCTCCATTTAATTATTAGGCTTAATACAAGCTATAGCTTAATCTAACTTAAAACTAAGAAAACTTATAGCAACGAATTTTGGTTAGTGGGGGAATTGATTCAAGAGACGGAGTTTTAGGCAAGGGGTACTAAGGTTTAAGTCGAAGGTTATTGGGTTTGAGTTGACATTCCTTAGCATACGTCAGACTGGTTCATTAGAAATATAAGACGTACGGTGGGTGGCTATATAAAAAAGAAGGGGATTTCGTATGTTGCGGGGATTGGTATTAAGAAAGATAGAGTTATAAGGAGTTATACAGTCAATAGAACCTGTAAGAAGACTATGAATGAAGAGAATTTCATAAGTTTTTCTTCGTTCTTCTATAGAATTTAGGTTAATTAGTTTAAGGCGGTCTAGGTAGGCAGGTAGGATTAGGGGATTGTTCCACGAAAGTCCTTGAAGAGCAAAGCGAAGGAATCGACGTTGTATACTCTCAATTCTGGCGATGTGGACTTGTTGGTAGGGGGACCACACCTGACAGGCGTATTCAAGCAGGGGACGGACAAAGGGAACATTGAGGGATCGGGTCACATATGGGTTGGAGAATTCCTTGGACCATCGTTTGACGAAACCAACTGCGGAATTGGCCTTGAGAATTATGTCGTCATAATGGGAGATGAAGTTAAGCTCCTGATCACATAATATGCTGAAATCACGTATCGAGTTAACAATGGATAGGGGTTGATTGTGAAGAAAATAGATACGGGGAGTAGATTTTAAACGTTTTCGTGAAAAGGTGATTGAGTGGCATTTAGTGATATTTAAGTCTAAGCAGTTTTTGAGACACCAAACTGAAAAATTATTGAGATCAAGTTGGATAAGAGTAGAGTCCTGTGCAGAAGAAATGGTTTTGAAAAATTTAGTGTCGTCGGCATAGAGAGATATATGGGAATGTTTGATGACCAATTCAATATCGTTAATAGTAAGAATAAAAAGGAGAGGCCCTAAGTGGCTGCCTTGAAGGACTCCAGACGTGGCTAAGAAAGGATAAGAGGTAGTGGATCTAAAACGAACACTGTAGCACCGGTTTTCAAAATAGGAAGAAATACATTTTAAAAGAATGGGTTCGAAACCGAAGGTGGATAGTTTGAAAAGGATAAGTTTATGGGAGATTTTTTTTATGACGCACTGGAAGCCAACATTGAAGCATTTATTCGTGAGATACCGGCCGAAATGTTAGAAAGAGTATGCCAAATTGGACTAAGCGGATGGACCATTTGAGGTGCAGCCGCAGCCAACATTCAAATGGAATAATCTTCAAACACTAAATTATACATATCAACCGTATCGATTCAAATAAAGATTTCATGTATTTTTTTGAATTGTATGTTTTTTTTTTTAATTTCCGGGTGACCCATTTCAAAGGATTAAACTGGATATATTGGAAGCACTTCCATTAACCAAGGGAGCGTCAAAAGTTATGTTTAAGTCTTCAACGACTATTATGTTACTAAAAGGATCTAGAACTTCCAACTTACAGGTCATGATGTTTTTTATCGATTTTGCATTGCATCTGATCAGGTTATAGAGATTTTGTAGCCAATGTATTCCAGGATGTGTGATAGTGTTAATTACGTTTGCTGAATACACAAACAAATGTTTTTAATATCCATTAAATTGGCCTCATTTAACAGATAGATTGATTGAATACGATTTTGGGCATATGCCTCCAAAGCTGGGGCGTTACATGGGCATGTCTGGAGATCCAATTTTCACACAATCTTCCCAGTAAAGCAGACAGTATTTCGCTCATAAAGTGTCGAATATTGGATTCCAAGTGCTCAATTGTTTCTGGTTTATCGGCCTAAAAGTAGATATGCTATTTAATATACATATATCTTTGCATATAATCAAATGACTTTAAAGACACGAATTAGGTGACCATATCGTGGAATTAAACCTTCGTCAAATGTTTCTTTCAGTAAACGAATTGTGTCTGGCGCTGTGAGGCATGCAGCAACGTCCTGATGAAATCACATACATACATATATCCAACATTTTAATGTCTTTCAATTATGGCACGAAACAATTAGTAATCACGTCTCTTTAATTTTCTCATTTTTGAAGACATAACGCCTAATGATTTCACAGGCGGATAAACGCACCAAACTGTAAGTTCTTGCTGATGTAATGGTGCTTGTTTCAACAATGGCTTGTTGAAAATCAACGCTCCAAATGCGGCAATTCTGTTTATTGACATAAGTATTTAACGAAAATTGTGTTTCTTCACTGAAAGATATTTTGAATCAAACTGGAACTCCATATTTGGCCATGCACGCTCAAGTCATGGCGGTTAACTGTGCAAAGTCGTTTTCATATTTAAACATTTATGACATAAAATTATCTGTCAAATAAGGTTTATATTAGTTTAAAGCTATACACCTCTTTGGCAAAAAAAACACCCTTTGTATTTCTTATTATCAAAAAAATAAATACTCTTTCTTCCTGCATTGATCATAACTTTTACATGAAATCCCAAAAGATGTATTTTTAGCAACAAATTGTTCGGTCCTATTCATTTCAAATTAATTCACTTTGGCAGAAAAAGCCTAATCGATATTTGTATTTCCTTTAAAATCTCTTCCTATTTATTGTGTCATTGAACATCCGTTTCCTTTCTTTAACACAATCGAAATGCCGAACTTAAATTCGATTCAAATTACAGTTACATCCCTTTTATGTTGTCATTTTCATGTTAAAGCTCCATTTTGCCAACTTCAGATTCAGAGACGACGAACCCAACAGAGAGCGCAAAAAAAAAACATCACAAATCCGTATATAACGCAGATTACATAGTCCGATTGGAATTTTATGTCAATCGATACAATGACAACATTGACTTGGTTGTATGCTAATTTGGAATCGTTTTTCTGCAACTTCACGCCAATGAATTGACTATTTTGCTGATATATATTTAGATAAGGCCACGCGGGGTGGTTTCCACAATGACAATGAATGGCAAACAACATTTCCGAACGCCACATTTCAGACAGTTAAATTGACCTGCCTGATGCAGGTGGTCAAAGGTTCAATAATAATTACTGAAGACAGGCAGGTGGGAGTGATCGGTAATTGTAATCAACGCAATGTAGAAGTAGTGACTTAAAATTATTTTCACATTCCATTACAAATTTGCTTGGGTTTTCTCATTATTTCGGGTTGGTTTTTTAAAAACTGCTTTCGGAATGAGTTGGAAAATTATATAAATAAAATGCACGACTGGGTCGCAGGAACTTGCTCTTCTGTAAAAGACTAAGAATTTCAAAAATGAATGTTATTAATGACTAAAACAACTCCTTTAGATAGATAGATAGATAAATTCTTTATTATATCAAAAAAATGTTTAACAATATTTCTTTGCTTAAGAATAAGAACATGGCTTTTGTGCCGTCTGCCTGATATGACATTTCATTTTAGTAATAAATAATAAACAATAATAAATTAAAAGTAACTAATAATATACCAATATTAATAATAATCAATGATTATAATTATTTATAAGTTAAAAATATACAAAAATTTAAAGGAAAACAAAAAGATACATTTCTACTTAATGACAATAATTTTCTCTAAGCAATTTACAATTACACAATTTTAATATGATTTGAAACAGAAAAAGGTTGTCAATTTTGAAATGATTCGAAACACAAAAAGATACCAATTTTGCAATGATTTGAAACATAAAAAATTTTACAATTTTGAAATGATTTGCAACTAAAATTTTACAATTTTTCAATTTTAAAGTGATTTGAAACACAAAATAGAGTGGCTTAAACTGCAGTCACTGGTTGAACTAGAGGTTTTAAGCTTCGAAACTGTTGCGATAAGTTAAGGCGTGTTTGCAATACTTATATAGAGTAGACCATCCTAGTTCTCCGTTTAGTATTTCATAAAGTCGCCTTGGAGAAAGGTAACTCTCATCAAAATATAATCGGCGGATTTCCTGCAGTATAGGACAAATGGCAATAAAATGGTTTATATCTTCATTTTCTCGTCTGTTGCAAAGATTACAGATTTGGGGTAGGTCAGCTCGATGAGGCATAAGGTTTAAGTTAAAATCTTCAACTCGGGCTCTAAAAATGTAGCTTATAACTTCGACAGAGAATTCGTTGCTGAAATAGTTCGTTTCTGAGGACAACTGGTGGTTAAGGTTCCTGTATGTATTCCTGGACGATGTAGAAGTTGCTCTGGATAGATGCTGGGTGTAAATCTGCTCATCTATTTTTGCAGTCACATCTGCAAACATACCCTCCCATTCATCAACGTTAGACTCCATTAGTGACAGATGAGCTTCATGGGAATGGGCCATTTCATTCCATTCCTTGAACGGAGAGGCGTTAGTTTGCAGAAGTCTTACCATTATAGACTTGTGAAGACTTCTGCCACTTCTTTTCATCACCCTTATCAGATAATTATAGTTGGCTTTCAGATTTTGTATGTACAGAGGCGTTATACCAGATTCCACATAGATGGCATAGTTCGGCGTTGAATTAGGCAGTCTGAATAAGCGTTTAAAGAAGTATCTCTGCAACGTTTCAAACACCTCGAAGAATACATAACCAAAAACCTGGGCACCATAGCACATACATGTGTTGACCGTTGCTTGAAAAACACGGTATTTTGCCGCGAGATCAATGTTCTGGTTTGCAAAGAATTTAGGCCACATTATGCTCAAAGCCAGTTTGGCCTCATTGCTTTTTTGTTTAGCGTGTTTCGAAAAATTCAGATTATGCGTAATTAAAACACCCAGGTACTTAAATTCTTGCACAACTTCAATATCCACATTATTGAGGGACCAATATTCTTCCGGCTGCCTTCTCCTTTGACGCGCTTCAAAAATCATTACCTTAGTCTTGCTTGTATTAACGACTAACCCCCATTTCTCGCAAAAGGTATTCAGCCTGTTGATTTGTAACTGCAGGGTAAAAGGGTTGTCAGCCAGTAATACTAAGTCGTCAGCGTAGAGCAAGACTTTTACTTGTATATCGGCATAAGGTATTCCTCCAGGAAGTACATCACAAATATCATCAATAAATAAAGCAAAAAGTAATGGACTTAAAATGCAGCCTTGAGGAACACCTGTCGTTGTTTCAAACCATTCTGAGGAATCCGTCCCATCCCATACCGAGGCACTCGAAGAAAGTTGAAGTACATCCTCAAGAATTTCCGGGAGATTCCTAGCGTTGAGAGTTTGTACATCAAAGCCTGTCTATTTACATTGTCGAATGCTGCTTTAAAGTCTACGAAGCAAGCGTATAATTTTTTCTTTTTTTCGATTGACTTTCTAGCAATACTTGTCAATGCAAAGATATGGTCCAACGTTGTGAAACCCGACCTAAAACCGGCTTGAAACATGCTTAGAAGGTTTCTGTCATCGATCCATTTGGTAAGCCTCTCGTAGAGAATTGAAATAAGAATCTTCCTCAAAGTGCTTAGAATAGAAATTCCTCTGTAGTTTTCTGGTAGATTTGTATTTCCGCTCTTATAAATTGCAAAAATAACTGCTTTGTTGAGGTTGTTTGGCACACATGATTCGAAATATAATCTGTTAAAGTATAGCAGGAGATAATTCTTTAATTGATCAGTGCTATTTTTGTAGAATTCAACTGGAATTCCATCTATGCCAGGTGCTTTGTTATTTTTCATCTTATGAAGAGTTGATTCTAATTCACACAAAGATATTGGGGCATTCAGTTCATCCACAATAATGTTGGGTAGAGCGTAAGAGAAAGTATGGTGATTCACGTCAGCTGACAAAAGAGTTTTAAAATGTGCTGCTAGTGTCTCAGCTCCGAGAGTAGTCACCACATTTCGATTACGTCCACCCAGCTCACGAACATTATTCCAAAATGTCTTCGAATTCCTACATTCAGCTAGTTTTTTTGCTAGATTTTTCAAGTACTCTTTTTTGCTGCACACAGTACTTTGTATTCCTTGTTCACATGTAGGTAAATGTTTTTGAAAAATAAGGCATCTGTAGATCGGAATAGTTTGAGATACACAAAAGATAGTTTGCGAAGGCTCTTACACTCATTATCGAACCATATGTTCCGTGGTGGAGTAAAGGAATGAGTGTTGGTATTATGAGCAAATGGAGCTGAAATTTTAATCACGCTTGTTATTTCCTCATCCAATTGTTCGATGCTGGTTGTTGGATGGGAAGGTAGAGAAATGCAGTGGCGATTTAAAAGAGATTTATAAAGGTGACCATTACTCTCTTTCCACTTTAGTTTTAGAAAATTACTTGAAGTCCTTTGAATACCTTCATTCGAAAACATAACTTCAACTTGTAATGGTAAGTGCGCTGAAAAATTCGCTATACCCACTTTGAAATCTACAGACAATTTCAACCATTCTGCCGATACTGCACAAATGTCAATTACAGACTGTCCTAGGCCACTTATAAATGTAAACGTTTTCGAGAAAAAATACGACTTTCGAAAACCATTTTTAACATTTGTATGGTGGCGGTGGGTACCGTCATTTTTTTAGGTAAAATATTTTTTTTATTACATATTGTAGATTACATTAAGTAACTTTTATTTATGAAGTTTTAAGAAAATCGAGCATGGGGTTTTCGAAATAATGTATTAAGTTTTGAAAAAAAAAAATTGAATTTTTTTTTAAATCACAAATACCAAATGCACAATAATATTAAATATTATAATTAATATTTATGCAGCTTTAGCATAAACAAAAATTATCAAAATCGGTTGTACCGTTTTTTTAAAATAAAATGCACGACTGGGTCGCACGAACTTGCTCCTATGTAATAGACTAGGAATTTAAAAAACGAATGTTATTAAAAAAAAACTGTTCATAAGGATAAAATTATCATCATTTTTTAAATTCTTTTAGTAGTAAGAGACAAAAACAGAATGCTATGCAATTATGAATTTATGCAAGAACAAAAATTATAAGTCGTTGTAGTAGTTTCTTAATAAAATTAAGCTTTATATATATAAAATTTTTAAAGTATTTCAAAAAAAAAACTTGGTACATCAACTTTAGGTTGCAAAAAAAATATTGTCCCATTTTTGAGATATCGAATTTTCCAAAAAAAAAATATTTTTTTTTTTTTTCAAAAATTCAAAAAATATTTTTTTTTAAGTTTTGAAATGCAATGTTTCTCGAAGTTTTTAGAAGCATCTCTATAAAAAATTATGTCGATAATGAGAAAATCAAAATGTTAACAAATCGTTATATGGTAAGTACAGTCAGTAATGTCTTGTTTTCAATTTTTTTGTATTAAATTATAGATCTTAAAAATTAATCGAAAGTCTAAAAATTTAAGCAAAATTCTCGTAACTGTTTTCGAGAAAAATACGATTTTCGAAAACCATTTTTTAACATTTGTATGGAGGGTACCGTTGTTTTTAAGTAAAATATTTTTTTTTTCATATCTTGTAGATTATTTTAAGAAACTTTTATTTATCAAGTTTTAAGAAAATCGAGCATCGGGTTTTCGAAATATTGAGTTTTCAAAAAAAAATTTTGAAATTTTTTTTTAAAATCCAAACAAAATTTTTTTGAAAATTTGAATACACAATCATATCAAAATCGGTTGTACCGTTTTTGAAAAAATCAAAAACAAAAAAAAAAAAAATGGTTCCAAGGGGGGTACCAAAAATAATAATTTTTGGAAATTTTTTTCCAACCATTACCTAGCTTTAACTAAATGAAATTTTTAATTTTTCTGTGGGACAGTTTTTGAGAAAAACAGTCTAAACGGCTCGGCCGATTTTATTTAAACTTGGTGGATATCATTTTTAATCCCCCCGACACGATTTTTTTCTTTTTTCTTAAGACCAAAAATGACGCTTCCTGCCATACGATTTGTTTTTTCGAAATTTTATAAATATATTTTTTTTCTTAAAAACTGTTCGACAGATTTTTTCAAAAAAATTTCCGAAAAGTGGTTATTAATGGTACTCCCAATGGACCCATTTTTTTTGTTTTTGAGTTTCTAGAAAACGGCTCAAACAATTTTGATCATTTTTTTTATGCCAAGGCTACCCAATTTTTTTTTCAAAACACAATATTTCGAAAACCCCATGCTAGATTTTTTTCCAACATGATAAATAACATTTTCTCAATATAATCTATAAGATGTGAGAACAAAATTTTATTTTACCTAAAAATTAAGGTACCTACCATACAAATGCTAAAAAATTAAAAAAAAAATGGTTTTCAAAAATCGTATTTTTCTCGAAAACGGCGCCTAGAATTTTAATAAATGTTTTTTTCTTTCAATTAATTTTTACGACCTTTAGTTTAATAAAAAAAAATTGAAATTAAGATATTACAGCTTGTACCTACCATGGAACGATTTTTTCGAATTTTGAATTTCTCATTATCCACATAACGTATCTTAATGAAATTTTTTATAGAGAAGCTTTTAAAAGGTCTAAAACACATTGCATTTCAAAACTTTAAAATAAATATTTTTTGAATTTTTGAAAAAAAAATCAATTTTTTTCTTTTTTTGAAAATTCAATATCTCAGAAACGGCTCAATATTTTTTTTGTAAATAAAATTTTTTTTCGAACAATAATAAAAACTTTAAATTGGCGTACCCAAATTTTTTCTTAAAAATCTTTTAAAAAGTTTGTACATAAAAGCTTTTTTTAAGAAACCACTTGTAGTGTAACTACTTAACCTACCTCAACCCTACGAGACAACCTAAACGAAAACATTACAAACAAATAAAATAAAAACAAAAACAAACGAAACCTGCACACGATGCACACAATGACTTCGACGATGACTATGACTGACCCACCTAAACCTTAACTGCTGACACAAGCAAACAATGACTAACAGTATTGAACTCTAAGTAGTTCACCCAAATGTGTAACATATGACACTAGATATTAAGATACAATATTAAGTTCTATTATTATTATTTGTAAATAAAGTATTTGTAAATAATGGCAAGATCGCCATGTAATATATCTAATGCAATTTTCATAATTGTTTATATTTAGTAATTTTATGTGACATCTACCATTGGCTGGTATTATCGAATTGGCTATAAAGACTCCATTTTCTATTTCTTTGTTCAGAATTACACTATCTTCTTTGATTGTTAGGTTTATAGGATAAATTTGTTCTGTTCTGTTTGGTATTTTAAATGATTTGCTAAGTGATGTGAAAATAGGTGTGACTATTTCATTTTCTTCTATAATACTAGTTAATGTATATGTTTCATAATCTATTTTACACATGTATTTTGTAAGAAAATCTCTGCCTAAAATACCATCAGTTGAGATAGGAAAATTACTTTCAACTATATGAAAATCGTGAGATATCGTATTGTTTGCAAATTTGAGACTTAGTTTTTTCGTACCTAATGATAGAATCTGATGCGTCGGTTGTAACGATAAATGGTTTATTAAAGTTTGGATATTGTAAAATTGGAGGGTTGATTAATTTCTTTTTTAAACATCTGAAAGCTGATTCACATTCGTTTGACCAAATGAAAGGTTGATTCTTTTTAAGGAGGGAGTTTAAACTTTTTGCAATTCCAGCAAAATTAGGTATGAACCTTCTATAGTAGTTGCAGAAAGCTACAAATCGTCTTACCTCGTCTGCATTCGTAGGTATGGGATAATTTTCTATTGTTTTATATTTAGAGGGATCAGTTTGAATACCCTTGTTTGTTATTAAATGCCCCAAGTATATGACTTCGGATTTAAGAAAATGACATTTGCTAGCATTTAGTTTTAGGTTATATCTTCTTAATCTGTCAAAAACATGGATTAGATTTTGGTTGTGATGTTGTATGCTACAACCAAAGATAATTATATCGTCTACATATAGAAATGCTTCTGATTCTAAACCACTAAGTGCTATCGTTAACATTCTTTGGAAACTATTTGATGATATTTTTAGTCCAAATGGTAGTCTTTTGAACTGATAATGTCCATCTGTTGTTGAAAAAGCAGTCAAAGGCCTTGATTCCTCCTTTAATGGTATTTGGTGAAAAGAACTTGTCATGTCAAGTGTGGAAAAATACCTTGCTCTACCTAGTTTATCGAGAACATCGTCTATTCTTGTCAGTGGAAATTTATCATTAACAATCTTGTTGTTCAATTTCTGGAAATCTACTACTAAACACCATTTTTTTTTTACATCTTTATCACTTTTCTTTGGTACTAAAAGCAAAGGAGAGTTGTATGGACTAACTGAATGTTCAATAATATCATTATTCAAGAGTTCTTTCACCTGTTTTTTTATTTCTAAATTTTGTGTCTGAGGGAGTCTTTAATTTTTGATGTATACTGGATTTTCATCAGTAATATTAAGTCTTTGAGTGTATAAATTGTTAGTAGTAAGCGATTCATCCTTGAGATGAAAAATGTCTTGATATTTCTCACATATCTGTTGTATTGTTGTTTTCGTATTTGTATCCGTTTGTGCAATTTTCTTTGTTTGTAGTAAATATATTGTATTTAATTGTCTAAGCTCTCTATCTCTGGTTCTAAGTTTTTAATTGCAACTTTATTATTTACAAATACTTTATTTACAAATAATAATAATAGAACTTAATATTGTAATATGTCGTGTCATATGTTACACATTTGGGTGAACTACTTAGAGTTCAATACTGTTAGTCATTGTTTGCTTGTGTCAGCAGTTAAGGTTTAGGTGGGTCAGTCATAGTCATCGTCGAAGTCATTGTGTGCATCGTGTGCAGGTTTCGTTTGTTTTTGTTTTTATTTTATTTGTTTGTAATGTTTTCGTTTAGGTTGTCTCGTAGGGTTGAGGTAGGTTAAGTAGCTACACTACATGTTTGTTTTTAGTACAAAGCTCACAAGCGTTGACAAATTTCTTAACCATTTGTCTCATATTTTTCCAAACATATTTTTGTTTAAGTTTAGTTATTGTTTTTCGTATGCCTAAATGTCCTCCATATGGTGTGTTGTGGTAATCTTTTATGATATTCAGGCAGGATCGCCATGTAATATATCTAATGCAATTGGCAGGATCGCCATGTAAAGTACCTTCTATCTAATTATCTATTCGACGGGCAGAGCATAAAAATGCCATAGGTTTTCTGCCATAAATGAGAAACACTTTGTATAACTAAAATGAATCTCTTCTTTGGATATTCCTGTGAGTCTGCATCTTTCGTTAGTTAGGCTATCTATGTCTATATTATCTTCCTTATATATTGTGAGATGCAGCGATAATCCAGCGAAACAAGTTTCGACTCTGGAGAAGTTAGTATCAGAATTAAAAAGGGTACCCGTTGAAGAAATAGCGCTTAGTGAAGAAGATTTAATATTTAAATATGTAGAAAAAGAAAAATTAAAAGATATTTATAATAGGTTGCAACCTGATGAAAGACACTCGCCCATGAATATATTAATATATAAACCCCCTAAAAGAATAAATAATAATAAAGAATATTAATTTTTTTAGACCTTATCTCTATGGAAGAAAATTCATAGTTGTAACAGATCACAGAGCACTAGTTTCATTATTTTCACATAAAAATCCATCGTCAAAATTAACGAGAATTAGAATAGATTTATCGGATTACGACTTTGAGATAGTTTATAAAAAAGGAACATCAAATACAAATGCCGATGCACTCTCAAGGATAAAAATTTACAGTAAAGGAAATAAAGTTTAAAAAAAAAAAAAAAAAAAAAAAAATTTATTTATTTTATACGTGGCAAACAAAATTAATAATTATTACAAAAACTATGTTAAGAACAAAGTAAGAATAAATAGTATAAATACAGTCTAAATTGGAAATATTGTTTTAAAATGAACTGGAAAACACCTTTGGTAATTTATTTATTTATTTATATTTTTAGTAATCAAAATTCATAACTGTTTTAAAAAATTATGTAAAAAAAATTGTAACTAGAAATAATTTAAATACAGTATAGAATAAGAAATGCTTTTAAAATTAAACCAATGGAAGAGATAATTGGAAGCACTAGAGAATATACACTTAAACATAAAAAAAAATGTAGGTAGAGGATACAAAGAAAACACTTGGTTAAATAAACTAGAAGAAATAAAAATACTAAAGAAAGAATTTCTTATAGAAAATTCTAAAATAGAAAAATTAGATACAAGTCACAATTTACTTATAGACAAATTTACACAAAAATACCAATTAGTAAAAAATATAATAGAAACGAATATAAACAAACAAACAAAAATGTCGGATTTTAACATTGAATCTGCAATGAAAATTGTCCCAATTTTCACGGGAAATTTCAAAGAGCTCGATGCATTTTTAACACTAGCAAAGATAATGTATGATACTCTGAAAGATACGGCAAAAATTGAATTTATAAATTTCATATTTCATGTAAAATTATCGCAAAACGTAAAAACTGCGTTAGGGTTTGCAACAAAATTTGAAACTTTGGACGCTCTTACTAAAAGCTTAAAAGAAAAATACAAAAACACAACTACAATATCGCAAGTCCATACAAAATTAGCACAGATCACACAAGGGAACCAAACCATCACTGTTTATAAAGACAGAATAATCTCTCTGATATCAGATCTAAATACTTTGCAATTAGAAGAACTAGCCACAAATGCAACCAATGCAGAAAAAGAAGTTATAACAAAAATTAACGAAAGTTATGCACTCACTGTTTTCAAGAACGGCATTAATGAAAACATAAAACCAACATTATTCGCCGCCCAACCAAAATCATTAACCACAGCAATTAATCTATCCCTCGAGCTTGAGAAAGATACAAGTTCAAATCAAATGATGTTCGTGAGAAAGGGGTATAATAACCGATTTAACTATAGTAGAGGACGCACAAACTATAACATACAAAGACAAAATTTCCAACAACCAAATCATAAAAATTATAGACAGAATTTTTCAAACCAACGACAACAAGACAGTCATAGATACCAAAACAATTACCAACAACGAAATTATCAGAATAATAACTTCAATAACCAACAAAGACCAAATTATAGTGCCACTCAAAATCTCAATAGAAATAGATTCACAAAGAACAGAGTTAACATTGTCAACAATCAGGGAAACGGGGATGGTCCGGAAATTGCATACGGCGATTCTCCGGGATACCAAAATGTATAGTTCTCAACTTTTCAAGTAAGATAACAAACTTTGTTAGTGTATATTTAACAAAACTTAATCAAAAACAAACATTTCTAATAGACACGGGTGCAGACATCTCAATATATAAGGAAGATAATATAGACATAGATAGCCTAACTAACGAAAGATGCAGACTCACAGGAATATCCAAAGAAGAGATTCATTTTAGTTATACAAAGTGTTTCTCATTTATGGCAGAAAACCTATGGCATTTTTATGCTCTGCCCGTCGAATAGATAATTAGATAGAAGGTACTTTACATGGCGATCCTGCCAATTGCATTAGATATATTACACACTACAACGACTTATAATTCTTGTTCTTGCATAAATTCATATTTGCATAGCATTTTATTTCTATCTCTTACTACTAAAAGAGTTTAAAAAATGAATTTTACCCTTATGAACAGTTTTCTCTAATAAAATTCCTAGTTTATTACATCGGAGCAAGTTCATTCGACCCAGTCGTGCATTTTATTTACCATAGCTTTCCGCCAAGGAATCCCAGACTTCTTTCGATGTGCTCAGATTCGCTGGCAAAGCAACAAAACTTGGTTCCATTGCTATAAGAAGCTCTGCATGGGCTTCCAAATCCTTGTCTTCCCATGGTAACTGATCCTCTGGCTTCTCCGGGCGTTGGGTCTCGCCCTTCACATGTTGAAAAAATCTTCCTCGATGTAGCACGGCTTTCATCTGTGTCGTCCATGTGAGAGGTGTCTGGCCATGGACATTCGAAATATTCACAATGGTTGAATAGATTAATTACTTTCCAAAATAAATTAATTTAAAGCTTTTATTTGGTTATTGTTATGGACTGGGCCAATGTCGCTGTTTCGTTTGATCCTGTGTTGAGTTTGAGTTTAATAACATTGTTGTTTGCGCTTAGTTTGATTGCATTTGGCATATGAAGTGTTTGGTTATCCAACAAAAGTCTTGATGTGCATTCGATTCGTTCTTGGGGCTCACTACCACCATTCGGGATCGAGAAAATTATGTTTTTTCCTTTTATTTCACGACTTGGCAACTCCAGTTCTTCCTCAAGCAAGCTACAACGAACTTCAAAGTGGTGAACCCTTTCCGACAATTCCAGATTCTGCTGTCTAAGATGGCTCATCTCCTCACTTAAATTTTTTGACGTCGTCTTTCGTTGCCAAATTGGCGATGGCTAAAGGAAGTGCTTTTTGGAATGAGCTGTCAATTATTGAATTAATTTATTGGAAATCCGATTCGGAGATAGACATTGCCTTGTTATATTTAAAAGCTTTGGATAATCTGTTAAATTTATAAAGATTTTCTTCAGGTGAAGTTTGACCAACTTTTCTTTTGTTGCCAGTCATGTGACAGCTTTTGATATACTTTTTTTTCGGCTTAAAATCTAATTAACTGATTTTCTTTATTCACTTTTTTGATGGCTATTTACAAACTTCAACGAGTGTGCAAGAATTGGCTTTTATGTTTAAGTTTATAATATTTAAAATTGAAAATTAACGAGAGCGATATAAAGTTGAACTATTCACTTTTAGAGCAGAGTTGCCAACCTAAGCTCTATATATAAAGCCAATATACTTGCATGCTTTTAATTCGGCGCTACATGACTCCTCCTGTACTTGAGAGCGTACACGATTTTAGGGGATGACTCTTCTTTCGCACTCGCGCAGTTGCTTAGAGTACTAAAAGATTTTGACATTCACAAATCCGCTGGCCCGAATAGTACACCTCCTATTGTTTTGAATAGGTGTTCTTCAACGCTGGCAAAACCACTGTGTAAGCTTTTCCATCTGTCCTACTCTACAGGTTGCTTTCCGGCTGGATGGAAAACAGAATTTGTCCAAGCTGTGCCTAAAAAAGGCGATTCCTCCTCCCATTTGAGCTATCGACGAATTGCACTTACGTCCATTCTTTCCAAGGCCATGGAAACGCTGATCAATTTTCAGCTTAAGAAATATCTTGAGGAACGATCTCATGGTATATCTTTATATCGTTTTGGAGAAAGTAAGTTTATTGCACTCAATATTTCAAAGGCGTTTGATAGAGTTTGGTATCAAGCGAAAATGCGTGCATTTGATATCGATGAACCTCTTCTTCGTTGGATTAGAAATTAACTTTCGGACCGTTCTAAATAAATAAATAAATTTGGTGGTGAAACAGCTCGAAGAGAACCAGGATCAAGTGACTTACAATACTTAACCATTCCTGTGTGCGTGTTACCAGGAATGGAGGAGACCTACAATTTTCTGCCGATTCCGAAAGGCTAATGAGCAGCACTTTTCATGACAAGATTTACTCTTGGAATATTTGTCAATTCTTCGCAAGAGGCACTACTACCCTGAGAAGAACTTTTTGCAGCAGCTGAGAATCGAACCCAAGACCTTCTGCATGGCAGTCCAACACACTAATTATTATGCCAAGGGGTGCTACGTCGGATCGTTCACTACAAGAAGTATTGGACGGTTTCAAATCTGGTAAATGCTGGTGTGCCCCAAGCTTCCGTTTTGTATCCGACACTCTTGAATGATCTTTTGTCTGAAACTTCTAATCCACTTGTTTCGCTGAAGACAGCACCCTCAGCTTTTCATATTCGTTTTTAGATACACATACATAATGTAAACAGTAAATGCAATCTTCCGTAAAGTAACGGGTTACACGGAACGTACATATAACCACGATGTTGGTTAACTCCACCGCCGCCGCCGCCGTGGCGATTCCGATTTTGAGAAATTATTCTTCGGCGTAACTGCTAACGGAGAATTTTTCAATCAATAGCACTCTTTTTTATTTAGAATAAAAATTGAAATTTTTCATATTATTCAAATTTCAAATTAATTTAACTAATGTCAATTTCCTTTACACATAAGAAACTAATTTTTGTGTGAAGATTTTGATCCCTCGCCAGATTTTGCGTTCCTTAACACCAAAAAAATCGATTTTTCTTTGACAGCGATCAAATTCTTCAAATCCATACTTGAAGAGGGTTTTACATGTACATATGTGTATATGTATGAAATAAGCACACTAAACGAAAAATTTCCATCCGGGATCGAAATCCCTAGTTTGTAAAGAAAATCGACATATGAAAAAAAAAAACAAAATCTTCTGTCAAACTTCGACAAATAAAAGTGTTAGCAGCAGAAATTTCCAAAATAGTTAAGACTTATGAACTCAGCAAAGCATGCTTACATGTAAGTATGAATATATTATGTATGTTCATGGTGCCGTGATGTAAGAATAAATTTGGATGTTTGGCCTTATGTCACGACATAACAGTTTTCCTTGTGTCGCTTTTATCAAATTAGTTTGACACTTTTTATTCAACACGTTAAATACTAACGCAACAATCTTAAATTATATCATATTTATATATTATAAAAACTAAAAATACTTAAATCTATACTTTAAATTTAATTTTTAAGGATGAAGAACATATTCTTAAAATTGTGTGATTTAATTGAATGAATAAGAAAATATTTTTTATTGAAGACATTTATTAAGAGATTGAGAGGACTACTGGCGCCGTAGTTAGATCTACTGAAAATATTACAAAGAGGCAATTGCCTTCTTAGGCTAGAACGACTAACACTAGAATTCAATCTACAAAGAACCAATGGAGCTGTAACTTTTCCATCAACAATCTCCATAATAAAACAGAACTGTAAGTACTCACGATGACTTAGAAGGGATGGAAGATTTATTAATTGAAGTCTATGGGTATAAGGTGGCAAATCAATAGTACTAGACCAGGGAAGAAAACGTAAATAAAATCTCATAAATCTCCTTTGAATACACTCTATTCTGTTGACATGAACCGCGTAATATGGGGCCCATACAATGCAGCCATATTCCAGAATAGACCTAACAAATGAAACATACAGAATTTTAAGGACATAAGGATCACGAAAGTCACGAGAAAACCTTTTAATGAAACCAAGGATCTTATTAGCTTTTTTATAATGCAATTGTAATGGTCCGTGAATGAAAGTTTTGAGTCCAATACCACGCCGAGGTCAACAAAACTTGACAGACTACACAAGTGGGACGTGTTCAACATATAAGTATATGACAGAACATTGTGTATGCGTGTAAAACGCATGATTTTACACTTGTCAATATTTAAAAACAGACGATTAGTATTGCACCATTCCCAGAATTTTTGAAGATCTTTCTGTAAAAGTTCACAGTCCGCTACTGAGTCAATTTTTCGAAATATTTTCACGTCATCGGCTTAAATTAAAGACATAGAGTTACTCAAAACAGAAGGAAGATCGTTAATAAATAAGACAAACAATAAAGGACCAAGATGACTACCTTGTGGTACACCCGAATTCACAAGAAACCATTTAGAACGTTCATTTTTAAACACGACACTATAAAATCTATTTTTGAGATACGAAGAAATCCATAAAATAAAGCAATTGTTATAGTCCAATGCTGCTTAGTTTCATAAGTAATATTTCATGATTAAGTTTGTCGAAAGCTTTACTGAAGTCAGTAAAAACACAATCTACTTGCTTATACTTTTCAAAGGCATCTAAGCAGAACGTTGTAAATTGTAGTAAATAAGTGACCGTAGATTTCTTTTTCACAAAACCAAGCTGGTTTTTACATATAACAGAGGTACAGTGAAACGATAGAACATCACAGATAATGGATTCGAACAATTTAGGAATGACAGAAAGCTTAGCAATAGGTCTGTAGTTTGTTACTTTTTTTTGTCCTTTCTTGTGAATGGGAGTAAGAAAAAAGACGGCAAGCCATCAGGGCCGGGACTAAAACACTCGTCTAACTTTTCGATATAGTCAAGAATACTCGTAGTTGCTTCAGAAATTGCAAAATTTATCGAGTTAAGATGTGAGAACTCATCAATTGGATAAGTTATATTTGAGTCATTTGTAGAAGCATTTTCGAAGGCACCTTGAAAGAAATCGGCAAACATGTTGGGCTATAACCTCTGGGGAATGGCTAGTTTAATTATTATAACTCATATGTGCTGGGTAACCGTCAGATTTTCTTTTAGAATTGACATAATTCCAGAAGTTACGTGGATTAGATTTAAGTTAATTTTCTATTTTAGATATAAAGCTTGTATAGAGAAAGTTTGAATAGTTTACAAATTCATCCCTTAAATTAATATAACTATTAAGGGCTTCGTCTCCTACTGACAGAATTTTTTATGGAGACAGTGAACGACAACAAACATACAAAAACTTTTGGGAAGATCAAATGGTATAATCTGGATAAGGAAAAAGGCGAAGCTTTTATTTCGAATATGCAAAACGTTCTGTAACATATAACAACACCGATATAGTTCGAAATGAAGAGAGCACAGCACAAAGTATGTGGGATCTCCTACAGAGAACTTGCAAAGAAAAAGCCAAAACACTGTTAGGGGTTTCAAAAGGACACAACCAACAAGGCAAAGAAACATGGTGGTGGAATGATGAAGCTAAATCAGTTATAAGTAAAAAGAAAATGGCTTTCAAGGCTTGGTCGAAGTGCCCCTCTAATAATACAGAACAAAAGTCACGCCTCGAAGTGGAATATAGAAACTGCAAGAAAGAAGCGAAGAAGAAGTGCGCCCAAATTCAAGCAAAGAATACAGAAAACCTGTATTGGGAGCTGGATGAAATTTCTACCCCGACAGCTGGTGCTATTCAAGAGCTACGGCAAAACACGAATAAGGACGCAACTATCTTCAAAATAGCCGCTCAAAGAAGAAGAAATGCCCAGGAGATTTGTTCGCCAAAGTTCATTAACAATGCTCAAGGCCAACTACTTGTGGAAGACAACGAAATTCTTCACAGGTGGCGACAGTATTGTGACGGACTTCTAAACGAACAATTTCCAAGGCTATACTTTCCAATAGCTTCACCTAACTTAAGCGAAGTATCCGACGTCACAGTCGAAGAAGTTAGTGAGGCGGTAAAATACTCCAAAAAGGGAAAAGCTGTTGGCCCAGACGAAATACCCTCAGAGTTTTGGAAAAAGATGGGAGACATCGGGTTTAGATGGCTCATGATTCTTGTCTCCAAACTTATACGAGGTGATCGCATGCCTAATCAATGGAGGGAAAGTTACCTTCTTCCAATTTATAAAGGAAAGGGTGATACTCGAAGCAGTGATAATTACCGTTCGATTAAGCTGATGTCACACACCATGAAGATCGTTGAGCGAGTCTTGGGTAGCCGACTGCGAAAAATAATTAGGCTATCTGATGACCAGTGCGGGTTTGTCGGGGGTAAGTCAACCACGGATGCAATCCAGAGTATAAGAATAATTATGGAAAAACATCGGGATTCTTTGGAGGATTTGCATGTCGTATTGGTTGATTTTGAAAAAGCATTCGATCGGCAACCACGAGATCTAATATGGGTGGCCCTCAGGCAACGAGGAGTTCCAGAAACCTATGTGCGGATAATTATGGACATGTATGATGGAGCAGTTACTAAAGTAAGATGCGCAGCTGGAGTCAGCGAAGAATTCGAAATCACAGTAGGTGTACACCAGGGAAGCGTCTTGAGTCCCCTGCTCTTTATTACAGTTCTTGATTACCTGCTTGAAGGCAAAGTGACGGATCCAAAAGTGCATCAGTTATTCTTTGCTGACGATGGAGCCATCATAAGTGAAGACCCGATATCCCTACAACGAGCCCTTGACGTATGGGTGGATGTTCTAGAAGGAAGTGGGTACCGCATAAGCGCGAAAAAGACAGAATACCTATGCTGCCCATTTTCTGATCCACACAGGCCTATTCCAGACATTTATTTGAATGGAGCAGTGCTTCCCAAGTGTGAAAAGTTTAAATATCTGGGGTCTATGATAAATAACGAAGCTACTTGTGATGACGATATCAATCATCGCGTAAGCGTAGGGTTGATGAAGTGGCGGGAAAATTCTGCTATCTTCTGTGACCGAAAAATGCCCCCTAAGCTGAAAGGAAAGCCCTACACTTCAGTTGTGCGTCCAGCACTCACATACGGTTCACAATGTTGGACAATGTACAAAAAGTATGAGAGTAAGCTAACGGCAGCTGAGATGAAGATGCTTCGTATGACAGCAGGAGTTACAAAGCTTGATCGAATTAGAAGTACGAAGATCCGAGGAAGCCTTCATGTTAAGAATACCATTTCCCAAAAAATTGAACACGACCGACTCAGTTGGTATTGCCATGTTCAAAGGAGAGATCCTGAGAACCCCGTCAAAAAGGCAATATCATACAACGTTCCAATTCGAAATAAAAAGAAAGGTAGGCCTAAACACTCCTGGTACAAACAAATGCAAAAACACCAGCATACAGTTGGCCTCAGAAATGGAACAATACAAAACCGAGAGGCTTGCCGCCGATTTCTGAGGTCAACCCGGCGAACCCCACAGGCGGATCACTAGTGTGAAGCAGATACGTGGGAGAGTTATGATCCCCTCGACATCGAGATCATAACAGCGCCGAAGAAAAGGAAGAAGAATTAAGGGCTTCATCAGTTCTTGATAGATTGAATCTTATCCAAGCCTTGTTTCTTTTGTTTTTAAGCGTTTTTATATGCAGATCAAACCATGGCGGGCTGCTATTAAATACACGTTTTCTGCGCAAAGGAACGGTTTTTAAAAAGCAGACAAATAATATTTCATAAAAATGTACAATCATATCGTCAAAATTAACATTGAAGAATACAGAATCCCAGTTAATGTCATTAAGTAAATTAAAGAATTGAGTAAAATTACATTTTTTTAAATTGAATTCATGCTTATCCTTACAAATATTAGATGAATGATAAATACTTAAGTTGAGACAAATAGTTAACGCAGGATAGTGGCGATCTTCTTCTACAAGTGTCAGAATTGGAGACATCAGCGAAATATACAAGGTCCAAAGTTCTGCCAAATTGGTTACCAACTCCGTTTAATTGATCAAGACCAAAAGAAGCCATTTCGTCAATAACAAGAAACTAATTGTTGTTCGATTCGTCAACAGGTAGAAAGGCATCACAGTGAGTAGATTTTGACCATTTCAGGTGAGGTAGATTAAAATCTCCGATTATTAATAATTTATCTGCATCATCAATTTTTATGTATGTAAGAGCAATTTTATGTAATATAGTTTAACTTTTAAAGTTAACTACAAACAAAAAATTTAGTTGTTAAGTAGGGGCCTATGTATGGCTAAGTTTTCTTTCAAAACACCCTAAATGGAGCAAGGGATTTGAGGTGTTAGTGAGACTGTGGTCTCAAAAAGGGGGTTGCATTCCTTTGAACTCGTGAAGCTCGCCAAACAGAACTGTTCATCAAAAGGCTTCATGGACGAACATGTACATGTAACACATACATAATGTAGGTTAAAGTTTTTATCCGCAAAAGACTAGTATTTCAATATTTATTATTTTGCAAAATATACTTTTAGATATTTATCTGTATGAGCAATTTTTTTTTATCTGATTACATTGGACATCGTTAATGCGAACCAAAATTTCGTATTTAATATTTATTCCACTGGACTTGTTACAAGATGGAAAAACTATCAGCAACTGTGTAGCCTTTACCTACTAGAAGTGTTCTGTCTAGATCTCGAGCTCGATCTATTTGTATTGATAATAAACACATTTTGGCTGCAATCCAACACAAATTTACAATTAAATAGCATAAAATAACAAACTGCAGACAGGTTCTTTCTGTCGCGATGTTGATAAGAAAAATAAATAGCACACAAGAACACCAAATAAAGAACGCTGGCATTCATTACATACGTTTCTACTTGATCTGGGCCGTCTCTAACCAAGTTGGGGCCAAAATCTTTCAAAATTTTGGGGCCTCTTATTTTAGTTATAATTAGAAGGAGCATTAAATTTAGTTTTGTGAAAGAGTATTGAACCCATAACAATTTTTCGAGTCGTCTAGCAAACTAGACTTCACTTTGAGAAAGAGCTATGTAATCAGTACAGTTGATGATGTGAACTGATAATATTTCAATTCATTTACATAATGAAATATTTATTATTTTATTTATTTAGTGAATAAAGAGAATTTTGTTAAATAAAATGGAGAAAATTAAACAGTCTAGTAGATACTAAGATATTAGTATAATACTACTTAGCAATTTGCTAAGTAGATAACTCTCTCTTACTTAATTTTAAAAATATTAACCTATATAGTATCGTGAAGGGTATGTTTTTTTTTAAATTGCTTTTCTGAACATACCTAAAGTAATGACAGTTCATGCAAAAAACTAAGCAAACAGACCTGTTTTGACGTTTGTAAATGTCAAAGAGCCATACAAAGTTAGTACTAGACTAAAAAAAATAAAATATGTATTCGATTTGTAATGCTATATTCGTTAAAAATTTGAAAAACCGTCATTTTATCCTAATTTTATACTAAAACAGTAATATTTTCAAAATCTTTACGCCAAACCTGTCAAAGAATTTAAATTTATCTGCAACGTCAAAAAATTTGAGCACATGCAACAGAATATATCCATGTTAAATAGTAGTAGATCGTCGTCAGACTTTTGGAAAGCAGTCAAACTTTCAAATGGAAGAAAGAACCGCATTGCAACAGGTCTCTAAGCACGCGATTTATATACGCACTTCAGAGCTCTTTTGAATTCTCCACATACATACATCGCTCAAAATTCAATACGCAGAACCCCAAATAATTGATGAGTGTCTTGATCAAATATTTTGCCTTGCGGATATCCTTCAAGTGATCTGAAACGCGAAAAACAACAAAGCGCCAGGCGAAGATGGAATTCCTTACGAGTTCTTCAAAAACTATTCCTTAGAATTTGCGCAAGCCCTTACTAATGAGTTCAATCGACTGTTTGAGAGTGCAGATTTTCCCCAGAGCTTCAAAAAGTCAATCATGTATCCGCTTCATAAAAAAGGAGATTTTATGAACCCAAGTAACTATAGAGGAATATTCTTCCTGAACATTGCTTCTATGTTATTTACAGCTCTCATTTTTCATAACATACTTATGTATATGGCTAACTTTATAGAGCTCTTTAAATAATGTTCCATTTCGCTCAAATATTAAAGTCATCTCTTAATTTGATTGTTAGTACGGCCCAAAGTATTTGGGAAATCAATTTATGATAGTAAGAAAGGAGTAAAGTATGAGAAGATTGAAAAGTTCCCCTAAGTTAGAAAAACTCGCTATAGTCTGAAAAACTTCCAGCTGTTGATATATATAGTTTTTTTTTGTGGTACACCATAATGTCAATAATAAGGTACAATAGAAAGAAGTTTGAAGTTTTTTTGAATTTGTTTGGATCTCTGAAATAGCCATAAACTGTTCCAACTCAACCCTTAACCATTCATGTGTGCTTATTGTTGGTAGGAATGGAAGCGACCTTACTTATTTACTCAACCGGCTTCGATCCATGAAGGGCCTCTGCCTGAAATACGCCAGTTTTCAATACACTGCGATCACAAGCACGCTGCTTCCAGTCATTAAGGCCAAGAGCTCTGGCATCCGCGGTGGCTTGGTCTTTAAACCGGAGGCCCGGTCTTTCTTGTCGTAGCCAACCTGAAATTTGGGATTCGAAGACTCTCTTAGCTAGAGCATTGTTCATGTTGTCCATTTGCTAAAATGGGATCGAGCCAATGTAGTCGAAGTGTTTTGGCTTTCTAGACTACTTCCTCATCTTGGTACAGCTGATAGAGTTCGTAGTTATATCTTATTTTCCATTCGAACTTCTCGCACACAGCAACAAATATTCGTCGCAGGATTTTTCTTTCGAGACAGCCCAGTATCATCTCTCCCTTTCTGCTTATTGTCCAGCACTCGGCGCCGTAAAGCCGAACTGCTAGTATAAGAGTTTTGTAGAGCGTGCACTTCGTCTTACGAGTGAGAAGTTTTGAACCCATTTGATTCGCTAAACCGAAGTACCAGCAGTGCTCTATGATAATTCTTTGTTCGACCTCCACTAAGATGTATTAACTTCAAGGTAAATGAACTCCTTAACTGCATCGAAGTTTTTGCTACCAATAGTGAAGTTTTGTCCTAATCGGTGGACAGATGTTTGTTTGTTTGTTTGTTTTTTGGAAGCATATACTTGGTATTGCCTTCATTTACTTCAAGATCGACAAGTCTCGCCTAATCTTCAACAGCCGAGAAGAGCTCTATTTGTTGATAACAGCCGATGATGCCGATATCATCCGGATACGCAAACAATTTGACAGATATATTGAATATAGTACCCTCTGTGCCTGCCCTGTGCACAATCGGCTCTAGAACAAAATTGAAGAAATCAAATTATAGCTCATCTCCTCGCCGAAACCCTGTGTGTCTGTATGTTTGGAATAGTTTCGAAAAGTTTTTCTCCAGTTGCACATTGCACCGCGTATTTTCCAATGTCACGCGACACAGTTGGATCAGTTTTCCTGGGATCCCGAGTTCGGCCATCGCCATATAGAGCTCCTGGTTTGTCCCGACTTGAAATTCGTTGGTCTTTTCGGCTCCTGGAAATTACGCCAGAATTTATTCCTGGAAAAAACGCCAGAAAATGTTTGCTCAAAATTAAAAAAAAAAGGCCAGAAATTATCTTGGAAAATAAGCCAGAAATTTTGGAAATTGGGCCAGATAGGTATGGAAAAAGAGCCAGAAATCAAAATGGAAATTATGCCAGAAAATCAATTTATTCTGGTCTAATTCCTAAATTAGAAAGAAAGAAGACACTTTAAATATGATGCAGTAAAAAGAAACAAATAACAGTCACCCGGGGTGGCGCTCTAGTGCACACAACGCGCGGGGGGCCGACGTTCCGGGTTTTCTCGAGCAACAGTACCTTGGCTGGCCTGCTTCGCGGGTTTTCAGGATTTTAACTCTCTTTTCGAGGCTCACACCCGCTCACGCAACTGTGTGGCTCCGCTTAGTGTATGTTCAGTCGCCAGGCAGGCACCTGTAGCAACATTTGATTTCTGCTGTTATTTCCAAACTTTATTTTCTGGAAATGAAATAAAACGCCAGATTTTTTTTGGAAAAAATGCCTGAAATTCTGGAAAGATTGCCATAAAAGTTTAGGCTGTTTTCTTAGGAAAAAAGGTCAGAATTTTTATGAAAAAAATGTTGGCGTTTTTTCCAAATAAGAAACTGGCTTAATTTTCGGGAACCGGTGTTTTGGAGGATTTACCTCAATGCGAATATTTGGAAGCCACACTGGAACATCCCGACTAGATTATTAAAGAACGTTTTAAGACATTCTAATAGCACGTTGGATAGGATCTTATACGCGACATCTAGTATATATGTATGTATATGCCTCGAAAGTTCTTGCAAGATATAGGAAGTACCCAATTGCCAATCGGATTTGGTAGTAGGAAAATAGTAAAGTTATACTGATATCGACATTGCGTCATTTCTTCAATAGTGGATTCAGTAAGAGTAATCGACTGGAACTGATAAAATATCGCAGAATTCTATAAATTAAGTAAACTCACGGTTTAACAACTTGTAGAGAACTAGGGCCTTGTGACTTACAATTCTCAACCATTTTTCTGTGTATGTTGCCGGCGGGAATCGAGGACACCTACTAAGATACGAGTAAGTAACACTATTAATTTGTCTACTCCTTACGTTAGGCAGTACTCGCTAAAAACATTTTTTATATTTTTAAAATGACAGTCGGCAAGGAATACCATTGTGAATTCACCATAAATATAAAAGTCGTGGCTCTACGCTGTGGATTTATTGAATTTACTGCAACGGTTGTGTATTTGAACTTGTGCAATACTTGCTATTTGCCAGTAGATTGTATAAGTTAAAGCTCATTTACACATATTCAAGGTCAAGTAAAACTTGACTGTCTCTATCTGTTTTTTGTGTATATATCTACCCAAGGCAATTGTGATCTATGTATTTTTTCGCAAATGCATAATTTGCCAAATTTTCGTGACTAATGACGTCCATGGCATTTAGATCTTTTTAATTAATTGTCACACCCGATACGGCGCGCCTTGGGGTGGTGCACCCTACCAAAGTAGAAGAGGCCCTATGAATAGTGGTTTCCCGGCCCAGTCACATACAACCCTTGCCCCAAGATGGTACTATTTTGCATGTACATTCATTTGTATATTCTATTATTGTTCTTGTGCCTACATGCCACGAGATAGATAGATAGGTACGTACATATGAGATTTATAAAAGTATTTTCGCTTCTGCAAGAGGATGCAGATGCATTCATAATATTTTCAGCTGGAGCAATTGACACTGCATTCAAAAGCGGGCAAACGTTCCGATTCTGCGAGTTGCTCTGCAATTGAACTCAAGGATAACTTTGTGCGACAGTGGGTTGCATTAATTAATGACGGGAAAAATGGATGCCTGAGCAGCATCGGATTGTGTTGTTCTTAGGGTTTCCTCCTTTGATACACGCTACTAGTTGGTTTGGTAGCTGTGTATGTTCTACCTATACATGTATGTACTCGTATATACGATTCAGCTTCATATGCATATGTGTTTACAATTATGATGGAATTTATTCAAAAGAGGTTACTCTATGGTGAATGAATTTATTATAACAACATAAAAGTTTGACTATTATTTTGAAAAGAAACACATGAAAAAATCATAAATTATCATCAATTAAAGTGCGCATCTAATGTCGAGCAAAAGAAACCTGCTGCAAACATCACCTGAAACTGAAACACCTAACTCAAACAAGAAACTATATCTTAGTGAAATGTCTGTCGCTTCAATGACAATATCCGATCTAAAAGATATGTTTGCGAGAATCTTGGACGAAAAAATACAAGATCTGCCGACTAAACAAGATTTTTTACAAATTTTCGCTGACGTAAAAAGCCTCAAGACAACAAATGAGTCACTTGCGCAGGAATTACAACAAATAAAAAACAAAAACAATGCACTTGAGAAGAAAATGGAACATCTTGAAAAGCGAGCTAAGGAAAAAAATCTTGTTTTCACACTTCCAGCTGATAAACAATTACAAGATAATCCCCACAAAGTAATCAGTGACATCGCCAACAAAATGTTAGATAACCAAAACATCACATTCGAGCAAATTATAGCTTTACCGTCGAAAGGAAAACAGCAACTCATATTGGTCGAGGCACAAAGCAAAGCAATCACAACTCAACTCTTAAGTAGCTCTGCCAAACTTAAAGGCACTGGAGTGTTTGTGAGCCCTGACTACACAAAAAATGAATTACAGAGACGGCAAAAAATCCTACGTATACGACGAGCTATTAAATGCAAACATCCATCAACAACTCCACAAATCCGAGGTCTTAAGCTAGTTGTAAACGACAAAACTTTTTATGCAACTCAAGATGGAAAACTCTTATGTGGCAGTCGCGACGGAATCGAAGTTCTTCACGAGATGTTTGGTAATTTGGAATTAGATGAAAACGCCATTTCGCTGAAACCAAAACAAAAACAGCATGTCATCGCAAATGAGCATCCTTCAACTTCAGCTGCCAAAAGAACCGAGATGATAACAGCGCCATCTGAAAGATCAACGCAACAACAAATGAAACAACATTATTGAAACAGAGTTGCCGTCTGTCACGCAAGTAATAATAATAATAATACTAATAATAGTAAAAATTTAAATACCATACAAATTGCAATTAAAAATATTAGTATACTCTCACAAAACATTGCTGGTCTAGCAAATAAATTATTTAACGTTGATTTTTTTAAATTTGTAAAAAGTCATGACATATTTTTTCTTTACGAAACTTTTATTACAATTGAACATTTTGAAACTTTTAACAAATACTTTAACGATTTTAAAATACATTGGATATCAGCTTATCATGATCATAAATTTGGTAGAGCCATAGGAGGTTGTTTGTTTGGCATCAGAAAAAACATAAATGGTAGCTTTATTGATGTGAATAACCACTTTTATATTATTCTTAATAATTTAAACTCTAAATTTTATATCTTGCCAACTTACATTAATTGCAATTTCTGGGATAACGACTTTTATGATCTTAATGATTTGCTTAACACAATTAATTCAGAAAATATTATGCTTATTGGTGATGTCAATTCTAGAATTGGGGAAAATCAAATAGTTCCAAATGAAACAAGTTTTATTGGCCTAGATATTTTTGAGAAGCGTAATTCGAAAGACAAAATCACGAACCGAAATGGTCGCCTCTTTCTGGAAATGTGTCAAAATTTCAATCTTTATATCCTTAACGGGTGCAGCAGCGGAGATAAGAATGGGGAGTTTACATTTATTGGAGGGTCAGGAAAATCGGTTATAGACATTTGTGCTGTATCAGGGGAGTGGACTACATCAATTTCCTCTTTTAAAGTAGGAACTCAAATTTTTTCAGATCACATGCCTCTATCAGTAGATTTTGACTTCAATATCAAAACTAAATTCTGCACACTAACCTTACCACCAAAACTAGTATGGAGAGAAGAACAGAAGCACGAATATTCAAATAAATTAGCGAATGAGATAGAGATTTCTTCGGTAGCCACTTACCAACAAACCGCCACAGAAAAGATACTTTTGCTAAGCAACTGTATTAAAAAAGTTGTCCCGCTTAGCACACGAGCAAATAATCAAAGCTACCGCCAGAAGTGGTATGATCAGGAATGTTTTGCAGCTAGAAAACTATCTTTTTCACTTTTGAGGAAGCTTAAAGATTCCACAAGCCCAAATAAAAACTTGTCAAAACAGTATGCAAGTGCAAATAAAAAATATAAAACGCTCTGCAAAGACAAACGTGAGAGTTTTTACAGATCGATAGCTGCAGAATTGTCAGCCTCAACCAACAGCAAAAGCTTTTGGGAGAAAATAAAGACACTCAAAGGCTTAGATTATGTACGTGGAATTCATGTGTCTGCTCATAAACTAGCCGAGTATTTTAAGCTTCTTCTCAATCCCACGGACATTAGTGAAACTGTCCAATTTGCCGAGCCGTATATATTCAACAACATGCTTGATGTGGAAATTAATATGTGCGAACTCCAGTTGAGTCTTTACAACGCCAAAAATAAAAAAGCACCAGGCCCTGATCGCATAGGAAATGAATTTTACAAAAACGCTCCTCCCCAATTTTTAAACAAAATGCTAGATGCATTCAATTACATCTTTAGAACAGGAGAGGTACCTCAAGAGTTCAAAGATGCTATTGTGTATCCAATATATAAAAAAGGTGATGTCAATATACCTAACAACTATCGTGGAATCTCTTTCATGAATTCAATCGCCAAACTGTTTTGTGCCATTCTCCTGATAAGAATCAACACATGGGTAGAAAAAAACCATATAATTAGCGAATTTCAAGCTGGTTTCCGCAAAGGGTATTCTACTGTTGACAACATTTTTACATTAACAACCGTCGCCCAATACTTCCTTAGGCAAAATAGGAGACTTTACGTGTTTTTCGTAGACTTTAGAGCAGCATTCGATTTGATAGACCGCAATGCACTTTTTTATAAACTATCACAAAAAGGAATGTCAACTAAAATGCTTAAAGTCCTCAAAAGCATGTACACAAATACACGTCAAAGAGTATGGGATGGTGAAAATGCGTCCGACTGGTTTGAGACTAAATCTGGAGTCAGGCAGGGCTGCCTTTTAAGTGCAACTCTTTTCGCTATATTTATAGATGATATATCAGCACATCTACCTGCAGGAATAAGAATTGCCGAACAAGTAATTAAAGTGCTGCTTTACGCAGATGATATTGTTCTTCTTGCAGAATCCCCTCAGAGTCTACAGCTAATGATTAACAAAATGAATAATTTCTGCAAATACTGGAACCTGAAAGTGAATCTTGAAAAATCAAAGATTATGATAGTTCGCAACAGACAAACCAAGCTAAGTAACAGTGAAAAGTGGTTTTATGACGGTGAATCAATAGAAATTGTCTCACAATATAAATATCTTGGAGTATGTTTAACACCTAACATGAAATTAAATGTTCATCTTGAAAACAAACTAACAACAGCTAAAAGTCTCATAAGTGCCTCATGGAAAAATATAATAAGCAAACAAGAAATACCAATTTCTGCAAAATACCGAGTATTTGAATCCGTCATGAGATCTGTTATGTGTTATAGTGCGCAAACCTGGGGGTACAAGCAGTACGAGGAAGTTGAAAAACTTCTGCGATTTTTCTTGAAAAAACTTTTTCGCCTTCCATTAACTACCCCCAATTACGTACTCACCTTAGAAACGGGACTGCCCAGCCTATTTAATTTTACGTTGAAGTTACACTTTGATTACGTGCTCAAGGTGCTAAAATATCCCACATACAGACTTCCCCTCATACTCACGAAATATATTTTCATTAACAAAGTAGAATGGGTTAAAGATTGGGTAGAACTGGCAGAAAAATGTGGCACTAGTCTAAGCGTTCAATATGATGATTCCGTACTTTTGAAACAGGAACTCTATAAAGTTTTGGAAATATCTGATATTCTCCACAGAAATGAAAACAAAACACAAGCAACATCTTCTATTAACAGGTTGATATACCCTCAACTTAACTATGATCTTAATGATAAAAACTATTTCAATGACAGTTATAGCATAAGGTCGATATCTCTAATATGTAGGGCTAGATGCGAAATGTTGAATTTGAATGGTGCCCCATTTAAAAAAACAACAACAAATCTTTGCACTATATGCAACCTTCAAATGAAAGAAGACACATTCCACTTCCTAGCAATATGTCCAATTTATAAAGATTTGAGGCTTATTTACTTCGGAAAGCTATCCTTGACAATGGAGCAAACAAAAAACATTCTCGATGGTGATAACTGGGTAGCACTTTACAAATTTATTGAGACTGCATCTGCGTATAGAAATAATATTCTAACCGAATTTTTATAAGAACAAAAAAAAAATAATAGTAATATGTCATGGTTTTCATTCATTTAAATTTTTAAAATTGTATATTGATAAATTGATAAATTTTTAAACCTTTTAGAACGTCAATCAGGCAGACGGCAACGCCATTGCCCACTTAAATTATTTATATTTTATATTGTTTTTCTGTATTGTACCTAATAATGTAAATTAAGAATGTAATTTGAAAACAAAATAAAATAAAAATATCTATCTATCTATCTATGGTGAATGAAATAAAAGCACGTTGCATCATTCATTGTCCTGATGTCATATTTATTTGATCTAAGGATTGTAATTTTGCTTTTTAAAGTTTTAATTTTATTGAAAAATAATAATTTTGTATGAATTTTTTTTCCTAAAATTACAAATCTACATAAAAACATATCAACCTGTTAATAATATATCCTTCAGTGGGCTCCAAGTCAATATTAAATATTGATGATCAATAATCAATAGGTATAGCTGCAACATTTCGGGTTCGTTTACACCCCTTGTGAGGCGTATTTTTTTAAATTATTAATAAATTAATAAAAAAAATTAAGATAACACTACTTCCAAATTGTTAATAAAAAAAGGTCTCGAAAACAGGATACATTCAACCTGTTATGTGTAAAATGTACGAGATTTAAAAATGTCGGATTTAATGTTATTCCTAGTTAAATATACCAAGCCAGCAGTGTTTGTCTTAAAACTAAATCTGACGAATTGTATGACTGGAATTGATAAGAAGCTTAAAAAAATTCCAATAACCGCCGTTTGGATAAACTCGTTTAAGTATAAGTATATCTCAAGGAATTTTATTCGTACAAAAAAATGTTTACGAATATAATTAAATATCTTCTTCCCAATCACTATAACGTGTTCAAGGCGGAATTTTCGGCAATAAAATAAGTTCTGTCGCAGCTTAAAGAAAAAGCGGATGGCCAAGCAGCTTTTTATGGACTTTTCATAATTGAAAATTAAAAATTATTTCAATTTACACTGTGAATCCAAGGGAAAGTACTCACTGAACCCAGAAGAACAGCAACTTATCAAGTCTTGTTTCTTTGCAAAGGAGATGTTTTTTGACATCAAGAAGTGTCTAAAGAGTCATAAATAAAGAAATCACGTTATAGAAACGAAGAAATAAGTATTCAATGATTTAAATAAAATGCTAAATTTGAAAATATACAAAATCGTATCACACTCAAGTGAACGGTTTTCCTATAGGGATAACTTTGACAGGTGATTGCGGCCATATTGTTAAAGCTACATCTGTCAAATTGTAATTTGTTAAGCCTATCTTGCTAAATCAACGCAGAGAGTTATAGCGTTCAGCAACATGTGCAAATGATTAAATTGTTTCATGCTAGTGAATCCTCTGGGGCTGGCGGCATCATGGATCCAAACTTCTTTAAGAACGACTTTGACTAGCCCATCACCATCAGCGGTGAGCGCTATCGGTCGATGATAACAAATTTCTTTTGTGTCCGAGTTGGATGATATGGAAACCGATGACATTTGGTATGAACAGGACGGCAGATATGGGTCTCTCAGACGGGGGCGACGCGAAATGGTCACTGATATCGTGCGATATGAACTCGTTATACTTCTTGTGGAGCTTTCTTAAATCACAGGTCTATGCCAATAAACCCCATACCATAACCACTGCCCTGAAAACCGAAATATTTAATGCTATTGGTCAAATTCAGCCTGATTCATGCACCAGAATTATGGGAAATTGGACATTTCGCATGCGTGCCACCCAGCGATACAAACATTCATGGTCTCGTTTGTTTTATTCACATTTAAAGATAGGCAACGCTTTTTGGAAAACCCTTTAGTTTCAAGATCGCACTAGTTCGACTAAAATTCTGTGCCAATAATCCATATCAGGTGATATCAGAAAAGCAACCAATTGATTGTCTTCATACATCATCAGTGATCATTAAGTAGTGTTAAAGGGATTCAAAGGAAAACAAATAGGAAAAATATGGTTTTTGTTTTTATTATAATCAAATAAAACAATACAAACTTCTGTTTGTCATAATCATACTGTAAAAGTCTCAAAGGTTGAATATTGCATATAAATTACTTTTATTTAGGCTCTGCATTATACAATAAATGTATCTACAACATAAGACTTTATCTTTTTGTTTGTAGGAATTCAATTTACTTTTAATGCCAAGAGCTTATCCTTTGAGGACCTTGTATTTGCTCAATTTAGACAATAACAGGGATGTCCTTCTTGACGATGTTTTTTCACGTGATGTGCATTTCATTTCGTTCGTCTTCCATATCCTATTACTAGCATACCTTATTCGACTCGTCCATCTGTTAGAAATAAATATTGTATATTTGTTTGAAAAGTAGTAGGCAAAGTCTATCAGCTTCAACAAATATTGACTTCATATATTTTGAGTGCTTTTTTGTATAAACATCTCTGTGGAGTATGTATTTATCTGCACTTTTTGGTCTACTGAACAATGAACATAGTAAAGTAAAATAAACGACTGGATTGCATGAACTTGCTTTGCAATTGAAGACTATAGCGTGACTAGTTATTGAAGACATAGAGTATTAGTTTATTAATTCAAATACATTACTAACGGAAAAGTGTGAAAAAGTATATAAAAATCATTTATTTCCTCATACAGGCAACATTTTGAAGTGTTATTTTTAATTTAATGTTTATTTTTCTCAAAACCGTTAAAACCCTATTACATTCATTTATGTAAAACAAAGGTACGAATTTTAATGAAAGTCGTATGAGTCGATTTTGAGAAACCATGTCATTTCCATGGCAAACCCCCGTCGAGTTGCCTATTTGTTGAATTTTAGCTTCAAAATTAATTTCTCATGCCAATTCTTGACGAAAATTAAAAAGTTTTGGTACGCTTAATGGGTCTTGTGAATAAAAATAAACCTAAATCTAAGATTCGGATTTTTAAGTTAAAGGTAGGTCTTGCGTGAGTAAAAACTTGATTTAGCAAGCTAGTTAGAGATGTCTAGTAAAAGCTTTTTAAAAATAGCTAACGCGAGATTCATGTAGCTTTAGCTTATTTTTCCAGTTTTAACTTCAATTTGAGTGAACAAAAATATCTCAAACGATAATAATATAGTTAAAGCTATAAAAATATCAAGATTCTTTCAACCCTATATATAGAAAGTTTTGACTAGTTCTTATTTTTACTATTTTCTTAAGTTATTGTGCTAATATGGCCGAGCAACCAAAATTTTCTATAGGAAGCGGTCGAAAATCAGTGATGAGGATTTTCATAGTTTTTTTCAGTTTTCCAAAGAAAATGTTCAGTGGCTTTCTAATTACTTTTTAGGTAACTCATAGCATAGAGGAGGTGCATTGACCTCTGTGCAGAGGATGCTGGTATTTTTGAGATATCTGAGTGAACATGGATTCGATGTAGGACGAGATATTGCAGTTGAACGCTCTACTGTATGCAAAACTGTTAAGCACATGACCAACAAGATTATGAAAAAGGCTCACATTCATTGAGTCGCAGGGAGATCGAAATAGAAAAGGCAAAATGGGCGGAAAAATATTCGTTAACAGCAGTTTTTTTTGGAGCGATCGACTAAACCCATATTGCTGCCTCCAAGCCCCCAAGTTTTTCTTATGAATATACTAAAGGCTTCCATGTACAATAGGGTGTGTCACTTTTGTATTGCCGCAAAAAAGTACTCTTATTTTTAAATGTAATACATAGTAATCAAAAGTTGTATTATGGTCTGAGGTTTAGGAACATGTAAAAAAAAATAAGATATCGTTCGTCTTTGGCTCGCTCAAATGGGTTGAAGTTGAAAAACAAAATTTTATTTACAGCAAATGTTTTTTTTTTTACGTATACTAAAAAAAACTTAACAAAATACAGAAAGAATTTTTGTCTTTACAAAAAGATATATCACGATATTGTAGGTGGTTCCGTTGATTTTTAAGATTTTTTTTTTGTAAAAAAAAAAAAACGATTTTACATAAAAAAATGATTTTTCTTCCTTCTTTTATTATTTCATAGCTTCTTTATCAAGTGTTCAATTTAAACAAATATAAGCTTAAATCAGAATTAACTGATATATTTTTTTCGAAATATCTTTTAAAAAAACTTACACCGTTTGTGTTTTATTAACAAAAATATGATTGGTGGTCCATATTACAAGACTTTACTCTACATAAAAAAGTCTTTAGGTAGAACTGTCGAGATCAGGCTTCTAGTGAAAAATGCACGACTGGATCGCACGAACTTGCTCTTATGTAAAAGTACTTTGGAATTTAAAATACATTTTATAAATATAAAACATGGATTTAATGAGATAAAAATGTTCAAATGCATGAAAGTGCCTTCAGATTTCCAGAAAAGTATGAATTTATGCAAACAAAGTTTAAAAATCGTTTTATTATTAAATTAATTTTTTATATAAGAAATTTTTTTTAAAATATTTCAAGAAAAAAATTTTTGGATGCCAATTTTAAGTATTAAGTTATATCGATTTTAGGAAATAATTTCAAAAATAATCGTTCACATGTTTTGAAGATATTGATTTTTCAAAAAAAATTTTTTTTTTTCAAAAAACCCAAAAAATATTTTTTCAAATATTTTTTCAAATATTTTTGTATACAACATAACTTAAGGGGACTCCTGCTTAAAATATTTGGTTGAAATCTTTAGAGCCGTTAATGAGAAAATTAAAAAAACGGTTCTATGACAGGTACCGTTAATAACATTTTTCCCCAAAATTTATGTTGACCAAAATGTAGTCTATGCCCATAGCAGCACACCTAATTTTTGTATCATAATCGTTAAAGCCGTTTTCGAGATAAATAAGATTTTGCATTACAGGCGTATGGGGGGTACCGTAAGTTTTGAAGCTTAAGAAACTTTCAACTTCCTCTCTAGGGAATCACCGAAGACCCTTAAGATAAAAAGTCTGAGACAACCACCTTCAGTCTCAGAACATCGTGCCACACATCTTTTCTATCCTTCTTTCTCTTCCGTAACTTCACGCCCGCGCTGTGTTAGAACATTTAAAGGGTAATCATATTCCCTTGAGCGTGAGTTAATTATAAAAAAAAAAAAAAAAAAAAAAGTACCGAGATTGAAGAAAATAGTTCCAGTCGCCTAGGCTGTAGGGAGAGGTACAGACATGTATATATACTGAAACATGTTTCATGTACTAAATTTTCCTTAAAATTTTTATAAAAAAAATTTGATTTGTAAATTGTTAGTAAAAATTTAATCTTGTATCCGTTTTCAAGATATTGAATTTTCAAAAATAAACTATATTATTTTTTTTTTTAAATCCAAAAACTATTTTTCCAAATGCAAAGGAACTTCTGGATAAACATTTTGGTTAAAATCGTTAATAAACTTAAGAAGGTTCCAAGAACAGTTAGCGTTGTCACTACGAGGGCTATATTATCTTGTCCATCAGACAGGACTGCGAGGATAACGTTGTGATGCGAGACATCGTGGCAACCATCTTTACTGATGGCTCAAAGGTGGGGTGTGGTGTCTGTTCGGCAATAAGGGAAGCTTGCAAAATACTTAAACTAGGTAGATCCTAATCTAAACAGGAATACGGCCATTTTTACAGACAGCCAGGCGGTTGTTAAGACTTTGATTCAGTTTTTTCATCCTCTAACTTTGTTCAGCGACATTTACCTCAATATCAGTTTTATCTTAGTTCCGTGTCATAGTGGAACTAAAGGAAATTAATGGGATGATGAGCTAGGCAGGCAAGGATCTTCCCTTCATAGCTCACTTGCGGAAAGAGCTAATATTCCTCTTGATGTTATGAAGCGCAAAATCTTCTTAATTTCTCCAATCGTAAATGGAGTAGTTTAACCAACTGCATTTTATCTAGAAAGATGAAAGACCCATAATTAGTCCCGAACAAATTATCTAATATGCACACCCAGGGCAAGATATAACCAGGGTAGTTACAACAAGCATTGGACAATACCAATAGGAGAACATGCAGCGCGAAGCTGGGCATTCCTTACAATACTCATTTTCGTAGTTGTGGGGATCAGCAGGAAAAGGAAACAGTCATTCATTTTCTCTGTAAATGTCCTGCTCTGGACAGAATGAGTTCTCAACTTTTTGGTAACTATTTGGACGCCACAACTCCCAAAGCGAATTGAAGATCGAAGGCTTTGTGAAGAACCTCAACGACTTCTGTTACGAGTACTTCTCGTTCTTAGGACCGCAAGCTAGCGAAGGTTGAGTGGAGCTCATAATTCCATTATCGTATCTCCTTATTTAAACAACGGCGGCGGCGCACTCCAGCGCTAATCGTGGCCATTTCTACCTACCTATGTATACGAGTATTATAATGATTTTTAAAATCGGTTCCCAAGCCCATACCGTGTTCATAAACCGTAGAAAATCAGACTGATTGCTTTTTATAATCCCGCTTTTTTAAAATCCCGCTTTTTAAAATCCCGTCTCTAATAATCCCGTTTTTTTATAATCGCGTTTCTTATTACGACGTATAAACAGTGAGGTATGCAACCCCCCTGCTTGGCCACATTATAGGATTTGGGGTAGGTGCGAAGTTGGGTGTATGCAAAGTTTCTTTAGCATTAAAAGATTCTGGAAAATAACCAACATAAAATCAATAAGTTTTAGCTACGTATTCTAAAAAACTGGATAAGCGGTATAAGACGGGATTTAAAAAGATTATAATAGAACGGGATTTTGAATAAACGGGATTTTAAAAACCGGTATTTAAAAAAAAAACTGTATTATAGAGGACGGTATTTTAAAACTGTTTTTGCGGGATTTTTGAAAAACGGGATTATAAAAAGCGGGATTCCGTTACGCTCCCAAGAAAACTGTCGGACATATTTTGTACGGGTTGGGTTCGATATCCCGCTTTTTATAATCCCGTTTCTTAAAATTATTCCTATTCCTAAAAACAGTTCGAATACTGAATTCCGTCCCATCTCTATCCTTCCTTTTCTGTCCAAAGTTTTGGAAAAATTAATGCAGAAACAGCTTACGGCCTTTCTTTCCCAGAATTCTCTTTTGACTCCAAAACAGTCAGGTTTCAGGCCAGGTCACAGCAGTACAACGGCACTACTAGACGTCATCGAACAAGCAAGAAAAGCGTTAGACGATAATAGAGTGACGTTTCTGGTTCTATTAGATTATTCTAAGGCATTTGACACTATCGATCACAAATTAATGTGTCAAAAGTTAGAAAAAATGTATAAATTTTCACCAGAAGCTGTGAAGCTTATTTTTTCGTATCTATCTGGCAGACGGCAAGCGGTTTCAATTGGTAGTCAGGTATCTAATTACTTATCAATTTCTTGTGGAGTTCCCCAAGGTTCGATACTTGGTCCTTCCTTTTTCTCATTATACATTAATGAGATTCCAAAAATAATAAACCACTGCCACGAACACCTCTTTGCTGATGATCTGCAGTTACTGAAAAGTTGTTCAATTGGATTGATTGAGGATTGTGTTCAAAAGATCAATGAAGACCTCTCAGCTATTAGATTATGGTCACTCAAATTTGGCCTTACTCTAAATCCTCTAAAAACGAAATGTCTCGTCATATCTAAAAGATATATGGACTTGAGTTGCTTTCCTGTTATCGAGCTAAGTGGGTCACGTATCGACTATGTAGATACAGTAAAAAACTTGGGAATTTGCTTTAATAGGACCTTAAGTTGGAACAACCACATCAATCAAGCGGTTGGCAAAGCTTATGGGGCTCTTCGATTACTGTGGCCAACTAGAAATTTCACCCCATTGGAAATCAGGAAAATGCTTGCAAAAACCCTTGTGGTACCAATCTTGACCTATGGTTGTGAAATTTTCTGCAAGCTCGACAGCGTAAGCCAAAGAAGGCTTAATGTTGTTTTTAATAACATAGCACGTTACATTTTTGGACTTAGCCGTTATGATCACATTTCATCATTCTCCAAAAGTATTTATGGTATTTCTTTTGATAACCTTCTAAGACTTCGTACCCTTATTTTGTTTTTTAATATTGTGCATACGCGTCAACCCTTATACCTTTATAATATAATCCAGTTCTCTTTATCTAGACGCTCGAACCAAATAATAATTCCCCGCTTCTCAAGCCTTAATTCAGAGCGGCAGTTCTTTGTTAATGCAGCTCGTTTATGGAATTCACTGCCACGCAATGTGCGAAATACAGATAATTTAAAACAATTTAAGAAAAATGTCTTTGAACATTATGCCACGTCCTAACTTGATTTTGGTCTAGACTCCTTTGGTTGCTGTTGGTCTCGCTGCTTCTCTGTTTCTTATCTTCTAAATTTTTCCCTTCTTTTTTGTTGTTCTATTTTTATTATTACATTTAATTTTTTTTTTTCTTTTTTCATTCTATTACTTTTAAAAAATTTAAATTATTTTTTTTTTCCTTTAACCTTTGAATTATGTCCTTAGTTAAGCTTTCTTACCAAAAGATGTAAATCTTAAAATTAAGCTCTTAATAAATAAATAAACTAAACTAAAACTAAAATCCTGCTATTAAAATCCCGCTTTTTAAAATCCCATCTCGTATAATCTCGTTTTTTATAATCCCGTTTCTTATTATCCCGTTTTTGCAATCAAAACCAGTTGTTTTACTTCGCGCGATTTTTTTAAAACTTTTTTTCGGGATTTTTGAAAAACGGGATTTTAAAAAGCGGGATTCCGATACGCTCACGTTTTGTACTACTGGTTAATTTGTATTCTCTGAGACTGACTGATGTTGGCGAATTGACGTGCAATGTCAGGGATCCGAGTCGGCTCATAGACAAGTTGAATCAGGATGTTTAACACAGCAAAGAGCTCAAAACTCCTTCTTTCGGGTGTAGAGTGAACCGAAAAGCGAAGGCATTCAGATTGTTTACATTTAATTCACCCAAAATGACCATTCCGGTGTGAGAATAATTTGAATCTAACGTCATATTTTGACAGTTGAAAGAAACTTTTTCCTTTCAATATTCAGGAATTGCGGGGCGTTTTCGAGAATTTAGTTTTCCGAATTCGGATACAATGCCCTTCCAAGTGGAAGGGTCAATCCTATATGTCCAACAGCTTTATCTGGAATTGGGATCAATATGTGCCCATAATGGGAAACAACCTTTGTACTCAATCCGAAATCGCAATTAGGAACTAAAAACACAGCATTTAGAAAAATCAGGAGCTCAGAATGAAGTAATTATTTTTAATGAATTCATTCATGCCGTTTGACCAAATAGGTGTTTTTGTATATTTCTTAACAAATTTATTTTGTCATTTGCAGATTTAAAAAAAATTAATAGCAGGATAAATTGCTGTGAAAATCGATTCAAAAATTTAATTGGCTGCCATGTCCCGTGGATATGTCTACATTAGGCAGCATATATGGCAAATGCGAAAAACTGCATGAGGACACACCTGTTACATTAACAAAAGCCTGCAAGGGGGGTATCCGCGTATCGGCAAAAGGCTGCTGCCACCAGCCAAACCACGAAATTCCGTATGCATGACTGCATGTATATGTTTGGTGATTTCTGGAGGCAAAATGTAGATATGTATGTCCATTTAAAAGTGCCACATTCAGTCCTTGCGTCAACACAGTAGCTTGCTCACTGTTGTGTTGTGATTCAGATTGGACTTAGTGGTGATGGGAGGATTTGCAGTTGGAATGATCTGCCCCTATAATTGCAATAAAATAGCCGTAATATGATGGTGTTAAATTACTTCGTAATGGCGCTAATGTTGGATCGTGATTGCATGCATTTCGCTTGTAAAACGATTCGCTGCGGGCGTTGTTTTGAACACCACAGATGGGTGTGAGGAGATGCAATTTGGTAATGTTATTTATTATATTTCAGTTGGTGTCATTATGAGTAAGTGATAGCAATATAATTGTGACAGTGGAAACATGGTTCTAATAATTTATTATGAATTTATCTTCGACGGGAGCAAAAAAATCATGTACATGGTTGAAAACATGCAAAGGTGCAGCCCACGCAAATACGAGTATGTGTATACTTGCAGTTCGATCTCAAGCTAGATCTGTCAAAATTTATTGCAACAATTTGAATGCAAATGCCTTCAACTTTATTATTACAATGTTTGCGTTGATTAATTAATTAATTTTACTTGCTTTTTACAGGGCAAGTACATATACTCCTATAAGCTATTATGAACAAAAATTAAACCTTTCGATTTTCCATTATGGATATCGAAACCACAAAAAAGTTGTTTTTGGGCACACAGTTTGTTGATCCTTGTATTTGTGCATCCAGCTTTACAAAACCCTATAGTTTGAATGAATGATGGGCTATGGACGGATACGGATTGGCTTAAGCATCATTTAACTTATCCATTTTTATGGAGTGAAAATTCGAAATTTTTGCTCATGTTCATTTAGAAGTTGTACCTCTTATAAGATGATTGTTGTATCCTTCTAAGCGCTTGTTTTTTTGTAAATTATATTTTATCTAAACATAAGTATTTTAAAATAGAGTGTCTTTATTTCTAATACTCAGAATATGAAGGTTAATTTTGAGTTATTAGAGCAATTATAAAAAATTATTTAGCAAAGAGATAACTACTATTGAAAAAGGTAGATATAATTTTAATAAAAAAAATAAATATTTAGTTATGTTTACAATAATCTTTATTAAATAATAAATTAAGCTAAAAACTATGGCGCAAAATTTTAAACAGCCTTTTATTAAGGTATTAGTAAGATACTGCTTAGCAATTAGTTAACTTTCCTAATTTTAAATATTTTATAACAAGTAAGTGAAGGTTATGTTTTTTGCTTTTCTGAACACATCTGAATTAATGACAGTTCGGAGAAAAAAGTAAGTAAGGCATTTGATAGAGTTTGTCACCAGTCTCTCATCGAAAATGCGTGCGTTCGCTATCAACGAAACCTTTATTTTTTGGATTAGAAATTACCTTCTATATAGGTCAATACATGTTACATTACATATTACACTACTCCGTAGAAAAATCTACGAAGTAGAGACACTGACATCACTGGTAACTGAGACTATCGGCTTAGACGGTACAACAGAGAGAGAGAGAGAGAGACACACAGAAAGAAAGAACAACAGAAGAATGTCAACGGCACACGGTTGGTATTGAACGGTCCCCCATCCAAGTATTAACCACGCACAATGATGTTTGATTCCGCTGATCGATGGGAAGCGATGCTTTCATCAAAGCCTAGGCCGTTGTATTGGAAGTTTTCAAGTCTAATCTTCACAAAATAACAGCTGGTGTTCCCTAGGGCTCTGTTTTGTCTCCGATTCTTTTCCTCATTTTTATAAATGATCTCTTGTCTGAAACTTCTAATTCAGTTCATTGTTTTGCCGACGACTCTACTCTCAGCTTCTCATACTTGTTCTCAAATTCACGTCCATCTCAAGGGAATCGTATGATAACCTCATTAAACTCCGATCTTTACAGCATTGTTAAATGGGGTATACAAAATTGTGTGGAGTTTAATGCTTCGAAAACTCAGTGCTGTCTATTGTCGTTTAAGCAAAATGTACCCCCTAAGCAATTGTCCTTGAAGGGCACTTGCATCGAAGAAACCGAAAAGCTTTCAGTACTCGGTTGTGTGTCACCGACTATCTTCGTTATAATAGCCACATTCTCGAGACCGCCAAAGATTCTGCTGAATGCTTAGGATTTCCATATCGATAGAAGAAATTTTTTAGCCCCTCTCATCTCGCTTTCATTTATAAGGCGTTTATACGTCCAAAACTCGAGTATAACTCACATCTTTCGACAGGTGTAGCACACACTTCTCTCCACTTATTGGACAGAATTCAGACCAGAGCGTTAAAACTGATAGGAAACAGAACTATTATGGATTCATTCGCACCTCGTGAGCACCGTCGGAATGTTTCATGTATTTCCTTGTTTTATCGCTTATTTTACAAGCAATGGTCACTCGAGAAGTAGCCAGTTGCATTCTTCCCCTAAATCAGTTCATCTGTGATACCGTTTTGCTAAGAATGCTCATCAGTTGACCCTTGAGCCTAATTTTGGCTGTACCTTCAAATATAGAAACTCGGTTTTTAGTCGACCAACACGATTATGGAATAAATTACCCAGCACAGTTTTCCCGTGCCATTTCAATGATAGCTGTTTCCAGCTGGAAATCTTGACAGAAAGTCAGTATCAAACTTCCACGGAGCGAAATAAGTCGCTTTACGCTTGAACAAATTTGGGAAATATTGAAGACTTATGACCAAAGTGAGTGATGGGGAGCCCAAGCAGTACGTTTTTTGTAAAGGAGTTTTGGCCTAAATGAAGCACCCACCGCGCCAGCTGTACGCAAGTTTGTGCAAAAAGTTCGTGAGACTAGTGTGCTAGTAGACAACACTCATGGTCCCCGTTATCGCACGGTACACACTGACGAGAATGTGGCTACTGTAGCCAAGAGTGTGAGACTCAATCACGAGCAACCCACTCCCCATCGATCTCAACAGCTCAACATTTCACGCACTAGCCTGAGGAAAATTCTGCACAAATATCTCGAATTATTCGCTTACAAGGTCCAATTGACTGAGCAATTGAGCATGACCATCCGCTTGGCCGACGTTGTGTTCCATATTTAATGGAATATTTGCTCTTACTAATAATGCCATAAAACATGGAAAAAATTCATTTTGTTCATTTTATTGCACTTTTAAAAAGAAACTTGTATTTGGCCCTTTATACAAGAAACATTTAAATCACTCGACCACACCGTCGCAATGTTTCTTATCTGTCATATTTTTTTTACCGTTATTTTAAGAGACAGTGTTCAAGTGAAATAATCAATTGCATCTCCCCCTTAAGCAATTTAACCGTAATACTCGCGCTTCAGGGTGTGCCCATCAGTTTACCCTTGAGCACAACTTCAGCCCTACTGTTTAATTCAGAGATTCCTTCTTTAGCCGCACTACACGAATGTGAAATGCTTTACCCAACTTTATATTTCCCTCCCATTATAATATTCAGACATTCAAAACCAATGTGTATCGGAATCTTCATTTAAATCCTTCCCAACTTTTCTAAAACGCTCGCACTGTGGTCAAATATTTTAAGGGTAGTAATAATCCCTTTAGTGCGTGCAAAATTATAATAACCTTCCCTTCATCACCTTTTTTCTGATTTTCTCAAAAAATGTACAAGAGATTTTGATAAATCACCTTTAGAGTTAGAAACATCGTTTATTCAAATTTTGTAATAAAAAATAATTTTAATTACAATCATAATCTAGATTATCTTATCTAGAAGATTTTTGAAGATAACAGCTGATGTAAACATACAAAAAAACTCATAAAATGTGATTTGCGAGCGATTGGAACTTCAACAAAAGTGAAAGATTATTAACCCGTAAGTTAAACACTGAGAAGTTTTTTGTTGGAATACGTATTACTACTTTGTTTATAAGACTCTATAAGAACGTTAAAAACATAAAGATGTAGAAGTGGTAATATTAGCAAATCACAAAAAAGAGGCCAACTTTCCGTACGTTTATTTTTGTTACAGATTATACGAATTATATGCTTTTGGGCAATCAGAAGAGGTTTAAAGGTGTTATATATATGTATGGTCACCTCACCAACCCGTATTGCAGCTTAGACTGTACAAGCTCGTAGTAAATCATTGTTAAGATTTTCTTAGAGCAAAAAGGTTTCAATGAGTACATGTGTTATAAGGTTCATCTGAGTTTTGATAGATTTTGCATGAATCTTCCAGTTCAGATATTGATCGATTTGGACTCCAAGATACTTAAAAGAATCGACATGTTCAATTTAAAAGCAGGTGTTTGAGCATTTACTGTGTACATTAAAATATTGTCTTCCACATATATGTAACGGTAAAGTTAATTTTTGACAATCATGAGAGTGAAAGAGTATATCAAAATTAAGACCTTCAATTTATGTAATGCGAACCAGGCGTTTCGGTGCGATTGCCAGAAAATCTTTGGTAGAATAGTGAGTTAATGTAGATTAAGAATAAAATTGGACCTAGCACTGAGCCTTGCGGTACACCGTTTTTCAAAATAAGTAAATCACTGGATATACCATTTGCAAATACTCGTATTCTCTGTTCCCTGCCAGTCAAATAAGATCTTAACCAATCAAATATTATTCCCCTGAAATTAGCATTGTGCGGCTTATATAAAAGTATATGGTCAACCATATCAAACACCTTCATCATATCAGTGAATAATGCCATTGTTGTTTGACTGTCATTGGTTCTCTTATACAGATCACAGCAATTTTTTGAGGATTGCATCTTCAGTAGATCTACCGGATCTGAAACCAAAACTATATCCACAATTTCCCAAACTATTTTTTTTAGATTATGGCTGATATACCGTCAGTGGTGCAAGAATTTTTGTTTTGTAATCCATTAATATATGTATTTATAGATTACTACAGGCGAAAATTCTTTAAAACAAAAGGTACTTAGTTTAGTTCAATGTTGTTTTTATTTAAGTCGTCTGAAAGATTCCAATTACAACTCAAGGCCCGTATTGCAGCTGCAACTGGAGTAGAAATAAAATGCACGACTGGATCGCACGAACTTGCGCTTATGTAAAAGTACTTTCGAATTTAAGATACATTTTATAAATATAAAACATGGATTTAATGAGATAATAATGTTCAAATGCATAAAATTGCCGTCTGGTTTCCAGAAAAGTATGAATTTATGCAAATAAACTTTAAAAAATCGTTTTATTATTAAATAAATCTATATCTATATCTATACTATTATACGAGTATAAAAGCGAAACCATTTTTAAGTTTGTAACGCACGATCTCAGAAAGTAGTCAACCGATTTATTTGAAATAAATTTTATTATTTTCTATATTGTTATAAGAGTGTTTATGGCTATAATTTTTTTTTATTAATTACTAGCCGACCCGTACTCGCGTTGCTTCGCAAATTGTAACTACGAATATTTTCTTAATATTAATATTAGCAAATGAAAACATTTCTCAATGGGATTGAGAATATTTGCTACAATAATATTAATTTTAGTTTTTATGTATGTACGTATAACATACCGCATCGAATTATATTCTCTTTCACACTTGAAAAAAAAAGATCTTGTTCATGTTTGTGCATGTTATAAATATAACAACATAGAAAATAATAAAATTTATTTCAAATAAACGGGTTGACTACTTTCTGAGATCATTCAACCTAAACTTTAAAATGGTTTCGCTTTTTTAGAATAGTTCATGTGCACGGAACTATAGTCAATTGAATGTCCATTTTTGTCACCCAAAATGCTATTGAGTGTATTCAAGTAACTTAAAAAATAAAATGCACGACTGGATCGCACAAACTTGCTCTTATGTAAAAGTACTTTGGAATTTAAAATACATTTTATAAATATGGATTTAATGAGATAAAAATGTTCAAAGGTATGGAATTGCCGTCTGATTAATATTTTTAATATTTAAGTAATTTTTTATATGACAAATTTGCTAAAAATTTTCGAGATCAAAATTTGGGATGCCAAATTTTATGTATTAGGTAGTATAGATTTAAAAAAAAAAAATTTTTTTTTCGAATATTTTTATATACAATATAATTTTAAACTTAAGGGGGTTCCTGTTGAAAATTTTTGGTTAAAATCGTTAGAGCTGTTGATGAGAAATTCAAAAAATTAAAAAACGGTTCTATGACAGGTACCGTTAATAACATTTTGCCCCAAAACTTTTTTTTGACCAAAATGTAATCCATGTCCAATGTCTATAATATCACACACAAATAAGATTATGCAATACGGTTGTATGGGGGGTACCGTTAGTTTTGGAGCTAAAAAAAATTCAATTTCTCCTCTAGGGAATCACCGAAGACCCTTAACTACCGAGATTGAAGAATATAGGTCTAGTGGGTAAGGCTGTAGAGAGAGGTACAGACATACAGACGCACTGAAACATGTTTTTAGTGTACTAAATTGTCCTTAGAATTGATATGCAAGTTATTAGTATTTAATAAAATACATTTTATAACGTAATTTAAAAATTTATTCGTGTATCCTTTTTCTAGATATTGAATTTTCAAAAAAAAAATTATATCAGTTTTTTAAAAATCAAAAAAACTATTTTATCGAAAAAAATTTTAGATTATATTTTTTCGAGTGTATAGAAGCTCACGCATAAAAATTTTGGTTAAAATCGTTAGAGCTATTGATGAGAAATTCGTAAATCAAAAAAACCGTTCTATGACAGGTACCGTTAATAACATTTCCCCCCAAACATTTTTTTTACCAAAATGTAATCCGTGTCCATAAAATCACACCTATTTTTTTATCAAAATCGTTAAAGCCGTTTTCGAGTTAAATAAGATTATGCATTACGGGTGTATGGGGAGTAATGTTAGTTTTAGAGCTAAAAAAAAATTTCAATTTCTCCTCTAGGGAATCACCGAAGACCCTTAAGTACCGAGTTTGAAGAAAATAGCTCCAGTGGCTTAGGCTCTAGATCAAGGTACAGACATACAGACATACGGACATACATGCATGCAGACAAACAGACGGAATCGTCGGACCCACTTTATTCGTCTTCGCTATCATCGTAATGTCAACTTTGATCAAAATCTCGAGTTCGATTTTTTTTCCAAATGCAGAACTTGCCCTATACCTATGCCCTAGACCTATATCGCAAGTAAAAAGAGAGCTAGAATCCCTGTATACCGCATGAGAAAGAGAGTGGTTCACCGCAGTGTAAGACGTGACAAGCGTAATCACATCAACGCTTTGGCCCAACAAGCTGAAGATGCTGCTAACAGATGCGACAGTAGAACAGTAGACAGTAGAAGGACCATTTTGCGTCGGTATCAAACCGAGTTACCGACAGTAATGCGCAACTGATACCTGCTGAGCCAACAGGAACGACGAATTCCCGAATTCGCACTGCACCCCCCAGTAGAGATGAGATCCGCAACGCAATCAAAGCTCTGAAGACCAACAAAGCAGTAGGACTTAATGGCATTCCTGCAGAAGTTCTACAAGAGGCGATGATGGATCCAAATGTCACGTTTTGCACGAAGGGAGGCTGTCAGAAGAGTTTGAAGTCCAAAGTAGAGTCAGAAAGGGCTGCATTCTGTCACCAATATTGTTTCTGTTGGTGATAAGCGATGTCCTGCGAGCGGCCTTGACGGGAAACGGAGGAATTCGATGAACTCTGAAGTCGCACCTGAAACATCTTGACTATGCGGACAACGTATCCTTGCTCTCTCATAGTATCATGGATCTTCACCAAATGATTAACAGGGGTGGAGAGAGAAGCAGAAATCGTGGGGCTGAAAATCAACTCCGGCAAAACAAAGATAATCAGCCTAGGAACCCAGTCATCTTCTCTCATAAATATTTCTCAACAACCGGTAGAGAAAGTACAGAGCTTCCAATACCTTGAAAGTATCATCTCTATAGAGGGTAGCACCAAACAGGACATCAGCTGTCGAATCCGGGAGGCAAAGGCTGCTTTCGGTATGCTTAGAAATATATGGAGGAATAACTCTCTAAGCTTAAGAACCAAGCTACGGCTGTTTCGATCCAATGTCGAATCCGGTAGGTGTCACTAAGAAGCTGCAAACTGTTCATTAATAGATGTCTACGAAACACCCTTAGGATTTTCTAGCCCAATCGTATATAAAACGAAGAGCTCCTAAGGAAAAGGGGTCAGGAACCTATTGACTCTATTATACGACGTGGAAAGTGGCAGTGGCTCGGACACACGCTTCGAAAAGGCGACAACTGTATTGCGGCGCATGCAATGCAGTGGAATCCGCTCACTCAAGAAGGAAGAAGAGCTGGGCGACCGAGAAGCTCATGGAGAAGGACAGTCGAGGAAGAGTCAGCCCAACTGGGCAAGAGTTGGAGGCAGTTGCGATTCATATCCAGGAACCGAACACGATGGCGAGCTGGCGTTGTGGACGCCCTATGCCCCACTAGGGGTCCCCCATGGACATGAAAATTCTGAGGACCTAAGTAAGTAAATAAGTATAGAAGATTTGAGAGTTTCAGTTAAATGAACAAAATACTCGTTGAAAGAATTTGCTATTAAATGCGAATCAGTTGTCATAACATTATTCGTTAAGATATTTGATATTTCATTTGATTTAGTAGATGGCTTATCCAGAATACAATACCATATTAAAACTTTCCATTCATTTTTAGCACTTGCCCTGAATCGATTTAACCGGCTAACGTAATACGAATTTCGTCACTCTTACTCTTTTACACAATTTAAGAAGTTCTTTTTAAGGTTTGAATTTTGGAGATGCGTTTTGCACTTTTTTGCAACTTTATTTTTAATACTTCCTTCAGCAGACGTGGTGCCATCCACGGTTTCAAAAATTTAGAACAATATCTCTCATTACATTATATTTAGAATTTTAAACGTGTTTGCAAAGTATTGAGTTAAACCAGGGATTCCGCCTCTTCAACCGCAATCCTGCAACAATGTATATGCGTTATTTTAAACCTGCACTGAAATTTCCTGTTTATATTTTTTATTTTAACTGAACTATCTGCTTCCATGGAAGCAATGAAATATATTTATTCCTTGCTCCATTATCTCTTCCTGTTAATTCATATTCTTGTATCCTGCGGCGACAATCTTGTAAAACATCCGTTTTTGCTTTCAATACAAACTACACCTCCTAACTCGTTTGTATGTACCTCTACAACTATTACAAATTTCCCGTCTCCTCTTTCCCAAGTTGGCACATTTAAATAGATGGAATCAAAGAAAATCCAGCCCTAAATTTATTGCCAAAAGATAGAGACGAATATTTTGCTAGCTGGATGCTGCACAACATCCCTCCAGGTGAGCAATAAATGTTGGCCCCCCATTTACGAATGAATAGCTAACTGAAATCAAATTACACCCCATTTGAGGAAGAAGTGTAAAGTAAACATAAAGAGGTGCTGCGTACTTATGCATCATCATGGCGAGTTAATTAAATTTACACCTCGTTTCTTTAAGAATCCATGCCGGAGGTGAGGATAGGTACGAGTATATATGCGGGCGTGTTGTAAGATACGAACGAGAAGTCGTAGGCGGTTGTGGCCTACGTACATTTTATACTCAGGTGAAATATGAATGCCAACTTCGTTTGGTTTTCCTATAAATTTCGTGTTAAAAGACTCAGTCGACAGACTGATTTCATACTAAAGCTGGTTGGGAGAGATTTTTAAACTTGAGTGTTCATGTAATATAAATTCACATGAAATTGTATAAAATCTCATTACAGCTTTAAGAGATTCATCTTTGAACTTTATGAAGCATAAACTTTTATGAGAAGAGGGGAGGCTAATGTTTTTTTTTTTTTGTTCAAGAAACAAATTCACATACGAATCTTCATTAAAAAACAGTTGGTTTTTTGGAAGGGATCCGATTCAACTTGTAATCTACCGTCTTCAGACTCAAAACGTCAAGGAATTCAAGCAAATTGGCCAAAATTCTGGAGGTCTGGGAAAATTACCCATTTGAAATTCAAAAAGGATAATCCGAGGGTAAAATCAGATATGGAATTTATTGCATAAGACTGTTTGGTTTTCGAATGATAATTTCCAAACACGTCTTCCAGCATCAGAAGCACCAATAGACAGACAGCCTTCATTCCGATGGAGCAATCCAATCGGAAGCAAAGTATTTTTGGTGAAAATTCGATGCGAAGAATTTTTGTGGGCTGGTAAATTGATGATGAAGAATATATACTCGTATCTACCTACCTTACCCTGTTTAACATGACAGCAGGTACCTTGTGAAGTTTTGATGAACCGACAAGAGGGGTATGTTTGATACGGCGAGGAAGCCTTTAGTTATGAATTGAAAACGGGTATACTTTTGGAATGAATTTTCCATGAAAAGATAAGCATTATCTACGAACGTAGACTGACAGACAGAATCAATTGCCAAAAGTGTGTAATGTAGTGAATTCGTTTCAATTGTAGGTACATTATTGTGTTGTACCGCTTTCATATTTGGGAATATAGCATTCAGAGGTGAGGTTCATGCTGTATTGAATTTCAATGCGAAAATGTCTTGTGGGCTTCCTGCGTTGAACGTGATAGTTTTATATTTTTTTTCAATTTCAAAATTTACTTCTTATACATATGAAGCAATCACATTAACTTAGCTCTTAAGGCACAGCCGGATCCGGAGTAATGAGAAGAAGGTGCTTAAGACTCTTCCTTTTAGAAAAGACTGAACATAAGGTGGTACTACTTCACATTAGTGTATCCAAATTTAATTTTGAATTTTCTATCTCGCATATGATTTCACTTGTTTTCTTTTTACTTGCGATATACATAATGTAGGTACTAGGGCAAGTTCTGCTTTTGGAAAAAACAAAATCGAACTCGAGATTTTGATCAAAGTTGACATTACAATGATAGTGTTGTATACGCATTTTGGCAACTCTGTTGCCTCTCTAAAATCCATTTAAATTAGTATATAATGTAAATAATAACTTGACAGCTTACATGGTTAACTTAAGAACAGATGTTAAACATTCGATTAATATCCAATTGGATAACCAGTTCGATTTACGATTAGAATATTATTTGCCGTATTGTTAACCGTAGACTAAAATAGAAACTGAATTAAAACTTTTAGATTATTAAAGTACAGTCTTTGCTTTTATTTTATTTCGGACCTAAATACACAACAGATTGTGGCGACGAGGATAGTTTTTTGCTCTTAGAAATTGCTTATCATAAATTTTTTTTTTTTTATGTAGTGCAAATTATATAAAAAAAAAATGGATGCAGCCCAATTTGCTAAATTTATGAAGCAGCAGCAAGATCTTCTGAAACAGCAGCATGAATTCGTGAAGTCTATGCTTGACACCTCAACCAGCGCAAATAGTACTCTTTTCGGAGGCAGTCCAATGAAATCTTCGGCGGAGAAAGTAATGGAAACCCTTTCGAGTAGCATTTCAACGTTCATCTATGATCCGGACAACGATGTCACATTCACAGAATGGTATAACCGTCATGAAGATGTGTTTCTAGTAGATGGAAAAGATTTGGATGATGCTTCACGGGTCAGGTTACTTCTGAGGAAACTGGATGAAAGTTCATACAATCGTTATGTGAACCTTATATTGCCGAAAAAGCCACGTGATTTCGACTTTACACAGACAGTGGAGAATCTCACAACATATTTCGCAAGAAAAATTTCTTTATTTGCAACTCGTTATAATTGCCTTAAAATCGAGAAAACCGTGGGAGATGATTTTCAAGCATATGCCGGTGTGATTAATAAGCAATGTGAAAATTTTCAAATAACCACGTGCAAAGCAGATGAGTTCAAATGTCTAATGTTCATCATTGGGTTAAAAAGTAACCTAGATTCCGAAATCCGAACGCGACTGATCTCTAAAATTGAAGCCGACAAGGAAAAGAAATTAACCTTGAAAGACCTAGCAACAGAATGTGATCGCATTGTTATGCTAAAACATGATGTGCAAATGGTCGGTGGACCCAGCTCAAGCACAGAAGTTAGAGCAGTGCAAAAACAATCAACGAAATATAAAGTCCCAAAAAGCGCTTGTTGGTTCTGTGGTGGCATGCACTACGCTGATAAGTGTTGGTATAAAACACACAAATGCTCTGACTGCGATAAAGTGGGACACAAAGAGGGTTTTTGTGTTAGTTCGAAATCGGTAAACAACAATTCTTTCAAAAAGAAGTTCAAACACAAAAGAACAAATAAAAACACACACAATTTATCAAAGTCAAAGGTCAACAGCATTTATTCAATCTCAAAGGTGCAGTACGAGCAACATCGAAAATACATCGTGGTGAATATTAATCTGAAACCGGTTCGTCTTCAAATCGATACAGCATCTGATATCACAATAATATCAGAAGAGACCTGGGAAAAGCTAGGCTCTCCAGCGACGACTCCAACAAAACATTCAGCCAGGAATGCAAGTGGGGAATCGCTTCCATTATCATCGGAATTACATTGCAAGATTTCATTTAATGGAAAACAAATAAATACATCTTGTTTTATATCTAAAATTCCCAATTTAAATATTCTAGGTATAGACTGGATCGAAAGCTTGCAGTTGTTTGACGTCCCAATAAATTCCATCTGCGCTCAAGTGTTATCAATGGAATTTTCTTCCACGTGGCTACAGAAAGAGATAACTAACCTTAAATCAAAATATGCAAATGTTTTTGATGGTTCCTTAGGTTTGTGTACAAAGGCGGAAGCAGTTCTACATCTCAAGCCTGACTCAGTTCCTGTGTTCAAGCCAAAACGACCAGTGCCCTATGCGTCACTCCCAGCTATTGATGCAGAAATAGCTCGACTTGTGAAACAAGGCGTACTCATTCCGGTTGAGTTCTCGGAGTGGGCTGCACCGATCGTAGCTGTAAAAAAAGCTAATGGTGACGTAAGGATCTGTGCTGATTTTGCTACGGGACTGAACAATGCATTGCAGTCTAACCAGTATCCATTGCCATTACCTGAAGATATATTTGCTACACTTTCTGGAGGTAAATATTTCTCAGTTATTGATTTGTCTGATGCTTACCTTCAGGTAAAAGTGGAGGAATCATCACAGCAACTTTTGACGATTAACACTCATCAGGGTCTACTCCGTTACACACGTGTTCCATTTGGGGTAAAATCCGCACCCGCTATGTTCCAAAACATAATGAACGCTATGTTGGCAGATATTGAGTTCGCAACAAGCTATATTGATGACATCATCATTGCGTCAAAATCGTTGGATGAACATAAAGTCACACTTGATCAAGTCATGCAGAAATTAGAGGAGTGGGGATTTCGGGTAAAGTTCGAAAAATGCAAATTTTTCTTGACTGAAGTGACTTACCTGGGGTTCATTGTCGACCAGCATGGTAGAAGACCTGACCCATCACGGACGAAAGCAATTAAATCGATGCCAGAGCCAACAGATGTTTCAAAGGTACGTTCATTTTTAGGAATGCTAAATTTTTACGGCCAGTTTATTAAAAACATTCGAGAAATCAGAGCTCCTCTGGACAAACTTCTTCAAAAAGATTCTAAATTTTCTTGGTCAAAAGAGTGCCAACTTTCATTTAAAAAAGCTAAAGAAGTGCTTTCATCTGAACTTTTGCTGGTGCACTTCGACCCAACAAAAAAAATAATCGTCGCAGGCGATGCTTCAAAAGACGGCATAGGTGGAGTTATAATGCACTCATTCGCTGATGGATCCATGAAGGCTATTGCTCACGCATCGAGATCTCTAACTCCAACCGAGCAAAAATATGGCCAAGCAGAAAAAGAGGCATTATCACTTATTTTTTGCGTAAAAAAATTCCACAAGATGATTTATGGACGGCACTTTACTCTGCGTACCGATCACCAGCCATTAATGGCCATTTTTGGTTCGAAAAAAGGAATTCCCGTCTACACAGCCAACCGATTACAGAGATGGGCGCTTACCTTACTAATATATGATTTCGACATCGAATACATCAACACATCGAAATTCGGCTATGCAGATGCCCTGTCTCGCCTCATCAAAAACCAAAAAGTTAGTGCAACTGAAGATTTTGTTATTGCGTCAATAAAGTTCGAGAGTAGCGTGAATCGCGTTTTGTCAGATGTATTACAAAACTTGCCAGTGACGGCCAGGATGATATCTGATGAAACGGCTAAGGACTCGTCTTGCAAACAATGTCTTCAATTTCTTAAATCGACATGGCCAAAGGATATTAAAGATCCAGTACTCAGGCAACTGTATCACAGAAGAGATGCACTCAGCGAAATTCAAGGTTGTATCATGCTTCAAAATAAAGTATTAATCCCTCTCTCCTTACAGAAAAGGGTGCTTAAACAATTGCACACAGGGCACCCTGGCATTGTAAGAATGAAGGCGCTAGCACGAAGTTTTGTCTATTGGCCGAATTTAGACAAAGACATAGCTCAGGTTGTTCAGAAATGCAGTTCGTGTGCAGCAGCCTCATCAGCCCCAGTAAAAACTCCATTGGCATCATGGCCGATCTCTTCCACTCCTTGGTCTCGAGTTCATATGGATTATGCTGGACCGTTCCATGGTCGCATGTTCCTCATTATTGTGGACGCATTCTCGAAGTGGCCAGAAATTTTTTGCATGAGTTCGACAACTTCCAAATCGACAATTGCAGTTTTACGAGAGGTATTTGGTAGATTTGGACTTCCCGACATAATCGTCTCTGATAATGGGACACAATTTACGTCTCACGAGTTCTCCGAATTTTGCGCCCAAGGAGGAATTGACCATATCAGAACAGCGCCTTTTCATCCACAATCCAACGGGCAAGCCGAAAGATTTGTAAACATTTTTAAGCACGGCATCAACAAACTGGAAGGGAGAGAGCAGATACCTTCAGCTCTTCAAACGTTTTTACAGTGCTACAGAACAACACCCAACGCGCAACTTCCAAACAACATGACTCCAGCAGAAGCTTTTCTGGGAAGAAAAGTAAAAATGCATTTGGATTTGCTACGCCCATCACCAAAAGAAGCACTCCAAAGAAACCATAAAATGGAAAAACAATACAACATCAAATATGGGGTAAGAAAAAGAAAATTTAATGAAGGTGATCTTATATTTGCTAGGAGTTACAACAACAATAAGAAGTCTTGGGTGCCTGGTCAAATTTTGAAGAGGATTGGCTCCGTAATGTATGCAGTTACAGTGGGGGACAAAACTTGTCGTCGACACACAAACCAACTTCGTTCAAGACACTGTGCAGATAGTGATTTTAATATTATTGACCTGTTCGACCTCGAAGATCCAGTTCAGCAAGAGACAGTTGATAAGGCTCCACATTCACCATCCTCAGCTGTACAAAAAGATCCGCTTGAAGACAAATCATCGACATCAACCAAATGTGAAGAACAAGAAGAAATCCTGCCTAGAGAAGTACGATCTCGAAAACCAACACAACACTTCGACATGAGAACATTGGCTGATGGTCGATATACATATCGATAACTTAAAAGGGGAGATGTTGTATACGCATTTTGGCAACTCTGTTGCCTCTCTAAAATCCATTTAAATTAGTATATAATGTAAATAATAACTTGACAGCTTACATGGTTAACTTAAGAACAGATGTTAAACATTCGATTAATATCCAATTGGATAACCAGTTCGATTTACGATTAGAATATTATTTGCCGTATTGTTAACCGTAGACTAAAATAGAAACTGAATTAAAACTTTTAGATTATTAAAGTACAGTCTTTGCTTTTATTTTATTTCGGACCTAAATACACAACAGATTGCGAAGACGAATAAAGTAGGTCCTATAATTCTGTCTGTATGTCTGTATGTCTGTACCTCTCCCTACAGCCTAAACCACTGGACCTATTTTCTTCAATCTCGGTAGTTAAGGGTATTCGGTGATTCTCTAGAGGGGAAATTGAAATTTTTTTTAGCTCCAAAACTTACACCCGAAATACAAAATTTTATTTATCTCGAAAACGGCTCTAACGAATTTGATTAAAATAAAATGCACGACTGGGTCACACGAACTTGCTCCTATCTAAACGACCAAGAATTTCAAAAATGAATGTTCTTAGAGAAAACTGTTCTTAAGGATAAAATTCATTTTTTAAATAACTAAAACAACTCATTTAGCAGTTGGAGCTAAGCACAGGATGTCATATGTTTTAAGGAAAAATTAGTTTATGCAAGAACAAAATTATAATTCGTTGTAGTGGTCTGTTAAAAAAAATAAGCTTTTATATACAAAATTTTTAAAACATTTTTAAGAAAAAATTTTTGAGCGCCAATTTAAAGTGTTTATTACTGTTCGAATAAAAATTAAATTTACAAAAAAAAATATTGATCCGTTTTTGCGATATCGAAGTTTCCAAAAAAAAAAAAACTAGATTTTTTTTCAAAATTCAAAAAACATATTTTTTTTAAAGTTTTGCAATGTTTTTTAAACTTTTTAGAAGCTTGTCTATAAAAAAATACATTAAAATCCGCTATGAATCCGATAATGAAAAATTCAAAATTCGAAAAAATCGTTCTATGGTAGATACAATACAGCCAGTAATATCTCGATTTCAATTTTTTTTTATTAAATTACAGATCGTAAGAATTATTTTATTTTACCTTTTAATTTTCTTCATTTAATTCAATTAAAACGCATTCTTTTCTTTTTATTTTTTATCTGTATATATATTTCGAGGACTTATTTGCCTCATCATCAGTAGCTAAAAATAAATACATGTGTTTTTCATTAACATAAATATATACGAAATTTAATTATATATAAAAATTACCAAAATATGTTTAATATTAGACATTTGTTTTTGAAATTAAAAAATTAAAAATCATTTAACAAATTTTCTAATAAAGTTACTAAGGGCCAATTTATTGGATCTCAATTAAATTTAATTCTATGATTAAGAATGGGAAATTTATCGATTTAAAAAAATATAATTTATTCACCCGCATTTAACGATTTAAATTGACGTTTTCTTGATTAACTAATTATACATTTAATCTAAATACGTGTTTTACTAAATCGACAAAACACACCTTTTAAGAGCTATTTTGAGCGTTAATAGGATTTAACTGAAGTGTTTCTATTTATTCATTCTCATTTAGCTCTGACAATCAGGTTTTGTTTATTTTGTGCAAAAATAAATTGTCATCAGTGTTTAATTAAAACAATTGCAAATTGGATAATAATCTAGAATATTTGTTGGATATAAATATAAGTGATGAGAACGACGAAAATTTGTTTGCACCCGAACGATGGGTGTATAGAATAACCGATCAAAGGGCACGGTAGTGCCCAGCCAAGTTCTGTCAGTACACCCGTTTTACAGTAACAAATTCAGGCGATTTTTGACCCCTTCCTATCTTTAGTACCAATGAAGTCAGAAACTTAAAATTCCGAGTATTTGCTAAGCTAGTCAGGCACAGGCGCCTCACCAAATTTCAATTTTCTAGCATAAGCGGTTTCGGAAATATAAGGTCTCAAAAATCACAATAACCGTAACTGACTGACAGACCATCAAAATTATGGAGCACTTCCCGACATCGTAGAATCTTATAATTTTGCACAACGGTAAGTCTTGTCATGAAAGCAGAGGAAAAAATTAAAAATTTGAGGTTTTCCATTCAGGGGGCTTGGTATCCGCCCACTTTCTCTGAATTGGTGTTGGTTGAATGGAGCACTTCCTACTGCTGTAAGATGATGAAATTTGGTAAAGCGGTAGGGCTTAAATTGCATACAAAGAAAAAAATATAAAATTTGAGGTTTTCAATTCAGGGGCGTGGTATCCGCCTACTTCCTCTGATGTAACTGATGTAAATTCTATGGCACACTTCCGATTGCAGTAGAACAATGAAATTTGGTAGAACGATAGGGCTCAAATTGCATATAAAGGACCAAAAATAAAAATTGGAGTTTTCCTTTCAGGGGCGTTGTATCCGCCCACTTTCTGAGAAAATGTTTAGTTTATATGGAGCACTTCCGTTAGGAAATCTAAGATTTTTCATTCGAAGTGTCTTTTTATTGTCATTTTGAAACTATACATGCATCTTGAAAATTCATGACTTTTCTTAGAAATAGAGTGATCGATTTGATATTCTATGTTATGTTTACATGAAACAATGAAAAAAGAAAACATCTTTTTACCTGACTAAAATTTGATGGGCTTACTTGGCACGTTTTTTTGTATGCCCAATTCGAAAGGTTTTAAAAACTTGACCAGTAAACCCATCAAATTTTAGTCTGTAATCATTAAATAATAAAATTTCTCTATTACATGGTAGCTGTTTCAATATTATTCTACTTTAAATATTCGGGGTATTAAACCTTCATGAAGTAAGAAGTAAGAACTTGGCATACTACTTTTAGATTTCAGTACTTTTCACGCCTGACTTGTTACACAAAGGTTTTTGTATAGAAGAACTTGGCTCTTTTTTTAACATCTATGTTTTTGGTCTGATAGAATTAACATAGGAAAATGGGATGATAAAGATTTCTTCCAAAGGTTTCGTCTTACCAAGCAAACAGTGGTTAAGGTCCTTGAAATTATTTGACCATATGTGGAGTAGTCTCTTCAAAGGTGGACAATGTTAAAAATGTGAAATTAAGATAGCATTTCAGTAAAATTTGTTTTGTGTCACGGTATATTTCTGCAATCGCACAACTGCGGATAACATTACGTTTTTTTGTACTTGGATCAATGCAAATCTCTATTGCTGATTTTGCTTGTGTAATCATCTCCTCCGTTTGCATTTTATTACCAAAGTAACAGGACCATCGCTAAAAATCGATCGAGATTCATTCGGATGCCTGAAACTATGTTGGAAATGACTAAAGCTAGCGAGAAGTTCTAAATACAATTTCCTCCCAAACGCACTGTTTTTATTTCAGGGTGCATGCGTCGGTTTTTTTATTTTCTATTACTCTAGAACGTCGTAAAATGCATTCAAGGAGAATATTTTCTTCCAATTATGTAAAATTTGAAGTCCTTTCGGATTTTGTCGACATTTTAATAATATATCAATTTCAAATTATTATAAATATTCAAACTGTTGGCGGTTGACTATTTACAATAACGTAAAAATCCCTGGGATTTTTTATAACAAACATTTAAATTTAAATGTCTTATTAAAAACAACGTATTTAACTAAAGAGGAGTGAATAAATAGAAAATTTAAATGGAGAATACTTAATTGCGCTAATACCTTAAAGCTTATTTAGCTAACTTGACACAATACTGTTTTTAATTGAGTGTGAATAAATTGGCCCTAAGTATTTAAAGTGTATACCTACATTTATTTAATTTTGAACTTGATTGTCCTGTAAATTTGCATTAACTATTAGATTGTAGTATGTATTAGTGGTAGTCTCTTTTATCTGTTTTGTAGTTACACGCAATGCCCTCATTCTTTATAATTTGGTTAACTTCATGAATTTGTTTCTTTTCAATTTTAAAATTTTAGCACCATTAAAATCAAAAGAATGTCCATTTTTCTTAACGTGATCAGCTAAAGCAGCTATATTTTTGTTTACTGATCCTTCGTTAACTTTTTGACATTCGGTATTGTGTTGATTCATTCTTGATCCCAGTTTTTGAATAGTTTCTCCAATGTTTATTTTTTCGCAATCATTGCATTTTACAGAGTAAACTAATCCACTGTTTTCTGTTTTATTAATTTTTTGTTTTGTATTTAGAAAGAATTTTGAATTTTGTTGGCTTCATTGCTGCTTTAACATCTGGTATAAAATATTGGCACACTTTTGCTAAGGACTCACTTAATTTTGGTACATATGTCATCGCTGAATAAATTTTCTTATCTGTATCTGATGAATCTTTTGTCCGAATATCATTGTTAGATGAAAAGCTGTAGTTACTTTGGTCAAATCTTTGAGGTGAAATAATTTTGGCTTGTAGATTTTCGTTTTTAACTGATGAAATAAGTTTTTTGATTATATTAATTGGATAGTTGTTTTTTCTTAATATATTTTGTATCCTTATTATATTATTATTAAAATATGTCTTATGGCTAAATGAGAATACTTTACGAATAAAGTTTTTAAGCATATTATATTTCATTTGAGTAGGATGAGCTGAATAATAATTTAATACTTGTAATCGATTTGATGCAATTGGTTTATGAAACCAATTTGTGATAATATTACCATCATTGTTTCTCTTGATTGTAACATCCAAATAATTTATTTCATTTTTAAGTGTGTCTTCCAATTCATATGTAAAAATAATATTTTTGTCAAAAGATTCCAGAGCAGATTTTACTTCGTCAATTTTGTTTTTTGGAATAGCTGTTAAATGATCATCTACATATGCTATCCAAAATTGTGGCTCAAAATCTATTTTATTCAAAGCATTTAATATTACTTCATTCAAAACCCATTCCATTCCACGAGAATTGGAGCCAAAGATGATCCCATGAAAAGTCCTGTTTTCATTCGAATATACTGATTTTTAAAACAAAAATAATTACAATCAGAAAGACAAAATTTTAACATGATCATAAATGTTTGTTTTGGAATTTTAGTTTTAGGTTTGATACGTAAATCAAAGTTACGTTCAACAGTTTGTAGTGCCAATTCAGTTGAAATATTGTTAAAACAATTTGATACATCGAAAGATACAAGTATATTTCCAGGTAGAATTTTGGTTTTTGTAATTGTTTTTACAAATTGTTTTGAATTTTTGATTGTAAATTTTGATTTATAAGATTCTTTAAGAATGTTAGCTAAATATTTTGATAATTTGTAACTCGGAGAATTTATTGTTGAAATAATAGGTCGAACTGGTAAATTTTCTTTATAATACTTGTATTGTCCAAATGCACGAGGTGAAATAGCAATATATGTACGAAGGTTATTAGACTCTTGTTGGCTTATTAATTTTCTATTTTTGTTAAAAATAGTACTTATTAGGCGATTATTTTTAGCTTGTAGCGATGACGTGGGATCTGAAGCCAAAACTTCAAATTTATTAGTATCATTAAATAAGTTTACTAATTTATCATCAAAATCTGTACGTTTAGCAATAATGGTCACATTACCTTTGTCACTTGAAGACACAAAAATTTCGTCATTATCTTTCAGAAAATTTGCTGTAATTTTAGCCGCTTTAATCAAAAACTTTGTAATCCTGTTTTGCTTTTTATTTGATTTTATATGTCTTGTAATAAGGTAAGTTAATTGAGATCTCATAGCCTTTCTTATTGGTTCTGCTGCGAATCGTGAAATAATATATTCTAAATCAGCAATTAAGTCTAGAGTCGGGATCGTGTGAACTGGGAGAGCAAATTTAGGGCCAAGTCCAAGTAAAATACGCAATTTACGAGGTATAATAACGTTAGAAAGATTTTTAATAAAAGTGTCATCATGTTTTTTGTCACAGTGCAATAATCAATTGCGGTGTAGAGGAAAAAAAGGATTTTCAGTGACAAAAATCGACACAGGATCGAAAAACTTGAGATCTCATTATGATTAATCACTCCCAAGAGTAAGGCTTATTAAATTCTTTAAATTATTACTGAAGGTTTTAATTGAAAATTTATCTATTTATTTATAATTACCTACGCGTTCTTCGGTTTACATTATTGATTAATTCCTTTGTAATTTAATTGTGATTTTTTCCGATTTTTAACTACTGTTGTAATATTCTATGTGGAAACATATCCCACTTCTGACACTTTGTATCAAAACGAAGACCTTATAAAAAAACTAACTGAGAACGGCTCAGGCCTATCTCCTATGGCTAATTCTTAGCAAAATGTAACGAAATTCACGAAAAATTCGAAAGTTTGAAGTGGGACAGAATTAATTCTTTTGGGAAATATGGCCCATCCTTGCTGGTGGTGGTTCACAATTACCGAATCTCTTAGAAATTTTTGATTTCAATTTCTGAAATCGACTTAATATTTAATCTGAAAAAGGAATATCTAAAATCTTAAATACAATTTCCTAAAATATAAATTCCATGTAAATCAATTTTATTGAAATTAAATTTTATTCCATTTCTCTCACTCTTTTTCCCTGTGAAAATAATTCATTTATCTTCACTCCATTAAGACAAGCAAATCTAAAATGTGAATATTTTACCCATTTACATATAAAAAATCAACATTCTAATGAAACCACGAAAGACCAAGGACACTACTGTACGAGAAACCCCTCAATCCAAGATATTTCAACTTGCCGTGGCATAGTCGTGTTAAACACAACAAATTAACAAAAAAAAAATAAAATAAACTGACCGAAAAAAGAAGAAACAAAAATTTCTGCTGAAAATACCTACTAAATCGTGATTTCTTTGAAGTCGTCCTTATGGTGTATAGTGCGTGATTGCCTAAGTGTTAACGGAAATGTCTTTCGAGTTGAAAAATTTCAAAATTAAATAAATGTATACACTTTAAATACTTAGTAACTTTATAAGAAAATTTGTTCAATGATTTTTAATTTTTAATTTTTTAATTTCAAAAACAAATGTCTAATATTAAAAACAGATTGTTATCAAATAATTTTCTATAAAATAATTTTGGTAATTTTTATATATAATTAAATTTCGTATATATTTATGTTAATGAAAAACACATGTATTTATTTTTAGCTACTGATGATGAGGCAAATAAGTCCTCGAAATATATATACAGATAAAAAATAAAAAGAAAAGAATGCGTTTTAATTGAATTAAATGAAGAAAATTAAAAGGTAAAATCAAATATAAAAGTAATATAATTCAGCAAAACAAAAAATCATAATATCGTAAGAATTAATCAAAAGAAAAAAAAATGTAGTAAAATTCTCGGAACTGTTTTCGAGAAAAATACGATTTTCGAAAAGCATTTTTTAACTTTTGTATGGAGGGTACCGTTATTCTTAGGTAAAATAATTTTTTTTTCTCATATCTTGTAGATTATATTAAGAAACTTTTTTTTATCATTTAAAAAAATTCAGTATGGGATTTTCGAAATATTGATTTTTAAACAAAAATTGATTTTTTTTTTAAATTCAAAAAATTATTTTTTGAAAATATTGGAATTCACAATAATATTCAAACTATTGGGGACCTATAGCAGAAAAAAAATATCAAAATCCGTACCGTTTTTGAGAAAATCAAAAACCAAACAAATGGTTCCAAGGGGGATACCAAAACTAACAGTTTTTTGGAAATTTTTTTTCAACCATTAGCAAGCTTTAACTCAATAAAATTTGTTTTTTAAAAATCTGTGGGACAGTTTTTAAGAAAAAAAAATATTTATAAAATTTCGAAAGAAAAATCGTATGGCAGGTACCATTATTTTTAGTCTTAAAAAAAAAGAAAAAAACGTGACATCTAAAAAGCTTAACTAAAATTGGCCGAGCCGTTTGGGCTGTAGTCAAACAGACAGACAGACAGAATTTGCGAGACTCACTTTTTTAGTCTTCGCTTTCTTCGTAATGTCAACTTTGATCAAAAACTCGAGTTCGATTTTTTTTTTCAAATGCAGAACTTGCCCTATAGTACCTACATATGTATATCACAAGTAAAAATTTGGTGTGGGCATTCCAAATTTTAAGGAAATTTCTTATATAAAAAATTACTTTAATAATAAAGGGATTTTTGAGCCCAGTTTGCATAGATTCACATTTTCTGGAAATCAAACTCGCTCATTGATCGTGAGGTAATACGACATTGCTGAATAGTAGGTGCCGTACTGTCCACAAAAACAAATATTTGACACTTGCAATCTTTATTCTGAATTTAGCAGCAGCGACGATAAAATTCTTGCTGATTTATTGGTTTGTTAGTTTAAAATCTTGAACATCGACTAAAAGTCGATTTATAGAGGAATTTCTAGAAAAATAAAATGTCCACGCAACCAACATATCAAGATGTTATAAGACATATTAAATGAAATGAATCACCGTAGTACATTAAGCTGTTTCGCCTAATATTTTGGTGCCCTTATTTTTACATACAACTTGGTAGTAAGATCCCTTTAAACAATTTAACTGTAATATTGGTGCTTCAGGAATTGCCCACGAGTTTATCCTTGATCAATTCGGTTTAAAGGGGGAAAATGACACCATTGATGCCGCGTCTAAACTCATTTCTGATACCCACAGCAACAAATCCAAAAAACAGGGTACGGATGTTTGTCTGGTTGATTTGTAGAAGGCCTTCGACACCGGTTGGCTAGAAGATCTTTAGCTAAATTTGATCAGGCTTGGCATAAGTAAACCACGTTTGTAAATGCTATATGACATGCTCAATGGTAAAAAGTTTGTTGCCAAGAGTAGCAATGTAACTTCTACCACAGCATTCAACATTAAAAATGGTCTTCAGCAGGAATCGGTTAACTTGCCGATTCTATTCAGCATTCACTCCAGCGAAGCGATCGGATAGGTAGTCTAACTCAGGCAATTGTGTATGTGGACGATCTTATTGCGTATAGAACGACTTCTTTTGCAGCGTGACTTCGAGAAGATTCAGCGATATTTTTATAACTGGAAGTTGAAAATCACCTACCAGAAATCAGGAACGATTCTTTTCTGGCTAGAGCCCCAAGGGATAAAAGAAAGAACTAGCGCAAGCTGATCATCGTATAGGGCCATATGGGTATTCACTATTACATTGGCGAGTTAAAATACAGAAAAGTACCTTGGCATCTGTTTAGATCAGTATTTGTACAAATTTGTGTTTCACAAAAAAATTACAAATGAAAAAATCTCGATGTTTTACAAATTTGTTAAAAAAATGCTTGTAATCACAATTTTGTAAGATGGTGCAATAGGCCCCTGTTTGTGCCTCTGCATTTCTAGTGCCTAACATTTCTTTCATCCAATTGGTTATGGTGTTTGGTACGCATTTCTTAACAAGAGCGTTGCCTTCATCCTCGTGGGAAGTGTTGCCGAAGGCCCCCTCTATGTCAAAGAACGCAGCTAAGCAGCTTATGCTGTTTCCTTTACATCTGAGGCTTTTTGTATCTAATATGTTAGTTCAAACGGGGCGGTCCCTGTTGATCTGCCCGCTATATATGCGTGTAATCGCTGAGTGAGAGGCCTAATTATTAACACTTCTGATATTATAAAGTTGTCAATTACCTTTCCCAAAGTTTTCAATACAAAGGTTGTTAAGCTTATTAGCCTGAAAGACTTTGGATGGATTGTATCTTTTTTCCCTATTTTGGAAAGAGTGCTACTCCGAGGAATATTAATGAGGTACGTAGGGCTTAAGGTCGTCTCTTCCCTTCTCAAGAGAGCTGCAAAGATACCATCTACACCTGGTGATGTGTAGGGTTGAAAGGTAGGAATTGCCCAATCCATACTTTTATTTGAGGCAAATGGACGTAGGTTATTTCCAGTCCTCTCTGTTTAGTAGGTGTTCTCTCTACCAAGTTACCATCCAATGGTATACTGCCTGGGAAGTGTGTGTTGAGTAGCAGATTGTCAAATAAAAGATAAGCCAATTAAATAAAATCCATCTCCGTCATCCGAATCAAAAATATTCGGACCAATAGATTATTCTGTACATCACATAACGCATTCGTTCCGACTTCCCTTTTCAAAAAAATACAAAAACGTGTACAATTTACTGACGCACTGTCTCTATCCCACTGTGAAACGAATTTCATTCGACTTTATAAAACGATTTTAAAATTTACTCTAAATATCATCTATTCTTTCGACAAGAAGAGCTATAAGCAAAGTGACATATAAGTTTGCTTCTAAGGCACTCATATATGTATATCATTTCAACGCCTTTTTTCTCTCTTCTTAAATAATAATATTTCAGCTCAGTTCTTAAGAATCATCTAAAATATTTTTTTTGTATCTGAAATTGTATTATCAAGTTTCACTCGCCTACTCTTACTCAGTTATTATCTCTACGGATGGATAGTATATAACTGTGTTGAAGATTTCATCAACAACTAGGCACTTGGACAACTCAATTGTGTCTATTTTTTCTAGAGCTAAGGGGCTTCAAGGACATGCAATAAAATTTCTCAACTTGACGGACACGTTTATTATTTTTTTTACAGTTCTCTTCATCTGAGCAATTTTATCCCTCTTCTTTCTTTTCGATGCGGCTTATTTATCTGGCTCCCTTTCAAATAATGACCCGAAGAAAGTCCCTATCAAACATGACAACAAGCCAAAAGAAGAGAGAATCTTGTTTATGTTGGCACTAATGGTACATTGGGGGGCGGTAAAAAATTGCCAAGATAAATTGATATCCTTCGCTGACAACACATACAATGATAATAAAAACATTTGTCCATTCAAGACCAACGCAAAAAAAAAAGAAATAAGTAGGATATTCGTGCTACCATTGCATAAAATTTGATGCTGATGTTACTGCCTGGGCTAAGGTCAAAATGTGCGGTTTTTTTTTCTTGTCTGGGGGGTAAAATATAATGGTGAATCTCTAGGGATTAGGTTTATCTTGTAACGTTCACAATGCCAACTCGTTTGGCATACATGCTTGTCGTGAGTCCTTGGCTTAAGTGTGTAAACCCTTAATAAACTAGTCGGTATTTTATTGAGTTTATTGTGGTATGTCAAACTGAATTTTATTTGTCCACATGGGGAATATATTTTCTTTAATAAAAAGTACCCAGGTACCTACGTTTTCGTTTTTCTTCGATTGCGTGAGGTTGGTCTATTATAGAAATTTGTTTCGATGTCCTTGCCATTCATTAGATCTTTACAATGTTAATAAGCCTAACTTAGACAATAAAATCGAATGTTCGAAAACGTTTCCTTCGAATACCTTTCAAGAGGTCAATTGATTCAGCAACGTGAGGAACTAATTATGAAATTTAGCCACGAACACATAATCGGGATAAATGTAATATTAACGTGCCATAAGTATCTACGGTGAGTTTTTTTTGAATTTTTGCGGTCTTTTTTAAAGATCAAAGATTGTAAATATGTAGGCATTACGTAAGTATTATAACTATATACACTGGATGGAATATTTCATGCAGTTAAGGTCTTAAAGAAAGTATAGGTATTTTAAACAAAATCCGAAGTTATTTTGGAGAATATGCAAAGTAAAGAGAATCGAAATCGATCAAACACATTTAGATTCTGTTGAAATACTTGATGAATATATACTTGCGATCAAAATTATTATTGTATTTAAGTTTTGATATCAAAGGGCACGGTAGTGCCCAACCAAGTTCTGGCACTACATCCTTTTTACAGGAACAAACTCAGGCGATTTTTGACCCCTCCCTATCTTCAGTACCAATGAAGTAAAAAATTCCGAATATTTGCTAAGCTAATCAGGCGCCACACCAAATTTCAATTTTCTATCATAAGCGGTTCCTGAGATATAAGGCCTCAAAAATCATAAGAACCGTAACTGATTGACTCACTGACTGACAGATCATCAAAATTATGGAGCACTTCCCGACATTGTAGAATCTTGTAATTTTGCACAACGGTAGGTTTTATCATGCAAGCAGAGAGAAAATTTGAGGTTTTCCATTCAGGGGGCGTGGTATCGGCCCACTTTCTCCGAATTGGTGTTGGTTGAATGGAGCACTTCCGACTGCTGTAAAACGATGAAATTGGTTGAAACGGGAGGGTTTAAATTGCATACAAAGAAAAAAATATAAAATTTGAGTTTTCCATTCAGGGGCGTGGCATCCGCCCTCTTCTTAAGAACTGATGTAAATTATATATGGCAAACTTCCGATTGCAGTAGAACAATGAAATTTGGTAGAACGGTAGGGCTCAAATAGCATATAAATGACCAAACATAAAAATTGAGGTTTTCCATTCAGAGGGCGTGGTATCCGCCTGAGAAAATGTTTAATTTATATGGGGCACTTTGCTATGAATTTTAGTCAGTAATCATTAAATAATAAAATTTCTCTATTACATTGTATTTTACTTTAAATATTTGGTATTAAACGTAAGAAACGTATTAAAAGTAAGAACTTGACGTACTTTAAGATCTCAGTACTTTTCACGGCTGACTTGTTACACAAATGTCTTTGTATAGCAGAACTTGGCTCTTTTTTTTACATTTATGTTTTTGGTCTGATTGTTGTTACTGAAATATTTGTAATAATTTTTCATTTTGTTCTATATTCTTAATCGAATTAGTTGTTCTTCGTTTTTACTCTGCTAAAAGATTCACATTCGATCGGTAATGTTCTTGAGCCTGTTTTACTTAAATACTGCGTTTCTTCGAGACAGCTTGTGATTAATTACATAGTTTAATGTAATGTTAATAATTCTGTTATTAGATAACTTTTTGCAACCAACGTATGATAGATGGTTGGTGGCAGATGTAGAATTCGACTACTTGAGCATCGCATTACAGTCTGGCGAGTATGGAACACAAGTTATGTTCAGTTATGCCTTTCTGGATCATTTGGAACACAATGTGCTGTTCAATGATTCGTAATTGTTCCAAAAGGATTTTGACTACTCTAAAAAATGTAAAAAAAAACACTACGAGCATTAGAAAATAGGGAAGGATTCAAGTGCTGGTGCACTCTGACCAAAGAAAGAATCACTTTACTCAACAGTACGTTCCTAGACTCTAGATAAGTCCTGTTGAGAATAGAATTTAATGAGCTTATCATACGGTGCCGGCAGACATTTGTTTGGATAAATGACTGCAAATTTTGACATACTGAAAACAGTTTTTTCAAATAAGATGAAATCCATTTGAAAATGCTAGAATGAAAGCCGAGCTTTGTTAGCTGAAACAGCAAAATCTCATGGTTTACCCTATCAAAAGCTGTGGAAAAACTCGTACATATTATATCTGTTTGCAAGGAATATTCAAATCCATTAATTATACCGATTAACATAAAACTGCAATACTTGTAGTGGTAGAGACCTACCAAGTCAGAAAAAGTGAATTCGAAAATATTAAAAGGTTAGGTAAATAAACTGCCATTAATTACTGAAATACATATTCAACTCATAGTGAAGACATTTGGAAAGTTTATTCATCCAGTTTTCGTTTGACCAAAAATGAAAAACAGGAATTGAAAAATATTCCCAATATTTAGAAAAAAGAAATAAATATGTGACTTGGTTCATCTTTGCCTCGAAAAATTATGAAAAATTGTAATTAAAGAAAATAAAACTTGGTATAATCTAAACAAGTGGCAAAAACAATCAATTAATTTATTTCAAAAACTAAAAAAAAAAAAACAGTTTTTATTCGTAAAAAAATTCATCATTTTCATCGTTTTCATAACTTTGGGGGTGGTCCTGGTGTTGGCCCCTTGTTAACTCTTGCTTAACGGGTAGGTCTTTATAGACACTATGATACATGGGTGGAATAAATTTTAGTAAATCCATCATATCTCTTTTTTATCTGACGTTACTTTACGACGAGTTGGATAGAGGCTATTTTGTTGCAAATTTTGAAGGGATTGTAGTTTGCACCCCTTCTTCGCCTTTCCTAAATAAACTTCATCAAACTCCACTTCTTTATTAAGTGTTTCCTTAAATTTGAAGGAAAAAGGTGACTTGCGATCGAATCGAAGCCACCTCATTTTGAGCCATGAAGAATTATGTCCATCAACGGTCTTTTTTCTGTTGGTAATATTGGTTTCTAAAATTTTGGTTGATAGAAATTCATTCAATTTCCATTTAAATGACTTCGTACAGTGGGAGTTTGACTTTAAATTGCTGTTTTTTGCTTCTATTTTCAATAACAGCGAAGTCAGCATTATTGGGCAAAAACGAGTGTCCAGACCCCATAAATTTTAAATCTATAATTTCGGCACTTAAATCAGTTGAACCAACTAGTTTAAGTAGTGAGAGACTCAATTTAATATTTCTATTTTGTCCTCCGCAAGCATCACTGTACATAGTTTCGTTATGTACTTATACTCTGGCTCATGTGTAAGTAAATGTTTTTTTAAACATACAGATATTTCCTGTGATCCTCTCCCTCCTTCAGTTTCATTCCAGATGTACATATAGGCAGCTTTTGTGTTTATTGATGAACTCCAAAATTATACACATACATGTTACGTTTATAATATGCAACTGATGTTGAAAGTTTAGGAAAAGGAAGTGCTTTTTGAAGGTCGAAAGTCAAGACATAGTTTTCATTAGAAGCCACTTCAGTTTTGAACGAATTGGGATCCTCTTCCTCACTAAACTTAATTTCCATGTCAAGCTCATCGCAAATCCTGCACGTGTCCTTATTCGGAATTTTAAAATGTAAATTAAATTTTGTGCTAAATACTTTATAATAAAATTTTTGTTTGACCGTTGGCACATTTTCGGCAGTACACTTTTCTACATACATATCGTACATTTTGCGTATATTTAAATTTGAATCTAGGTTTTTTCGGTCCAGGTTGTCTTTCCTGCTGTAGTGGCTTTGATAAGCTGGGAACGAAGAAATATGCTCGATAACGCCACTTTCGTCTTTTTTATTTATGGCATTCTTACCACTGCAATCAATAACTGCAGATACTTCTCCTCGTAATAGGCATCGATACAACCTTCCCCAACAAATTTACATAGTTTTTAAAAAAATAATTTTTACAAACCCGAACGTTTTGTCCTTGCGCCAATATAGAGTAAGTAAATGTGTTATTCTTTGAGCCGCGACTTCCATCACGAACGCGCTTAGATTTTGGTTTCGATGATTTAATATGACCTCTTAAAAAAGCATTTTGCTTACTATAATCTGCCAGGTTCCAAAATGACGTAAAAAAATTTTCCAAAAAATTGTTATTTTTGGTAGCCCCCCTGGGTCCATTTTTTTTGTTTTTGATTTTCTCGAAAACGGTACAGCCGATTTTGATCATTTTTTTTATGGTAAAGCTCCTCCACAGTTTAAATATTATAACATACTCAAATTTTCAATTTTTTATGTTTTGGATTTAAAAAAAATCAAAATTTTTTTTCGGAAACCCAATATTTCGAAAACCCCAAGATCGATTTTTTTCAAACTTGATAAATAAAATTTTTTTAATATAATCTACAAGATTTGAAAAAAAAAATTTGTTTTATCTAAGACTAACGGTTCCCTCCATTTAAATTTTTCGAAAATCGTATTTTTCTCGAAAACCGTTCCGAGAATTTTGCTAAAATTTTTTTTCTTTTGATTAATTTTAAAGATCTATAATTTCATAAAAAATAAAATGCACGACTGGGTCGCACGAACTTGCTCCTATGTAAAAGACTAAGAATTTCAAAAATGAATGTTATTAGAGAAACTGTTCATAAGCATAAAATTCATTTTTTAAATAACTAAAAAAAACTTCTTTAGTTGTTAAGGTAAGAATAGGATGCCATGTGATTCAAGCAAATATAGATTTATGCAAGAACAAAAATTATAAGTCTTTGTAGTGGTTTCTTAAAAAATAAGGTTTTATATAAGAACATTTTAAAACATTTTAAGAAAAAATGTTGGTACGCCAATTTGAAGTTTTTATTATTGTATGAATAAAAATTAAATTTACAAAAAAAGTATTGAGCCGTTTTCGAGACATTTTCAAAAAACCAAAAAAATTATTTTTTTTTCAAAATTCAAAAAAATATTTTTCTTAAAGTTTTTAAATGCAATGATTTTTAAACTTTTTAGAAGCTTCTTTCTACGAAATTTCATTAAAATCCGTTATGCTGATAATGAGAAATTCAAAATTTTAAAAAACCGTTCTATGGTAGGTACAGTCAGTAATATCTTGTTTTCAAATTTTTTTTTATTAAATTACAGATATTAAAAAATAATAGAAAGAAAAAAAATTTAAGCAAAATTCTCGGAACCGTTTTCGAGAAAAATACGATTTTCGAAAACCATTTTTTAACATTTGTATGGAAGGTACCGTTATTTTTAGGTAAAATGAGTTTATTTTGCTCTTATATTGTAGATTATTTTTCCAAACTTTTATTTATTAAGTTTTGAAAAAATCGAGCATGGGGTTTTCGAAATATTGAGGTTTCAAAAAAAAATTTTGAAAGTTTTTTTAAAAATCCAAAAAAATTGTTTTGGAAAATTTGAATACACAATAATATTTAAACTGCTGGGAAGCTTGAGCGTAAAAAAAATGATCAAAATCGGTGGTACCGTTTTTGAGAAAATCAAAAACAAAAAAAATGGCCCCAAGGGGGGTACCAAAGCTACTCATTTTTTTGAAAATTTTTTTCGACCATTACCTAGGTTTAACTAAACTAAATTTTTTAAATTTTTTTTAAGTAAATCGCAGGGACAGTTTTTGAGAAAAAAAAATATTTATAAAATTTCGGAAAAAAATCGTATGGCAGGTACCGTTATTTTTGGTCATAAAAAATCAAATCGAAAAACATCCGGGGGTAAAAAATCAAAACCCATGTTTACCAAGTTTGAAGAAAATTGGCCGAGCCGTTTAGCTGTAATCGAACAGACAGACAGACAGACAGACAGACAGACAGACAGACAGACAGACAGAATTACCAGACCCACTTTTTTCGTCTTCGCTATCATCGTAATGTCAACTTTGATCAAAATCTCGAGTTCGATTTTTTTTACGAATACATACCTACATAACTTGCCTTATAGTACCTATAAGTCGCAAGTAAAAAATTGAAATCTAGATATTACTGACTGTACCTACCATAGAACGATTTTTTTGAATTTTGAATTTATCATTAGGTATCGGCATAACGGATTTTAATGAAATTTTTTAGAAAGAAGCTCTTAAAAAGTTTAAAAAACATTGCATTTCAAAACTTAAAAAAAAATATTTTTTTCAATTTTTAGAAAAAGAAGTAATTTTTTTTGGTAAATTCGATATCTCAAGAACGGCTTAGTATTTTTTTTATAAATTAGACTCTTATTCGTACAATAATAAGAACTTAAGATTGGCGTACCAAATTTTTTTCTTAAAAATGTTTTAAAAATTTTGTGCATAAAAGCTTATTTTTTTAAGGAACCACTACAACGACTTATAATTTTCGTTCTTGCATAAATTTATATTTGCATAGCATTCTGTTTTTATCTCTTACTACTAAAAAAAATTAAAAAATCATTTTGTCCTTATGAGCAGTTTTCTTTAACAACATCCGTTTTTAAAAGGGTTGGTGACATTTTCCCCAAGTTATAATCCCCAAAATAAAATCCCCAAATTCAAAATCCCCAAAGAAAAATCCCCAGCAGCAAAATCCCTAAAAAGAGAATCCCCAGGGCAAAAATCCCCACGCCAATATCCCCAAAACCATGCGATTTAATCGCATGATTCACTACTTGAAGGTAATGGTTTTGGGGGTTTTGGTTTAATTTATATTACAAAAATGTAATCCGAAGAGTAAATATAAAATTCTTTATTATGTAATGTTTGTAATATTTATTAAAGTTAAAATAAATTTTCAATACAAAACAACAAAATAAGGTTTCTCTTAACTAAAACGAAAAGGAAAAATTCACAAAAAGAAATGTCTCTTAATTCTTAATGTCTTAATTATGTACACAAACATGTGTTCATAGTAATTTACTGTTTAGAAACTGTAAATCGTTATCATTTATTAATAAGTTTAGTATCAGAATAAAAGAATTTGATGAGAATTTTTCTGATGAATTTTTCACATGATGTAGATGTACACGGACATTGGGGATTTGGGGATTTGCCAAAAACATAGTTTCATTTGGGGATTTCGTCCATGTGCATTATGTCTGTGGGGATATTAGCTAGATGGATTTAAATGTTTGGGGATTTAAGGTCGATGGGGATTTATTTTTTTGGGGATTCCGTACGACTCCCTTTTTAAAATTCCTAGTCTATTACATAGGAGCAAGTTCGTGCGACCCAGTCGTGCATTTTATTTTTCAAGTTCGACGATTTTTTTCTTCCCAGGCGTTGGTTTTTTGATGTCACAGGTTCATTAGAAGCAGAATCTTCAGCTTTATTTTCTACAACAATTAATAAAAGTTATTAATTTAAAATAAATTAATTTATTTTCAATGTTTTATTACCTGTAACCTCCGGTCTTGCAGATGATGAACAAGCCACAGGTTCATCAAACTCTTCAGCCATATTTTCTGCAGTAATTAGTAAACATTTTTATGAATAAAAAATTATATTTATTTTCAATTTTGTATTGCCCAATAAATTATTATCACTGTTGGATGATTCTGACCTAGGAACATATTCCTCATCTTCATTATGGGAAAAATTAGGAGCAAGAAATGTTTTTTATTTATGAAAAGAGTTTTTTAAAAAAGAAAATCAACTTTATTCAAAGAGCGTGGGACAAAGACTAACTATAAAAGTATCTTAAGAATATCTTAAATAAATCGAGTGTTGAATCTGATGTGTTGGTGGTGGTTGATTTTTGATGCCTTAGAGATTTTTATGACCACTTGATGAATATTGTTTATGGTATCACTCTCGGTCTATAATGCTGAAGTGGATCTTTGTTAATGTTATCTTTGTTTATATTAGATGTCGATGTCGACTCCAATGCTGAAGTGGATAATGATGCTGTGGTATTGTGTATTGTTTCACATGGAGCTGACTCTGCTATGTTTGTATCATAAATTAGGGTTGGATACATAACTCCCCCCTCCTTAGAATTGTTGTTCCACCAGGGACAATTTATTTTCAAACTGCTTTTGTGTAAGAGAATTATTATTATTACAAATATTGAGAGTATTATAATACTATGCACAAAATATGATATGCTTGAGTGTTGTTGGAGTTTATACATTTTTTCGTCAATAATACTTATGTTTTCAATGTCTTCTAATTTGGTTTCCTTATATTCTTTAAAGTTAGATATGTTTGCATATAATTCAATATTATCAAGATAGGTGGATTTTTCTTCAACGTTTATTAAGTTAACAAATGTTTGATCATTGACACTTACTTTACAATTTTCAAAATTAATTAATACGTTATTTAATATCTGAATTTTATCTCTTTCATCACACCCAGTTTTTAAATTGACTGCAGCATTTTTTATTAACAATTTTCCCTGTTCCATTTCTATTACATTATTTTTTTCTTTATTGATTATCTTGGTACAATTCTTATAATTTAGGCAATTTTTATAATTTTTCAAATGTATTAATTCTTTTTCTTCAAATAATAATTCTTTATTTTCGTACATTAAAATATAGTTATCATCTAAATTTAACATTTCTTGGTTTGCATTTGGCAAGTTTGTTACAAAATATTTATTCATTCTTAGTATAATCTTTGGAATACTGATTACAAAAATAATTTCGTCATTAAATGTAGCGGTGGATAATTTAATATTTTTTAATTTATCAAAATCTATTTCATATCTTTTTATTTCTTCACTGTTTAGCATTGATCCGATCATTAGGTTTAATTTACTTGAAAGAATATTACTCTGTATCTTTTCAACAAAATATTTTATTTTATTTAGTTTTAATCTTATTTCTAATTTTATTAATCTATTTACATAATTTGTACTTTCTTTTTTTGAATTAAGGAGATTAAACTTATGCAATTCTTGAAATTCATGGAAGATTTCGTTTATTCGTTTATGGAATATGTTATTTATTTCAACTTGTTTATTCATGTTTACAATTAATTCGTGATTATTTTCTTTATTTATAATTAACATATCTTCAATATTCTTTCTGTCACTTTCGTCCATAGTACCAAACAAAAACTTTAGCACATTTCCCCCTATGTTCATTAAACTTCTTTTTACTCTGTGTTGAATTACACTTTTGATTTCAGATCTTATTTCGTTTATTTCTCGATATATTTCTTCCGGAAATTTTATGTCTTTAAGAGTGTTTATATTTGTTACTACTAGATTTAAAACTTCATCTATTCGACTTGTATTTATTCTATGCGCAATATGGATATAGTTTTTTACAACTGAAACTTTATTTAGTTTGATTTTGACAAAACCTTCTTGGTTATTTATATTTTCAATGATAATTTCACTGCTTACTCCCAGAATTATTAAAATCAATATTTTTATGACGGCCATTCTATTTTCTTATATTGCTACAACTTGGAATATCATCCGGATCTAAAGCACTATCTTCTATTCTGCTTGAACTTCCAAAGCTAACTAAAACATCGGAATTTTTATCTGATTCTTCTTCGTTTCTATTTTTAGATTTGTTTATATTTTTATCTGCGATATCGTTTATCAAAGATGTTGTTGTTGGAACAATTGATGTCGTTCTCTTCTTCTTACTCTTATAGAATTTATTTGGTATAATATCGTTTAGATTTTCGTATTTAGTTTTTCTTTTCCTCTGTATGTTTATAGGGTGTTCTTGCTTTGTATTTTTATAAAAGAACCTTGGAGCTCCCTTGTTATATTTCTTATGATGATTTACAATAAAAGCTTTTTCCCTAGTTTCTTCGTATTCTTCCCTATCCTTATTTAGTTCGTTAATTGTCTTTTCTTTCAAAGATTTATATTTTTCGAATAATATTTCTTTATCAACTCTACCTGTATGTATATCAAAAGGTTTTTGCTTAACTGTTGTTAAAAAAGAATTATTGTAATAATAGACTGCTTTGTACACTAGATTAATTTTATCTAAAATATTTTTTGGTTCTTTTCCATTCAGTAAACACCTATATTTTTCCTCTATTGTAGAATGAGCTCTTTCAATAGGAGAGTTTCCCGTATGTGATCTTGGTTTGGTAAAATGAAATTCTATATTTAGATCCTGTAGTAAAGCCTTAATTAAGTGTTGGTCGAATTCATTATCTGCTACTATCTTCGTGGGTTTATCATGATGAGCTATATATTGCATCAATGCTTCTTTAATGTTTTCTCCTGATGAATCGTTTAATAGAGTTAAAGTTACTCTCTTACTAAATTTGTCAATTGTGGACAAAAATTTAAGACTAGCTAGAATAATAATGTCAATGTGTAATATTTGATTAATATCATGGGGAGTCTCTGTTACTTTAAACTTTGGTTTGATGGGGTGACGATCATATTTATTTTGTCTACAAACATTGCAACTGTTTATAACTTCTGTTATAACTTTTCTCAAATTAGGAAAATATATGTGATTCTTTAATCCAACGTAATTTTCTTCAATTCCAGAGTGACTGGTTTCTAATTCGTGATAAATTTTGATTTGTTCTGTAGCTTCCTTTTCGGTTCGAATTTCTTTTGCTAAATAGCTACATTTATAAAATTTAATTTTTGTTGTATTAAATAGTTTTATTAACTTCTGTTGAAGTAAATTATATAGATGTTCATTCTGGCAATATATTCCTGTTTGTTGTATTTTTAATAACTCTTTAATCCTTTCCTCAAATTCTGAAGATTCAATTATTTTTGGAGATAATATAATAACGGTTCTATTATTGATTAAATTTTGGCTTCTTACTTTTCTACCATTATATTCGTCGTCTACAACAATTTGTTGTTTGAATTGATTAACTGCTTTTTCAACTATAGGGAAATGGTCCAGTAATTCCTCTTCTTTCGAATGCCTTGTGGCTAAATCTGATTCCGTTTCTAAATGATTTATTTCGTTTCTACTTTCTCTACTAAGGTAATCTGCGACTGTGTTTTGTGTACCTTTTAAATAATCGATGTCAAAGTTATATTCTCCTAGAGACAAAATCCATCTCTGAAGCCTTGGCGAAATATCTTTACCTAAACTTTTTGTCTTAAGCCATTTAAGAGGTTGGTGATCAGATTTTAATATAAACTTCTGTCCATATAAATAAGGTCTTAGGTATTTTGTTGACCATACGATTGCTAATAATTCCTTTTCGGTGGTGGAATAGTTTCGTTCATGATCATTTAAAGTTCGACTTATGAATGTAATTGGGTGTTTGTCCTGGGATAACACGGCTCCAATAGCGAAATTGCTAGCGTCCGTAGTTAAAACAAACGTTTTACTGAAGTCTGGATAAGCTAATACAGGAGGGGATATAATTGATTGTTTTAATTTTTCGAACGATTTAATGTATTCTAAATTTTGAATATCAATTTTGTTACCTTTCTTAAGAAATTTGGTCATAGGACATGCTATGCGTGCATAATCTTTGATAAATTTTCTATAATATCCCGTGAGTCCGAGGAACGATTTAATCTCTGTAACTGTCTTAGGAATTGATATTTTTTGAATAGCGTGTATCTTATCCTCGTTAGGCTTTAAACCGTCTTTAGTGATTATATGTCCTAAAAATTTGGTTTCCCTTTTTAGAAATTCGCATTTATCAATTTGAACTTTTAAGTTATATTTTCTTAAACGATCAAATATTTTATTTAAATTGATCATATGTTCTATTAGAGAAGTACTGAAGACAAGGATGTCATCCATGTAAACTACGCATATTTTATTTATAAGTCCCTCTAAGACTTCGTTCATCATGCATTGAAATGATGCTGGGGCGTTTTTTAACCCAAATGGCATTCTTAAAAATTCGTAGTGACCGTTAGGTACACTAAAAGCTGTTTTCTCGATATCCTTAGAACTAACTAGTATCTGATGAAACCCTTTAGCTAAGTCTAGAACTGAGAAATATTGGGCTCGTCCTAATTTGTCAAGAATGTCATCTATATTAGGAAGCGGATATTTATATTCAATTGTGTTTTCATTAAGCTTGCGGTAATCAATTACCATACGCCATTTATCTTTCCCTGAATTATCTGTTTTCTTTTTTACCATCCATACTGGAGAATTATATGGAGATATTGATTTTCGTATTATATTGTTGCGTAACATTTCGTCTATTTGCTTATTTATTTCAATTTCGTGTATCTTAGGATAACGGTAAATTTTAGTAAAGATTGGAGTTTCAGTTTTTGTTCGAATTGAGTGAACAGTTTGCGTTGTAGCACTGAGTTCTTGACCATCTTTATAGAATGTATCTCTATTATTTTTTAAAAATTTAATAAGTTCATTGTTTTCTTCATTATTCAAACCATTGTGTAAGAATTGACTCATGTCATTTGAGTTATCTTCTAACGTTAGTATTTCATTATATTCAAAAGGACACTCATTTACGTTGATTGCCTCTACTTTATTTGTTGGCGAAGAAATGAATTTAATTTTATTTTTATTTATTTCTAAATATCCTTCTTTAAGGTTAATGATACCTCCTATTGAATTAAGTAAATTTGTACCTATAATTCCCTCAAAATTCTTCTGACTAAAATTGGTTAATTTCCAATCCATTGTTGCATTGCAATTAAACTCTATTGGAACATTTGTTGTTATTTCTTCATCGATAAACAAATAAGAATTTACTGTGTTAACTTTAACAGCGTTTTTTAATTTTCTTCTTCTTATATTTTTTAACTTATTTTGATCTAGAAGAGTCATGGTAGATCCGGTATCTACTAAAACTTTCAACTCTTCGTTTTCTACTTTTAGTGTTACGATTGGTAGTGAGGCTGGCTCCCTATTATAAAATTTACCTGTTCTTCTGAGTTTAAATCTTGTTCAGTGATTCTATTAACTTCCATTGGTTGTGCCCTATCATTCTCGAATCTCCTATTCTGACTTTGATTTCTATTCTGATTGTGATTAGAATGATTAAATCCAAATCTAAAATTATTTGGGTTACTGTTCCCGAACATTCTTTGCCGATTTTGTCTAATCTGCTCAGATGAAATTCTATTGTCATATCTCGGTCTAAAATTGTTATTTTGATTGTTTTGTCTGAAAGGGTTAACATGATTGTACATATTATTGGAAGGGTTTTTTTGTGGGGCAAAATTTTTATTTGGTTCTTGGACTTTTTTTATCATATTATTTATTTCAAGAAGGTCGTATGCCTCCATAATAGTTTTTGAGTTACTAGCAATAACAATTGCCTTTTGGCTTGGTGACATTGTATTTTTAAATGCTTCTAAAGCAATTGTCTCATTACTATTTTGAGTATAGATTATATTCGGTTCTAACTGTGATTTTGTTTGCAGTTCTTGCAATAAGCTATCGATTTTTATATAATTTTTAATTGTATCATTTTCATTTACAGAATTTATTTCGGTTATAAGTCTTAAATATGATTTTTTGATTCCGAATTTTCTTACCAGTTGCTCTTTAATCTGTGTCCATGGTGCAAGGTGTTGCAAACTGTTAGTTGCTCTAAGTGCATCATCTTGGATTTTCTGGTGGACAACGAATAAAGCTTGTTCAATGTACATCGGCTCCCGAATTCTGCCTAATAGATACTCCATCGACGATATGAAGACTGCTAGGTTGTCTTGTGTTCCTCTGTAGGGGTTCACCATTCTGAGTTCTTTCAGGTAGAATTTTTGCTGTTCCAGGTGTTGGACTTGGTCTGTAGGAACCTGTGCTCTTGCTTGCATTGCGGCTAACTCTTCTTGTTGCCGTGCAAGCGCAGCTTGTTGAGTTCTTCGTTCTTCCACGTTCATTTTGTGTATATATGTTGTTCTTATTAAACTGAGTTATTTAATTTTATTTTTAAATGTTCTTTCTCAATTTAACACTTTTTTTTAAACACTTTTCACTTCTATATGTTTCAAGTTAGGTGATTAGGTACTCTCTCTACGAGATAGTGCAACATATATTTATTTATGAGTTGCTGTACTTTTTACTAACTGTTTTATGTATACTTTTTGTATTTCTGTTTACCGTATAATAATTTAAATTTACTACCGGGTGAATTTAATTTTCACTAAACAGAATAAGTTCGTATCACTAGATTTCGTCTATCAATCAATTTCCATTTGATATCTTAGCGAAATCCTACCGACTGCGCCAGAAATGTTTTTTATTTATGAAAAGAGTTTTTTAAAAAAGAAAATCAACTTTATTCAAAGAGCGTGGGACAAAGACTAACTATAAAAGTATCTTAAGAATATCTTAAATAAATCGAGTGTTGAATCTGATGTGTTGGTGGTGGTTGATTTTTGATGCCTTAGAGATTTTTATGACCACTTGATGAATATTGTTTATGGTATCACTCTCGGTCTATAATGCTGAAGTGGATCTTTGTTAATGTTATCTTTGTTTATATTAGATGTCGATGTCGACTCCAATGCTGAAGTGGATAATGATGCTGTGGTATTGTGTATTGTTTCACATGGAGCTGACTCTGCTATGTTTGTATCATAAATTAGGGTTGGATACATAACTAGCACTGCTATTATCACTATTCATAATTACAACGGTTTTCGGAAAAAATTGAAATTGTTTAACAAACACGTTACCGAAAAAATTAATCCAAACCAGGGTTCGGACTATGGTTTTAAATTTTCGAAGTAAATACGGAAAAAAACTGAAGTAGATCAAAATTTTTCGAAGTAGTTGTAGGAGTTTAAATTATGTAAACATAACATATAAAAGTAAATTCAGACTTGAAAAAAAAAATAGTAATTAAATATAACTATTTTAAAGTAAATTTTCCATCAACGAACTTGTATTTTTGTATGAATTTTATCAATTCAAAATGTGGCTCATAAATATCTTTACGTTTTTCTCTAAGTGATCTCGAAAACATTAAATTTGCAACGGTGCTTATCTAAAAACGATTTTTAAACTTGATTTTTTATGTAATACAGAGTAATGAACGCTGTATTTAAACCCGGGTTGTGCTAGCGTGACCATACGGTCACGCACAATATAGTTAGGAAAAAAAAACGTTTTTTTAAATTTTTAACTGACAAATATGATCAAATTATGTAGGTGGTTTTTCAATCTCGATACACGTGACCATGATTTTATTTTTCTTCTGTGTCAGTTGCTTCATGAACTTCAAAAGAGTGAATTGTTTGAAATTTAGATTTTTTTAGCCTACAAAAAAGTGCAATATGGCAGATAAGCAAAAGTAAGTTTTGAATTGTGGATACTATTTTTATGGCTATACCTATCATAAATGCATGAATCGAAAGTCAAAAACCTATTCTTTTCTAATTTAGTAATTTTTCTCTGAAAAATTAGTTTTTATTATACTTTTCAAGGATTTATTGAAGGTGTAACCATACTGTCACGCTGGTACTGCCAGGGTACGTGTTCACTCTATAAAAAAATGTGACTGTACGGTTACGTTGGTACTACAATACTTCGTTTTTTAAAAGGTTTTTTTGTATTTTTATAACTTTTGCTTAGTAAATTATCGTTGAAAGATGTAATGGACTACGTGGAGCAGATGAATGATGATGAGAATGCTTTCGAATATATGATAGAGGGTATTTTTATTGAACCACCCGATGAAGAAGGTAATATAAGCGGTGAGGATGATGCTGCTGAAAATGAAGGCGGGACAATTGATGACCTCAATAGAAACCAATTGAGAGCTGGTTGTGAATTGGTTATGAAAAATGGGCAGCACATTGACGCTTTTCCACTTCAAGACCTATACCTATTTTGGATCAAGAAATTGAGGGTGTCCTTGCAAATGTTCTAGAAGAGTCTGAACTAAGTGCTTCTATTGATCAACCAACTGAAATTATCGAAGTGCAGAGAATAAAGGCTTCAAGTTCAACCGACGAAGAAATTGGAAGCCGTTTTATTGAACCTATTGCTAATTGACTAAGAAAAATTACTCCCATTCCCTCAGATGTTACTTTACCTTCATCCAATAAAGCAACAAAGTTTACATGGACGAACGATAAGTCAAGTGCTGGGATCCCAATGTTTCCTGAGCCGAATTATGATGACTGCCGGGATTGTCAGCCTCACGAACTTTTTGAACGATTTTTTGATGACAATTTATTGGAGCACATAAGCGATTGTTCCGCAAGATATGCGGTAAAAAAAGATGGCAAGCCGATTCAAAATTTTTTTTTTTTTTTTTTTTTTTAATTTTTTATTTACTTCTTTGTAATAATTATAAAATAAAGATTTAACAAATTTTAAATATAAAAATAACAAAATCAATTAAATATAAGTTAAAAAGAGAAGAAGAAAAAATAAGAAAAGTTCATCTCGAAATGACTTAGTTATATTATATTTAAGTGTTTTCCAATTCATAAATAAGAAGAAGGTACAGTCTGTTGCCTAAAGACAAGAATCGAAAGTACCGAAGAAATTGAAGTTAAATAATGATTTACACAAATATTCTTTAAAAAATGTAGTGGGGTAAACACTTGGAGAGAATCAAAATATATATAAATTAATAAAAGAAATTAAAGGGAAATGAAGATTAAGTTCAAAAATTAGATAAGGATTTTGATAATATTATTGATTTCGTTGAGATCAAAGTTAAAGAGCCATTTTTTTATGTTTTTGTTGAATAAATGAGTAGAGCGAATGCTACGTACGTCAGAGGGTAAAGCGTTGAAAAGTCTGGGTGCTGTTGAAGTAAAAAAGCTTAAAAAATGATTAGTATTGTGCACTGGAATGAAGGCAAGGTTACTACTATTACTGCGCAATGAGTAAGTTGGTATATTGTGACTTAAAAGATAGCCACATCTCAAAAAATATATTTTTAAAACTTTATAGAAATAAAGATGTTTCAGAGGCAAAATACGAGAGCTGACAAACAATGGAAAGCTATGTGCATATTTCCTTTTTTTACATTTGGTTCTTAAAATATTCTTTTGTGTAACTAGAAGAGGCTGTAAAAGATTTTTGTAGCAACCACCCCAACAAATTATACCGTATTGTAGTTTCGATTGAACTAACCCATAATAAAAAGTTTCCATAAGTTTTCTACAGCATAGTTTTTTTTAAATGAAACATAATATAATTGGTTGAAGCTAAATATTTCTGTAATGCTTTAGTGTGAACTTTCCAATCCATTTTGTTGTCAATATGTATTCCAAGATATTTATATTCAGTAACTGTTTCAATATAGAAACAGTTTGGAGTACAATTTTTAACTAAAGCATTATCTAGAACTTCTACGGAAGTACAACATGAGTTACTACTTAGTGGGATTTTTTTGCAGTCATAACTATGCTGAACAAGAAGAGGAAGATTCGAATCTAATATCAGAGGTTTGAAAAACATAATTCTAGTTTTCTCACTAATAACGAGTTTATGAATGCCAAACCAATGTCTAAATAACTCTAAGTCATGATTAATATCAGAAATCATATCAAGTAAACTGGGGCTAGAATAAACGCAAGCTAAATCATCAGCAAAGCCCACTACTTTACCTTTTAAATTCAGACTGAATATGCTGTTAATATATATAAGAAATAATAGTGGACCTAAGACGGAACCTTGTGGAACACCTATATTAATATTTCTAACTTCACTAAATTTATCACCTATTTTGACCATTTGTTTTCTGTTATTAAGGTAAGAACAAAACCAGTTTAACATAAAGTCTCTGAAACCGGCTTTTTCTAATTTTCTAACTAATATATCATGATCCACTGTATCAAATGCTTTTTTTATGTCGAGATATAAAGCAGATGTAAATTTATTATGGTTCAAACTTTCATAAACTAAGCTACAGTGAGCTAAGAGTGCATCTTCTGTGGATTTACCAGCTCTAAAGCCAAACTGTCTATCGTTGAAAAAAGAAATACTATCTAAATAGTTCACAACTCTAGATTTAACAACTTTTCCAAAAATTTTTGAAAAAAACCGGTAGAATAGAAATAGGTCTATAATTAGAGACACATTTTTTGTCCCCTTTTTTAAAAATTGGGGTAATTTCAGCTAGTTTTAAACTATCTGGAAAAATACCTTGATAAATGCTTTTGTTAAATAAATGGGGCAACGTATCAACTATATTTAGACATACTTTTTTAATCAAAATATTCGAAAAACCATTAGATGTAGCTGAATAGGAACTATCCAGATTTTGAATAACTCTAAAAATTTCAATAGAGGAAATAGGTTCGAAGAAGAAACTACAAGACTGAGCATTATCATTGAAACAATCTTCAGAACAATTAAACATAGAGTTAATAATGCCTGAATTAACAATTGTATCAGTAGCTATTTTAAAAAAGTAATCATTAAATGTTTTAGCCATGTCAGCATGATCAGAAATGTTTTGAGATTGATGAGTCAAAAAAGGAGGAATATCAGAATATTTGTGTTTGCCGAATAAATCATTTACTATGCCCCATTCCTTTCTTAGGTCACCTTTAGCTTTATGAAACTTATCCATATAAAAATTTTCTTTACAAATTGATATATCAAGTCTTATTTCTTCACATAAATTATCATATTTTTCGCGGTTTACAATGTTATTCGGATGCTTCTTAAGCTTTAATCTTAGTTTATTTTTGTCATTTATTTTATTTAATAAAAAATTTGACATCCAAGGCTTGATTTTTTTAAATTTAACTTTTTTGTTCACAAGAACTACCGAATTCTGTTCAACATGATATTTTAATAGAAACACAAAGCTATCAAAAGCGACGCAAGGATCAGGAATGCTAAACAAACGCGACCAGTTTTCTAAAAGAAGAAAAGAATTTAGTTGTGCAAAATTTGTTTTCATATTCGACCTATTCAAAATCTGATTCTTTGACTGAATTTGATAGTAGTCCTTGAAATTGAGACATAAACATGTCATAAGATGATCAGTTCGTGAATTGCGCACTTTCCTTGGCATTCTAATGGTGACAGGTTACAACTCAATTCCTAGCTATAAAGAGCACTGGAGTGGTTCTGACGATCTTCGGAATGACTTGATTTTCAAATCGATGCGTCGAGCAAGATTTGAGGAAATCATGAGTTGTCTTCATTTCGAACCGAACTTAGCTGCACCAGAAGAAAATAAGGACAAACTGTGGAAGTTGCGACCCATAACAGACCACCTAAAGGCAAATATGATGAAGCATTTCCACCCAACTCAACACTTATCGTTCGATGAGAGCATGATCGCTTATTATGGACGACATGGATGCAAACAATTTATAAAAGGTAAGCCAATAAGATTCGGCTATAAAGTTTGGTCACTGTGTACTCCATCCGGATATATGGTAAATTTTGAGATCTACCAAGGTAAAAATCCTCGTTCTAACACGAAGTACGAAGAACGCTTTGGTAAATGCTCAGCACCCCTTTTATCAATGATAGACGACTTTCCTGAAGACATATGTCTTCCGTTTGCATTTTACTTTGATAATTTATTTACCGGTTTTTTCCATTCCTCACTTATTTGAAATCAAGAGGATACAATGCGACAGGAACCATAAGGGAAAATCGAATACCATCGAGTTGCCCCTTAGAACATAAAAACAAAATGAAAAAAATGACTCGTGGATCATATAAATCAAAAAAAATGCAAGAAACGGGCATAAGGTTAATAAAATGGGTTGACAACTCTATTGTTTGCATTGCCTCGACGTGTTATGGGGCTCTTCCAACTTCATCAGCATCTCGTTATTCGAGAGAAGCTGGAAAAAAAATCAGTATAGTTCGGCCATGTGCAATAACGGAGTATAACAAATACATGTGTGGAGTTGATCGCCTAGATCAAAATGTAAATAACCATCGCATCTCTTACCGTGGGAAAAAATGGTGGAGCTCCATCTTCACATGGCTTATCGATGTGGCAGTAAACAATGCCTGGCAATTGCAAAGAGGAACTAAACCCTTATCACAATTGGAGGTCAAAAGGTCTATTGCAGTAGACTACTGTGCGCACTACGGCGAGCCCCCAATCCAACCTGGACCAAAAAGAAAACGTAATGAAAATGGTATAATGAGGAATATTCGGTTTGATAGAACCGATCATTTTATTAGTCCACTTGAGAAAAGAAGGCGCTGTGCAGGAGACAACTGCAAAAGTGTAATAAGCACATGCTGTACGAAATGCAATGTTGGCCTTTGTGTTAAGTGTTTCGCAGAGTACCATACTGGATCATAAGTATTTCCTTTCATTCCTAATATAATAAAATAATATTTATTTGTCAAAATTCAATAGTTTTGTTTTATTAATTTGCTTTCCATATAAAAAACTCAATTTTAGAGAAAAAAAATGTACGTACCCTAGTGGTGCTAGCGTGACCATATGGTTACACTTCGAAAATGGTCTCACATTAGTCACCTGGACAGGTACAATAAAAAAAATAATATATTTAGGCTTTAAAAACCCCAATGCACAATCCCTGAAAGTTTCATTGAAAAAATCGAACAAAATAATTACAGCACTACCCGGGATGTTGGTTAAAAATTTCAAACAGAAGTACTAGATCATAAAAAAGAGAAGTAGATTGATTTTTTTTTCAAAATCGAAGTAGATCTACTTCAATCGAAGTGAATTTCGAACCCTGATCCAAACTGAATAGAAATACCTACATCTGGGTGCCTATTGTTTCTTTTTTTTACATTGCATTTTGTTGTTTCGCTTTTCTTACAATTATTTTTTTTACTTCGTTATACCTTATTTGGTTTATGTTTTATTTTACTTTTCAATCACTTCGACCTATAGTCATTTCGCATTTCTTTCTTTCTTTCTTTCTTTTTTACTCGTTTCGCATTTTCGTTAAAAGTGCAATGAGTTATTTAGGTCAAGGTTATCTCGCTAATGATTAATTTCGCATTTTTCGTATAAATTTAAATTAAAAAAATTAAAAAAAAAAGTTTAGACCAATTTTTTTCAAAACTGTGAAATGAAGTGCTAAATTGGCCACATTATGTATATTTAGAAAACAGCTGTTGACATTGGATATATAGGATAAATTCAAAGTTTCTTTAAATCCAGATTCTTTAAATGCATACACCCAACCTCGCACATACCCCAAATCCTATAGTGTGCCCTAGTAGGGGGGTTGCAGAGGGGCAACATGCAGAACGAGATGAAAAAGACGAAACAAACCATACCCCCCACGTCTGTTCGAGGATAAAATTGACGAAAACTGAATACTGACTTGGTTCGTTTATCTTCTTCTTCTTCCTTTGATTCGGCGCTGTTATGATCTCGGTGTCGAGGGGATCATAATTCTCCCACGTATCTGCTTCACACTAGTGATCCGCCTGTGGGGTTCGCCGGGTTGACCTCAGAAATCGGCGGCAAGCCTCCCGGTTTTGTATTGTTCCATTTCTGAGGCCAACTGAATGCTGGTGTTTTTGCATTTGTTTGTACCAGGAGTGTTTAGGCCTACCTTTCTTTTTATTCCGAATTGGAACGTTGTATGATATTGCCTTTTTGACGGGGTTCTCAGGATCTCTCCTTTGAACATGGCAATACCAACTGAGTCGGTCGTGTTCAATTTTTTGGGAAATGGTATTCTTAACATGAAGGCTCCTCGGATCTTCGTACTTCTAATTCGATCAAGCTTTGTAACTCCTGCTGTCATACGAAGCATCTTCATCTCAGCTTCCGTTAGTTTACTCTCATACTTTTTGTACATTGTACATTGTTGTAACATTGTAAACAAACCGTATGTGAGTGCTGGACGCACAACTGAAGTGTAGAGCTTTCCTTTCAGCTTAGGGGGCATTTTTCGGTCACAGAAGATAGCAGAATTTTCCCGCCACTTCATCCACCCTACGCTTACGCGATGATTGATATCGTCATCACAAGTAGCTTCGTTATTTATCATAGACCCCAGATATTTAAACTTTTCACACTTGGGAAGCACTACTCCATTCAAATAAATGTCTGGAATAGGCCTGTGAGGATCAGAAAATGGGCAGCATAGGTATTCTGTCTTTTTCGCGCTTATGCGGTACCCACTTCCTTCTAGAACATCCACCCATACGTCAAGTGCTCGTTGTAGGGATATCGGGTCTTCACTTATGATGGCTCCATCGTCAGCAAAGAATAACTGATGTACTTTTGGATCCGTCACTTTGCCGTCAAGCAGGTAATCAAGAACTGTAATAAAGAGCAGGGGACTCAAGACACTTCCCTGGTGTACACCTACTGTGATTTCGAATTCTTCGGTGACTCCAGCTGCGCATCTTACTTTAGTAACTGCTCCATCATACATGTCCATAATTATCCGCACATAGGTTTCTGGAACTCCTCGTTGCCTGAGGGCCACCCATATTAGACCTCGTGGTTGCCGATCGAATGCTTTTTCAAAATCAACCAATACGACATGCAAATCCTCCAAAGAATCCCGATGTTTTTCCATAATTATTCTTATACTCTGGATTGCATCCGTGGTTGACTTACCCCCGACAAACCCGCACTGGTCATCAGATAGCCTAATTATTTTTCGCAGTCGGCTACCCAAGACTCGCTCAACGATCTTCATGGTGTGTGACATCAGCTTAATCGAACGGTAATTATCACAGCTTCGAGTATCACCCTTTCCTTTATAAATTGGAAGAAGGTAACTTTCCCTCCATTGATTAGGCATGCGATCACCTCGTATAAGTTTGGAGACAAGAATCATGAGCCATCTAAACCCGATGTCTCCCATCTTTTTCCAAAACTCTGAGGGTATTTCGTCTGGGCCAACAGCTTTTCCCTTTTTGGAGTATTTTACCGCCTCACTAACTTCTTCGACTATGACGTCGGATACTTCGCTTAAGTTAGGTGAAGCTATTGGAAAGTATAGCCTTGGAAATTGTTCGTTTAGAAGTCCGTCACAATACTGTCGCCACCTGTGAAGAATTTCGTTGTCTTCCACAAGTAGTTGGCCTTGAGCATTGTTAATGAACTTTGGCGAACAAATCTCCTGGGCATTTCTTCTTCTTTGAGCGGTTATTTTGAAGATGCTTCGAAATAAATCGAAATTGAGAGCCACTGACTTGGTTCTCTTACCGTTTACTAAGGAACAAAACAATTTTTGAATTAGTTCATTACAGCCCTGAATAGAGGTCATTTTGCGGAGATTTTGGCGTTAGTTTTTAATTGTTTTTTATGACTTGGTTCGCTTCAGCTGATAGCCCTCCATATAATGTTTTTAATAATAGAGCTTAATTTTTTACAAACTAACTTTTCGAGGAATTTTGAAATCACTGAAATTTTACATATAGGGGTATAATATTGATTACATTGGCGCAAAATTTTAAACAGCCTATTATTAAGGTATTAGTATGATACTACTTAACAATTTGCTTACTTTATAGTAGTTTACTAACTAATTCTTAATTTTAAACATTTTCTCACTAGTATCGTACTAAAAGAATTTCCTTAACACCCCGACTCCCGAGATAAATTCTCTCAGGATGCTCATCATGATATGAAATCTCCAATGGAGACGCGATATTTCCTCTTATGATGGGATGTCAGCGGTTTTGTCTTGATATCGATGTCTGATATGAAATTTGACAGATGGTTTTTTTTCGTACTTTTGTCTCATTATTTCGTGTCTTCTCATTTGGTTGGTTCTTGTCAAGTACTCCGTCGGCAAATATTTTTTTTTTATTTTGTAAGTAAATACATTAATGTGTCATGTTATTCAGTTGTTCGTGCGTTAAGTTATGTTCGGTGTTATTTATTTATACTTTAGGTAGATGCGCATTCTTTTCTTTGCAAATACCTATGTATATATAATTTTTGTTAGTTTTACGTTTTGCTAATTTCTGTTGTGTAATAAATAGCTTCTGAACACACCTAAAACAATGACATTTCGTTTAAAAAGTAAGTTCACGAACCTTTTTTGATGTTTGCAAATGTCAAAGAGTCATATGAAGCTAGCACGATACTAAAAAAATAAAGTAGGTATTCGATGATTTTAACTTTAATAAAAGGGTAGAGAAAGTATGATGCTATATTCGATTAAAATTTGCAAATTCGTTGTTTTAATCTAGTATCATACTAAAACAGCTTTAGCATCGTACTAATTCAATTAAAATTTTGCGCCATTCTGTTTTGGACCAGATTTGTGTATGGGTGATACAAAGGGTGGGCCAGTGCTAGTGCGTGAAATGTTGACCTGTTGAGATCGATATGGCGAGTTGATGTTCGGAAATTGAGTCTCAAACTCTCGGCTACAGCAGCCACATTCTCGTCTGTGCGCGCCGTACGATGACGACGGGGACCATGTGAGTGTTTTCCACTAGCATACCAGTCTCATGATCTTTTTCCACAAATTTGCGTACAGCTGGCGCATTGGGTGCTTCATTTCGGCCAAAACTTGTTTTGAAAAAACCCACTGTTTGGGCTACACAGCACTCACTTTGGAAATAAGTTTTCAGTATTTCTTAACGTTGTTCAAGTGTAAAGCGACTGATTTCGTTCCGCGGAGGTATGATACTGACTTTCTGTCATAATTTCGAGCGGGAAACAGCTGTCAGTGTCAAAATAACCTATGATTTAAAAAGAAACCACTAGATGGCCCATCCAGGTAAGGGAATAATAAGGGCACTCAACTATAACCAGGTAAGCTAAATTCCGTGTGGTCAGAATTTTCACCCACATGGGTTTCGCTAAATGCCAAAACTCCTGGCCAGTTTTTCACAGTATTAACAGAACATAAATTCTTTTAAAGTGCCCAATGTTGCTACAACACTCGCTTTACAAGAAATACGCAACAGTTTACCCTTGAGCCTAATGTGGGACGTACATATAAGTACAGCGATTCATCCTTAAGTATATGCGAAGTTCCATAACTAATTCTATTTTTCCTTCTTGTTTCAATATCCAGACATTCAGAGCATACTAATTCCTCCTTCATTTTTCTAAGCGCTCGCACTGTGTTGAAAGATAACATTTATGGGCTAGTCATTACCCCTTGAGTGCAAAAGTCACTCAGCTTTAGAACTTGTTTGAAAGTTCACTCTTGTTAGTTTCCATCGATCTATTTAATTTTTAAAATCAACCCACGCCTTAAGTGATTTATGGTTTATAGGTATTTGGCGCTTCCAAAAGTTGATAAATGCCCACGGTCCCTAAAAATGTGTCCTCCCATATGAGAGATTGCACTGTAAATGTTATTATTATAAAATTAATACAATAAATAGTCGTGAAATATTCACAAATAAACCGAAAAACAGACTAGACATCTCAGTTGGAAGCCTTCCAAACAATTCACTAAGTCTTATTTTTGTTTTGTTTATTATATTATTTTTGTCTTAAATTATTTAAAATTCTTCAAATGCTTAAGTATATGTATGGATGTGATAGAGTTCCGTATTTTTAAATCTTTATTGTTTGAAATTAAATGAATTCGAAAGCAACTGGTTGCCATAAGTTTCATTGTGGAATTTAATTTCTCACAAAATGTCTAATAGCGTTCCCATGAGTGTCAATGAAACGGAAATTCACACTTTTCGCTTTTTTTTTTGTTATACTTTTCCGATAGGAATGCTATTTCCAATGCAAAAACCATTTCCACGAGTGTGACTTTTGAAAATGAAAAAATGAAAAAGCAAAGAAAAATAAATAAACCATAAAGCCACCGCGTGGAGGAATTCGAGTACAATGACTGCAATATGTACTTCTTTCATCGATCAGGAAAGAAGAAACTGAAAATTCAATTCCATTGCTGGAAGCGTTAATTTTGCAAAGTGCATATCCTTCCTCTAGAAACAACAATGGAAGCATACGATTCGAACCGACCATATAATATGACTGCAAAGCTGCCACCGAACGCACGAGAGTGTATCATGTGCCTTTGTGCGGCAATATGCCTCGGCGTCGGCATATTGAAAACCATCAGCTAGCTAGCTCCGACTTTCCATCGGGATTGGTTATATTGAAACTTTCTGTTTACTTGAACTTCAATTATCTGTTATTGGCAAACTGTCATGTTAACTATCCTGTCTTAGGGGCATTTTCTGCTTGAATCAGGTCTGTGCGTCTGCCTGTCTGTCTGACCGAGCACATGCATTTATTCGACAAATACTCCTCCACCGACACCGACACAGATCATTGTAGATTCTTCCGGGAGTAATCGTGCGATGGCGATGGAACAAACTCCCTACGCGCTGACATGTTTATTAGAATGTTCTGTGAAAATGTCGACTTTGATAAAAAACATTTTTTCAAAATTAGTTTGGGGAATTTTCATTCACTTTGGGTTTATTTTTTTGTTACAGAATAGTTTTTGCTGGGAAATAGTGAATTGATTTCGTTGATGAGAGCAAAACGATTGATAGGGTTTTTATGCATAGAAGGTAAACAATCAAACAGAATACGGGCCACGGGATTTGCAATCATTATTCTGAAAATCATTTCCGGGAGGCTTTAGAATTGCATTCACAGAGAACTTATTTATTATTTGTATAGGTGTAGATATCGAAACAAAGATAGATATTGAACGTTAGGATTTGTTGAAAGTTCGCTTTTGTAAGGAATTTCAACCAAATCATGAGAATGTGTAAATTGTGGCAATCATTTTTTTTTTAACGAACAAATCATTCGACCCATTATTGAGTATTGTTTATTATTCGTAGAATCAGCACTTTTATGACTGATACGGAAAATGCCAGATTTTTAAGATTTTTTTTTTTTAATAGTTGAAAATGCAATAAAGGCTAGGGCAGAGCGATCAATAAGAGGTATTGAAACGCGGAACTAAACTAATAGGTGTCAAAAAGAATTAAAAAAAACATTTTTGACACGAGAAGATGATCAGTAAATGCCATTTTTAGTTGTTTTTTTCGTGAGTATTACATAATAGTGCTGCACATTTGAAGCATATTCTTCAAATAATTTATTTTAGGTAGATAACCGATTTCATCCACAGATGTAGGATATCCGATGCAATAAACACAAAACTCACCAAAATACACCGAGTTTTGACTTTCCATTTTATTGTTTTTCAATGTTTTTAAAGACTTGCATTCCATTTTTATGTATAACATTTTTAAGAAAACATTTTGGAGTCCAATTTTAAGTTTATAACGAGTGATGTTTAAAGAGCTATCGGAAATTAAAAAAAAAACACATACAATTCAGAAAAATTCATGAAATCTTTATTTGAATCGATAGTACGGTCGATATAATTTAATGTTCGAAGATTATTTCATGCAAATGTTGGCAGCAGCTGCGCCTCAAATAGTCCATCGGCTTAGTCCTATTTTGGCATACTCTTTTTAAAATTTCGGCCGGTATCTCACGAATAAATGCTTCAATGTTGGCTTCCAGTGCGTCAATCGAAACGGGCTTATCGCTATAGACATGAGCCCTAACATAACCCCACAAAAAATACTCTAGAGGTGTTAAATCGCACGATTTAGGCGGCCAATTGACCGGTCCCAAACGTGAAATAAACAGCTCACCGAATTCGCCTCTCAATGGGTCTTGTTACGCGTGCTGTGTGGCATGCGGCACCGTCTTGTTGAAACCACATGTCATGCAAGTCAAGCTCTTCCGTTTTGCGCGAAAAAAGTTTGTTATTATCGCACGGTAGCGCTCACCATTCAAAGTAACGTATAGCGATTCGCATCATCTTTTAAGAAATACGGCCCAATGATTCCGCCAGCCCTGGATGCATTGGTAGCTCTTGCAATGCTTCTGGCTGCTCTTCACTCCAAATACGGCAGTTTTGCTTGTTCACGTATCCATTCAATCAGAAATGAGCTTCGTCGCTGAACACAATTTTTCGATAAAAAAGTGGATCTTCGGCCAACTTTTCAAGAGCTTACTCACCAAAAACTCGGCGTTGTGGTAGGTCGTTGGGCTTCAATTCTTGCACTAGCAGTATTTTGCAAGGCTTCACACCTAAATCCTTCTGCAAAATTTTGAGCTGTCAAAACCAGTGTTGCCATTTTTCCAAAAAGAAAATGGTAAAAAAATCACCTATTATTAATGTACGAAAAAAAAAAACAAAAGTTAAAAAAATAACACTATTGACCACAATGTCATGTGTAGAAAACAATTGAAAAAGTACAACTTTTCTCCCGAATCAGTGAAGCTAATTTTTCCTATCTTTCTGCAAGACACCAAGCCGTTGTCGTTGGAGATCAAGTTTCTGACTCTCTACCAGTGGCGTCTGGTGGGTTGTTGAACAGGTGGTGCACTTTACTTGCTCACTAAGTAGGTATTAAGATTAGAAATCACAAAAAAAAAACAACTATTTACATGTATATGTTGATTTTTTATTATTTTGTGTAATTGCTCGAAAAATTTCGACCATGTATAAAACTGACACACTTATTACATTTAGCAAGGAATCATGTTTTTTATTTTTTCTCTTAAATGCGTCAAATCGTGGATTCAGGTTTCTGTCTAAATCGATTCTCCGCCAAAAATATTGCATGTAAATTTTAAAAAGGGCCTTGGGGATCCGGCTAATTTTATATTAACTTTATTTTAAAAAGATTTATTACTGTCTTTAATATACCTAATAACTGTTCATTTTATCCCACACCACACACTGTACACAGTACAGAATCGAACCAAAACCAAAATAAAAAACAATTACTAAGGCTGAAAACACACCGAATAAAGCAAAACATGTTTTTTTGTTTCGTGAAACAAGGGAACATTGTTTCTTATGAGACTAAACACACCAAAGAAAACGAAACAAAACACATGTTTTTTGTTTTGAAGTGTTACGATGGTGGTTGTCGAAAATACATGCTATTGTACACGAGCAACACACACCGAATGCAACAAAACAGTTTCGAACCAGGGTCGTTGACGATAATTGCATACTTTCTTATGGCGCAACGCGCACCAAATGAAACAAAACATAAAAACAAAAGCAAAACAGAAAAACATGTTTCGTTGCCAATAGTTATACACCCCTATTACGATTGTCAATTATCAAATTGATAGTTGATAAACCTTGAAAATTGGGTTACAAAACTCAATTTATTAAAAAACTAATCAATTTTTCTTTTAAATTTTTCAATTTGCTTGCGTTTCGCAATGGTCTGAATCATTCTCAATGATCAAAACTTTAATCAGTTGGGTTTTTAAACATTGAATTAAAAATTTATCAACTATCAAATTGATAGTTGACAATCATAATAGGGGTGATAATCTTTCAGCCGGAGTTAAGCTTTTACGATATTTCGTATTTTGTTTCATTTCAACGCACTTGGTGTGTGTTCAAATAAAAAATGTTTTTTTGACTATCGAATAAAAAACGTTTTGCTTTATCCGGTGTGTTTTCAGCCTAACCTAACTCCTACAAACCAACACTATTTATTATTTGGTTTAGTCTCCATGTTGTATTTTCAATTTGTTTTAATGCATTAAAAATAAAATAAAGTTAAAAATAAAAAATTTTTTAATTAATTAAAATTGACGTTTTATTTTATTATTTATAGATTAACCTTTTTATTACAACATATAATTCTTTTTTGTTTTACAGCGACGCGTTTCGGATATAAATATCCATCTTCGGGCTTATGTTATACTTTACTGGTGTTTGTCAATTAGCTTATTTTATGTGGGTTCTGGTTTTGTTTTTGTAGTTATTCTATTGTGAATTATTTTTATTGTTTGCTTATGTTTGTCTCCTTTACTGCTGTTGTTCTCTTTGGTGTCTTATCGCTGTGTTGTATAGTGTGTTGTTTTTTATTGTTAATTTGTCGTTAAGTACTTTGTCCTGTGTTGTCTTATATTTTTAACCAGTCACGAATAGAGCGAAACAACATTACATATTCGCAGGCGCAGCGCATTCTAGTCAAACATAGGTTGCTCTCGTTAATCTTCGGTTCTCGTGCGCCGCACGAGAGCAGGCTCATTTCTCGATACATTTCAATGAAATATCTTTTGTCTCACGCGTCAGGGATATTAGCTTGTAACTCATACAAGTTATATTAGCAGTCCTCGTGCCCTCGCCGCCGAAGCGCACGAGAATTTTTACTTGCAGGGAAAGTAAGTCTTAATAGTAAAGCAAAGTGCTTACATTGTTTCGTCATAATTGGAAATTTGACTTGTTTGTTTATGTTCTTGTATGTTTAAAAAATAAATATTAATATGGTAATCTAAAAATAAAGATGCAGTAATATTTTGTAATTTTTAAATCTTTTGAATTGGTGGTTCAGCGCCTAGCGCACTTAATGTACAGCCGCCACTGCTCTCTACCCCTGTACTGTGAAGTTCCACAAGGATCAATACTGGGTCCAACTTTTTTCTCCATTTATGTTAATGAAGCTCCTAAATTGATTCGTCACTGCGATGAGCACCTATTTACTGGCGACCTTCAATTAATGAAAAGCTGTTCAGTTGGTATCATTGAAGACTGTGTGAGTAAGATTAATGAATACCTTTCCTCAATAAAACAATGGTCTGCGAAATGTGAACTCACTCTTAACCCACACAAAACTAAATGTCTTGTTATATCAAAAAGAGTTATTGATGCTTCTCATTTTCCAGCGCGATGAAACTTGGCAATACTCGAGGTGAATTCGTAAATTCTCATGAAGACGAACGATTGGGGCGACATCTCAAGCAAAGCGATATAATTCTATTAAGAAAGTAATATGTAGAGCGACCTTTTATAAAACCATGCTGATTAGGAACAATAAATGATTTATCATAAGAACATAACGCTTCACAAATAATAGCCTTAAAAAGTTAAGGAATCACAGATAACCTGGCAATAGGCCTGTAGTTTTGAACTTTTTTTCCCCTTTTTTATGTAAAAGGATTATGAAAGAACTTTTTCAAAAAGGGGAATGAACATGAAGACATAAAAAAATTAAAAAGAATAGACAAAGGCATGACAAGTGACGTTCACAGTTTTTCAAAATGATAGGGCGTATACCACCAGGACCTGGTATACAGCTTTCGTCAAGGTTAGATATAAACTTTACAATATTATCAGTATCAATGTTAAAGTTCATATCAGTCAAGTAGATAAAAGATTTCAAATGGTCAAAGGAGGCGGCGAAAATGGATAAGATATCAAATTTGTTTGAAGGCCTAAATGAAGTTTATACTTATTGGTATTAGCAGCGCAATTACCTTTAGCCTGCATCAGGTTACACCAAGGAAAGCATTTCTTAAATCTCCGATACATGATATAAAAATTGGAGACAAGCGCTTACTGTGAAGAAGCTGTTTCCAAGCACATTTGCATCTCAGTATGGTTGCAGTGTATTGTATAAGTCTACCCAATATATGAAAGCTCTTACCCTTATTATGCTATTATGCGCTATTTTGCATACTTACATCTTCCTCTTACGAATTCTTGTCAAAACACTAACCCCAAAACAAAAATGAATTTCAAAAAATCCAATTGTTACTTTTACCTTTTTCCAATTACCTACTTAATTTTTGAATATCTACCTTTACTCTTAATATTAAAATACCATCAACTCTCAAGGATGATAAAACAATCAATCAACAAAAGAAATCTATCTTCCAACAAACAACTTCTCAAGCAATGCAAAAAAAAAAAAAAACTTTCAAAAGTTCTCACAACTTATAAAAGATACTTTTAGAACGCCACACACAAATGAAATTAAATGAAACACTCAAGTAACACAATCCATCAAGAGCCACTTAGCATGCCCTCCAGTGAAATTACTCCAATTATTGTATGCCGTCCGCACTATCGAACTGGTTCGAGGGCGCGCATAACTATTAACGTTAATTAATTCATTGCAGGAATAAGAGCTCTATTCCAGCAGTCATTCGATTACAGATACGAGATACTCATGGTAGCGCTCAGCTACATACAGTAAATAATTGCTGCTTGCTCGCTTTGCAGTTCGCCTGCTTGTTGCCTTTGCCTGTTTTTGCTCACCCTAAGAGCGCAAGCGGCAGGCGGCCCACCGCAGACGCAAGAATCAGTGACGACGACGACGACGACGTCAAGTGGCTAATTGGCGGCGCTGTGTCTACAGTGTCCGGTTACCATTTAGTCCACAATTATTCTCAGGAGTAAATGGCAAGTCGTAGCCATTTTTATGGACTTGCTTTGTATGGATCCATGCTCCACCGTTCTTGGGTATTGGAAAAATTAGTTTCCTCTTCCTTATTACTTACAGACTGCTTGTGTTACGGCTGAAATCAACTGGTGGGCCAAAAGTTTCGGCCAGAAAATTGTCGAAATTTCTATGATGCTGTATTGAATGGTTTGGTTTGGTTTCGTCTATAAGTTTCGGACAAGAGAAACTTTTTTTTTTAAGGGAACTTTTTACAAAATTCACCACAGCATCTGCATGTTGATTAACATATAGTAGGCCTAAGAGAGCTTTGAGGTTCAAGGTGGTATAATAATGAACATTTCAAACAGCTTTTGGGTAGAAAATGTATCTCTCCAAAAAGAGACTAAATATGTTGATAAAATGATGTTGATATATATGTAAAAAACTTTCAAAGCCGTCGAAATGTTTATGTAGGTTTTTCACGTATAACTCTCAAACGATAAATATTAATAAAAAAAAAAATAAAAGAATTCCATAAAAAAGACTGATAGTTTATTCTATACAAAACTGTTTTGAGAATTTTGTTGGTTAATCTATTAAAAGAAAAAATATCAAAACAAAATTTGTCATTATGTTATTTAAAAGTAAGATATTAAAAATAAAACGACGACTGGGTTGCACGGACTTGCTCTTATGTAATAGACTAGGAATTTCAAAAACGAATGGCGCAAAATTTTAAACTATTTAGTAATATGTTAAAGCCATTTTAGTAAATTACTAAAGATTTCGCTAATTTTAAACGATTTTAACATACGACTATCTCTTAACATTTTACTAAAGTTAAAATCACAAACTGGTTACTTTAACTTTTAGTAATTTGCTAAATCCATATGAATTCTGTCATTTTCCTCGAAAAAAATTTCTTGCCAATTTTATTTGAAAGAGCTAAATTGTGTTTTAATTGTAATGGTTCGTGAGCTAATGGTTTTTAAAAGTAAATAAAATTATATAAAATGTTTTCGGAAGACGAAGATTTCGATATGTTTGAAGATTCAGCTTTGTACAGAAAAGTGCGATGATTCCCAAGCAAATCCTTTTGAAGAGCTGGACGATGGAGAATTATTCTCCAGGAATAGATTTGACAAGGCAACAGTTCGGTTCTTGGTTGAAAACCTGAAAATCCTACCGAATTACAATCCCTAGGCTTCCAATTTCACCCGAATTACAAGTACTAGTTACATTACACTTCGTTGGGAGAAATATCTATCCATCAGGCAGATGTTGGTAAGTAAACTTCATAATGGAACACAATGGATATACATGTGTAAAACAATTGACCTTATGGGAGCTTTATTTACAAAATTATTAATTTACACAACTTTTATTATTTAAATTTTTACGACGCGTTTCGAAAATAAATTCCATCATCGGGTTCAAATGACATAAAACGGTTCCACTGTGTCATCTAAGCTTTACAGTCCGTTGTTGTTGGCTGATGTGTGATGTTGTCTCTCTTGTTCCTTGATGTGTCTCAGTCTCTCAGTGCTGTGTCATATAGAGACACATCATGGAACAAGAGAGACAACATCACACATCAGCCAACAACAACGGACTGTAAAGCTTAGATGACAGTTTGGAAGGGTTTTATGTCATTTGAACCCGATGATGGAATTTATTTCCGAAACGCGTCGTAAAAATTTAAATAATAAAGTTGTGTAAATTAATAATTTTTTAAATGAAACAAACAACATAAAAATAATTTTTTCTATTTAGTTTATTTATTATATTGAAATTTTATCAAAACCGCAAAACTGGAGACGAAACACCAAAAATGATCTTATGGGAGCATTGTGAATGGAATGGTGCACATTGGGGAAAATAATAAAAAACATTCCGAAACAAAGTGCTTCGTTGCTCTCACACTTTATTAAATTTCCGTCATCCCCTTCAGAATTTAATGAGCTAAAATCGGGATTTTATAGCATTGCCAGGTTCCCAAAAGTGATAGGTGCGATCGATTGTACACATGTACAAATTAAGCGACCTGCAAGGGAAAAAGAAAATTACAAAATATATTGATGAGATGCCACAAATGTACGAATTACCAAATAAATTGTAGTGTAGGTTCTCACTTTGACTTCTGACTAATCAAATTATTAGGCCCGTTCCTCAGATTTTTTCACGACCTGTCATTGTTTGGACGTGTTCAGATGCACCGTTTTTAATAAAAGGCAATTAGTAATTTACTAGTTCGTAAAACGAAAAAAAAGGTCTAAAATTCTCCAAGAGCTAATAAATTACTAAAAGTTTAACAAATTGCTAACTAGTAAAATGTTAGCCCTGAATAATAGTTTGCTTAAAATTTTGCCCCAATGTTATTAGAGAAAACTGTTAATATAGATAAAATAATTTTTTTTAAATTCTTTTAGTAGATAGTAAAACATAAAAACAGAATGCTATGCAAATTATGCTCCAACAAAAATTATAAGTCTTTGCATTATTTTTTTTTTAAACAAGCTTTTAAATACAAAATTTTTAAAACATTCTTAAGAAAAAAATTTGGTACGCCAAACTTTAAGTTTTTGTTTTCGAGAAAAATACGGTTTTTGAAAACCATTTTTTAACATTTGTTAACATTTTTAGGTAAAATACATTTTTTTTTCTCACATCTTGTAGATTATATTGAGAAACTTTTATTAATCAAGTTTAAAAAAAATATAGAAGATAAAGAATAAGGTTTTCGAAATATTGAGTTTTGAAAAAAAAATTTAAACTTTTCTTAAAAATAATTTTTTTTTTTGAAAATTTGAATACACAAATCTGGTGCTGGGGAGCTTTAGCATAAAAAAAATTATCAAAATCAGTTGTACCGTTTTTGAGAAAATCAAAAACAAAACAAATGTTTCTATGGGGGGTACCCTCAATAATCATTTTTCCGAATTTTTTTTTTTGCTTTAACTAAATGAAATTTTTTTGTATTTTTATTTTTTAAATCTAAGGAAAGGTTTTTGAGAAAAAAATTCGTGTGGCAGGTATCGTTATTTTTGGCTTTAAAAAAAGGAAATAAAATGCACGACTGGATCGCACGAACAATAATCGTTCACACGTTTTCAAGATATTCAGCCTTATTGTGAGTTTCACCCGAACAACATTCCACCCGGAAAATTTGACATTTCACTTTTCTCCTATTGTGAGTTTCACCCGAAAAATTATTCATGTTCGAAAAATTCCCCTTATTGTGAACAATCATTTCGGGCGGAATGATATGCCATTGATAGCCATAATTTTCACTTATTTTTATTAGGCGAACGATAGCGTAATAAGGCGGAAAATGTAAGTTGTTTGTTTATTTTTTCAAGATAAGAAAATTTAAAATTCACGTTTTTTGTTAATTTGGCCGAAAGAATCCGGAGGAATCGACTTAGCAAACAAAAAATAATGACTGGTGAAATGAAAGTGCCTCCAAGAACGATATCACGTACTAGTTAAGAAGACCTTAGGCTTGGGGCTTACCGCAGAAGAACTGGACAACTCTTGACTGAGGCTCTGCGCAAAATAAGAGCGACAAGATTGCTAGCAAGATACGTAAACGGCCGACACAGAAAAATTTAACCGTCAAAATGACAGAATTTATGCCCATAGCTCCAGGCAAGCTGCTGAAAAAGTTGGAAGAGTCGAAAGAGGCCATCATCCAGCATCGGTGATGGTTTGGTGGGGTGTGTCGTATGATGGTGTTTCTAACTTGCATTTTTGTGAACAAGGAGTTAAAACACCTGCTTCCAACTACCAAAGTGACATTTTGAAGAAGGTTGTGAAGCTCTTAAGCAACACCTTATTTGCTGGCAAGCACTGGATATCTCAGCAAGATTCTGCGCCGGCACACAAAGCAAAAACAACACAACTATGGCTTAAAGACAATTTACCAGAGTTTATCGCCGCAGAAGATTGGACCTCGGGAAGCCTCGATATTATTCCGCTGGACTACCTGTTATGGCACATTTTGGAGGAGAAGGCTTGCTGTAAGCCTCACCGAAATATTGACTCTCTAAAAGCTGATTTGTTGAAGACAGTAGCTTCGTTTCCACTGGAATACGTGCGTGCGGCGATAGACGTGTGGCCAGATCGTTTAAGAAAGTGTTTAAAGGCTAAGTGGGGGCATTTTCAACAATTTCTGGTATATTTATATTGTAAATTTAATACTTAATAAATGACGTAAAAAGAATTTTGATTGCTTTTTTATTTTTTTAATAAAACGTGTTTTTGTTAGGGACAGAACTTATGGCAGGACTAGGTACAAACTTGCGTACAGCAGGCACGGTGTTTGGGCTACACAGCACTTACTTTGGAAATAAGTTTTCAATGTTTTCAACGTTGTTCAAGCGTAAGCATAAAGCGACTCATTTCGTTCCGCGGAGGTATGATATTGACTTTCTGTCAAAACTTCAAGCGGGAAACAGCTGCCAGTGTCAAAATAACGTATGATTTAAAAAGGAACTACTAGATGGCCCACCGTGTATATTCGATGTAGCTAATAACGCAGCGAAATACTTAGGTTTTCTTAAAAGATTCAGAAATTCTTTTTCTCTTCTGATCTGGCTATGATCTATAAGGCAGACATCTGCCCAAAACTTGAGTATGACTCTCATATATCTGGGCTTGTGCCCCAAAACTCATTTTAACCTGTTGGATAGAGTTTAGAATAGAGCCCTAAGAAAATATAGGAGGCACATCCATCCAGAGCACAATTTTGGTTCTTGCTTAACACCTGGAGAAGATTTTAAACAATGTCTTCCATCGTGCAAGAAATTTAATGGATCGGTTGGATGTTAAGCGGAGAATTCAGCTGAGCACTATAGGATATCAATAAATGCACCCTGAACATGGACAACAACTAGGTACATATTGTAAGCTACTTCATGAAAGATAGATAAAAAATTAGACAAAAATGCACACCTCTTGAACGAAATCCTGAATTCGCACATGGTCTCAATTCATATCGACTGATTTATTAAGACCGCGCAAAGTGTCCCAACCGGGATCTGTTGCAGGCTTGTGAATCAAGGCCGTCCGTTCTAAATTAATAATAATTAATTTTTCAAACCAAAAATTAAAAAGTTAATAATTCATTCTTCTTCCTAGAGTACCTTCAGCCATAAACTTATACATCTAGTTCAAAATAAGGTTATGTCATAAATTTGCAGGTTTACGTCCTTTTTAAAAATTCCAAGCAAATTGTTTTTTTCTTCTTCTTCTTGCAAAACCAATTGACACCCAATTTATCACAATCAATGTGTTGCCGACACAACGTTACATAGCCAATTGAAACCAATGACCAAAAGCTAAACACTTTCGACTTCAACTCAACCGAAGTATCCAAAAACCGATTACTAACTTCTCTTGCCATCCTATTATACACGCCTCCTGAGGGCCCTTGTCGACAGTATAATGAACACGTAAGGAAAATATTTGTTTCTGCTTCCATTTTGCCATCGAAATTGCCACATTCTATAAATTTCTCATACCGACTGTGAATCGGCCCCAGGACCATTTGCAATAAACGCACTACTTATTCATTGGATCAGGAGTCGTTTCGTACATATATACGAGTAGTGAGTTATGTGCTTTTAAAAGAATGTATCTGCACATCTACCTGAAGTCAATTACATGTGGATACTACTGTTAAGTAGCACTTTCTTTGCATCCCTGCGGCAGTGTTTCAAAGAACCGGTGGTATCGTGCTATCAAGCGAAACCCAAAAGCCCACTTTTCACAATGCGAATTCGGGGCATATATCTACCTTTATATGTAGGTATCTAATGTACATGTTGATGGTGCCGAAAGCCTCTGCACAAGACCGACCCGTCCTGCAATCACAAAGGAATGAGGAATTTCTCCAAATGATTTTTGGTCCAGCAAGAGTAGTGTCGGATGTTTCCACGCTTTGTCGGTCGGCTCGACGATGCAGTCGTTGGTGTAGCCTTACCAGACTACGAACATGAATACTTACTCCAGTAGTTCAATATAAGGTATTTGGAGTATAGCGCATAAATGCCGTTTTTGCCAAAGGTAACGTTACTGTCGTATTGGACAGAAGAAAGAAAAAACAATTTATTTTTTTATGTAGGTATACATATATGCATTTTCTGGAGGTCTCTTTTCCGTGAAGATCGGCCAGGTTCAGATATGATTTATGATAGTCAAGATGCCAAGCTCTGGGAGTATAATAATTATACTCTGGTTGTTTTATCTTTGTTTAAGTGAGGTTTAAAATTACCTGTAGAGGACTAGGTAACTTTACTTAACGAGATCTGGGGAAAGAACGGTTAAACTTGGGAAATAGAATCTAAGCTAAAAGCTGAACAAAGATTACTTCAATTAGCTTGTTTTTTTTTAATTTCGGAAAATCATAACAGATGCTATTTTTGATTTGACGCTGTGTCATACACTTGAACTTATGAGATGACACTTCGCTATAAAAATAGTTCCTGCCCTTTCGTTTATGTGTCGTGAGTACATTAATCATATTGTCGTGCACGTGCCACTGATTTGTTTTGTTTACAATATTGGCTTTTGCGTGTTGGGCGTACATTTTGTTTGACTTCTAAAAACAGAATGAAAGATATTCAAAGGAGAACAATTTGATAGCTTAATATTATAGTATTTCGAATCATTCGACACACCATTTTGAAGTGACTTCTTTTTTTAAGAATGATAGGATGGGTCAAACTTGCTTTGATTTTCTTGATACCATGAAAAGTTGGTTGCTTTTAAAAATACTCTAGATCATAAGTTCCAGATTTTAAGGTTGCCATTTTGTTTTTCTTATACAAATTGTATTGCCGTTCTCTTATGTCAGGTCTCATACTAAGATGAATGCCACCGAAGTTACGCTATTGCTACGCAATAGATTAATATTTTTTAGTAATTGATTTTATTACAAAAAAACTTAATTAAACTTTGTCCCCCGTATTTTATATTAGTTACCTGGAATATTGAAACAGTCAAAATCAAATGCACGACTGGGTCGCACGAACTTGCTCCTATGTAAAAGACTAAGAATTTCAAAAATGAATGTTATTAGAGAAACTGTTCATAAGCATAAAATTCATTTTTTAAAAGACTAAAAAAAACTTCTTTAGTAGTTAAAGCAGATATAGATTAATGCAAGAACAAAAATTATAAGTCTTTGTAGAGGTTTCTTAAAAAATAAGATTTTATATAAAAAGTTTTTAAAGCATTTTTAAGAAAAAATGTTGGTACGCCAATTTGAAGTTTTTATTATTGTATGAATAAAAATTGAATTTACAAAAAAAAAGTATCGAGCCGTTTTCGAGATATTGAATTTTCCAAAAAACAAAAAAATATTTTTTTTTCAAAATTCAAAAAAAAATATTTTTCTTAAAGTTTTGAAATGCAATGTTTTTTAAACTTTTTAAAAGCTTCTCTTTACGAAATTTCATTAAAATCCGTTGTGCTGATAATGAGAAATTCAAAATTTTAAAAAATCGTTCTATGGTAGGTACAGTCAGTAATATTTTGTTTTCAAATTTTTTGTTTATTAAATTACAGATATTAAAAAATAATAGAAAGAAAAAAAAATTTAGGCAAAATTCTTGAAACCGTTTTCGAGAAAAATACGATTTTCGAAAACAATTTTTTAACATTGTATGGAGGGTAACTTTATTTTTAAGTGAAATGAATTTATTTTTCTCATATCTTGTAGATTATTTTTTCAAACTTTTATTTATCAAGTTTTGAAAAAATCGAGCATGGGGTTGTCGAAATATTGTGTTTTCAAAAAAAATTTTTTTTAAAAATCCAAAAAAAATTTTTGGGAAAATTTGAATACACAATAATATTCAAACTGCTGGGAAGCTTTAGCATAAAAAAATGATCAAAATCGGTTATACCGTTTTTGTGAAAATCAAAAACAAAAAAAATGGTCCCAAGGGGGGTACCAAAACTACTCATTTTTTTGGAAATTTTTTTTCAACCATTACCTAGGTTTAATTAAATTAAATTTTTTTAATTTTTTTTTTTAATCACTGCGACAGTTTTTGAGAAAAAAAAAATATTTATAAAATTTCGAAAAAAAATCGTATGGCAGGTACCGTTATTTTTGGTCTTAAAAAATCAAATCAAAAAACATCCGGGGGTAAAAAATTAAAACCCATATCTACCAAGTTTGAAAAAAATCGGCCGAGCCGTTAGCTGTAATCGAACAGACAGACAGACAGACAGAATTGCCAGACCCACTTTTTTGGTCTTCGCTATCATCGTAATGTCAACTTTGATCAAAATCTCGAGTTCGATTTTTTTTACGAATGCATAACTTGCCTTATAGTACCATAAGTTGCAAGTAAAAATCAATAACTAGGATATCGATCGAATTTCCAGCACTGGCAATTTGATGTACCCAGTCTCCTTACAATAAAATCGTAGTGCAACTCGATTCTGTTTCTTATGTTAGTATTGTGAAAGACATTTGTGCAAGAAGTCGTGAATTGTCCGTTCAGAATATCAGTCCTTTGATAGGTTTTTACAAAACAAATTTGTATGTTAGTAGGCATCTTTGTTAGCATTATAGTATAAGTTTAAATTAATTTTCAACTTGCTTAAATTTTTCTTATCTCAACTATTGCAACTTTTATGCTAGGCGCGCACATTCAATTTTTAGTTTCGCAACTGCTTGGTTCGAGCAACTAAAAAATTTGTGTTTTGGCACAAACAAAACGATTGCCTAAAATGAGTTCGCTATTTTGAGTAACATATAATTATATGCACCTGCGCGGAGATTCAACAAAATAGTTCATCTGTTTTCTATAAGTAACCAAACAGTCTTTGTATTGAATACTATATATACTAAAAAAACGCGGGACCTGATGGTATTCCGAACTTATTTTTAGTACGATACCAATTACAAAATGTTTAAAATTAAGAATGAGTTAGTAAGCTACTTTAAAAATAGCAAATAGTTAAGGAGTATCATAAAAACCAACCAGATAAAGAGGAAAACAGAGCATAGAGACCTTGGAATTACATTTGATTCCAAATTCTTATTCAAATCCCATTATAATTTCATCATACAAAAATCGTCAAAGGTTAGTATTTTAAAATAGCCAAATCTTTTCTTCAATTATTTAATATGTTAAGTAGGAGTATCCTAGAATAGGGTGCTGTTGTATGGTTTCCTATTTATACAATAGAAGGAATTCAGTGTAAATTTACCAGTGTTAACAGTGGCGTAGATAGCTTTTCGCTATGGGGGGGGATAGATCTAGTTCGCTCATTTTTTTTTAAGTTTTAATAATTAAAAAAAACAAATAACAAGACTCTATTGAATTCATTATGTATGCCATAAAAAAATTATATTTTTTAAAGATAATCGGCCCTAGCGAGGTATCCGTTCGGAGCGGAAAATTCTCCGATTTTGTACGATTCGGAGGATTTTTGCTTCGAGGTATTCTTCCGAACAGCTGTTCGGAATTTTTCTCCGACATTATTTTAAAGCACCCGGTGAACTGCGTTGAAGTGCGATCAAGTGCTTTATTTGTGAAATTTCTGACAGCTAAATGCAATTGTTTTTCCGATTTCGTCCGACACAAATTCTTCGCGGAACAAATTGCGCCAACGCATTTGTGTATTATTTTTCTTTCCGATGGAATACCTCGAAAGCAATTTGAACCTCCGACAAAGTATGCGTTGCGGACAATTTTCCGTTCCGAACGGATACCTCGCTAAGGCCGAATATCGATACCTTCCCGTAAGAATGTATTAAGCGACAATTTTTTCGAAAATGACTTTTTGATGTAGAACTGTACTAGAAGTTAAGCACCACATTTTGACCTGGGTTTCACTGCCCTATCATGTATGCAAAAGAAACTAGAGAGAAAATAAAATTGTAGCAATCGCCAAGTTTTCTCACTGGAATAATGGTGCTCCCTGAAATTTGTATTATCCGCCAGTAAAATTATGCTAAGCGAAATTTTTAAAAATATTATTGTCTTAAGCAACCAAACGTCCACGAAAAAAATTGTTAGATGTCGCTTAGTTTAACCGAAATTTTCGCTTAGCACACTCATCCAAATAGAACTTGATCCATTTTTGTCGCTTATAATACTCCACATATGGTTGTCTTTGCTTTTAAATATTTGTCTATCAAGTAGGCTACTACTTTTTTCCCATTTATTTTTTGTTTTTGTTGTCAGTAGTAACTAGGTCACTTGAGACTGGGAATTCTGAGCCAGAAAGAGATAGCACTATGTTTGAGTGAGATAGGTGATAAGCAGTTAATTTTGCGGTTAGGGCAATGAGTTGTGGTGAGACGATAAGGATTTAGTGTTATGTTGTCGGCGAGTAATTGTTTGAAGTTTGTTTGTCGGCATGTGACGCGTGCGGCCGGCGCTTGTATAAAATGAGAATAATAATAATAATTATTCAAAAGCGGTTGTAGTTTGAAATTTCAGAAATGATTAGAATAAAGAATTTCAAATATAATAGTATGATGGTAATGAATGAGTAAAAAAAACCAAACAAAATAGATTAAAGCGCAATGGGGTTGATTAAAATATTTTTGGTGATAAGGTATAATAATTCAAAGCGGTTGTAGTTTGAAATTTCAAATTGGGGTTAGAAGATAAGAATTTTAAATAGTAATGTTAATAATGAATGAGTCAGATACATTGAAATTAAAAATAAATTTGAATAGAAATGGGTGACTGATGTATAATGAATAATGATAAGGTATAATAATAACGTTGAGAATTCAAAGCGGTTGTAGTTTGAAATTTCAAAATGGGGTAGGAGATAAGAAATTTTTAAAAAGCGGTTGTAGTTTGAAATTTCAAATATAACAAATGAGTCCGTTAGCCGTTGTGCAAATGAATTTAAAAAGATTAAAGAGGAAACTGTTTGGTTGCTTTGGCGGAAGTAGTTTTTGAAATTTCAAATTTAATATATTGAGGATACTGTTGAGGAGTTAAAACTGTTATGAGTAATTAGTTTACATTTACCTGTTGCATTGTAATAACGGGGAAAAACCAAAATGTTTTGGTGCGAGAGATTGAAACACGACGAAACGTTTTGTATATGTGAAGCAGCATGGGAAGAGATACGATTTGCCGATATATTATTTTATTCAGATACCTTTCAACTTGGTGCAACACCTGAACATGGGGGAGAGTGCACAATACTTCACTTAAGGAATGGGGAGACAATTCCCTCAATTTTAAATTTTCGTTTACAATTTCAACACTTACAACATGTGCGTTTGAGAGTTAAAGGAGGAGAGATAACTATATTTGGATCAATTTATCCTAATTCAAGTGTTATTAATCGGAATGAGAGAGAGTATCCAATTCTGTGTCCATTCAGTGAAGCAGAAATAATTAAAAAAACAGAAAAAAGTCGACGACAACATCAATATGGTCGTAATGGAGAAACAACTAAATTAAATCAATCAACTCAATTAAATAAAAAATTTGGCATGGATATGTCTTAGTAAGAAAATCATTGTTTTATTAAAAATATCAACAAAAAAATAAAAATTTTATCTCCATACCAAATAATTGTCTTTAGATAGTGTTTTGACTTATGCATGCGGTTTGCAAATATAATGAAATTGGAATTTAGTTATGTTTATCAAATTTTAAGGTAAAAATATAAAAATTGAAATGTATAACCGCAATGTCCGTTTTTGTTTTGTTTTTATTTAAAAAGAAAAACAATTTCAAATAAAGAATTTAAAACCGCAATGTCCGTTCTTATTTGTATTTTAAAAAGAAAAGCCATTTCAAATAAATAATATAAGACCACAATGTCCGTTATTTTTTAAATTTTTATAAAAATTTAAGAAAGAAACAATTTGAAGATAAAAACGTTAAACCTCAATATCCGATTTCAAAAGAGTAGAATTAATGACTAAGAATGCAAAATTTATTTTTTCAGTTTTGAGATAAAATATTTGTTTATGTTTTCTAAAAGTTATCAATTGTTATGATAAATTTCAGACTATAAAAGCTGTACGTTCTTGCTTTTTTTAACTCAGTTTAATTACTTATTTTCAAAAGTGAACTAAAAGTTAACAAAAAAAATCTAACAAAATGTCTTTCCTAAAAAAGATAAAAGCGTCAGTTAATAGCCAAAAAAGAACAAATAAGCCTATACTTGGACTATCGAAAATTATCCAGAAGCAACATTTCCCCATTGTCGGCTCGAAGAGGGTCAACGGAAGATTTGGGGAACAGATTCTTCTGGAACTAGAAGAATGTGTTGTGTTTCTTCCGAAACGTTGCAACACTCAGCTAAGTGACGAAGATCTCTCCAACCTGGAAAAATGCTGCTTTGAGGTTGTTGAGCCTTATGGAGAGTTATCATACAGCATTGATTTTCATTTAAAACCGGAGTTTTTAAATGAAAATCAACAAAAACAACAACCGCAACAACAACAGCAACCCCAACAACAACAACAGCATCAACTTCAACCACAACCACAAGGACAACTGCAAACTCAACAACAACAACAACAACAGCAGCAGCAACCTCAACAACAACAACAACTTCAATTCCAACAGCCCACAACGTCAACCAGATTGCATAAATCTCGGAAGCAGAAGCATGAAGAGGTAATAATTGTACCCACTCCTACTTTATTCTTCGATGATGAGAATAATCTTTTAAATTCTCAAAGATTTATGTAAACAAAAAAATTGATCAAAAAAAAATACAACACAAAAAAAAAAATAAAAAAATTGTTTTTTCTTTATGGATTTGATTTGATGTGTGCTTTTTTCTTCTTTTGATTTTTCAGCGATTCAAAATATTGACTGATTTTGAGACCACGGTCAAGAGATTCAATTTGAAGGGGCGTAAGATTGATTTTCTTATAAATCCAGTCCCAACTCAAGAAGAGCCTACTTCTTGGATAAAAAACGCCATAGAAGACATCTTAACGCTGGCCTTGCAAGATCTTTGTCCTACCGATAAGGTAGGCGTGACATTCAGTGGGAAAAGCTTCACAGTCGACCGTGGTAGTGGTTGGATTAATTTTAAGAACTGCTCTGAATTGAGTTTTTCCAACGTATGGGAGATGATAAGTAAAATTTTCCAAAGCAACTCTAATGGACTTACCACTGACAATTTTTGCTTATCAGTAACTTCGGTTAAGATACCACTTGGAAAAGGTAAAAAATCTTCCAGAATGTACAATAACTTTGATGAAGAGTGCATTAAGCGACAAGGAATAGTTTGCATAAAAAATTATGATAATCTATGTTTACCGCGTGCTTTGATTGTAGCAAAAGCATATGCAGACAATGACGTAAATTTCGCTAAAGTAAGAAGAGACATTGGAAAAGTGCAAACAAGTCGAACAATTTCACTCTTAAATGAAACACAAATTGACATACCGATGAATGGTTGTGGAATAGAGGAACTGAAATTGTTTCAAAATTATTTTAAAGACTACAAAATAACGGTGTATGAATACGGAACCAAGGGCAGAAAAATTATTTATGAAGGAGTTTCTAGTTCCAATGAGAAGAAAATACATTTACTATATTTCAATAACCATTTCAATGTTATAACATCATTAACCGCTGCATTTTGCTGTGCATACTATTGTGAAAGTTGTCACATACCCTACAACACTAAAAGTGACCATCGCGTATGCAACAAACTGTGTTCTCAATGTCAACAATCTCCAATTTGTTCAGAGACAAAAAATCAAATTGAGTGTATAGACTGCAACCGCCGTTTTAAAGGAACTACTTGCTATGACAACCATAAAATGTCTGGGTCATCAGGAAAACAATCTATTTGCGACCAAATGAAAAGATGTCACCTTTGCCTAAAATACTACGGAGGAACGCGAGATCATATTTGTGAAGAGTTTTTTTGCAAGCATTGCAAAATTCATGTACCGAAAGACCATTTGTGTTACATTCTCCCCAACACAAAAGAACCTAATCTCAAAAAGGTACTTTATATATTTTATGATCTTGAGTGTCGCCAAGAAAGAGTCATTGGGTACAAAGATGAGGAGGAGACACAAATCGAAGCAATAAAACAACATGAACCAAATTTGTGCGTATTTCAACACAAATGTGATCAATGCATAGACCATGAAGATTTGTATTTTTGTCAAATTTGTAAGCTGTCGATAAACATACTAAACGGTGACATGATCATTTCAAAATTTGTTCATCATGTGCTTGAAGTGAGAAAGCTTTTTAAAACAGTAATTGTGATAGCCCATAATGGTCAAGCCTACGACCATCAGTTTATATTGAATTACATTTTAAAAAAAACACAATTAAGCCCTGAACTAATTATGCGAGGAACGAAAATATTGGCAATGTATCTTGGTAACGTTAAATTTATCGACTCAATAAATTACTTCCCCATGGCCTTATCGAAACTCCCGAAAGCCTTTGATTTAGCTCCAGTTCTCAAAAAAGGTTACTTTCCGTATTTATTCAATACAAAGGAAAACGAACAATACGATGACAAATTGCCAGCATTGGAGTTTTATAGCCCAGATACAATGAAAACAGAGGAGCGTGATAACTTCTTAAAATGGTATTCGGAACATAAAAATGACAATTTTAACATGCAACACGAAATTGTGGAATACTGTAAGAGCGATGTAAAGATATTAGCAGGAGCTTGCTTAAAATTCAGAAAATTATTCCTTCATCAAAGCAATGTTGAACCATTTTTAGAAGCGATAACAATTGCATCAGCATGTAATCTCCTCTTCAGACGAAACTTTCTAAGGCCAAACACTATCGGTTTGTTACCTAGAAAAGGGTACAGATGCATAGATAATCAATCTATTCAAGCAATTCAGTGGATGATTTGGGAAGAAAAAAGAAGAAGAATTAGCATCAAGCATGCATATAATGGGAGAGAAGAAGTCATAAACGGGGTAAAAGTAGATGGATTTTGTCAAGAAACTAAACAAATTTTCGAATTCCATGGTTGCTATATTCATGGTCATCCTCTATGTTTAAAACACCAACGCGATGAACCTTTGTATGAAAACAAAACAGATACATTAAATCTAAGACATGAGAGAACAATAGCTAAAACTGAACGATTAAGAAAGTTTAACTACGAAGTAATTGAAATGTGGTCGTGTGAATTTCACCATCTTCTTAAGAAATTGAATAAAGAAGAATTAAATTTTCTTAATACCCATGAATTAATTCAAAACTCCCCGCTGAATCCTCGCGATGCTTTTTATGTTGGACGAACTGGCAACTCATTCAATTATTACAAATGTAAGCAAGGTGAAAAAATTCATTACATAGATATTTGTTCTCTTTATCCATGGGTCTGCAAAACCGGAAAATTTCCCATTGGTCATCCTAAAATTCATGTATATGGTGATGCTAACTGTTCAACAGCAAAACTACAACATATGAACGGTATTGTAAAGTGTAAAATTCTTCCTCCGGAGCGTCTACTTCATCCTGTATTGCCTATGAAACAAAACAATAAATTGATGTTCTCTTTATGCAGAAGCTGTAGCGATGAAAAATATTTAGGACAAATGTGCACTCATTCCGATGAGCAACGAGCATTGATTGGAACCTGGGTAGTCGATGAAGTTATGAAAGCAGTTCAAAAAGGATATACTATACTTACTGTTTTTGAAATATGGGAATATGATATAGCGGAATATAACATAGAAAAGAAATCTGATGGTCTATTCACATCCATGATGAATAAATTCCTCAAAATAAAACAAGAAGCATCAGGATGGCCAAGTGAATGTTCATCTCACCAAGAAAAGATGAAATATATTGATGATTTTCTTGCTAAAGAAAATATTCAGTTGGAATATTCTGAAATTAGCAACAATCCTGGCAAAAGGTCACTGGCTAAGTTGATATTAAATTCGTTTTGGGGAAAATTTGGACAAAATGAAAATCAAGTTCAAACGGCCATTTTGAACAACTCTTCAACATTGTTTCACCTACTTACACATCCATCGGTGGAGGTGTCACACATTCTCCCAGTAAATGAAGAAAACATTGTGGTTAACTTTGAAATGAAAGAAGAAGCAGCCGACTCTTTATCGACAGTTAACGTATGTATTGCTGCTTTCACGACTACCTTAGCACGTCTTAAGCTCTACACATATCTAGAGAGCTTAGAGGAAAGAGTCCTATATTATGACACTGATTCGGTTATATATGTAAGCCGCCCAGGAGAATTCCAACCACCTACTGGTAAATTTATCGGAGATATGACCGATGAACTACAAAGTTACGGCCTTGGAAGTTATATAACTGAGTTCGTAAGTGGAGGACCGAAAAATTATGCTTTTAAAGTATTTGGTACTGATACTAATACTGAACACGTTGTCTGCAAGGTAAAAGGTATTTGTCTCAATCATGAATCATCACAAAAAGTTAATTTTGATTCAATTAAGAATGCTGTATTGAATTCTTCTTCGTTTGATAATGAAAACAGCATACTTATAAGAACAAATAACATTAAAAGAACTCAAGAGCATGAAGTTATTACCTTACCAGAAACAAAAACATACAAGGCAAGAGCAGAAAAACGCCGATTTTTGGAAGACCATAGTTCTCTACCATACGGTTATAGCAGGCAGTTTTCAAATTCAACTAATGCTTCTCACAACTTCTGAAATAATAAAAAAATTTTTAAGAAAAAAATGTTTTGATTTTTGTTTTTTTTTATAAAAAGAATACAATCTTTGCTTTTTATTCACTTAAGAAATTTCTTAAAAGGTAAACATTCTGAAGTGCGCAACATTTCGCATGGCTTTGACATTTTATTTGATTAGGATAAATTCTTCTGAGTTCCTTTAAATTTGCACAGGTAAAAAAATCTTCTACGTTTTTTACTTCTACATTTTCATTACTAAGTACTTCTTTAAGCCATTGTGCTTTTTCAATTCCTTTGACGTAGACAGTTCCATTTTGGATTTTATTTCGAAGAAATATTTTTACTTTTGTAAAATTAGTACTCCCTCCATTCCAAGTCAATCCATGATAATTATTATACAACCAATGAGCTTCTCTTTGAAGTGATGCAGGTAACAGACTCAAATTACATGGTGGTGTAACAATGAAATGATGATGATGATGTTCATCATATAGTACAGCTAATTCTTTTAGAATAAAGTCTTTATTGAATACTCCAAAGCCTTGAAAGTCCACAATAAAAGTATTCATAATAAAAAAAAAAAAAAAGCTAATAAGTATGTTCTCGATAAATTCACTTTGTGTACTGACAAGGTTATATATCAGCACATTCAATTTAAGTCAGTTTGTGAACATCTCCCGTAATAGGATTATATTCTATTATACGATCATGAAGAATCAGACAATATACTGTTGTGGAAGAAGGGATCGCAACATTTGTTTTTAGCTCAATTTTTACATCCACAGGTCCAGTTTTAATTGATTCATTTTGTCTAGAACAATCAAATACTATAATCGGTGCCATATCTTTAAAATCTTGTCGCGATAAAAGTGGTTGTGACTCCTTTTGATAGTAGGATTCTTGGAATTTACTGTACATTTCATAGAGAACAGCATATCTGTCTAATTTAAATTTAAGATTTAAGTCTTCACGAGGGTAATATTCTGAATTTAAATGCAATTTTGCGTTACTAATATCACAATGGTCAAATTTGCTACTGTCCTTATTTCTTTGATTTTTTCTATCAGTTTGTAGAGCAATAATAACATATCTGGGCTTCTCAAGTTGACTTGAAGTTTTGACAGTCCACACATGATCAGTTGTGGTTGGTAGTGTTGGATATTCATACATTTCCCAAGTTCGAAAGTGCATTTGAATTGATTTTGATTGTATTTGTTTAAACAACGTTAGTTTATTAGAATCGGACAAGGTTATATGTGGAACTCTCCATTGTAATTTAAAAATTGAGAGTTTTAATTCTTCGTTATCTTTTGAATAATAAGAATTTTCATTAGTTCTAGTACGAATTAGAACTAATTCATGCCTTGCATTTATAATGATTTTCTTATAGTCTTCAGCGAATCCTAAAAGATTTTTTAGAGGTATACAGAAATTAAAAGTACTCGATGTGGCTGAAGTACTTGTATTAATAAACCATGATGCATTTTCTAAACTTTTACTTTCATTTTCGTTCAAGGATACGTAATTTTTTAATGTTGTTGTGATGCCAACGTTTTTATTGTTCTCAATTTGTATTCCATTGAGTTCATAATGTATTTCGTCGAAGAGAAAGGCTATACCATTATTAGTTAATTTTGATGTAGAAAAGGTTCCATCTGCTTTAGTTAGACTCCCCTCTAGATAAATGAAGCTTTCACTAGGCAAAATACATAAGTCCTGTTGTTGTATAGGGATACGTATTTCATCACTTGGATTGAATGATTGAAGAAATGGCGAATAACTATGGTACTCGATTTTAGTTATACTATTATCATAGCTAGGTCCGTTGGTAATATTTAAAATTTCATGCATATTGCTTTTATTTAAGTTTAAATCCTAATTGAAGAAGATATGTTTTGTTTTCAGGTGATAGTTTCGGTGTTGACAGTTGTGATAGTTTCGGTGTTGACAGTTTTACTGCTTTCGGTAAACTAATTGAATGATGACCTTTGGTATCTGTTATATTATTATAGATTAACATTATTTTTGTGCCTGAGTTAAATGCAATCGGATTGTTATTCTTTCTCCTCTAAAATTAACTAATTCTCCGTCTTGGTCTACAAGTTTTAAAGTAACAGTACTTATTCGTTTGACATTCACTGGTAAATAGATTACATTTTTTGGAACTTCTATGATTTTATAACCTGCTCCTGCTTCAGGTGAAAACTCATGTATTGAATGCAAAAGAATGTTATTTAAATAAGACCCGGTAATTATATTACACTCAACACGTATTACGTTTACCTTATTTATATCAACAGGTGAGTCTGATACATGTGTATCATCTTCAGAAAGAATAGTTCTACCAAAACCCAATAATTTTCCAATAGTTCGCTCCTTATTGAAATATATTTTCTCGTTTGCTAAGATTTCACATTTCATCGTGCTGCTATTTGCTTCAATACGAACTTCTGTGACAGAATTTCGTGCTATTAATTCTTCGGAAATATAATCTTGAATATCGGCGATTTCATATGTTCCTTCAGGTATCTCAATTTCATACTCCCCTATATGGAATAAGTTATTGCGTTCATCAATATTCGGTATAGAATTATACGAATGAAAATCAATTAAGCCACAAACGTAGTCTTGATCTAGATTTATAGGTGGAAAATAGTCGACAGATAGAACAGAAGTTGTTCCGCTAAGTGTAAGTGTCATCGACATGATGATAAAAAATACAATGAATTATTTGTACTTAAATCTTTTTATTTATTTAAAAATAACAATCATATAAAAATTTCAAACATAAATGCCCACAATTAAAAGAGTCATAACTTTGATATTGTTTATAATTGTAGTTAATGTTTTCACCTAAATAATTAATAATTTCAACAGGAGGCTGAAGATTCCCAAAGCTATCAAAATATTCGATTTGTTTACCTTTTTTATAATACGCTACCCAATGTGTTCCAGAACTATTTGAAGAATCAAGATTAACAATTCCGCACTCATTTTTCATTGGTTTACTCTTTGGTAAATTGTCACGCATGAATACACCACGAAAATTTGGAAAATTTTTTTTAGCAAAATTTGATAAATCTATTTCATTTAATGCACGATTGGGTAACGTACTTAGAAGTTTTTTGGCTGAGGTTGTACATAAAGTCCAAATCCTTTTTTATAAGGTTTAATGTGTAAACCTTGTCCTTGTCCAATGGCATAAGATTCCATTTTAAGATTGTGACGTTGTTTTTCCTCGAGGTCTTTTTTAGCAATACTTATATCGTTGACAGCTTTAGCTACTCCTGCAGCTCCACCTGTTAAAGCTCCAAGAGCTGATAACCCCGCGAATAGAGGAACGAGAAAGGGAATAGCTCCACCCAATTTTGGTACAGGTATAACTCTAGGTATTTTAATTTTATTATTGTTTTTATCAACTGACTTTTTAGCAGAAGATAATGCTGTTTTTATAGTTTTTTCTAAACATACAGATTTTTTACGCTTCTTAAGATTATTCTCAATCAATTTAATCATTCTCTTAAAGGTGAGTTTTTTGGATTTCATATTGTCTTTCTTTTTAATTTTTTGCTTTGTTGTTTTATTTCTTAAGTTCGAACAACCCATACCAAATTTAACTTTACCCTTCATAAGGTTAGTAACTAATAGTGCATTTGCTCGTTCAACTATATTAGCGTCTTTCGATTTAACACGTTGCCAGGCCTTTTCAGATAAAATCTTATCAGCTATGTGTCGATCGGATGTATTTTTAAATTTGGAATAAGATATATCATGCTCTTTGCACGCTTGATCAAGTAAATTTATTCCAGAATCACCTCGAGCTATACGTTCTTGTAGTTTTGTTCCGGGTCCACAGTACTGATAACCAGGTAGATGTAGTTCAAGTGGAAGCTTGTTTATTAATGTGTTTAATAAGCCTTCGCCTTTTCTTATATTTGGTTGAATGTTTGATTTCTTTTTTGAATAATCAAACATTTTTTGTATTTAGGAATGTTTGCAATAGAATGATCCGACACAGTATGACCGTTTTTTAAATATATACTTCATTTTTATAAGAAATTATTTAGTTTTCATCATAATGCGTTTTGTTGAACAAGCATGCCGATTGCCAATAAAAAATGTCGATCTTACTAAAACTGATAAAGCAAAGAAAAAGCACAGTGAATTATTTCCAAATAGTATAAGAGGTTTAATTACTGGACCTTCAAACTGTGGAAAAACTAATGTCATGATGAGTTTACTACTACAACCAAATGGATTAAAATTTGAAAATATATACCTATGTATATTCTAAATCCCTACATCAGCCAAAGTATACATTTTTAGCTAAAGCTATAAAACCAATAAAAAATATGGGTTTCTTTACTTTTTGTAATAACAGTGATGTTACTACACCTGAAGAGGCTAAACCAAATTCAATATTTATTTTTGATGATATTGCTTGTGAAAAACAAAACACAGTACGAGAATACTTTAGTATGGGCAGACATCATCACATCGATAGTTTTTACTTATGTCAAACGTATACAAGAATACCGAAACACTTAATTCGAGATAACGCAAACTTTCTCATCATCTTCAAACAAGACGAAATGAATTTAAAACATATTTACAATGATCATGTGAATTCAGATATGACGTTTAAATCATTTCAAAACGTGTGTGCAGAGTGTTGGAATACAAGTTTTGGTTTTATGGTTATCGACAAGGACAGTTCCTTGAATGAAGGTCGTTATAGAAAAGGCTTTGACTGTTTCCTTAAGCTATAAAATAGATTATATTTATACTAATCATATCATATGTATAGAATTGTTCGGTGAGAACAGTACAAAGAAGTTAAGAGAGCAGTTTATAACAGTTAAAATCGGTTTAATCCAGTTATGAGACCAGTACAAAGCAGTTAAGAGAACAGTTTATAACAGTTAAAACGGTTTAACCACACTTTTGAATATCAGTATAGTAATGTTATATGAAAGCAATATAGAACAAATTAACGAAGAAATTATATCAGTACAAAGTGAATCAAACAAGTTCGAGAAATATTATTCGTCAGTTAAAACTAGTAACCTTAATATCAAATTCAATCTAAAACCCTTTGAGCGAATTATCCAACAACTACGAAATATATTCACCTGTTGCTTATGTGAGAAAAAATAAAAAAAAATATCAATATGCTAAATACAGACGTAAAAGTAACAGAAGAGTTGATTAAAACTACAGACGCTCTCCGAAAGAAATATAGAGCTCTTAAAATTGGTAGAGAAGCTTACGAAACTCAAATTGAGGAAACTCTGAAGCCTATTACCAAGCCACTAAACGAATTGGTAAAAAAATCACAACAAAAAGAGGACTATCAACCAGATCACTTTGTTGAAATTAAGAGTCGTCCAAAGAAAATAAAACTCAACTCTGAACAAAAGTCACAACAACAACAACAACAAATTGAACTTGTGAAGAAACAACTTAACACGGATGACTTCGAAACACCTAACACTTCCACTACATTGGATGATTTATTAACTGTTTCAGGTAACAATTCTTCAAAGAAAAAGAAAATAAATCTTCGTAGATTAACCGATCAGATATCAGAAGAACAAATTCACCAACTACCCCAAGAATATAAAGATCTATTTATAAATAATTCCAATACGCTAGATAAAACGTATGGTTTATATTTCAAACATGGAAAATGGTACATTGGTAATGGAGAGCTTAGTATTCTTGATAAAAATATTAAGATTAAAAATAATATTTTTGAAGGTACAAGTGGACTGTATGAACTTTTATTTAAGAAAAACCCTAATAAAAACACTTACACTGATACAGATTTAAAAAATTACAAAACCATCTTAATTGACACCAATGCACATAGAATCGGTAATGATTCACAAAATCAAATACATGGGAATCGTGGGTATAAATATAGAAACATAATAAAAAAAATATTAGGGTTATCTGATAATGTAACAACACAATCATCATCAGCATCACCAATATCATCATCACATCAGCTATCGGCTTCAGGAAGTGGTCTAATGCAATTTTCAAATTCCAAGAAAGAATATATATATTGGGATGATCCTAATGAGCTAGTAGATCGAATAAGAATTCTTATTGCTTCACAGCAAGCAGGACACAGTAATCACTCTAACGAAATTATTTCAATTATCGAAGAACTTAAAGAATCCAATATTATTGAATAAGCAAAAAATGGGTGTTGATAAGTTTGGCCGTTATTCGCATAGAGCAGCACCTAGGGGAGCTAGAGGAGAAAAAGGCCCGCCTGGTGTAGAGGGGAAGCAAGGATTACCCGGACCACCTGGACCACCTGGAGAAGGTTTTCTTATAACCGAAAATAACGATTTCAATATAAACCAGAAACGATTGCAAAACCTTCATGAGCCAGTAGAACAGACAGACGCTGCTACAAAACACTATGTTGATCAAGAAATAGCTCAGATGAAAAAATACTTTCAAGATGAATTTGCTAAGACTATGAAAAATTCCATAAAATAACATTAATCATCGGTGAAACATTGAACTTAAAGGTTTTACATCATGTCTAATAATATTAATTATAAAATAATAGTAGAAGAAATCACGAAATTTCTTGAGGAATACAGCCAAATTATTCTAGAAGAACACCATGAGCAATTACTAAGAACCATAGTTTTCTTTAAACAATTCGTCAATGTTTCCTGCAAGATTTCGAATCACGGATGTCATTTTCAGAACTGTCCTTGGTCTTCGAACCTATGCCGAGATGGACCTGACACATGTGCATGTTACATGCTTGATGATAAATTAGTTAGAATAAAAAAAATTATGGCATTGTATAAAAGATTGAAATAAGAAACAAATAAATTATATTAAAACATACATAAACAGCAAATACATTAATTTTTTAGCATTCAAAATAAATATGAATAAAAGAGAAGTTGTCGAGGAACTTCACAAACCTACTCGTAAAAATTTTCCAAAGAGACGAGTCGTTATCAAAGGTTTAGACGAATTGTGGCAAGCAGATTTAGTGGAAATGATTCCATATTCATCAGAAAATAAAAATTTCAAGTATCTTCTCACAGTCATAGATACTTTTTCTAAATTTGCTTGGGCTACTCCTATTAAAAATAAAACCGGTTTTGAAGTTACTTCTGCTTTGCAGAACATATTCAATAAAGGTCGCAGGCCAAAGAATTTACAAACAGATGATGGCAAAGAGTTTTTCAATCGTACATTTCAAAAGCTAATAGAAAAATATAATATAAATCATTATTCAACCTATACTCATCTAAAAGCTTCGATTGTTGAAAGATTTAATCGAACCTTGAAAACTCATATGTGGAAAGAATTCGGAGTTAATGGCAATTATATGTGGATAGATATCATAGCTAAACTTACAGGAAAATATAATAATTCTAAACATCGTACAATTAAAATGAAACCATCTGAAGTTAATACCGCAAACGAAAAACAACTACTCACCAATATTTATGATTACATTAAAATACGTGTAAAACCTAAATTCAAGGTTGGAGACTTGGTCAGAATAAGTAAATACAAACATGTATTTGAAAAAGGGTACACTCCCAATTGGACAACAGAAATTTTTAAAATAGTTAAAATTAAAATCACTAATCCGATTACATATTTGCTAGAAGATTATCAGGGGAACCCAATTAAAGGTGGATTTTATGAACTAGAACTTCAAAAATCAAAATTTCCTGATACGTACTTAATTGAAAAAGTGCTGCAAAAGAAAAAAAACAAAATATTTGTAAAATGGTTGGGATTTTCTTCCGATCACAACTCCTGGATACCTATTCAAAAAGTAAAGAAATAAAAAACTTGTATATATTAATTTTTAATAATAAACAAAAGCTTTTATTTACATAAAATCAAAAAAAATTGTTTTACTGCGTTTAAAATAAACATTAATATTCTTAATTAAGAAACACTCATTGTATAAGTTTGTTTCATTGTTTTGAAATCTATTAATTCGACATCAGATTTATACTCAAGATCCTCTTTCATAAAGACTTCAACTTCTCCATTACTTAAAACCCTCTCTGTTTCATATTCGTGATATTCATAACACTTAATGTTCAGCGTGCGTAAATTATAATTACTGTCATATGAGCATCGGATAGTAAGTGTCTGGTAATCGTTAAACTCCAGTTTGAAATGCCTATAAAATATGTCTTTACTTTGAATGATTCCTGATATTTCAATCTCCTTTTTTATCAAGTCTTGCCTAAATTTTTCGATTGCTTCGTCCACAGTAATGACTTTACTTTCCTCATTTTTCATTGTTGTTGTTGTTGTTGTTGTTGTTGTTGTTGTTCTATGCGTAGTCAGTGCATCTTGTACGTCATTTTGGAATGATGTATCTACATTTGATGCATTTTTAAGGATTCCAGCTGGATAATACGATAACAATTTAAATGACAATCCTATTGTTACTGTATCATTATTAGGCAAGTTCAATGCAAACGATAGATTATTTGAAGCGTTTGATTGATTTAAATCAATACCTATCGGAAGCGGTATTCCGAATATAAAATGTGGTAATATTGTACATATAACGAACAATAAATAGTTAGACATTTTCTGAAATAATTTTAAACTAACTTGATGGAGTGTTTGTTTACCAAAAGATATTTATAGACTGATTAACAAATGAAAAAAAAATTAAATTTATAGTCTTACAATACGACAGGTAAATGTAAACTACATAATTACTCATAATTTTAATGAACAATAAATTATAAAACTGAACGTTATACCTTATCATTATTCATTATTCATCAACCACCCATTTCTATTCAATTTTATTTTTAATTTCATTGTATCTGACTCATTCATTATTAACATACTATTTAAAATTCTTCTTATCTTCTAAAACCCATTTTTGAAATTTCAAACTACAACCGCTTTGAATTCTCAACGTTATTTTATTATTATATCATACCTTATCACCAAAAAATATTTAATAATTTATTCTTCAACCCCCATTGCACTTTTTTTTTTTAAATCGCCTAACCGACTCATTCTCATTTACCAACATACTATTTGCAAATTCTTATCTTCTATAAGCATAGCATTTTTTATGAAATTTCAAACTACATTTGATTTCTCATCATTTTATACAAGCGCCGGTCGCACGCGTCACATGCCTCCAAACACCCAAAATCCTTATCATCTGACCGCAACTCATTGCCGTAACCTGCTAAATTAACTGCTTATCACCTCTCTCACTCTAACATAGTGCTACCTCTTTAATTGCTCCTCAACAGTTTCCTCAATATTTTAAATTTGAATTTTCAAATACTACTTTCCCCGCCAAAGCAACCAAACAGTTTCCTCTTTAATCTTTTTTTAATTTTATTTTTAAATTCATTGCAACTGACTCATTCATTACCATCTCAAATTTATTTTTAATTTCATTGTATCTGACTCATTCATTATTAACATTACTATTTAAAATTCTTATCTTCTAACCCAATTTGAAATTTCAAACTACAACCGCTTTTGAATAATTATTATTATTATTCTCATTTTATACAAGCGCCGGCCGCACGCGTCACATGCCGACAAACAAACTTCAAACAATTACTCGCCGACAACATAACACTAAATCCTTATCGTCTCACCACAACTCATTGCCCTAACCGCAAAATTAACTGCTTATCACCTATCTCACTCAAACATAGTGCTATCTCTTTCTGGCTCAGAATTCCCAGTCTCAAGTGACCTAGTTACTACTGTTGTCATCGTAAGCGCCATTTAACATTGTATCAAGCGCCAATGCTTTGACCACGAAAATGTACTACGCGACAAAAACTTCTTATCTAACTAAAATTTCGATTTTGCAATGATGTCAAGTTTTGTATTGTAAAAATCCCTCTCCAAATCTGTTTCTTCCAATAAAATACACAAAAAAATAACTAAATGAGACGTTTTTTTCGTTTCCTAAACAATTTTTAAAATGTCGCTTAATACATTCTTGCGGGAAGGTATCGATATATTATACGCATTAATTTGAATATGAACTAGAATAAATAGGTGTGTTTATTTTGGGAAAATTATCCGTATTGAAGTAGGATTTCCCAAAAAAACGTATCCGCAGTTGTGCGATTTTTCTACTTTAAAGTTGGTACCACTGACTAGTTGTCAAATATTTAATTGAAAAAAAAAACAACCAATAACTTTTTGCCAAGTAATTTTCATGTTTCTGAAAATATATATGGGGGTTTTTATTTATGAATTTCAATTTAAATCATTTTGTATTTACTTTTTCTGTTCACCAGCCATTCTTCATAAAGCAGAAGTTTTGTTTGTGATTTTTTTTTTGTTGACAATTATCACCACAAAAGTCAAGGGATCTGTTCGCAGACTTTAGTTAGTTTTGGATTTCTCAACAGCTTTTTTCATAAGAAGGCTTTGTCGCGTTAGTAACTCTTAAATGTCGCTGTTTAACTAAAGTATAATAGCTGACCACAACATTTCGCTCCTACAAAAACGCGTTAGTTATTAAACAGCTTTCTATAAGAGTTCGACACCAACACGATACAAAATGCAGCGTTTTTCTTATAAAAATGGTTTTGTAAAAAAAAGACTTTAACACTCAATGGAAAATGCTAAACAACAAACTACTTTTCGTACTCTACGAACATGCCTTCGAGATACAAAAGAGTTTTCAATTGTACCAACATTTGTATTCGAGACTCGAGCAAACGTCAACATTCTATCCGCAGTTGGATCCTACTTCTACTTTTATCGGCAGTGAAGACTTTGTATTTGTAATACGTATAAAATATTACTTCACTACGGATAGCTTTGCGAAAAAAACACACCTAATATTGATATACAGTGCCTTGCATAAGTATAACCGCACCTGTAAAAATGCGGTTTGTAGAAAATTAAAATGGGAATGACACTTTACTATTTTTTTTATTGAGTGGCATCACTAATCAAGTACCTAAATTGAGAAGAAAAAAAGTTCCGTTATTTTTTCTTCTGGTGTTTAAAAATTAAAAACAGATTTTTATATATTGCAAAAGTATAACCGCACAATGCAAACCTCTCTGAAGCTTCATTCAGTTATGTGCTTCGAAATGACAAGAAACAATGCCGCGTGGTAAACATTTAAGCGATACGGAAAAAGTCAAAATTCAAGCTTTTCGGTTAAATGGCCTAAGGTTAAGGGCTATTGGTAGGAATTTCGGTTTCAACGATTTTTCGTGCCTTAAAAAGCAGCAAAATGATGCCAGCTCCAAATTTGACAACAGTCTACAAAAAAAAAAGTAAGAATTTTCCCAGCAAAACATGAAACGGAATTGGAAAACCATAAGTAACATTCGATTAATTTACACTTAACTCTTGTTATTCCAAATGGCATAATCTATTGAATGTTTTTTTTTTAGATTATTTTAGATTATTTTCAGTGGCGAAAAAAAGTTTAATCTTGATGGGTCAGGTGGTTTTAACGGATATTGGCACGATCTGAGAAAGGAAAAAAGTTTGTTTTCAAGAGGAACTTTGGCGGTGGCAGTTGTAAGGTTTGGGGGGCCTTCTGCGAGCGTGGTAAGGTTGCACTTGCCTTCACCTCTGTACCCTACTTAAGACGATTTCGTCGAGTTCGGTATGTCTTCCAGCATGATAATGCCCCAATTCACGTTAGTCATCAAAGTTTGGGATGGTACAAATCGAATAACATACATTTTATGATGTTCCCGGCATGTTCTCTAGATTGTAACTCTATTGAAAATCTTCGGGGAATTTTGACCCGCAAAGTGTATGCTCATAATAGGCAATTATACAGTGTTGCTGAGCTGCGAGAGGCGATTGTGGAAGAATGGAACTGTATAGACGATTCCATATTAAATAACCTTGTCAGCAGTATGTCAAAAACAATTTTTAGATTGGTCGAAAATAGGGGCAGCAATGTCCTTTACTAATTTAGCCGAAAAAATTTTCTTAAAATAAAAAAACAGATAAAAATAAAAAAGCGGTTATACTTTTGCAATAAAAAAAATCAGTTTTAATTTTTAACCACTAGAAAAGAAACTAACGGAACCTTTTTTTCTTCTCGATTTACTTGATTAGTGATACCATTCAATAAAAAATACTAGGGTGTCATTCCCATTTTAATTTTCTACAAAACGCATTTTTACAGGTGCGGTTATACTTATGCAAGGCACTGTAGTAAGTAAAATAATATTAATTTAAAAAATAAATCACAAAATAAAATCCAGTTTTCTGTTCTTTTTAGATAAAACACTTATAACCTCGTCTGCTATTATAGGTATTTCGCTGTGAATAGCTAGAGCATACAAACCATTCAAATGATCCTGCAAATAAGTAAACATCCAAAGCTTATCACACTGTTATTAAAATAGACATATTTTTAATAATATCACTTCGTTGGGCATGATTCTTTGTATTGTTTTTATTCTCTTTACTGACTGGAGAAAGTTCTTTCGGGAGTTGACATTGAAACCGGCAGTGTAGCTAATATCTTTAATAAAATATTTATAGCTGAGAGGTAAAAAAAATTTCAGAGTGCGTTTCTTTAACTTATTTGGTTCATGACTGGTTATGTTGAACAATTATCGATCCCAATGGGGGGGGGGGATATATCCCCCTGATCCCCCCCCTATCTACGCCACTGGTGTTAATTATATTCAAATCTTAGTGTTTACGGCGCGGCGGGCGGTAGATTGAAACTTTTCAAAATGCTTTCAATATCTCAACACAGATTAATATAAACCAAAACTTACTTGAGACAAATAGTAACAGGTAGTCTATAGGATCTTCATTATTATTGGCTGAAGTATACTTAATCGTCATGCATTGCAAACGTTCAATCACCTCGCGCACTTTCTATTATTTGATGTTCTCAATTTTTAAATTCACAAAAGAAACGTAACAGCATAATTATTGAGATTTGTACCTTCCCATTCTTCCTCATCGCCATCTTCTTAAAGTTTAGTTTGCCTTTGTTTTTTCATTGTTTTTTATTTCTTTCATTCTTTTTCTTTTTATCAACTTTATTAATTTTTACTTGCGATATACAAAGGTACTAAAGGGCAAGTTCTGTCTGTATGTCTGTTTGACTACAGCCTAAACGGCTCGGACGATTTTCTTTAAACTTGGCAGATACCATTTTTAATTTTTCCCCCCACAATTTTTTTTATTTTTTTTAGGACCAAAAATAACGGTACCTGCCAGAATTAAAAAAAATTAAAATATTTTATTTAGTTGAAGCTAGGTAATGGTTGAAAAAATTTGTTGTTTTTGATTTTATCGAAAACAGTACAACCAGTTTTAATCATTTTTTAACGCTAAAGCTCCTCCATAGTTTAAATATTATTGCGTATTCAAATTTTCAATTTTTTTTTTGATTTAAAAAAAAAATTCAAAAAATTTTTTTTGAAGCTCAATATTTCGAAAACCCCATGCTTGATTTTTTCAAAGTTGATAAATAAAAGTTCCTTAATATAATCTACAAGATTTGAGAAAAATATTTTGCTTTACCTTAAAATAACGGTACCCACCATACAAATGTTATAAATGGTTTTCGAAAAGCGTATTTTTCTCGAAAACGGTTTCTAGAATTTTGTTAACATTTTTTTCTTTCGTTTAATTTCTACGATCTATAATTTAAAAAAAAAATTGAAATCAATATATTACTGGCCGTACCTACCATAGAACCATTTTTTCGAATTTTGAATTTCTCATTATCGGCATAACGGATTTTAATGAAATCTTTTATCGAGAAGCTTCTTAAAGTTGAAAAAAACATTGCATTTCTGAAAAAAAAAAATTGTTTGGAAAATTCAATATCTCAAAACGGGCTTAGTATTTATTTTGGAAATTTATGTTTTATTCGTATAATAATATTATGATTTATAATTTATCAGAAAATTAAAAAAAATCTAAAAAATAAAGTGGGAAAATTGTCGCATGAGCATGAGGGTAAACATTTTTACAATGTGCTAATGGTAGTAACATTTTTGTAATTTTTAAAAAAACATTATAAAGAATCTTCAGCGGTTCCAACTTTCATCGCACATCTTCAATTGGAGAAAGCCAATTTGCTTGCAGCATAGTTTGTTTGTAGGATAGTATCCCTCCTAACATCTTTTAAAAATATTTCATTTAAAGCTGGCAAAACAACTCCGTTAAGCTTTGCCATTTGCCGTATATTACTTCACTCTATCTGAATGGATTGAAAATAGCATTTATCCAGCATATCCATTAAATAGGCGAATCTTCTTCTGCCTCTTATGATCGTCCAATTTCCTTCTTTCCAAGGTCATGGAAACGCTGACTAACAATTAGCTAGAGACATATCTTGAAGAACTAAAGCTTCTCAATGACCGGCAATGTGCCTTTCGTAGCAATACTCGTACTGAAATCCTTACATTGTTTCAAAGAAAGTAAAAGTATTTTGTGTTGATATTTTAAAATAATTTGATAGACTTTGGCATTAAAGCTATCGTATCGAAAATGCGTGCATGTGGTAACGATGAATTTGTCCTTTGTTGGATTAAAATTAACTTTCGGATTACTCAATAGTCAATACAAGTGGTTTAAAAAGTTTTAAATCAAACATTCATAAAATAAATGCTGATGTGCCACATCATCAATAATCTTGAAACTGAAACTTCTAATCCATTTTGCTGACGACCGACAGTGCCCTCAGCCTTTTATATTTGTTTTTTTTTTTTTACGTTATTGTCCTTCGGATGCGGAATTAGAACCGCACCGTGTGATAATCTTATTAAATTCTGATCTGTAAACTATTGTCCAATGGGGAATTAAATTTCGCTTAGAATGTATTGCTTCTAAAAAGCAATACGGTCTCTTGTAGTTAAAGCGGAAGCCACTTCACGTGACATCCATGAGAGAATTTAATTTTGGTGGGGGCAAAACCCCCATTTATTCGGCTTAATACAAGTTAATTCTTAATCTAACTTAAAAACTAAGAACTTAAGCTAAGGTTAGTGAGGGGGAGGACGGTTCAGAAGCCGGACTTTTAAGGAAGGAGTGCACAGGTTAAAGTCGAAGAAGCATATGTTTAAATTAACAGCCCGTAGCATGCGAGAGACAGGTTCGTTGGAGCCGTTCGGTGGGTGGGTATATAAAAGAGATGAGGGTTACGTGTATTACGGGGATTAGTATTAAGAGAGATGGAGTTGTAGAGCGACATGTAGTCAACGGAACCGGAGAGTAGTCGATGAATGAAGAGAATGTCTGATATCTCTCTTCGTTCTTCCAACGAATTCAGGTTGATTAGTTTAAGTCGATCTAGATAGGGAGGCAGAATCAGGGGATTGTTCCATGAAAGACCTCGAAGAGCAAAGCGTAGGAATCGACGTTGGATGCTTTCGATTCTGGAAATATGAGTAAGTTGGTAAGGGCTCCAAACTTGAGAGGCGTATTCTAGCAGTGGACGAACAAACGATATGTATAAGGACCGGGTTACATAGGGGTTGGAGAATTCTTTGGACCATCTTTTGACGAAACCGAGCACTGAGTTTGCTTTGAGAATGATATCGTCTATGTGAGTGAGAAAATTAAGCTCTGAGTCACATAAAATGCCAAGGTCACGAATATTATCAACTGTGGGTATGAGTTGATTATGGAGCAGGTAGAGACGGGGAAGAGATTTGTTACTTTTGCGTGAAAAAGTAATTGATTGGCATTTGACGACATTAAGCTCCATGCAATTTTTTAGACACCAAACTGATGTCTAGATCCTTTTGAATAAGCGAAGAGTCATGTGTTGAGGAAATGGTCTTGAAAAACTTGGTATCATCGGCGTACAGAGAGACAGAAGAATGTTTGATGACCGTATCAATATTATTAATAGCAAGAATAAACAAAAGTGGGCCGAGGTGGCTGCCTTGGGGGACACCGGAGGTAGCTAAGAAAGGGCATGAGGTGGCAGATCTAAATCGAACGCTGTAATAACGGTTTTCAAGGTAAGAAGAGATCCACTGTAACAAAGAGGGTTCAAAGCCGAGAGTGGACAATTTGAAAAGAATGAGCTTATGGGAAATTTTGTCGAAGGCCTTGCTGAAATCGGTTGAGATTACATCGACTTCGTAGCCTTTTTCTAAGGCTGAAAGGGTGACGGATACAAATTCAACAAGGTTTGAATTCATCGTTAAGTTGATTCAATTTATATTCGATCGACCGAACGAGAGAGAAGCGGTCCAACAGAAAAACTTTGTAGATAATTGAAATAGGCTGAATCAGGAACAAAGCAGTCATCAGCAAAAGATTGTTTGAAGAATGTAGCAAAAAGGTTGGCGATAGTGTTAGGATCGTTTGATGTTTCGTTATTGAAAGAGAGAGTGGTTGGGTAGCCATCGGATTTTCTTTTGTAGTTAACAAACTGAAAAAATGACTTAGGGTCTTTGATAAGGTTGGATTGCGTTTCCATTAGATAACGCTGGTAAACGGAATTGTATAGCTCGGTGAAATGGACATAAGAACCAAGATAGTTAGAGTAGTCAGTAGGAGAACGAGAACGGAGGTAACTTTCCCACAACTTATTTCTTTTATTTCGCAGAGAACGAAGTTTGCGATTGTACCAGGGTGGAGAAGTAGACGAGGTTTTGTGGCGGGAAAAAGGAACATAAAGAGAAATAGAGTTAAATATTTCTCTGTAGAATAAGGTAATGGCATCATTTACGGCTAAGTTGTCAAAATTCAAGGAGACTTTGTTGAGGTATTCATTTATTAGACGATAGTTCGCTTTATGGAAGTCGTAAGAAGACAGAACCCTAGGAGGTAGGAGGCGTGGACTGTAGTGGAGAATCGTGAAAAAATGAGACAAGAAGGGGAGGGAGAAACTTGCATTGAAGAAACCGCCAACTTGTGTGGATTAACCATGTTTCCTTCGACGTGACGATACAAGAAATTTCTCACCACTTCTTATGTGGCTATAATCTATAAAGCCTATATTCGTCCAAAGTTGGACTAAAATTATCATCAAATTGAATACACCAACAATTTTGAATATCTATAACTATAACTAACTTTATTATCCAAAAACTCTAATGTAATAAAATAAATAAATATGTATTTTCAAATAAGAGCGTACCAGACAGTGGTAAGAACGACAAGGGCAAGTGATAACAATCCGCAACAATTAATATGATTTAAATAAGTATATTAGTTAGTTCTATGTCAATGATTTTCTTTTCAATCCAATATAACTGGAAATTATTGAAAAACGATTTCGTATATGTCAGCTCCAGTAGACCTTCATCGACTTCATCTAAAGCTGATTTTTATCAAAAGCCCTATTAATATTGCGGCTAATGAAGTGAAAAGCAAATGTCAAGCACAAGCAGTTTGTCGATCATTTTTCAGGATATTTGAAAGTAAATGTTGAAATATGTCCCCAGTTTGAGCAGGGGCGTCAATATTCAAAAATGACTCATAATAATTTTAATACTAGGGCCCAATTCATTGACATTGAAATAAGAGGTTACATTATGTAAATTACTAGACTTACTATACTTACATTAGTTTTAAAGTTGAGTCTGAAATAATATAGTTTTCAGTTCGCGCAATGAAAGGCGAATCTTTTGGGGTTTCAAGTTTCCCAAGACGGTGGATGTTGGGACCAGAAACACAATATTTTCTGAAAATACACTACAATAGTCTTTAGACGATAAGATATTGTATACTCAGGGAAGACCCCACCTAACAATTAAAATTATTCAAATTCATCGTCATATTTGTTTCGTTATGAAAAACATCACTGTCCGAGTTGACTAGCCATATAATTGTGTGTAGGTAACCCTCAAGAAATCGAAGCCTGAACTGGTCACCTTCAACCCCAAGGGTTAATATGATTCTGCTCCTTCTGACGGTTTTTGCTTTTCAAGCATACAAAATTCTTATCCCTCATAAGCTAGTTAAATAAGGCTATTTGCACGCACTCCACCCTAACTGTGTGGAATTTGTCTTTGTCATATGGTTGCCTTGTCCGCACAAGAGGCAATTTACTTTCAGCTGATCCAGAATGAATCGCTACGGAATAATCACTGATAGGAAATGAACCCTGTGAATAGGAAAAATGTATCCGGATATGTTTTCGGAATTTCGTTTGTATGTTGGATTTGATTGCGAGGCCTTAAGCTCTGATTTAGATCCAATTTAAAGATTTTATTTTTACTTTTACTTCTGTGACAAGGATTAGGATTACTGGAACGGAGAGTAAAAGTGACGAATAAGCTAAGCAAAGATAAATAATAGTAATGCTGATGTGTTTCTCAACCTTTGTTAAGTTGTAATAACCTTAAGACCTTGAGATGAAGTTCTTCGTGTGATTGTTGGTAGATACATATGTATATACACTATGTAATGTAATGCTTTATTTGGCGTAAGAAATGCCATTTGAATTAACAAAAATCTTTAACTTAGATTAAAAATAACAAAAAGATGATATTTACATAAAATAAGTACAATTAACATTATCAAATTCAGTTAAAAATTTTAGTTTTATTAATGTATGTATTTTTTTATGTCAGATAACATTTTCGGTTATAAAAGAAATTTATTAGTCTTTTAAATATATTTATTTTGTTTGAACTTTTTATGTGTTGAGGCAGCTGGTAATATGCTTGGAATTGATGTTTGTCCTCTTGAAGTTCTCATTTGGCGAATCACTAGATCTTCATTCAGCCCTATCACAAAATCCATTCAAATTACGTAAAATTTACATCACGAAATCCTAATGGAATCCAAAAAGGCATTGCCTTATTAGTCGCTCTTATTCTCATTTTCGAAATCAGCTGTTTTGTGTCAAACATTGTCATTTGTGAAAATTATTGGAATACATTTTGAATTAATTTACAAGTTATTAAATAATTCCTTTTTATAACTTATAAACAAATTAAATATAAAATGTTTTAAAATGGATTAAATCGCCTTCTCAATCATTGCTGGACGAATAGAGTCCTTCAGGCGAGAGCGCAATCTGAAAATTCCGAGGAATGTACTTCGAGATGCTTGTAATCCATTTGACTTAGATGGCCTAAGGTATGTGTATACTGATAGTGATTTTAATTTAGTTTATGTTTTAAACAATTAAAAACTTACAGATTTCAAAGAAATTTCCGCCTCAATAAACCGGTATTCAAATATGTATTAGATGAGTTGGAACATGAGTTTGACCCGGGGGTGTTTTCTTGTTCAGTAACTTCGATTACATTTGTATAGCAAAATGAAAATAATGAGTTATAAAACACAAAATTTATTGAAAATAAAAAAAAATATTAATTCAAAAACATTTCACAGCATTTGAATAGGAACTTTTTTAAAATGGATCAAATTTCTTTCTTTTAAATCATAATTTAATCCAGGTAGTGGCAATTTAGCTTCGCTTCTTCCATATGAAGCATTTTAAGTTTTATTTCAACTTTTTTTTTGCAGAAGCTCCTCTTGTATTTTGTTGTGTCTTCGTGTTTCTTCAATTTCTATTTTTTTTCATATCACACAGTCTGTCCGTTGCTCTGTATATTCATTTTGTGTTTACACCAATATATTCCGTAAGTTTTATTTGCTCAAAGTATAGAACACCGAGGAGGGTGCCCTGCGAAATCACTATGTTAACAGGGACAGGACTTGATATTTTACCGTTAACCGTAGTACGTTGGGTTATGCTTCCGAGAAAATTTCAGTTTCTCGTACTCCAATTTTGTACAATTTTTGTAATAGTATTGAAATATTAACAGTTTTAAATGTGCGTTTTAAGTCAATAAAAACAGCTATGATAATATTTTTCTTATCGATTACAATGAATGGTAGTATGATAGTAAAAAGTACATTATTAAAAAAATAACGATATTTTTTAAATTATTTTTATAAATAAACTTAATATTTAGTAGGACAACCATGATTTTTGATAACAGCTATACAACGCCTTTTCATGGAATCTACAAGGCCTTCACATTTCTTCAATGATATAGTATGCCAGGCGTGCTTAGCTGTATGATATATAATAGCTCAAAGTCCGTTGTTGTTTTTGGGAGATTGAGCTGGCCAATCCATAACCTCAATTCTATTGGCCCGAAATCATTCATTTGCCAATTTACTCATATGTTTCGGGTCGTTATCTTGTTGGAATGTCCATTTTAGCAAAGGGCAGCATAGTATTCTACAATATTTCTAGTATGCATGCTCGTTCATTATGTTATTAATTTTATGTTTTGGATTCATCAGTCCACAATATATTCCTCCACTTCTCAATAAGCCAAGTGAGATTTTCTTTGGCGAACTGAAGACGCCGCCGGGTCACATGGTTTTTTTTTCAAAAGTGGCACCTTGCGTGGGCTGCAAGCAGGGTTCGGACTTCATAAATCGCTTATCGCAATAAATTGGCCAAGAAATCGTAGTAAAACCAAAATTTTCGCAGTAGAAATACATTGTGAAAAACAGGTTGTGAAAAAGAAATTCTTCTTCCACGTTTGTCTGGTCTTTAAAAGAATACCAAAACTTTACAATGTCTTCTTGATTCATTGCATATCATAATACAAATGTTCTCCATTCATCATTAATTATTTCAACTGATACTTAATTGAATGGAAATGCTTCAGTTATTGCCAAAATTGAAGGTAGATTACCTTCTTGAATTTTTTGGGATTAAGATATTCAAGCAAGATAACTTTACTATCTTCAAATGGAAATCTAGATTGAATTTGGTTGTAATGCATAGCATAATAATTTAGAACTTTATCAGAATTGGATAAAGAAGATGTATCATAGTTTTTTCCGTTTGGAATATTTTAAGCTTTATTTGTATCATTTAATTTTTCAGATATACTCGTATGCTTTCCATATAATTTTTTTTTCCTCAAAAGACAAAAGAACGAAATAATACTTGGTGGTACCCCACTGCTCCAAAACTCTATCAACAGCAGCCTGAACGGACAACCATCGGGTTGAACTTGTGTTCATAATTTTATGCTCTTCTGTACTAAAATAATCCTGAAAGGTTTTGGAATCGGCAACTCGCTTAGAGCTTCTCCAAAAGAAATTAAAAATTGATTTTATTAACAACTCAGGTTCTAGAAAAAGCCGTTTAGCTGCCGCTTTCGCGTAAAGAGAGTAACAAGTGCATCCCAAATAGAATGTTTTGGGTTCAAAGCTTTTAGCCAATTATATTTTGAATATAGGAATATTTAGATCTTCTTGATACAATTGCTCTTGTTATTGAATTTTCCGACGAATCTTCCAACTCAAGTAATCCAAAAACGAAACTTTTACCACATTTTGTTCAAAGTGACGCACAACTAAAACTAAACACTTTTTACAACTAATGTCTGTGCTTTCATCTACAATAAGGGAATAATAATTTTTTTTATAACATTTGCTATCTGATTTTTGCTGTAAAGTGAAATGAGTCGAACTAAATCAGTTGCATCTAATTTTATTTGTGTTTGGTCTTGAAACCGATAAAACATTAAATAAATTTGGCAACGAATCCATAGTGGTGAATGGAAGGTAATTTGAAACACAATTCATCACCATAGTTAGGGGAGAGTGGGGGCACATTTGAACACTTTTTGCTTTCCAGAGTGATAAAACCTAAAATATTCAAGCAATTGGCCTGATATTTTACTCACATGGAACAGTAGTATTGACGTTCAATTTAGTAAAATATTTGGTCCATTTAACGAAATATTTATACTGAATTTTTATCTCCAATCAATACAGGTTCTTATGTTCAAAAGTGCCCCATGTATGGGGCAGTTTTGAACTTGGAAGGGGCACTTTTGAACAGTGATATAATTTTTCTTTTACTGAATAAAAGAACTTTTAAATTTTATTTGTATATTATTTTTTTAATAAGAACTTATCAATAAAACTCAAAATTAATACTTTTGTTATATTATATTCATGTATTTGTAGAAAAAAAAAAACAAAAATCCACGAAGATTAATAAGAAAAAAAACTTGGATTTTTAAGTAAAAGCTGGATTTTTAGAGAATAAGAATAAGCTTAAGCTAGCTAGTTAAAGATGTTTTCTAGTAATAGCTATTTTAAAATAGCCAACGCTAAGTTCATTTAGTTTTAACTTGTTTTCCAAGCCTAAGCTTCAATTTGTGTGAATAAAAATAGCTTAAACTAGAATATTATTGTTAAAGCTATAAAAATTTCAAGATTTTTTCGACCTAGAAAGCTTTAACTAGGCCTTACTTTCAGTATTCAATAGCTCAAAAATGAGACAGAAAATATACATAGATGCAGAGACTGATGGTCGATATGACAAAAACATTTTTTACCTGAAACCAATACTTGCCCTATAGAACAGATAAAAAATTGCTTGATTAGTTGCTTGAAGCTGAATAAATTTTCTCTTAAATGCCTTGAATATGTTTAAAAAAAACTAATCATGGCAGTTTTGAACATGTTCAAAAGTGCCCCAACACGCTTGTTCAAATCTGCCCCAACTGTTCCAGTGACATAAAATTTATTATAAGTATTTAACTGAAATATATCCAGTAAAAAACTTACCGCAATTAGGTGTAAAATTTATTTTTCCTCCAAAAAAATGTGTTCCTGTTTTAAAATTGCGCAGTAATTTTTGTTTAAACTCTTACAACTAAAAAACGAAAACAAAACACTTCCACTAGCAAAAGTACCCTTCACCTCTAAGTCCGAGAGACAACTGAGATATTCAAGGAAAGTCAATGAAAGGTATTGAAAGGTTAAAATTTTAAATTACTTTTAAAAAAGAGTAATAAAGTAAAATTTTATAAGCATTGTTCAAATGTGCCCCGTGTTCAAATGTGCCCCACTCTCAAGCACTACAGGCTTAAATGGCCGATTCTTGAACTCGGCTTCTTTTTTTCTGTGGTACAGTGATAGCGCATGGCGCTCTAAATGCGTGAAATTATTTTCAACACTTTTTTTTGCATAACTTGCAATATGTTTTTTGAGTTTCATTTTTTTTCCAACCAATTTCTGTTTACTATCCAGTCTATTTTATATTTTTGCTCATATTTTTTATCGTCGTTGTCACCTGGAGGCTTTTCTGGGGATTTCTTATATATTCAATCGAAAAAAAGAGAATAATAAGATATAAAATTAATCTCTTCTTGTTTTGTGTTAATTACATTTGACCATATTGTTTTGGTGGACTTTTTAAATCCTAGCCTCCTCCATCTTAAATTTGTTTTTCCCCGGGGGTATATTCTGGGAGTTTTCTTAAATTTAATTTAAAAAGAAAAAAGTTGAATTGATTATACATATGTAAGTTTTTGTCAGTTAACCTACTTTTTGAATTAGATCACATCCGAACTGAAATAACTATAAATTTTTAATGACGAGACGAAAATAACCGCAACGGTAACAACGACGGCAAAGGAAACAAGAACAAATTAAAGAGTAGTAGAACTAAAAACGTACAATATAATAAAGCTGACAAGACTTGCACGAAAGAGACGAAAATCTTTTTAAATTTTGACATTTTGCTATAGGCACATTTATTTCTATGACCACTGCTGCCATTCAAACAAAATCTGAAGAAGCGTAGTAGATTGTAAGACAGTGGTGCAGTAGATTTAAAAATGTATAAACAAGTTAAGTAGATCTACTGCTTTCGCAGTAAATTCCGAACGCTGGCTGCAAGCATTTTATTTATGCTCTCGTAGTCGTCTTCTTATCGTATAAATATCGCAGGCTAGGTGTAACTGGTCGCGGATTTCCACAGCTGACATTGTTGCTCGATTTTCAGCTCACCTTTTGACTTGTCGTACGGTAGCCACCGAAAGAATCAGCTTTTTGGCCGGTTTTTCATCCTTTTTTGAATATGCATTTTTACTTGCGATATAGGTACTATAGGGCAAGTTCTGCATTTGGAAAAAAAATCGAACTCGAGATTTTGATCAAAGTTGACATTACGATGATAGCGAAGACGAAAAAAGTGGGTCCGGCAATTCCGCCTGTCTGTCTGTATGTCTGTATGTCTGTACCTCGAACTACAGCCTAAACCACAGCAGGTATTTTCTTCAAACTCGGTAGTTAAGGGTCTTCGGTGATTCCCTAGAGGAGAAATTGAAATTTTTTTTTTAGCTCCAAAACTAAGGGTACCCCCCATACACCCGTAATGCAAAATCTTATTTATCTCGAAAACGGCTCTGACGATTTTGATAAAAAAAAATTAGGTGTGATATTATGGACATGGACTACATTTTAGTCAAAAAAAAAAATTTAGGAGGAAATGTTATTAGGGGTACCTGCCATAGAACCGTTTTTTTGATTTTCGATTTTCTCACCAACGGTTCTAACGATTTTTACCGAAATTTTTATGCAGGAGCTCCTTTGCATTTTAAAAAATATAAACTAAAATTTTTTTCGAAAAAATAGTTTTTGGATTTTTAAAAAAATAATACAATTTTTTTTTGAAAATTCGATATCTTGAAAACCGATACACGATGAAATTTTTAAATTACGTTTAAAAATGTATTTTATCAAATACTAACAATTTGCGTAACAATTTTTTTTATAAAAATTTTAAGGAAAATTTAGTACACAAAAAAACATGTTTCAGTGTGTCTGTATAGCTGTACCTCTCACTACAGCCTAAGCCACTGGATCTATTTCTTTCAATCTCGGTGGTTAAGGGTCTTTCGTGATTCCCTAGAGGAGAAATTGAAATTTTTTTTTTAGCTCCAAAACTAAGGGTACCCCACATACACCCGTAATGCAAAATCTTATTTATCTCGAAAACGGCTCTAACGATTTTGATAAAAAAAATTAGGTGTGATATTATGGACATTGACTACATTTTGGTCAAAAAATTTTTTGGGGCAAAATGTTATTACCGGAACCTGTCATAGAACCGTTTTTTTGATTTTTGACTTTCTTATTAACGGCTCTAAGGATTTTAACCAAAAATTTTCAGCAGGATTCTCCTTAAGTTTAAAATAATATTGCTTATAAAAATACTTATTCGAAAAAATATTTGTTGGGTTTTTTGAAAAAAAAAAAATAAATCTTTTTTAAAAAATCAATATCTTCAAAACCTATAAACAATTATTTCCTAAAATCAATATTATTAAATACTTAAAATTCGCATCCCATATTTTTATCTTAAACAATTTGAAAGAAATGTATTTAATAATAAAACGAAAAGTTTGTTTGCATAAATTCATACTTTTCTAGAAATCAGACGGCAATTTTATGCATTTGAACATTATTATCTTATTAAATCAATTTTTTATATTTATAAAATGTATCTTAAATTCCAAAGTACTTTTACATAAGAGCATGTTCGTGCGATCCAGTCGTGCATTTTATTTGTAATTGCATTATGTATTATTGTGGCTGAACATCCGACGAGTTTTTCCACTTCCTTGTACATCTTGCCTTGTTTTATAAGACTTTGAATCCGAGTTCTCTTTTCTTCGCTGCAATGTCATTAATTTTTTTCAAACTAAAACAAACTTACTTTTTGTGCAGTAAGTCAAATATTTTGCTGTAAATTAATTATTTTTTAATAAGTTTACTTGATGCTTTTATTTCGGTTTATTACGGTTTCAATTTGACAACAGAAAAAACATGATCGGGGTTGTCACATATGATCGTTCATAAAGGGAGATCAATGGTACCAAGGATGCAAAATATGTAGCAATATTAATTTTACCAGCGGACACTACTATTTAACTTTTTAAGTCTATTAAATCCAAGGGTGTTTCACAATGGTATAATAATTATCTAAACTCGCTTAGTAAAATGAAAATTAATGCATATAACAAAGCTGTGATAACTAAGTGCAATGAAGACTGGATCTCATATAGACTGATTAGGAATAAGTACAAACAAAGTATTAATAAAGCGAAAAACAATTATGTGCAATATAAAATAGGTTTGAATAGCGGTAACCAAAAGGGGCTATGGCGTGCAATAAAAGATTTAGTATTAGGTAGTGATCGTAAAGAAATATCTAAAATAGAAATAAACGGTGCAATAGAAACAAATATAAGTGCAATAGTAAATCATTTAAATGATTTTTTTGTTGATAGTGTCGTTGAAATAAATAATTCTATCGTTCAAGTACCCTATGTATCCATTGTATCTAAACCTTAGCGATCTTGAAAGTGTATTAAGAGAAATGAATAACAAAAAAGATGTTTTCGGAATAAACTCAACCATTTTTATAGAAAATTTGGATTTAATTGGTCATGAAATTTTAGATATGATAAATGATTCATTGCAATGTGGAGTGTTTCCGAAGTCTCTAAAAAAGTCTGTTGTAGTCCCTGTTGCGAAAATCCCAAATCCTAAAGAAGCGATTGAATATAGGCCTGTTAATATGTTACCGACAATGGAAAAAATATTTGAAAAAGTAGTAAGCAAGCAGCTCTACAACCACGTAAAAACTCAAAATATATTGATCGAGAAGAAGTCCGGATATTAGGGAGGGCACTCATGTGAAACAGCTTTAATAAGTACAATCCACGACTGGAAAATAAAGATGAATGAAGGAAGAAAAGTAATTGCAATATTCACGGATTTTAAAAGAGCCTTTGAAACCATTGATAGAGAAATCCTAATTAGTAAAATGGAGAGCTATGGTGTAAAAGGAACTGAAAAGAAATGGTTCGAATCATATCTTAACCAAAGATCACAAGTAACCAAAATTTTAGAAATTGAATCCAATGAGAGAAGTGTAGATATTGGAGTGCCACAGGGTTCGAATTTGGGTGGCGAATTATTTCTCCTCTACATAAACGAAATTAACAAAGTGTTAAAATGGTGTAAATGTGTTCTTTTTGCAGATGACACTTTAATTTACATTGACTTTAAGAATATTATGGATGTTTATGCAAAAATTAATGAGGATCTTACTAACGTTTACCAGTGGCTTTGTATGAACAAATTAAAACTAAATGTGTAAAAAACAAAATTAATGATTTTAAATTCAAATGAAAATGTTAAATTGAAAATTGGATCAGAAAATATCCAACAGGTTAAAAGTATAAAATATTTAGGGGTAATTATTGATAAAGACTTAAATTTCAAAGAACATTCAGATTATATTTGTGCGAAGATAAGCAAAAAAGTGGGGTTTTTAAGTAGAATAAGAAAGAAATTAACGTTTAAAAATGCAGAAATGATTTTCAATACAATTGTTTTACCACATTTTGACTATTGTGCCACAATTTTATTCATGTCCAATATGGACCTTAGGCAAAGACTTCAAGTTCTTCAAAACAAAGCTATGCGTGTTGTTTTAAGATGCAATAGATATACCCCGTCAAACTTTATGTTACAATCTTTAAAGTGGTTAAATGTTAATCAGCGTCTAATTTTGAAAGTCCTAATATTTGTATATAATATAAAATTTTGCAATTATCCGCAGTACCTACAAGAGAAATTGGTTTATGTTGGCGATTTGCAGCCATTCAATCTCAGATCAGCAAATGATTTCCGACTAGAGAGATTTAACAGAAGTAGCACCCAAAAATCTGTGATGTACCAAGGAGTCAAACTTTTCAACTCACTGCCGAGAGTAATAAAAGATGAGTCCAACTTTCTTCGATTTAAGAAACTTGTCATCAATTTCATTAAAACAAATTATTGTTAGATTTCAAATATTGTTAATGTTCAATTGATTTTAAAATGTAAAATTAAATCAAAATTTGTTTTCATTTAAAATTTTGTTAAAGATTTAAACTTGTAATAGTTATATATATAATTAATAAAATAAATATATCAAAAATCAAAAAAACTTTTCGCAGCTGTACATATAACCGTCAATTTCAACTATATTTCAACTTGACATATAATAACGTATACTTTTCCAACGAATCCCTGAGCTTATTCAAAAGTGGATTGTTTATTTGTAGGCACATACTTCTTCGTTTCCTCTACTAAAATACATTTTAAAAGAAACTATAGGGCTGGAGTCAGAGTAATGACAACACAAGATCCCAAGAACCCAAAATCTTAAAATTTTTATTTAAACGGTTCAATTATTTCTTCTCTAAGGAATTTCCCCACATTGATAAAAAAAAAACATTATCAGCAGGTAGAGACACATACAAAAATAAACATTCTCCGTTTTTTTTTTTTTGAAAAAAATCCTTAGAGATAAAAATTCTTTGCAACATGTTATTAACATAGCAACCCACTGTACAACATCAAAGCAAAGCGCATCCAATAAGAGAAACCTTTCCTTCTGTAGCTTCTGTGAAATTTTGAATTTCATATACTTTCTTCACGCAACGATGACGATGCGCGAGAGTCAGAGTACTAACCACTAAACCGCTGCCAGATAAAATGCAGAACCAACTTCACCACACCACATCCAGACATCTACCTTCTCCGAGTCCGAGCTGCTGTGTATCTGGATAATTCCCACAAAATGTGAGGCTGTGCAAGCAACGACACCACCGAGCAACATTAGTTGCATACAATCTCTCGTCGAGTTGAAATCGAATTCGCTTAACGTTGGTGTCTGTCTCGTTTGGTCGTTCGATCACAGTTCATTGATATTTTTATTGTCACAGGTATTCCTCCCTTCTCATCCTGCAGGAAAGTTGCTTTCGATGGCACAGGAACGGATGTTGATGGGTGTTCGAATCAAATTATGCTAATGGCCCTGAAAGAACATAGTGCATCAGTGTTTTCGTCTTCTGAACCAGACTGTGTGTCGCCTCTCCTGCCAGGAAAGTAAACATTTCGTTACGGGTATTTCGCGTCGATGACGATGACTCCGTTGAACGGGATCGAAAACGTGTGAAGTTGGGGATAAAAGTTAAACAAAAAGTGAGGAACAAATTGAACTAAAGATCTTCTCTGTCGCATAAATTAATGCAAGGAATGCTCGTCGTCCAGCATCATCGTTTGAGGGTCGAAACTCAGGGCACGTTATTCAAGAACAACAATAATTAGCAAGTGCTGTTCCGGTCTAATTAATATACCGCGAAATAAACAAACAATCCCAGAGAACGTGTGGATGAGAGTGGCGACAGTGCGCGACCGGTTTTCGAATTTTTCGTACTTTACTTGTTTGAGTTTTTGGTTTACTCTTTGAATTAAAAGAAATGTCTACTTTGAGTAGCTTGTTGGTGTTTTTGAACATTTTGTTGGGGGCCATAGCGTCGGACAACTCAAATGATCCCTGCTATTCTGATGGAAAGGCTCGCAAATGTGTCCCGAGTTTTGTGAACGCTGCGTATGGAAATCCCGTGGAAGCTTCTTCCACTTGTGGCTTGAGGCAACCCGAGCGGTACTGCGAGGTAGATAGGAACGACCGAACCACTTCGTGCAGTGTGTGTGACGATGCTAACCCCGAGCTTCGTTATCCAGCCTCTGCCCTAACTGACCTGAACAACTCCAATAACGTGACATGTTGGAGATCGGCTTCGGTACCGATTCCGATAGCGGGCGATAACTCCCCACCGGACAATGTCACACTGACCATTTCACTCGGCAAGAAATACGAATTGACCTATGTTAGTCTCACTTTCTGTCCAAAGTCCCCCAAGCCAGACTCGATGGCCATATATAAAAGTTTGGACCATCGGAAAACTTGGCAGCCATTCCAATTCTATAGCTCACAGTGTCATAAGTTCTATGGACGACCCGACCGGGCTAAGATAAGCAAATTCAACGAGCAGGAAGCACGGTGTCTGAGCTCACAACGCTCATCGGGCGATATTCATCGGTTTGCTTTTAATACTCTCGAAGGACGTCCATCGGCAAACGACATTGACTCCTCGCTAGTGCTCCAGGACTGGGTTACAGCAACAGATATTCGTGTGATATTCCACCGATTGGATGTGCCACGCGACTTACTTGTCACTAATCGCTTTGGCATAAGCATGGCAGACGGTGAACGCAAATACACAAACGACAAATCCGTGGACACCAACAGCGCTATCGAAACAAAATTCACGGGTAAACTATCAGCACCACCATCATCATCAATAGCTGTGTTGGGGACATCTAGTGCTGCAGCACTTGGCCAGCATTATGCCGTATCAGATTTCGCTGTTGGCGGACGATGCAAGTGCAATGGGCATGCATCCGAGTGTGTTGCTGACGATGAGGACGGCCAATTGGTGTGCGACTGCAAACACAATACCGCCGGATTCGAATGCGAGCGCTGCAAGCCGTTTTACTTTGATCGACCATGGGGACGTGCCACCGACACTGACGCCAACGAATGCAAAAGTAAGTACATACGATTATTTGTCATCGTCATTTTATAGAGAAGCAAAAGATGAAAGACTGTTTTTAGTTCGTGAATTCATTGCAGTGAGTATGGCTATAGGATAATTTGGTGTTGCGTTTGGTTTGGCACTTCGTATAGGTACATCCACCCCTTTTTTGTAATCATGTGCTATGCCATTGTTGCCACATTGAGCAATTTCCGATATTAAAGGGTGTCAGTCATTAATCGAAGTTTTATCAACAAATGGGTATATAGGGCTTATAATTTTTCAATAAAATTAAAAAATATAATAACTTAAATAAAAAAAAAATTATATAAATTTAACAATAATAATATTTAAAATATAAACATTTTAATAATTTAACAATAATAATATTTAAAATATAAACATTTTTTTTAAGTGTTTTTGACTTGATAATAAGTAACTAAAATTAAGGCACGGTCTGTTGTCTAACGTCAAGTGTCAAAATTACCAAAGAAATATAAAATTCATCAAAACTTAAATAGATATTAAATCAACAAGTGTTGTGCGGCAGGATGTCGAGAAAATAATATTTTCATTTTTTTTTTGTAAGTGGATGGAATTGATTCAAATTACTATAAGCTTAAATCAAAACCGACTGCATCAAAATCGAAGTTAAAAACCCATTTTAAAATTTTTTTATTGAATGAATGAGTTCATTGAATACTTCGAATTTCAGGGGGTAATGTATTGAATAGTCTAGGTGCTACTGAGGTATAAAAGTTGAGAAAGCTATGAGGATTGTGTGCAGGAATGATAGCAACATTTCTATCGCTACTGCGAAGATAACCACTTCTACAGAAAATATTTTTAATACTTTATAAAAACAGAGGTGTTTAAGAGGGAGAATACCCTAGCTAAAAAACAACGAAAAACTGTGTTCAAATCTTTTCTTCTTTCAGATGGTCCTTAAAAAATATGCTTTTGGTTAACTAACAAAGGTTGTAAATAGTTTTTGTAAGTACCACCCCAACATATTAATCCATATTGTATTTTCGATTGAACTAGTCCATAATAAATGGTCTCTAAAAGTTCCTTGCAACAAAGGTTTCTCAAGTGAAACATGACAAATACTCGTAAGTGGTTGACAACAAATATTTTTTTGGCGGTGTACACTTTTTGATATAAATCATCAGGGGCCTATTGCACCAACTACAAATTACAAGCACAAATTTGTGACTTGTAATTCACAAGTACAAATTCGTGTTTAAAAAAAATTACAAATGAAAAAATCTCGATTTTTTGCAAATTTGTTAAAAAAAGGCTTGTAATCACAATTTTGTAAGATGGTGCAATAGGCCAGGTCAAGATATTTATATTCAGCTACAGGTTCGATACGAAAACATATTTAGGAGAAGAAACAACGTCCACTTCATTTGTTTGGACACTATTAGAGACGCAACAAGATAAGCTACTTGGCAAGAATTTTCTACAGTCAATGCTGTTCTGAATTAGAATCGGAGGATTCAAATCTAAAGCAATCAAATTGAAAAACACAACTCTTCTTTTTTCACTAATAACAAGATCATGAATGCCGAACCAATGTCTGAATAACTCTATGTCGAAATTGATATCGGAAATCAAATCTAACATTGTGGGACTAGAATAAACACAAGCTATGTCATCAGCAAAGCCACTTACTTTTCCTTTTTAGTTTAAGTTAACACTATTGATATAGATAAGGAACGAAATTGGACCTAAAACTGAACCTTGAGGAACTCCTATATTAATACTTCTGGTTTCGCTGAAATCAACACCTATTTTAACACCTAGCTTCCTGATTTTAGGCTGGAAGAAAACCAATATAGCATAAAACATTTGAAGTCAGCTTTTTCTATTTTCTCAATAATATGATCTGCTGTATCGAATGCTTTCTTAATATCAGTTAATGAGTAGCAGTGTACTTTTTTTATCTTTACTTTCGTAGATGTGACAACAGTGTACTAAAATGATTTACCAGCTCTAAATCCGTATTGATTTGAGCTGAAAAAATAAATTTCCTCTAGATAGCTGACTACTCTATATTTGATGAATTTTTTGAAAATTTTTGAGAATACTGGTAATAAAGATATAGGCCTATAGTTATTTATACACTTCTTATCACCTTTCTTAAATATAGAAATTACTTCAGCTACTTTCAAACTTTGTGGGAATTTACCTTAAACAATACTTCTGTTAAATAAATGTGTTAAAATGCCAACCACATTATGGCCACCTTTTTTGAAAAAGTTATTGGAAAAACTATTTGACGTAGTAGAAAATGGATTATCCAAAGCTTGAATAACTTTATAGACTTCAAACGAAGATATCCATGCTTATTTTGAGATTCGACCGAATAGCTAATTCGATAGAATAGATATTTTCATTCGAATGAGCTTTGCGTATTTTGACATTCGCACGAAAAAACCTCAATGAAATTCATTTCCGAAATCAGCTGTTTTAAATTTACTGACATTTCTATCTGATTTAGTATCACCAAACTGTTTTTTTTATGGTTTTTATTTAAAAAAAAATTATGGTTTAAAAATATAAAAATAATACTTTATCATTTAAGAAAAATAATCTTATGCTAACGGCCCAGTAAAGTTTAAATTTGAAAAAAAAATCAAAAAAACTGAAATTTTAAAAATTGGGAGCATTTAGTTTATTGATATCAAAAAGAAGTAAAATAACGGTACAACTTCTCTGTATAATAAACTACTTGATTTATGTTTTAATTTTCATGTCAACTAATTTTGTTTTCCAAATGAAAAAAAGAAGGCAACTTCAAAGCCTATTTAATTTACACAAATCTGGTCACACTTGAATTTTGAATTACCATTTGTAAATTGTTTTATGAAAATAATGATAAATTGAAGCCAGACGTTAAAAATTAAAATGGCATTTGTTTTATGTATGAAAAGTGAAAACGGTGAGGAGCAGTTGTATAGGAGAAGGATAATGGATGTATCAAATCCATTTTATGCATCCATTACTATGTACTAACATTATACTAAACTTACATGTTTTATGAATCTATTCGCCAGAAAAAATTGAACGAGAAAGAAATGACATTTCTTTCGAACGATTCGAAAGTGAAAATTTGCTTAGTTTTCGAAAGATAAATGAACTTTCCATTGATAAAGTGAAATTTCTAATCGTTCGAATCTCAAAATCCAAATTATTCGAATTCGACATATGTACTTTCTAATGAAATCAGATGTCAAATAAGGCTGATCGTGTTAAAGAAAAAGCTATTTGATTAAAAACTTTCGTTAAAACAATTTTCTGAACAAATAACAGAAAAGTGATTTATGCCTGCATCAGAAATAGTATTTACTGCTATTTGAATAAGGTATTCATTAAATATTTTAGCCATTTCAGAATAATCAACAATGTTCATAGTTCCAAGAGTAAGATTCGAAGGAACATCAAAAGTTGTGTTTTTGTTGAAAAATTTTTTGACTTCTGACCATTCTTTTTTAAATTTCCTTTGACTTTATAGAACTTGTCCATATAAAAGTTTTCCTTGCAAAGTTAGTTTTCACGGAATAAAACGTTATTTGGGTCTTTCTTACACTTAAGTCTCAATTGATTTTTAGAATGGATTTTGTTTCGCTTATGGAATACCGGTTTTCTTATTTCAATTTGACTATTTTCTTTAAAATTTATACATAAACACGTAATACAATGATCTGAAATTTTAAAATCAGATATTTTACTATTTAGGATTAAGTTAGTTTTCATATCAATTCTAGCTAATATATGATCCAATACATGTTTTGGATGTTGAAGTTATTCTTGTTGGTTCATTAATACAAAATTTTAGACTATAGGCCGAGAATAACGACAGCATGCGTACTGCGGTGAAAACAAGGTTTTTTTTTAAACTTATGGTTTGACATTTTAATTAATATCTAACTGGCATTTAACGTTACTAGTTACTATCTTTATTAGTATGGAAATGTCTTTAAATGTCAAACTAGGATTTGAGATAACACAAATTTTGTAACAAGTGGGATTTTAGAATGTTATAGTTCTTCAGTGTCCAAAGCGCATTCAACCATTTTGGCATATTGTCGGTTTTATAAAACAAAAACGCTTTATTTCGATTTCTGGCAGAGAGAAATAAAATGATCGACTTGATCTCACGAACCCTATCACAACTTGATACAGAAGATTTCAAGAAGGTGCCCTTATTTTTAGCGAGAAAATGCTAAAAATGTCAGAACACTAAAAATTGAATCTTTCTTTGAGTTTTTTGATTGTAAAAACAATATTTGTAAATTTTTTTAAAGCAAATATTTTTTGTAATACTAAGAAGCATCGGCTAAACATTTGCAATAAAATCGGTCAAGTCGTTAAAAATATTTAGTGGAATTGTCTTTTTTCAAAAGACTTTAAAACCCTATTTCTGTTATCCAAATTTGTTGACAAAAACCTGGAACAAAGTACTAAAAGTTTTTCGAATAAGGACCGAACTTTGACAGGTGATTGCGGCCATATTATTGGCTGTCCTTTACTATGTCTGACTGGCCAAATCAACATGAAGAAGAATAACGTTCAACAACTTTGGCAACTGGTTAGTTTTTTTTTTTTAAATTGGTCTTCTGTTCGAACAATAATTGATTTAAAAATCATATTCAGCGACGAAGTTTATTTCTGCATGAATGGGTTCGTCCACAAGCACGACTGTCGACGATTACAATCCACACGAGATCCACTAAATTGCAATGCATCCAGAGAAAGTCACTGTTTGGTGTGCATTTTGAGCTGGCGAGGCCAGCATATCGGGCCATACTGCTTTGAGAACGACGGGACGACGGCGGCGACGGCGGCGACGGCCCGTCAGTGTCAATAGAGAGCACTCTCATCGATAATATCGATGTTGATATGGACACCTACGTGCCACAAAGTAGAGCTGTGTCAATCAGCATCCATTCGATTTTTTTGATCCGATCATCGAAAAGTATTGATGATCGAAATCAATCATTTTAATCGATCTCAATCTCAATCATTTAGATGATTCTCGATTCTGGATTCTGGATTTTCTATTTCAATCTCAATCATTTCAATGAGTCTGGATTTTCAATATCAGTTAACTCGATTAACCATGATTTACTCGATTCCATTTGTTCTGATTCAATTAATGTGGATGTGTCCAAACGGACGGTGGACTGGAATTTCTGGGTTGAACTCGGCATTGAAGAACATGATTGATCGAGTTGGTTGTTGATGTTGTAGGCCGCAAAAACAATTGTTGGGTTGAACTGATGTTATTTGATGTATCAGGATCCGGGTTGTTTAATGTGGATTTTTGGACGTGTGTTAATCCATCGACATCGTAGCCATCCTTTGATGGAATTTGACAGTTTATGACTTGACGAATAGAGGCTATGACGTACAAAGTATATTTTGTACAAAATGTCAGCCTAAAGCCGTAAAATTTCTTTTTCTTTTCCGGAGCAACAAATAAAATATATTTTTCTTGAATTTTTTGACACTTTTTAATCCATGTAGAAAGTAGCCATCATTCGATGCTATTTGGCAATTTATGGCTTACAATAATGGAGTAACTATTTTGTGAGAACTATCAAAGCCACAAGTCAATCTTATCATCGAAATTGAAATTAATATCGAATAGGAACAGTATTGAATCATTTCAGTGAAATGAAAATGATCGAATGATCGATCGGTTAAAATGATCGGATCATTTTCGTAATCGATTGTTGAACAATTCGATCATATGAAATGAAAGATTTACACAGCTCTACCACACAGCCCGTTCCAAAAGAGATATTTAAAACAGGAGGCCATAACGGCTCGTAGATGTAGATCCTAAGCCTAGTGACTTACAACTCTCAACCATTTCCTTGTCCGTATTACCAGCAATGGAGGGACCTTTAATTTTCTGTCGATTCCGAACGGATAACGATAAGCACTTTTCATGACAAGGGATACTCTGAGAGTATTTGTATTTAAGACTTCTTTCATGGATTTTCTTAAGTTACAGCAATAAACCGCGAACCACCATTACCCTGAAAGCCAATATAGTCAATGTCATTAGTCAAATTTCTGCAAGTCCTGGATTAGTCCAAAATTTGATTGATAAAACAAAATTTCTGCTAATTGACGGTTACTAACTAAACCACCGAAAAAAGTGTCAAGAAAGTCATTTTTTTTATCCTAGATATTGACCAATTCGTCATCAAAGCTTAGTTCATTGATGTTTCTTGATGTCTCATTATTAAATGACTTAAAAAGTAGTAGACTTTAAAAGTAGTGTGATTTTCAATAGATATCGTTGGATGCATGGAATTAGTCTACTGTTGTTTCCTAGTTATGATCTAGGAGGTGTTGTACTTGATTGACTTAGAGATATTGTTTTGGGTTACGAGGTATTGGCTTGGAATAATTTACATGGAAAAGAAGAACAGGTTCCTGGGTTACAAGAGATTTCTGAAAGCAAATCATAGTGGAGGAAAACGTGATATCACATTGTAGGCTTTAGGTTCAAAAATATTTAAGCAAGTTTTGTTTAGACTTTTTTTCCAGAGATCCGAAATATTATAAAAATAATGAAAAAGCCTTTTTCTGGTTTTAAAGAGGTTTTCGAACTACAGGTTACAAAATCAATTAATATTTTAATTAAAATTCAGGGTTAACCGACTCTGGCTTAGCTCAGACTGCTATTAAGTTTTAAATAAAAAAAAAGAAAAACCTGGCAATACTTGCTTCGGTGCATATTCGAGTACGCCTTTTGTTGAGGTTAGCGCCGTCACTTTATTATCTTCATAGGACATCTGCCGTAGTTCAAAGAACCCCCTTTGAAAAATAAGTAAAATTAGTTTTCGCTAAATTTATTGTGGGTGAAATTGAATAGACGAGAACGAGACCACAAGGGTTGGCTGGTGTGTTTCGGGGATGCTTTGGTGTGTAAACGTACGTATGCTATATGAATGTAGTCGATTCATAACGTTGCAAAATCACAGTGAACTCTGAGTTCGAGGTATACTCTTTATGTGAATAAAGCACCATCAGAGACATCGACATCTGCTCTTAATTTAAATTCAATCTGCAAATGGCTTAATGACATTTACCAAATTAGTCCTAGATACATTACGACATTACGAGATAGTTCGTTGAGATTCTGATATAGGGAACAACGACGATGACGACGGGCGTCGCATATCGTCCTGGAATTATATGTGAAGGAGTCTTGTACTCTTACAGAACCTACTTTCCTATTCATAAATTGAGTTGTCGAAATCTGAATTGTTCCTTCATTTCGATTTAATGTGTGTATGTGGGTGTGTGTGTGTGTGTATTCCACTTGGAAGAACATGTCTCGCTCTCGACTCGGCCCGAAGCACCTCCAACTTTCAGCTATACATCTAACCAGCAATAGAAGCAGTTTCCAGCATCAGTAGCAAACGTGCACGGAACAGACACCATTAATTAAAGTCGACAGTCAGAAGCAACTATACAAACTGGCATTTCTGTGTTTTTCTATTTGCTCTGTTGTTTCTTTCGTTTAGTTAGATACTTGTTCTTGTATCTCGTAGGTTTATATCTAAAAGTATATGTATATTTTTTTGTTGTTTCTTTCAGTTTTTTTGTTTTGTTTGTTACTCCTTTTTGGCTTTTGTTGCACTCGCAGGGACTTGCAAATTAAATGGCAAATTGTGAATGGAGGACAATATGGTGGAGAGTGGAAGCTGCTGAAGCTGGCGGATGCCTTCAGCAGCCGGGAGCGTGGAGCATATCTGTTGAGTCTGTGTGCACAGCAATCTTGTTAGTGAAATGGTTGTTTGAGCTGAATGATAATAATAGTTGGTAGCTTCTATAGTTTGGATGGACATAAGCGAAATGGGACGAGTTTAGGTGGCATCAGTGTGTGGTGTGAAAGGAGCATGGGGTCGAAGCCGTTACAAGAACAAAACGAGAATTTTCCAGGGCGGTTTAAATAACTGATGACTTCGCAGCAGTTAGAATCAGCTTTGAAGCATCACACACAATCTCATTAATTGAGTAGATAGGATGATTTGTGAAAGACTTGAGTTTCGTTGTTAGCCTTGCTCTGGAATATTGTTAGAAAAATACGTGCTGGATTTTAGTCATACAACGGTATGTTAATATGTAAATTTAATTTCTTTTTTCGGGCTGGTGGCTGTGGATGTTAAATATTATTTTGTTTATACCATTTCGAGCAAGAGTAATCTATCTATTTAATATGATGGTATGATATATGTACATATGTAGATCCATAGGTTTTTAGAATGTCTAAACTACATCTTTTAAACATTTCTACTTTTTAATAGGTTGCCCTTATATTATTTACTAAAGGCAAAAAGGTTTCGGCTAATCTAATTCAGTCCTTACAATGTAAGAGTTTCAATGGAATCTCTCGGCGTATAAAATACTGATGGTCTGAAAAGTACCTAGGTATTCCAGCAATTAGCTTCAAAAGTTATTCTTCAACATTGGCAAAATCTCTTAAAGTCCAATTCTAATATTAATCGCGTCTTATTATCTATGAATCTGTGTCTGGGTAAATTTTTAACTTATTACCAGAAAAAACTTGGAATCCTAGTTTCTATATGGGTCTATTAAAAAAAAGTACCTACGCCCCTTCTTTCCAAGGTCATGATGGACGCGATGATAAATTATTCAGCTGATGAAATATCTTGAAGAAAGAAAGCTTCTCAACGACCGGCTGTTAGCTTTCCTAGCAATATGTTCACTGGTGATTTGATGGTATATCTCACCGAATAGTGGCAATCCACACATAGTCTTGGAGATAGTAAGATTATTGCACTTGATTTGTAAAATGTGTGTATTTGGTATTCATGAATCTCTTCTTCGTTGAATTTGAAACTTCCTTTCGAACCGCTTAATACAAGTTGTGTTGGATGGTTTAGGGTTGAAGTTTATAAAATAAATGCTGGTGTGCCACAGGCAGTGGCGTAGCGTAGGGAGGGCGGTGGGGGCGGCAAAATGTCGCCGGTGATGCGGGTAGAGTAGAAATCATTTGTTTCATGACAGATCAAATTTGACAGATGTAAATTTGAAATTTGCCACCCTATCTGTGGTTCGTCGTTGACCGCTCTCGGTTGATTTATGTGAATTCGTAGACGGTGAGTAGGGCCGTAAGAGTCCATTCTGCATTGTCGCGCTGATCGTGAAACTAAAACAAAACGTTCCGAAACTCTCGCGAAGCTGAAAGGGAGTGTTCTGAAACATATGATATGCATATGCGAGATATGATAAGATAACTAGGATTCGACGGAAACGTTATTCTAGTCTCAGCCAGCTCAATGTTTTTGCTCCCTCCCGCATCACAGAAAGTTATTTCGATTGTGTTGTTTATAGTTTAAATACTGTTGAATCTTCTTAAACTAAACACTTAGTATTTCACTCAACCTTTGAACTAGTTTTTGAAAATGAAAAGAGTTAAAAGAAGCGGCGCGGAATACCGCAAGAAAAAGGCTAAGAAAGAAGAAGACGCGAAGACGCGAAATATTTCAGTTCTAGTTCTGGTTCAAAACCTACGTTAACGTCTTCGGCGGCATCCAGCACAAGCGGAAGTGATTCCAATGTAAGTAAGATTCCTCCATCTACAATCGTGAGTGGCCTAGAATTGTCCTCCGGACAATATTCATAGGAATGCATAACTTATTTTACAGGCAGAAGAAGAAGACGTGCCTGCCGTCGAAGTTATAAGTCGTTCTGGTCCCACCACAGAGCAGGGTCAAGACGAATTCGACTCACCAGAAGTACCTCAAGCATCTAGTCACAAGCCTGCAGAAAAAGTGAACCTCGTGAAGCTGTAAAGACGCTTAAAAATAAGTTTGTGGAAGTTCTTGAGGTACTGGAAGAATTGACGGATCGGTAGCCAGTCTTCTTCTGACAGTCATGCAGTTATTCAACTTCCTCACTTTTCTTGGCTTTTGAGCTGCAGAGCTACCTGAAGAAGATAACGCACAGATTTACCTGCAGCAATGTGGACTGAGTGTGGATGAGTGTGCTCAGAAACTCTGCGTTTTAAAAGCTCTTCTGGTGGAGAGCAGAGACCGTTTCGTCCAAGCCGCAATCGACTTTTCTAAGACTCTTTGGAAAAAACTCGGGATCGAACTCAAAACGAGAAGAATTCGCAGGAAAAAACGCATGCATGGAGATAAATCCGCAGATGCAGCTTTATCTCACGAGCCTCATATGTAAGGCCTGTAGAATCCGTTTATGAAACCGCTAATTCTATTTTACTTTGAATAAAACATACTTCATTTCCTGTGAAATGATGTCTCGAAATTTAATTTTAATTTAGTATTGAATGGGGGCGGCAAAATGGGTCTCCCGCCCCGGGTGCCGAGATGGTACGCTACGCCACTGGCCACAGGGCTCTGTTCCGTACCCCGACTCTCTTTCTCATGTTTTTTTTCAGGAGTACTCCTTTTTTTAAGGAAGAACCAGCCCAGAAATAATAGTTATACTCAAGTTTGGGCGGAAAAACAACTTCTTACATTTTTAAAGAAAATTTAAACATTTCACTGTGTTTTTGGCTACGGCTAATGGCATGGATGGGAAATTTCGCTTGACCGAAAGAATATAGGTTTATGTTGCCGAAGTATTAAGTCCCATGTAATTGTTAATACTACAGTTTTAGTATAAGGCTGTCAAAAAAGGAGTCTTATGAGTTTAGCATAAATATCGAGCCATTTCAATTTCACAACCGCAGAAGAACAATATGTACTTGGACCTGGTATTTGGACGACAGTCAGCGAATCAATGGACTAAAAGTTTCAGACACGACATCTTTTATGAAAATACCGAAGACTTTCAAGGACAAAACGGGGTCTTGCGGCACACCAGCATTCATTTTTTGGATATTTGACTGTAAAGTATCCCGAACAACACGAATTAAATTGTCAGAAAAGAAATTTCTAATTCAACGAAGGAAAGACCCATCGATACCAAATGAATCCATTTTCGATAAGAGAGCTTCGTGCCAAATTCTTTTTAAAATGGCTTTCAAATATAAAGTGCAATTATTTATTTATTCGTCTTTAAATTTAAAAAGCTTTGCGTAGATAAAAGTAAATCTGTAAATACAGTAAGTTTAACATTTAAATCAATAATATTATAATAAATTAACTAAATTAAAATCATAATTTTCATTCAAATCTAAGCAAGCTTTAGTGATTGGATTTTGGCGAGCGTAGTTAGTACTGTGAGGAAGATTTAAAAAATGTCCATTTCTCGGACGCAAAGTACGAGAAATAAATTTAATTTTCTTCTCAAAACAAGAGGCTCTAGGATGGAACACTTGCATTTCGTAAGATTTTCCGTAGGGCACACTAGTTAGTGAATCTCTGTTTAATCTTTTCTAAACGATAAATGCAAGGTGATGCATACACTGAAAATAAAATCTAGGTGTATATGATAAAAATGTAGGTTGAAAAATTTTGTCAATATACGTCCAACAAAAAGTTTTATCAAATTGACAAAAATTATAGAATTTAGTTGAGGTAACAAAAAATATTTTGTTGTATCCACAAAACTATTTTGTTATACTAACAGATTAATTTGTTGAAATAACAAAAATATTTTGTCAATATGATAAAATTTCGTAAAATTTACAAAATTAATTGGTCATATTAACAATTCTTTGTTGTATTAAAAATTTTTTTTGTTAATGTTAAAAATTTGTTTTTTTTTATTATTATCGGATTAACAAAATTTTTTTGTTAAATTAACAAAATTGTTTTGTTAAATTAACAAAACTTTTTTGTTATATTTTGTTAAATTAACGAAATATTTTGTCAATTCAACAAAATATTTTGTCAATTCAACAAAATATCTTGTCGATTCAACAAAATATTTTGTCAATTCAACAAAACATCTTGTCGATTCAACAAAATATTTTGTCAATTTTACAAATTTCTTTTGTTGAAAAAACTAATTTTGTCAAAATAGTTTTTTTCTGGGATTTAAGTCCACAAAAATTGGCGTTTCGTCCCTACGATCTCACATGCTAGCATCTGTGAGGGCGTATGGACAATACGCAATTTTTGGTAAGTTCAGTTAATCTTACATCGATTTTTTGACAAAAACCAAATGTGAACTATATCATACACAAAAGAAATGTCATGATCAAAAAAATATACGCGCAGAATGTTTTACAAAATAGTTTTTTCTATTTGATAATATTATTTTATCAATATTACAAAATAACACAACCCCAGAACAAAATATTTGTGATTTTAACAAAAACGTTTTCATTTTTTGTTAAATTGACAAAAAAAATTATAAACAAGCACTTTGTGATATTGACAAACATTTACAAAACAGATTTTTTGTAGATGCAACAAACATTTTGTTAACATCACAAAAAAGTTTGTCGACGTTTCAAAAATCTCTGTTTTATTTAGTTATATTAACAAAACTTGGTTTGTTAAACTGACAATATTATTTGTAGTGCATATTTTGTTAAACTGACAAAAAATCATTCTGAATTATAAAAATTTTGTGAAATCAACAAAATAATTCTTTCGTATTAACAAAAATTTAATCAAAACGATAAAATTGTTTTGTTGAAGGTCAACAAAACGTTTTTGTCAATATTACCTAGGAATTTATTTTCAGTGTAGGGATTCCATCGTATTACGCTGCAATACTCTAGCTGTGGTCTAACAAGACTAGAATAATGAGTTTTTTAAGGTGTATGGATATTCGAATTTTTTTGAATTTCGAATTAATAAACTCAACATGGAATTTTCTTTTGAAAAAGCATGATCTATATGACAAGTAAAGTTCATTTTAGAGTCGAATATAACCCCTAGACCTTTCTGGCTATCAAATCTTTGTAAAATTTTGGGATATTGGTTTCTGGAAAATGTAACTAGATACATTTTAAATTGTTGAAGTACAGCCCATTAAGCTTGCACGAATCGATAATTCTGTTTAAATCAGATCGAACCCTATTTGCATCATAAATTGAATGTATGCTACTGAAAATGTTTAAATCATCAGCAAATAAAAGACATTTCGAAAAATATAGATGAAGTGGTAAGTCATAATAAAAATAATGTTAAGCAGCGGTCCAAGATAACTTCCTTGAGGAACACCAGAAAAGTTAAATATTTCCTTATAAAACACATTACCAAATTTTGGCAATTTGCTTTCTACCTACTAATTAACTTTTTATCCACTTAAGGAGAGAAGAATGTTAGCCAGACAATTCAAGTTTCTTCAAAAGGACACAATGTTGATCAGTGTATTAGTGTACACTTGCGAATGTGTATCCATATGGGAAAGACAGCAAATAGAAAATGTTGCTCAATTAGTAGTTGTAGATCTTCCTCTCAAAAAAAAAAACATGTTGGTGTTCAAAAATATGACTATGAAAACTTTAGGAATTTTAGAGTAATTTCAAATTTATTTTGACGTATTTAGAATATTTCTTTCCATATTCTTGCCCGCCTCTAAATTACAATTTTAATGAGCAAAAAAAAGTCGATTTTTCGTTAAAAAAAATTCAGATATTGTAGATGTTTTTTAATCCATCGAGATCTCAGCCATCCTCCAATATAATTTGACAGTTTATGGCTTGGTTGATGGGTAATGTACTATATTTTGACCTACTTACAGTATTTTTTTCTAGATGCTTTGCTTTTCCAAAGCTCTAAAATCGCAATTTTCCTGAACAAAAAAAAATCCAAAAAATTTCGATTTTTCACAAGGTTTTCAATCAATTGACATTTGAGATTTGTTGTACGTCTTTTACAAAATAGACATGAAGCTTTATTTCAAAATGTCTGGACATAATAAAAATCTCTGAGAAAAATAGATGCATTCCAGAACACATCCCAGTACCAACCTTTCCGAAGCAAGTGTTTTTCTGCACTCGATTTAAGAGGCATCTACATCTCAATATATCAACAATTTTTATCCATTCTATGTATATTCACTCTGATTGCTGACAAAATTATATTCACTCTTGATGTTTTTATTGTTTTGCATGTAAAATTTTGCTAACTTGGCTATTCACTCTTTCAAAAAACACGGCTATTGTAAGAAACTCTAGATGCAGTCCCAACTAAATTTCTCTTTGTATTTAAGTAAGACCAACAACTCTTTAAGCTGATTGTTAATCTGCGTTAAAATGACCTTTGAAAGAAGAGATTTAGTGCAAATGGATGGTATTTTAAGAGGAAAGGAGGATTAACCTTTTCTAGATACAAAAATCCGCTTTGAAAGAGCCATCAATAGTAGGACAGATGAGAAACGTTACACTACGATTTTGCGTAACCTCGATGTCCTAAAAGCCCAAGTATGCCATTATATGTGGAATATGACATCTTTCAAAAGTCCGCTTCGGCTTCTTACCCCACCAGAAAGTCTAGCGGGGTCAAATAGTATGACTTTGGTGACCAATTCACATCCGTTTTGCGAGACATAACCATATTCTTAAATCGTTCATGCAGAATGTCAATCGTGGTCGTCTAGGTCGCTACTGAAGGTAACCGCCTCACCAATGACGTTTTCCAAAATGTACGGACCAATAACAACACCCTCCCATATTTGGAAATTTTACTTGTTAACACAACCATTCATCCAAAAATACGTCCCGTCGCTTTGGAAAAAATTGTGCTCTTCTTCCAAAAGCTCCAAAAACAAGTCAGTGAACAAACGCCGTTGTCTATGGTCACTTTAAGCTCCTGGGTCAGTCCGATTTTGTACGGGTGTGTGCCCAAGTCCCAACGCAATCATCCGCGGAGAGGAATCGACGGAATCGCGGCGTGTTCTTTGCCTATCTTATGTTCTTTTGAAGTACGAATGTTGGTTGAATGACTATTCAACCGGTTGTTTCAAATTTGGACACCAAACGTGTTGAACAGTCGATTATCAAGGGTCACGACGTCAATCCAAAAATGGACGAAACGCACCATTGTTTTACACTAACGAACACTCATTTTGATAATAAAGTTTTTTTTTTTCATTTGGACGTGCTGTTCAATCGTGTTACTTGCCATGGTGATTTAGCATCATCAACTGAATAATAAACAACAGATTTGACAGATGTCCCCAAAACAACATGGCGCCAAAAAAAAACTTTAAAAGATTCAAAAAACAGTAGACAGTAAAGAACAATAAATAAATCCAAAAATTTCTCATTTTTATCTTGGTATTCGAATGAGTCTTCAAATATGGTAAGGTCTTACATTTCCTATGCACACGTTACCTTCAACAACCCTGTGTCTATAACCCTCGACTGATTGGACATTGTTCCAGATTCTGCTATGAACACCAGTAAAACATCATAATAAATTGACTATAAACTTGATTGGAAATCAATCTGTAATAACATTTTACATAATAGGATTCTTCAAACGTATCTATAACTAAGTACATAAACAAGTCCATCGGCGTTAATAAAGAGTACTCGAACGCTTGCATATACGGTAGATACATTAATATCATGTTTGACGGTGTTAACATTTATGTTTATTTGATTTATTTCAACCATCTGTCTATACAACAATTCATGTATTTTGGTTCTCGTTTTTATTTTTATGATGTGTTTAGTTTCCATTTAGATACTTATGCTCTTGAAGCTTATACTCGTACCTACTGTAAGAAGTCTTTTCCGGGCGCCATCCAACACGATTGTTTGCTCAAGCATTATTCGACTTCTTAAGAGCTGAGCTGGAAGTCATAGCACATGGGACAGAAAAAAAATTTAACGGCACGACGACGACGACGGGGTCGAACATATTACCTATGCCATTACTTTGAAATAAGACATTTCGAGCCGTTTTTTTTTCTTCTCATTTTCATTGGCGTAGTTATTTTCCGATGGTTGATTCTTTAGGTCGTCAAATATTATCGTGTTGATCAGGAAGAAAAACGCCAAGAGTCAACAAATGCCTTATTGGAGTTAAGAACGCAAATTTACTCAGAAAAAAAAAACAACATCTGCTGATGGAATAACACAGGGCTCCACTTTAGTATTTCAAACTCATTTAGAACACTTTTGTCGTTTTGATATTTAAGCAGATTAATCGATGTTCAAAATTCTATTTAATCTAGGGCCCTTATTGCGAGTGTCGTTTTATTCGATAAATCCCGATCTTGTCAAAACTCAAAACTTAAAATCTGTAGCCTTAACTATTTATCTAGAGATAGCTCAATGTTGTTGCAAACACTTGTGAAAACACAGCTGGTTGCATCTGATACAACAACTTACATTTTTGATAGTCGAAAACAGTTCTTTATCGATTAACACACCAAACTCGAAACAGGACCTTTATTCTGAATAATTTAAAAGATGAAGTTTGTGGAGCCTTTTCAGCATTCAAACCTGCGAATAACTGATAAACAAGAATATAGTATAGGGTTAGGTTAGGTTCAAGTGGCTACCAGCGTCACTGACACACTTGGGGCTATTTGCTGAAACGAAACTTAAGTATTTATGTTCAACCTAAGCGCTTATGTTCTACTTTTTCCTCTACGTAAACTGTCACATAAGAGTTAAAGTGGAACATAAGTATTTATGTTCTGTATCAGCAAATGGGCCTTAGTCACTTAGCTGGTCCGTTGTGATTCCACATGAATCTGAAGATTTCCTCGCTACTCGTTGAGTTATTTGGAGATCTTTGTCAAGCGAGAGAAACTGCAAATGTCTATATTAATTAGATCACTAGGTTCCTTGAAGAAAACCTCTCCAATATGGATCATGCATCTATGGGATAGATGTATTTACAGGCCATGTAAATAGAAGATGAAAAATTGATTCTCCCTCTTCCTTGTCCATACAGGTTCTACAAAAAACGTTTGAGTAAACGCAAGTCTTGTAACGAGCTTGGTTAAAAGAGAGGGAACACGACTTTGCAAGTGTTTTTCAAGTTGAATTACTGGCTATCAGGGAAGCATGCATGATACACAACACAAGCCATTTATTCTAGTTTATCATCTTCCAAATTGCTTCGATTTTCACCTCAATGTCACTCTTATCTCGGTTCCGGGTTATTGTGGAATTGATGGGAATGAATAGGCGGACGAGCTGCCCAGGGAATGATCAGCCCTTCATAACTCACGTGCGGAAAGAGTCAACATTCCGCTCGGAGTTATGAAGGGCAATATTCTCCCTCTCTCCTACGGCTCAATCCGTAGATGGAGCAGTTTAACTGCATTATATCTAGAAAGATTTGGCTCACCTACGAAAAATCCCGAAAACTTGATCTGATTTGCAGCCCCAGCCAAGACATATGCAGCTACCTATTGGGGACGCTGGCCAAAAGGAGAGCATGCAGTGAAGCTAGGAATTTCCACAACTCTCACTGTTATATACATATATGGCGACCTGAGGGAGGAACAGTCCTCCATTTCCTCTGCAAATACTTGCTCTGGTCAATTTTAGATCATTTTTGGAAATGAAAGTCAAATTGGTCACTTCTGTGCCGAGCTTTCCGTTTGATTCTTTAGATCCCGAGCTAGCGGACTGAAAGCTTTGACGGAAGTTTAGCATTCGGGGGCCGGATGACCACTCGACTCAAGCGGATTGGCCATTGTTCCAGTTACCTTGTTTGGCACAGTCTAGATGGTGTGGGATGAGTTTGGTGGTCCAGTTGAGTGAGCGATTCAAATTCCGAATGGAAACGCAAGCACACAATCCGACACATCAAAATCCCCTTTCTTCTTTTTGAACTCAATTCAAACTGGATCACTACGTGAGAATGTCAAAAATTCCCCGTATCAATTCCATCCACAGGTTCACATGAGTTATGATATGAAAATGGCGCACCGTGGGGCTAATTGGGCCGCAATTCTATATTATACTTGCCGTAAGACAGTTACCGGATATGACACACATTGCGGAGCTGATGATCAATCTACCTTAGGATATCAAAAACTTAGAGCGTTTCAGATCAAAAAGCATTGGGCAGATCTGCTTTGTTATCAGACAGGTGGTTAAATTATTTCATTTTAGGTTTGGTATTAAAGATAACGTTGTTCCGCTTTTGGTGAGTTCGTCAGCCTTATACAGTGCCCTGGTCCCTATGCACTGGCACGCAACAGAGGGTAATATCGAACTGCTACGCCATCTCCATAAGAGTTGAACTGCAGTGAAGGGCTCTTTTAGATTTAGTAAAGATGGAGTCCAGAGATTTAACAGCCGTTTGACTTTCCGAGAAGATGCTAATATCAGTGGTTGATACAACGTTTTCTTGGAGCCAAGACAGTACTTCTTTAATTGCCATAAGTTCCTCTTAGAAAACGCTACAATGATTAGAAAGACGGAAAGGAAGACATAATTCCATTCTATCTATCTATACGGAAGGAATTTTATGTTTCCTAGAGAATAGGACAAGTTCTGTTTTGTGAAGGTTGACTAGAGTTGCTTAGAGCGTTTTGTAAAAGTTCTTTTAAGATGTTAGGATACTGTCCTAATTCGGAAAAAGCACGATCGCCCTCATAAGTAATCACTCTGTAGCTCTCCGCTTTCAGTCATGACAGCAGCTCATTTACTACAAATTTCCAGAGAAGGAGAGAAAGAACACCACGTGTTGGCGTTCCTCTACTGACAGATCTTCTAGCAGAAAATCCGCCTAATTTTGAATTAATAACCATGCTAGTTAGCATTTGGTTAATGACCCATCTAATTTCAAACATGACAGTGCAGATGCAAATTATTTAGAGTACTTTCTATATCTAGAAATGCAACCATACTATTAATGGTGTATATTCGATAATTCTTAGTAGTAGTTCTTAAATAAGCATTTTGAGCCGTGGACAAAAGTTTTGTGGAAGATGATAGACTAATAGGTCTGTGATCTTTTGGGTTTACTTAGGGACACTAACCGGTTTTTGGTATGACAAAAACCTTAACTTCTCACCATAGCAGAGAATTGAGAAGCAGAACTAAGCAACTGTAGAACAGTTCTTTTAGAATTGGTAGCATTAAATCTAAATTTCTTTTGTAGTTTGGCTGAAATTATGCCGTCTGATCCTGCAGACTTGAAGCTGTTATGTACCGATTGCAGATTATCCCTAGTAATCAAATCTTTTGGATAGCTAGACTTCTCATTAGACACCATGAGTATAAAGCAAGAGTTTTGAGATCCACCTGGAAAATGAGTACCCAGTAACAAGTTGAGTGATTCTTCGAAAGAGTTGGTCCACGAACGATCAGTATTTTTAAAGCTGCTGGACAAGCAGCCTAGATGTTTCTTCTATTCTACTAAAGAAAATCTTCCAGGTGAATCTCTTCTATTTCCTCAATTCATTCTTATAAAGTTTGGAAGATTCCTTATAGAAGTCCCAATCCGATACCATTGTAGTGATTTTAGCTTGAATAAATCGTTTTCGGTAATCTTTTCAGAGCGGTTGAAAGCCCGAAACCAACAAATGTGGCTTCTCCTAACGTGAGTAAACGGGCAGGAAATGTTCAGAGATTTATTAACTTTATATCATTGTCTTTACAGGCAAGTTCATTTATGTTCCAAGGGTGATTTAAAAGGTCGCATTTTAGCTGACTTCAAATTTTGTCCTATATTTAGACCAGTTAGTTTTTTGGTTAATTCGACATTTCAAGCGGCTGGGAGTATCATCATCAAAATTGAATTAAATGTTTGTGATCCGAGAACGAGTGGTCATTCGATACCTTCCTATTCGAAATCATTTGATGAATAGTTTCTGAGATAAGATTTATACCTAATGCTTCTTTACGTTATCTACTGCCGGGTTAGTACTTAAAATAAGATCAAAAAGAAACTCACCTCTATCATTAGAGTATCAATGATACATTTCCTTGAACCCATCAAAATGTTGGGATATTTATTGGAAATTTGTCTAGAAATTATGGAAAAGGGGCACATTTGGATAATTTAAGAAAAGTGAGGACAAAGAGACACAGCTAAAAAAAAGACAAAGTGTAAAATTTGCAAAAGAAATTTGTTTATTTATATGAAGGTTTTTATAATACAAACTCTATATACGACTGAAATAAATCAGCCTAGTAGAAGACTTAGCACTATTATTGGACTTGTTGAATTATTGATTCAAATTAGCTTTTTTGGCCTTTAGTCCACAAAAATTGGCGTTTCGTCCGGGTGTTCTCACATGGACTCATCATATAGTTCACATTGGATTTTTGTCAAAAAATTCATGTAAGATGAACTGAACTTAACAAAAATTGCGTATTGACAAGGTCCTCACAAGTCAACTGATGAGTCCATGTGAGAATACCCGGACGAAACGCCAATTTTTGTGGACTAAAGGCCAAAAAAGCTAATTTGAAAGAAATTTGTTTCAACGATGAAAAATAAGCAAAATGCAAAACTTATTTAACGTTATAATAGAATTATTTTTAATCTTAAGTAAAAATTGACATCTGTTTAGTTCGATGGCTAACTTTCAAAAAGAATACATTTTCAATTTTACAAATTAGGAAAGCAAGATTTTAGTGTGGTGAGTTTGTTTTTAAAGGAAAATAACAACAAATAAAATCAACTGATTTGTACTGAATTAATACATATTTTTGAGTGGCGGGAAATTCAAAAATTCTATGTTATTTTTATGATGCATAATTTATTCAAATTTATTATTTTATTTGGCCGCAACACAAAGTTTTCCTTTAGAGACAAGAGGCAAAATCCAGTTGTAGTGTGAACGGTTTTTGGGTATTTGTAGTGATGGTATACAAGTTCATTTTCCAGCATTTCTTAGAGTACTTCCTTTATATTTCGAGCAATGTGTCGAACATAACCCATTCATTTTAACACAATAGATCGATTGATATTCGATACTAGAAGTTCAACTACCCATAGGTTAGGTAGTGGCTGTCATTAAAGCATCTGACACACTTATACCGGTAGAGGTCCATTGTGGTACCACGATCTAATAGGGAACAAAAAGGTTTCCTACTAATTAAAACCATTTGGAGCTTCTAATGAAGCGAAGGAGACTTTTAATGTCTGTGTTTAACTGTTTATGAGATCGCTTGGTTCATTATAAAAAATATTCTTCTAGATGAAGTTTGCGACTGTAAGGGAGAGCAGGGCGTGTACAAAGAAAGTGAGGGATTGTTTCCTCTTCCTCCTCGTCCAAACAAGTCCTGCAAAAATCGTTTGATAGTACACCGAGTCGTGCGGCGTGTCTACCTATAAGATAGTGTCCAGTTATGACACCTATTACGGGGCTGATCTGAGATCTACTGAGGGACAATAAACACTTTGATCGTTTCAAATCTAGTTTGGGCCATATTTTTTTGGTCGCCAAAGAAGTGGTAGTGTTAAGACATCTTATGTTTGATTGTTCCAGAGCAATTCGCTTCAGCATAAGTTTACTTGCAGCTATAGGCATGCCTATATTTACCCTATCGGGCAAGATAGGCATTTCCGTTTGAATTCTGGTGAGGTCGCCGGTTTCCCCGGAATGTCCCTGTGACCCGGCACCCAGAATAGGTGAATATTAACTGTTTGGCCATCTCCATCAGAGACGATCGACAGTCTTGGGATGTAATGGAGTTTAAAGATACTGACGCGAGGGATTTCAAAGCAGCCTGACTATCTTGACTATCTGAGAAGATGCGGATATCCGTGCTAAATATCACGTTTTCTTTTAGCCAAGACAGTACTTCTTTTATCGCCAGAATTTCCGCTTGGAATACGCTACAATGGTTTGGTAGGCGGAAGGAGAGACTAAGGTTTAGTCCATCTGAGTACACTCCACCACCCACTCCGTTTTCAGTCTTCGATCCATCTGTATAAAAGTGTACTGATTTTTTTTCTATTAAAGCCCCTTCCTCCCAAGCTGACCTTGAGGGAATGGTGACTTCAAAGTTTTTATCGAAAACCAACAAGGGAGTGATGCAGTCAGAGTGACTTGGGAAAGTTCCGAATAAATTCAGAATGGTGGTGTGGCCAACAGAGTTATTGGTCCATTGAGAGATGGCTTTGAGACGTATGGCTGTGCTCGCGGCCATTTGATTGCTGTAAATATCTAGGGGTGTGAGGTTGAGAAGTATGTCTAGGAGGGCTCCGCTGATGCACATACACGCTGAACGTTGCACTTTGCTTAGTTTATCGTTCTTGCAGGACTCTATTCTGACAAGGTAATTTTAAGTGACTCTTCGACACGTATTGGGCAATAACTTGCCCATAACTTGGCGAATATTTGTCACGAACTTACCGATTCTGTGGTAGACAAGCAATTTTCCTTGTAATGAAGCCTAAGTGGGTTATGTTCTGTGAGCTGTGTCATGGTCTTATTGAATCCACATGTTTTCCGCGTCGATTTTAGACCAAAAGCATCGGTAAACACTAGGCCATATAGTCATAAGAATTGCCGGCCGGTGCCTGTTACAACTTCGTTATTTTCGAAGAATAACAAAAAATTGCTCATTACACAGTGAGTTTTTGAGGCTGCAATGGGCTTTCGACAGTAACATGTGGATCTTCACTTCCCCGATATTCGACAATGTTATGTGTTATGTAAATCTGTCAGTTGTGATTTATTCGCAAGAACTGCGCTTTCAGTAAACCCCACAAGAAAAAGTCTAGTTGGGTCGAGCATCATGACCATTCATCCAACAATGGGCCTCGCCGGTAAAGATGATTTTTCCGCTAAAATAGGGCTCCTTGTCTAAGAGCTACGAAGACGTTAATAAAATAAAGATTTCTTAATAATAAATGTTGACCTGTCCTAATGGTCCTGAAGGGATCTATTCTATTCGGCAGTAAGAAATAAATCGATGAACTTTCTTAAAACTTTATTTTAAAATGAAAAGTAAGTCTACACCGATCACTTTGCCCTCGTTCTCTCTTGGTAAACCTTCACAATAAATTGATTTTCCAGGAAAACCAATCAAATGTTTCAATTTCATTTTCTTATCAACATATTTGATGGTTGTTCTCGAGAAGTCATTCAGACATTAAAGACTTCTATGGGATCTTTGAGATACATACAAGCAGACTTATTACATACAAAACCAGAAATCATAACTTGAAGTCGCAGAAACCGCGCTATGCTTACAGCAAGGAAGTAAGGTAAATAAAAATTTCTTCGAACTTATAAGACCCAAGATAGAACTCTTACCTTTAATCTGTCACAAACTCAAAAACAAAGACTGCATAAATGACAGAACCGAATAAAGTATGTGACGTTTTTCATTTCCTTACGCTTGCTATCTGAATATATTTATTATGTTGGATGTTGGGTTCCCATCCTTTGTTCGAAGCTCTGTTCACAAAATCAAATTATATGCAAACATTTTATTTTGTGCTTTGCCTTTTAATATTTCTGCTTTTCTTTCTTGTGTCAGCATGAGAAAACATCAAAAACCGTGTATACATATGAATGTATTTTGGTTTCGAAACGCCACCAGGGGGTATATCTACAAACGGAAAATTGCAATTTAATTGTAAGGGAATGCAAGATGTATGCATAGTACACCTACACACATAGTATTAACTTTCTAGTTCTTGTAACGGATAAGTAAGGTACCTCTTTTAAACTCTTTGCTTATATATTGCCCTGAATCCAGTTGTGCGTCAAAGTTTGTAAGTAAAATGATTCCAACCTTTATGTTCGCCCTTCCGAATCCAAATCCGAGTTACATGATGCCGCACAAAAATCTTATAATATTATTAACCTTGTCTGGGCCGGACTTGGAAGAGTCGTTGCTTAGGGCTTGTAACAGTATCTAAATGAAATAACACAACAATAATGTCTGTTAATGATTTGTGAATGTAATCTCTACATTCTCTTACATGCTAAAGCAAATACCTATACGCCTAGACTGCTGCTGCTGAAGAAAATCTAATGATTCCAAATTACAACCCCTTGTTAGCCACCCATCTCTCCCCCAAAAACGAACAACTCTTTTTCAACTCTACGACAACTCCAGGCCAAGCAGGCACAGCACAACATGTCCCACAGTTTGCATGCCATGGGCTTTGCAACTGGAGTTGGAGGACCATCGCAACAGCTCTTAAAACGAAGGCAGGCACAGGCACATACCTTCAGAGGCCTTTATAGAGGAAGGCAAAACAACAACAATAACAACGACTATACGATGAGGACGAGAACGACGACGGATGCGATAGTATGTCCCGGGGTTAATTTAAATTATTATTTTTAAAGTGGGGTTGTTGCCTTGTAATATACCTTGCGAACAAGATAAGAGACTTTAATAGCACACCTACATGCCCGGGAAGAGCAAGAGATATATGTTGTTGCTGGATGTCCCCAACGCCGCCGTCATCGTCGTAGTCGTCGTCCTTCCGCCTACCGCCCAATCGCGTTAAGTCAATTTTACCATAGATATAGCTTCCTGTACAGAGATTGAATCAGAGATTCACGGAATGACGATCAAATGACTGCCAGAGTGCATCATGTACACTTAAATACGACGACGACAACGTATTTCTTTTGCAACTCAAAACTTTTGCCACAAATGAAAAGCGAGTATCCTTGCGCGAATAAGTTGAACGAGGGGAGGGGAAGTTCATTCCCAAAGCAGAAAGAATAGAAACCATCAGAGTTGGATCTGCGATTTTAGTGGCCTTATTCTTCTGACGTGCCAGTCGGAAAAATTCGCGTACCTATATGAAGGTACAATTTAGCTCAGCTCGGAATATGATATAGTTTTTCGCTTCACTTCCATGAAGACGAAATCTATTTTTTAGTTTTCTTTCTAAATATAGCCGCTTGGTGTGGCTTGAAAAATACTTTGGGTGTCCGCGGAATTAAGCCATCGTCTAAGAGCCAACAGCAAATTTAGGGAGTGAATTTGTAACCAGGGTTTATAGGTACATGCGCTATGGTGTGGTGCATGTACCCGATGACTGGACTATCAGCTCCATATGCACCCTCTACAAAAAAGGTCTTGTAAGAACTATGGAGGCAAATCTCTGTTAAATGCCGCATATAATATTATATTGTAATATATAAGATCCTATCCAACGTGCTATGTGAACGTCTAAAACTTCTCTGTTATAATTTAGTGGGCAAGTATCAGTGTGGCTTCCGGCCCGGGAGATCGAGCATAGACCAAAAATCCATATTGAGGCAAATCCTAGAAAAGTGTGATGAATTACAAGTCGAGACTCACCATCTATTTATCTACTTCAAAGCCGCATACCCCCTAGTATTCATCGTCAAGAGTTCTATATGGCAACGCCCGAACTAAAAATACCGGGAAAATTAATCCACAATACGCGGTGCAATGTGCAACTAGGGAGCAACTCTCCCGAACTATTCCAAACATGCCCTGCGCATCGGCAAGGGGATGCACTATCTAATGATTTCTTTAATCGCGTTCTCGAGCAAATTGCAGGCCAGGCGAACTATATTCAACAAATCTGTCTGGAGATCCGATCCTAGGTAACCGCTGCTCCTTTGGCTTAGCGAAACAAATGGGTTCAAAACGCCACACTTGTAAGACAAACTGCATGCTCTAAAAAAGCCTTATACTACCAGTCCTGCTTAACGAGTCAATTGCTGAACTATAAGCAAAAAGGAAGAGATGATACTGGGCCATTTCGAAAAAAAATTCTTCGACGGATATTTGGTCTTGTGTGCTCGGCCACATTGAGCGAATGGTTGCAATACTCCAGCTAAGAGAGTCTTCTTTCTTTGAGAAAAAGTCTACTCAAAACCGATCCAAAATATAGCCGAGCTGCGCCAAAAAATCACGGAGGCTGTTGCAGACATCAGCTCAAGGAGATTCGCCCGTCTTATAAACCGATATTTTTTAAGAAGATGTAGGTCTTGCATTGCCGTTGGAGGCAACAATTTGAACATTTGTTATAGCTAATCTAAATAATCTTTTGATGTAATTTTTGTTGAAAAATTAAATTTTATTTAAAACTTAAACCAAAATAATAGAAATGAATCACTATCTAATGGCCCGCAGTACTCTGGAAGTGGTAGTACCATAGTTATACTTATAAATTACTTTTCAACCCTCTCGAACTTAAACTTAGACACGAGAAAGCCTAGAGTGCATTCAAAGTTTTTTTTTTTTTTAATAAAATAAAAAGAATTATCTTAAGACCGGGTTATTTGTTTCCGCTATTTATGGAATATTCTCAAAAATGTTATACCATTTTGAGTGAGAACTGAACACGTTAACTTTTAAGGTAACTTGCCAAAATTTCGTAGTAATTTTTTTTACACTACAGTCGATTAAATTAGGTTCATGTACTGAACTTATTTGGGCAAAAAAGTGATATTTTCTTTTAAACTGATGCAGGTGTGTTCAAATTTTTGAATGCAAATGTTAGATGGGTTTTTCAAGGTTCCATAACAGAAAAAAATTAAAATTTGTAATCACGACATTTGAAAGACCGTCGCAGGGTGACCATTTTTTCGAATGCCTATAACTCAAAAAATACATGGCTACGATTTTTTTTTATTATTTGTCTGATAACTGTCACTACGTACCCTATCACCCGTTTTCGTTTTGACGTTGACTTTTGACACCTGTATAGTGGTGAAAGTAAAAAGAGGAATAAATCTGTGCAAGTATCCAGATATACAAAATTGTTATTTGATTGACAAAAAAAAACAATTTTTTTATCCATTGAAAGGCTAAAAGTTTCAAAATAAGTGTTTCGACAGATGCGGATAAAATAAATTGTTTGTTTTTCAACGGGATCAGATTTTCTTTCTAGGTTTGTTCGTTCATTCTACGAAGGGTGCCCGTTTTAGGGTTGTGAGTAAACGAGAGAGGGATATGTTCCTCTTTGGTAGAAAAAAAGAAATCTGTCAAAAGTGACAGACATTACTTTGACATATGAATAAATGGCAAGGTTAGGTTAGGTTAGGTTAGGTTAAAGTGGCTGTCATTAAAGCGTCTGACACACTTAGACCATTAGAGGTCCATTGTGATACCACGATCTAATAGGGAACAAAAAAGTTTCCTACTAGTTAAAACCATTTGGAGCTTCTGATGAAGCGAAGGAGACTTTTAATGTCTTTATTTATGAGATCGCTTGGTTCATTATAGAAATATTCTCCTAGATGAAGTTTGCGTCTGTAAGAGAGAGCAGGGCATGTACAAAGAAGGTGTGGGATTGTCTTCTCTTCCTCCTCGACCAAGCAACTCCTGCAAAAATCGTTTGATAGCACACCGAGTCGTGCGGCGTGTCTACCTATGAGACAGTGTCCAGTTATGACACCTATGACGGAGCTGATCTGAGATCTACTGAGGGACAAAAGACATTTTGACCGTTTCGGATCCAGTTTAGGCCAGATTTGTTTGGTCGCCATACAAGTGGTAGTATTAAGCCATCTTGTGTTTGATTGTTCCAGAGCGATTCGTTTCAGCATAAGTTTACTTGTAGCTATGGGCATACCTATATTTGCCTTTTCGGGTAAGATAGGCATTTCCGTTCCAATTCTGGCGAGTTCGTCGGCTTTGCAATTCCCCGCAATGTCCCTGTGACCCGGCACCCAGAGTAGGTGAATGTTAAACTGTTTGGCCATCTCCATTAGAGACGAACGACAGTCTTGGGCTGTAATGGAGTTTACTGAGACTGATGCGAGGGATTTCAAAGCAGCCTGACTGTCTGAGAAGATACGGATATCCGTGTTAGATACCACGTTTTCTTTAAGCCAGGACAATACTTCCTTTATCGCCAGAATTTCCGCTTGGAATACGCTACAATGGTTTGGTAGGCGGAAGGAGAGACTAAGGTTTAGTCCATCTGAGTACACTCCACCACCCACTCCGTTTTCAGTCTTCGATCCATCTGTAAAAAAGTTTACTGATAAATGGCAAAGCAAATATAAAAAAGATGACAGTTTTACTTTATAAAATTTGTGCTCAAATTTAAATGGACTACTTTTGGCAGAATATAAATGAAATCTTGAAAATTTTAAAATATTACACTTAGTCAAATTGTCAATGTATATTATTCCTACTCTGGATAATGTTAATATTTCTGAATTTTCAGTGATTTTTTAATCGGTTGACAGTTGAATTCATTATTTTGTACCTTGATGTAACAGATACAAAATTTTGACGCATTTGGAGTTTGAAAATTCACTAGAAAGTACTGGTTTGACACATATACAGGGTGTCCGGTAATTCGTCTGCCATACGTTGGGATGTGATTCTTGGTCATATTCTTAGAAAAATAAAGTGTTCTACAGTAAAGTCTGATTTTCAATTTTGACATCACTTTTTGACGATTTAAAAAAAGATTAACTTTGGTGCACCCTGACCCAAGTTAAGGTCAATTTCTCTATCAGTACTAATGGTAGCGACCTCATTTTGGACTTTTTTTAAGTTAAAATACTAACTTTTAAAACTACGTTTAAATTGAGCTGATATGTTTTTAGGGTTGCCAGATATTCAATTTTAAATGGTGTTCAACTTTTCTTGTCCGAGCAAAATTTTTACTTTGATGAACAAAACAATAATAAAAAACTCATTAATAAGTACACCTAAAAACCCATACATTTCATCATACGTGGGAGAACAGGTAGAACAATGTTTTTCTTAGAATATGACCAAGAATAATATGCTATTTTATTTACATAGAATAGCTCGTTTTGTGTCTTTTACCAGTAAGATATGTAAAACCTGTCAACTTACATTCAAATTTCTTCAATAAAAAATATTAAGTTACTTCATGTTTTGTAGTATTAAGGCAATCTTAACTACACTAAAAAATAAAATGAACGACTGGGTCGCACGAACTTGCTCCTATGTAATAGACTAGGAATTTTAAAAACGGATGTTATTACAGAAAACTGTTCATAAGGATAAAATGAATTTTTTAAATTCTTTCAGTAGTAAGAGATAAAAACAGAATGCTATGCAAATATGAATTTATGCAGGAACAAAAATTATAAGTCGTTGTAGTGCTTCCTTAAAAAAATAAGCTTTTATGTACAAATTTTTTAAAACCTTAAGTTTTTATTATTGTACGAATAAAAGCCTAATTTCCAAAAAAAATACTAAGCCGTTCTTGAGATATCGAATTTTTCAAAAAAAAATTATTTTTTTTCTAAAAATTGAAAAAATATTTTTTCTTAAGTTTTTAAATGCAATGTTTTTTAAACTTTTTAGGAGCTTCTTTATAAAAAATTTCGTTAAAATCAGTTATGCCGATAATGAGTAATTACAAATTCGAAAAAATCGTTCTATGGTAGGTACAGTCAGTAATATCTAGATTTCAAATTTGTTTTATTAAATTATAGATCGTAAAAATTTATTAAAAGAAAAAAAATTTTAGCAAAATTCTCGGAACCGTTTTCGAGAAAAATACGATTTTCGAAAACCATTTTTTAAAATTTGTACGGAAAGTACCGTTAGTTTTAGATAAAACAATTTTTTTTTCTCAAATCTTTTAATTATGTTAAGAAACTTTTATTTGTCAAGTTTGAAAAAAATCGAGCATGAGGTTTTTGAAATATTGAGTTTCCAAAAAAAATTTGAATTTTTTTTTAAATTCAAAAAAAAAAAATTGAAAATTTGAATATGTAATAATATTCAAACTTTGGAGGAGCCTTGCAATAAAAAAAAATGATTTAAATCGGCTGTACCGTTTTCAAGAAAATCAAAAACAAAAAAAATGGACCCAGGGGGGCTACCAAAAATAACAATTTTTTGTAAAATTTTTTTCAACCATTAGCTAGTTTTAACCAAATGAAATTTTTCAAATTTTTTTTAAAAAATTCTGTGGGACAGTTTTTGAGAAAAAAAATATTTATAAAATTTCGAAAAAAATCGTATGGCAGGTACCGTTATTTTTGGTCTTAAAAAAAAAAACAGAAAAAAACGTCCGGGGGAAAAAATTAAAACCCATATCTACCAAGTTTGAAGAAAATCGGCCGAGCCGTTTAGCTACAATCGAACGGACAGACAGACGGACAGACAGAATTGCGAGACCCACTTTTTTGGTCTTCGCTATCATCGTAATGTCAACTTTGATCAAAATCTCGAGTTCGATTTTACGAATGCATAACTTGTCTTATAGTACCTATAAGTCGCAAGTAAAAATTTAGACGTAAGTGTTAATCAGTCGCTCATGTTATTAACTTTTGAGTTGTATTTATCTGCTGCATTTGTTTTACATACACGCACTTATGTATGGCGTACACGTCCTATTTGCCATTTTGTCGAGAGAGTTTTATTATTATTATTATATTATTTTTCTTAATATAAATTGGTAAATACTTTTATATTTCAAGGCGCGTTATTTTTAAGATAATGTGGTTTTAAACTAAATCTTTTCTCACATACCAAAACACACAATAATAAAAGGTAAAAAAATGAATATTGTAAATCCAGTCATAATATGAAAGTAAATAATTTTTCATGTCTTGGCATTTTATTTTAAGTCAATTCATTTTATTAAAATTGCTTTAAATTTGTATTGGGTGAAAGAGAAATATATTATTTATATACTTTTCTTCCTTGAAGTTCACACTTTTTACTCAAAAAACAAATATCTTAAAAACCGCTTGAAAGTATCTTCATAGATCAATCAAAATAAAATGCACGAACGGGACGCACGAACTTGCTCTTATGTAAAAGGCTAAGAATTTCAAAAATGAATGTTATTAGAGAAAAACTGTTCATAAGCATAAAATTAATTTTTTTAAATGACGAAAACAACTTCGTTCGTAGCAGGTCCTAAGAACAGGATGCCATGTGATTCAAACAACTATTAGTTTATGGAAGAACAAAAATTTTAAGTCATTGTAGTGGTTTCTTAAGAGAATAAGCTTTTATATACAACATTTTTAAGACAAAATTTTGGCACGCCAATTTAAAGTTTTTATTATTGTTCGAATACAAATTAAATTTACAAAAAAAAAAAAAAATTTAACCGTTTTTAAGATATCGAATTTGCAAAAATAAATATAGATTTTCATTTTCTAAAATTCAAAAAAATATTTTTTTTTTAAGTTTTGCAAGGCAACGTGTTTTAAACTTTTTAGGAGCTTCTCTATACAAAAATTTCATTAAAATCTGTTATGCCGATAATGAGAATTTCAAAATTCCAAGAAATCGTTCTATGGTAGGTAAAGTCAGTAATATCTTGATTTCAAAATTTGTTTTATTAAATAATAGATCGTAAAAATTAAGTGAAAGAAAAAAAAAAATAGCAGATTTCTCAGAACCGTTTTCGAGAAAAATACGATTTTTGAAAACCATTTTTTAACATTTGTATGGAAGGTACCGTTAGTTTTGGGTAAAACAATATTTTTTTTTCTCAAATCTTGTAGATTATATCAAGAAACTTTTATTTATCAAGTTTTAAAAAAATCCAGCATGGGGTTTTCGAAATATTGAGTTTCAAAAAAAAAAAATTATTTTTTTTTAAATCCAAAACATAAAAAAATTGAAAATTTGAATATGTAATAATATTCAAACTTTGAAGGAGCTTTAGCATTAAAAAACATGATTTAAATCGGTGGTACCGTTTTCGAGAAAATAAAAAAAAAAAAATGAACCCAGTGGGGCTACCAAAAATAATCATTTTTTGGAAAAATTTTCAACCATTACCTACCTTTAACTAAATGAAAATTTTGAAAATTTCGAACAAAATCGTATGGCAGGTACCGTTATTTTTGGTCTTAAAAAAACAAAGGAAAAAACGTGTTGGGGGAAAAAATTAAAAATGATATCTACCAAGTTTAAGAAAATCGGCCGAGCCTTTTAGGCTGTAGTTGAAAAATAAGACAGACAGACAGAATTGTGAGACCCACTTTTTTGGTCTTCGCTATCATCGTAATATCAACTTTGATCAAAATCTCGAGTTCTATTCTTTTTACGAATGCATAACTTGCCTTATAGTATCTATAAGTCGCAAGTAAAAATGATCTTTACCTAGAACTCTTTGTTCTGGCTTCTTCGGTTTTACTGACCTCTTTAAGATTGTTTGAAGAGTTGAAAGCACTTAAAAGAATATCTTTCCAAGAAACAATTGTGTTGCTTCTGAGCAGGGTTGCGAATTTTTGAATTAAAAAAACCATAAGTCATAAGTCTGTAGATTATTTGTGAATTACAAAAATTTAATTGATAAGTTAGGTAGTGACTTATGAATTAAAAAAAAAATCATTCACAAGCTAGTTCGAGTTAAGCTCTAATTTTTTTAAATTAATATATTAATATTTTGTTTGCAAAACTTTATATATGTAATACAAATAGATTTTTAATATTAACAAATTATTTCAAAATAAATTAATGATTAATTTCATCAATTAGTTGTTTTTTGGAACATGTAGCAACGCTCATATATTTGCCTAGTTTATTCAAATCAGCAATGGTTTCATCGCTCAGCGTACATGTGATCTCATCTGCTGTCTAAATTCTCTTAGTGCAGGACATTTGCCTTAAAAGTGCTGTATACCTTCTTCTTCTCTCATATTGCAGAAACTTCATGCAAATGATTCATTACGGGCAAATTTGTTTCCATTCCGATAAATAACAACATATATTGCCTTGAAAATCCGTTCAATTTACCAACATCAAACTCGTCTGTGAAATAGTTCCGATCTCAGCAATCTATAGATGCGGCCGCTGCTCTTAATTGCCCTACTTATATTAAAATGATGTCCTTCAAGTCTAAGACAGTTCAAGAGGTTAAGGCTTTTAAAAGCCGATTCGTCTTTCGAACACGCCCTTTTATCCCAAATGAAGTCCATGTCTGGAGCCAATATCATTGAGTTATTTCACCCAAAAATGATTTTTGATGATGTAGTAGTCTTTCACTTTTGTAGTGACGGCAGTAATTGCCATGTCCTTATTCTTAGGAAAACAAATGGTAAAACTTTATGATGAAAAATAAAGAATCTATCTAATCTAAATCTCTATCTAGTAGTCTTTCTTCACTATAAGCAATTATAGTTCTAAGGAGCAAAAGTGACCATATCTGCAGCTCCAGTTTCTAGAGTCAATACATAGTTTCGCGTACTCGATGGTAGTCTTCAAATGTTCTTCATGAAATACCTCTGAAGCACCACTTGCTTGAATAGCTATGCACACTGCCTGAAAGAGTTTCCACTTCTTTCCCAGCTTTGTGCGTTCTTGTTATCAACATTTCGAAATGACGACGTTTAAACTATTCTACACTGCATTGTTCCTGGTTTGAACATGTTTAATGAAAGGCATCTTTGGCGTTAAGGGGACTTAAATATATTTGTAATTCGTGTTTGTTATCCTTTAAATGTATTTTCTTGGTTAGATATTCTGCTTCTATTCCAAAATATAATCATTTCTGATTTCGACATATGTATTTACCCCCAATTTCAACCGTAATACTCGTACTTCGAGGCATGCTCATCAGTTTACACTTGAGTCCAAATTCGAACGTACTGTCAAGTACAAAAATTCCTTTTTTCAGCCGCACTACACGAATGTGGAATGTTTTACCCGGCTTAATATTTCCCAATCATTGCAATGTGCAGACCACTGAGTTTTATTTTTAGTATTGTTATGTTCATTCAAAACAAAAAGTAAAACGATTTGTTAATTAGGCATTCTTTGGAGAAAATTGGGAAAAAAGGCTGGTATTTCTTTTAAAAATAAAGGCCTAAATGAAGTTTCTATCGTTAGTACCTACTAACAGCGCAATCACCGTTAACATGGGTCAGGATACACCAACGTAAGCATTTTCTTAAATCCCCGATATATGATATAAAAATTGGAGATATGTCCTTACTGTAGAACGATTATTTTCTAAAATATACCCAAGAATCACGTCCTAAAATATTATGCACGAATAGAGGGACACCCTGTGCACTGCTTAGTCCGGCCCTGGCAGGAGGAAAATTTGTAATGCGTTTTCGAGAAAACAAAACTCGATCTTAGCTAAAAAAAAGAATACCATAAATATTTCGAAACAAGACGATTTCGTTCTAGTTAAGCTTAAAACTTGAGTATTAAAGGTAACTCTCTTTAGATCTTAAGCTTATGAATTATTGAGGACGATGTTTAAGGAAAATATTAATTTTATTTTATCCAATTCCCTGTTATGGTTCTAAGGTATTTTATGGGCTGTTAAGGATTTAAAATTTAATACATTATTGAACTTAACTTTGCCTTACATAATTTTCAATAAAACAAGCCGCGTACCGTCCGACACGTTGCGTTGCTTAAAAAAAAAAAACCTGCCCGCCCTGTACACATAGAAAGGTGGTAAATCCGCTGTTGAAAAGCACGTCATCTGCCATAGTAGAAACGGCTGCGGCATTTTGCTAACGGAAAAGCAAAAAATCAATTGAGACACAGAAATATTTTTTTTCTCATCTCCGTTTGCTCCTCGGTTAGCCACGATTCGTTGTGTGTTGTTTCAAGACCTCACTTGTTCCGTGGCAAGTGCCTAAAATGCTACAAGTACTTTGCTTGACGCTTATAGTTGTTGCCTGACTCCATAACGGATACAGCCGAAGGACTTTATTTCTCCCAGAAGGAAATGGTAAAAGAATACAAATAAAAATAAAAAAAGAGGAAAACTTTTAACTCTGCTTTTGTTTGTAGAAATATTTTTTTCTTTTTAATTTTCTACCCCCTCTCCACCGAACCTCCTTCTGTGACGGTTTTATTCTTTAGTTTGAAAGTTGGATTTTCTTTCACAAAGCGATTTGCATTAAATTAATATTCCTTCATTGGAAAGTACAGAACTGGATACTCTTCTACAGCTCTATACATTACACAGTAGCGAAGAACTTTACGATAAATTGAAAGTCGTATCCTTAAAGTGACTATGGTACGTAGAGTAGTATTAATAAATATTTGTATTTCCTTTTTTGTAAAATTTATAATTTTGCTTAAGTGCTCTGCGCTTAAGGAAAGTTTGCGTTATACTTTAAGAAAAGGGAACAACAATCTCTTGGCCGAGAGAAAATGGACGTGATGTCAAACCAAGTTTATTGAAGAGATTAACCTTTGAAAACAGAAAACAAGACTGCAAAATATGAATACTGAATACTCATATTAAAATCTTGCACTCTTATAATCTTTGATAAATTGGTGGTATTTTGCTATTGAATTATCTAAAAAAAAGTTTTGTATGCTTGATGATTGATGATGGGTATAAGTTAGCCAAAATGTTGCAAAAGAAGTCAACTCTTTTAAAAGCCTTCAAAGCAAGAAATTATAATTAAATAAGAAAATGTAAAAGTCTAAGGCGCCAGTTATAGCTATCATTGAAAACCATCATTGAAACACAAATCAGTGGAACGGTGGAATATTTTTTGACAAGTCGGTTATAGCAATCAATAATTTCGCTGTCATTGAAAAGATCTGTCATTGAAAATATCTGTCGCTTTGATGCTTGCTAAATTACTAGTGATGGGTACCTTATTCATGAGGCAATACAAAATGTCGCATGTTATGTTATTGTTTAAAGTTTTTTTTTTGCTAACTGCAATCATTTAGGCCTATTCGGCGAGATCTTTTATTCTTCTATTCTGTTATGAATTTCAATACAAAAGTTTGAGATGTCAACAAATCTTTTATGAATTATAATTTTGGTATTCGGCATGGTAAAATCTGTTATGAAATCTGCTAAGAAAACTTTTATGAAATGTCAAACGTTCGAACATAGAAAAAACCTTTTACGAAATCTATTAAAAATCATAAAAGAATAAAAGACAAACTTCTGTGACTTTTATTATAAAAGATTTCAATAAGTACACATGTGCATCATGTAAAAATGAATATTTATCTCTTATTTCGTCAACGAAATGTTCTTTAAAGGAGACAAATGAAAGAAAATATATTAAAATACATATCATATAAAGATATAAGTAGAGTATATCCATGGTATTCCCAGAAACATATGAGGTAAAATCGTGTTCCATTGTATGGATACCAATAGTGTGTAAGGCTAGGCGCGCACATTCAATTTTTAGTTTCGCAACTGCTTGGTTCGAGCAACTAAAAGTTTGTGTACAAACTAAGCGATTGCCTAAAATGAATTCGCTATTTTGTGTAACATATAATTATATGCACCTGCGCGGACATTCAACTAAATAGTTCATCTGTTTTCAATAAGAAACCAAAAAGTTGTGCAACTAAAAGTTGAATGTGCGCGCCTAGCCTAAGTGTCTTTTGTGCTAGTGTTTGTCTATTTCGTAATGGGCGGTTTTCAAATTTCAGTCGCCTCTCGTTTGTCGTGTCTCGCATCTCGCCTGAGAAGAAGAATATGAAAAGAGAATAGTAAAAATGTTTTTGTATACCTACGTATCTAGGTACATATATAGATCTTTGTATGTTTTATTCAAATTTCATAATCATTAGAATTGCAGAGACGCCATTGAAAAATTGATTTTTTTGTTGAAAATGCCCATATTAAAATAGGTGTATCCTATGGGGCATTTGAGGTGAGACAAAATACCACCTCAAATGAGTACCTCATAAAACTCATTTTAAATTCATATCCTACCCATCACTATAAATTACAAAGACAGCCTGAATAACTTTTTGAGGTTAGAGTTGATCATTGAAAAAAAAACTGACACATGAGAATAGAAAGAGAATCGAACACATATCATTGAAACGATTGTGTTCCACTTTGTTGGAACGAAAATCAGCTGTTCATTGAAAACGATTTTCATCATTGAAAAATTAAAACTAGTTTTATGAGAAATATTTAACATATTTGTGTATTTTTATTTGCAAAAGTAAAATATGTAATTGATTAGCTTCGTTTGTATACCAAACATTCTCAGTATTCATAGTTTAACTATCCCAAAAAGTGAAAACAAAATTTTCAATGATGGTTTTCAATGATAGCTATAACTGGCGCCTAAAGTCTTACAATTCCGAAGTGTATCCGTTTGTATATAGTGTATTTCACTACTAAAACCATGTTTAATCAGAATATAGGAGTCGTTGTGCAGCAAAACGGAGAAGTTACTAAAAAACTAAGTATACCAAGTTTCAGGCGCATATTTTGAAGCTGTAGCCAGGGGAATATTTTGAGCTGGGGGACCCTCGGGACAAAATCGAATAAATGGTTCTATTTCTCCATCACTTCCTAAATCCTGGCTTAATAAATTTCAATAGAAAATATTCCTTAACATAAGGAGATTTGTTGTGCAGTAAGGCTGCAAGCTGTTAATAACATCATATGAATATTGTAGGTTTTACTATTACAACAACAACTTGAATAAGCTACCACAAAGTATATAGTTTTGGCTGGAATTATTGCTATTTCACGGTAGCCAAGCCGATCATCCGACTCCTTTTTGAGTGCTGGTAAGCCTTTATACTTTCAAGTTTAATATTTAATATATTTAATATAATAATTTAAGAAGTAATTTTCTGTCTGCTTACACCCACACTGTAAAGTATAGGCCAGCTATTTTGGCATTGAGCGTAACCCAAGTAGGTGAAAATACTGATTCTTCAGAACTTAACTTACAGGGTTACAACTTGGTGCCACTTTTCTTTCTCCATCATGGTCTCGCCGTGTGCATAAGGAATGATGTCGCTTACCAGCTTCAGCCTCAGTATGGAAACTGTTCTAATACGAACTTCAACTTTTTGTGGATCAAGTGTACTGTCCGTAAGCACATAATTAATTATTGTTTTGTTTACAGAAGTCCTAATCTTGACAGCAATTCAACCTTTATCGAAGTTGATGCGCCGTCGAACTCTATACTTAGAATTATTACTGAAATCGTTATTACGGGCGATTTCAATGTACATAATTCTTCTTGGCTTCAACATTCTGGTCAGACAACCCGAAGGAAGGTATCTTGAGATCTTTGCTGAGTTAAATCATTTAACGCAGCTTGTGAATGAGCCCACTCGGTTTCCCGACATTGACGAGCAATCCGCAAACACGCTTGATTTGTTCCTTACCTCTAACCCTGATAAATACAATATTAGTGTACTTGCACCCCTAGGTAAGTCGGACCACTGTGTCATATCAGCTAATTTCTCATGTTCCACCAACCCAGTTAAAGAAAAATACCAAAGAGAACTGTCTGGCAATATGAGAAAGCCAACTAGGACCGTCTCAACAATTTCTTTAGAAACTTTAACTGATCACTATGCTTCCTCGATAGTGACGTAGATTTTAACACTGATATGTTAACAGGTATTACTCTCAACGGAATGAAAACTTTTATTCCTAACAGGACCAAAAGCATAAAACCCATGGAGAATTCATGGTCAATAGCATCTGTAAAGAGGTTATAAGGTTTAGAGAGTATAGCTTCCGTTGTTACAAAACCAATCCAACTGAGGAAAACCGGATAAAATACAAACAAGCGCGGAACGCCTGCAATGCTCATATCGCACTCGTGCAGTTGCAAGAGTCTTAAAAGATCTTGAAATACACAAATCCGCTGGTCCAGATGGTATATCCCCTATTGTTCTGAAGAGGTGTTCTTCTACGCTGGCAAAACCATTGCGTAAGCTTTTCTATCTATTCTATTCCTCTGGACTCTTTCCGAGTGGATGGAAAACAGCCAGTCCCTAAAAAAGGCGAATCCTCCTCACCCACAAATTACCGACCAATTGCACTTACGTGCCTTCTTTCCAAGGTCAAGGAAACGCTGATTAATAATCAGCTTAAGAAATATCTTGAAGAACGAAAGCTTCTTAATGACCGGCAGTACGGCTTTCGTAGCAACAGGTATACTGGTGATCTGATGGCATATCTCACCGAAAAGTGGAACAAATCCTTGCACCATTTTGGTGAAACCAAGGTTATTGCACTTGATGTTTCTAAAGCATTTGATAGAGTTTGGCATAAAGCTCTCTTATCGAAAATGCATCGATGAATCTCTTCTTCGTTGGATTAGAAATTACCTCTCAGGCCGGTCAATTCGTGTTGTTTTGGACGGTTTTAAATCTGATACTCATAAAATAAATGCTGGTGTGCCCCAAGGCTCTGTTTTGTCTCCGACTCTCTTCCTCATCTTCATCAATGATCTCTTGTCTGTATCTTCTAATCCACTACATTGTTTTGCTGACGACAGTACCCTCAGCTTTTCATATTCGTTTTCAGATCCTCATCCTTCTTCTTCGGAAGTGGCTCTGCAACGACAGCGTATGATAAGCTCATTAAATTCCGATCTTGACAACATTGTAGAATGGGGCGTTAGAAACCGCGTCGAATTTAATGCTTGAGCTTGAGTATAACTCCCATACCAGATTCATTCTTTAGCCGTACTACTAGAATGTGGAATACTATACCTCACTTGATTTCCCCCCCTCATTGTGATGTACAAGCATTTAAAACCAATGTGCATCGACATCTTCTTTTAAATCCCCTCCTCATTTCCTAACTGCTCGCGCTGTGTTATTTATAACATTATAAGGGTATTCATAACCCCTTGAATGCGTGCTAATTATAAAAAAAAAATTCAAACCTTCAATAATACTTAACAAATACAGGGTGGGTCAAAAGTGACTTCCTAATTTAAAATGATAATAACTTTTATAGATTTAATTTATTAATAATTTATTTTTGAATCACAAAGTAAATAGTAAATGGAGATTTTTTTGGACTAAGTATGGAATATAATAAATGAGCACCAGCTTCATGATCACAAAGACGGGCTCTATCTAGAGCGTTTTCCATAACACTTCGTAGGACATATGCAGGGCTCACAGCTGAACCGAACCAAGTCAGAAAAAGTGAATTCGAAGATATTAAGAGGTAAGGTAAATAAATAAAAATATTTAACTCATAGTAAAGACATTTGGAAAGTTTATTCACTCAGTTTTCTTTTGACCAAAAATGAAAAACAAGAATTGAAATATGTACCCAATATTTAAGGAAAATTAAAAAAATGTGACTTGATTCATTATTGCCTCGAAAAATTATGAAAAATTGTCATTAAAGAAAATAAAAATTGGTAGAATTTAAAAAGGAGCAAAAACAAACAATGAATTTATTTCAAAAACTAAACACAAATGTATTTCAAAGTAATACAAGCTTATTAAAAAAAAAAAAAACATTATTAGTGATGAAATTTCATCATTTTCATCGTCTTCATCACTTTGGGGCTGCTCCTGGTGTTGGCTCCTTGTTAGCTCTTGTTTAATGGGTAGGTTCACTTTTTTAATCTGACGTAACTTTACGACGCACAGTGGTCGGATTCAGCAATCTAGCGGGACAAAATACAAAAATCAAAGTCAAGCGAACCGTTTCAAAATGATGTGGCTTACTTGTCAATACAGTAGGTAACTGTAATTCATGTTTTGTTTCTTGATCTCTTACATTGGTTAGAAAATATTTAGCTTTGAAGTTAGTAGTTTATGAAAGCCACTTAGAGACAGCATATAAAAGGTGTTTTTTGTGCAATTTCGTTTAGCTATAAAAAAGTGTAACGGTGCGTCTTTTGCAATAATTTTTTTTTCTTGAATAGAATTATTTGTGGGTAATACAAAAACGATTCCAGAAATTAATTGGTTCATTAAATAATTTTTGTATAGTTTCTTAAGTTCAACGTGAAAAATTAGACTGGATTTTTTTTATTGAATTTTCAACTGGAATAAAACTAGATAGTTCCGCCGAGTTCCGACTCGAAAATTATAAAAAGTAATTCTGTGGAGTGTTGGCTTTGAGGTAAAGCAAACACTTTTTGCGCGTTTTTGCGACACCCATACAATTATTTTCAATTTTCAGAATGGCCTCCTTAATATCGCGAAAGCAAATTTTTGAAATTTGGCGGCAAACGGGTAAAACAAAAAGGGTTGATGTGGTTAGAGCAATTATTATAGATAAGTTTGAGCTTCCTAAGCTGTCTGAAGATTCTAATGAAAAACTTAGTACTTCCATACAAAATTTGCTGTCCAAAATTGGTAAAAAGGGGGTGAAAAGCGGTAGGCATGCTAACCGATTTTTTGCTGCAAACTCAGCCTGGTTAGAGGAAACTTATACGTTGGCCGACATATTGGACAAAGAAATTAAAAAAAAAAAGGCCGGAAGAACTACACACTTTTTTAAGGAATGCTGTGAAAAATCCAAAAAACGCAAAGTTCAAAATTAAATTAGATCACCTAGCCCTAGGGAAATAATAAAAGCTAGTGAAGTTATGCTTCGCAAAATTGGTAAACGGGATTCAGTAAATTTCATAAAGGGTCTTTTGGAAGCTTCATCCAGTAAAGGTACTGAAGTAAGAACATTATTTAAAAATCGCAGCTCTGATCACGGGTCTCATATATCTCTGTATCCCGATGAAGCATTGGCTTTAATGATTTACATTAATCTTTCCAAGCATTAATATCAAGTCATACGCCAAAAAATCAACTCTAAATGCCAAGATATTTTGCCTTCTTATGAAAAAGTGTTAAACTCAAAAAAGAACTGTTATCAAACAGAAATTGAAACTGAAGCATATGCTAAGAGTCACCTTCAATCCTTGGTTGATCATACCATAGAACGGCTTTGCTTTGGTGTTTGGTCGGGAATTGGAAGTAACTGTTGGAGTGGTGAAAAACATCTTGAAATTTTGATCAGAAGGTCAGATAGATAATAATTTGTTTAGTATAAGCATGGTTCCTATTCAGATGAATCTAATCTAATATATTTTTTTTGCATCAATTTTTGTATATACCATATACACCTGAATAATGATATAAAAATAATGGCGCAAAATTTTAATTGAATTAGTACGATGCTAAAGCTGTTTTAGTATGATACTAGGTTAAAACAACGAATTTGCAAATTTTAATCGTATATAGCATCATACTTTCTCTACCATTTTATTAAAGTTAAAATCATCGAATACCTACTTTATTTTTTAGTATCGTGCTAGCTTCATATGACTCTTTGACATTTGCAAACATCAAAAAAGGTTCGTGTACTTACTTTTTTACACGAAATGTCATTGTTTTAGGTGTGTTCAGAAGTAATTTATTAAGAAAATTCCTTTAGTACGATACTAGTTACAAAATGTTTAAAATTATGAAAGAGTTAGTAAACTGCTATAAAGTTAGCAAATTGTTAAGTGGTATTATACTAATACCTTAATAATAGGCTGTTTAAAATTTTGCGCCAATGACTTTAAGTATTATTCCAATAAACTTGAATAGAATTAAAATGAATTGAATTTTAAATCCAAAAACGTATTTTATAAAAAAAAATCATCTTTTTTTTCGTATCATGAAATCGTTAATAGTTTGGTTATTTTTCGTTAAAACAATATTATTTCAAGGAAGGATCGTATAGTTTATCTATTATTACCTATAAAACATCAAATCATTAATTTAAAATATGATTTTCCTATTCAAAATAATTTTGTTCCGCTAGATTGGTGAATCCGACCACTGTGCGACGAGTTGGATAGAGGCTATTTTGTTCAAAATTTCAAAGGGATTGTTGGTTCCCCCTTTCCTTGCCTTATCTAAATAAACTTCAAAAAACTCAACTTCTTTATTGAGTGTTTCCTTAAATTTAAAAAAATTAAAAGAAAAATGTGAATTGCGATCAAATCGAAGCCACCTGATTTTGAGCCATGAGAAATTATGTCCATCAACGGTCAAGGTTATCTCGCTAACGGTTTATTTCACATTTTTCGCATAAATTTAAATAAAAAAAAAAGTTTAGGCCAATTTTTTCCAAAATTGTGAAATAAAGTGCTTAATTGGCCACATATATGTTTATTTGGAATACAGCTGTTGACATTGGATTAATGGGATAAATTCAAAGTTTCATTAAATCCAGATTTTTTAAGTGCATACACCCAACTCCGAAAACTGGAAGGAGGATTTGCGCCCTGCCTGCCGTTGCCAAAATATTAGCGAAAATAGTACTGGAACGCATCAGGGAACATCTAGAAGCCACACTCGATGCCGAACAAGCAGGTTTCCACAATGGATCCTCATGCATTGATCATATCAATACTTTAAGGATCATAATTGAGCAGTGCGGCGAATATCGATCACAACTTCACCTGCTTTCATTGACTTTGAGAAGGCTTTCGATAGGGTCCACAGCCTGGAATTTATTTGGCTTTGCTTTACACAGGAGGGGTATCCCGGATAAATTAATAGCTATTATTAAGGCAACTTGTGATGGATCCAAATGTCATGTTTTGCACGAATGAAGGCTGTCAGAAGAGTTTGAAGTCCAAAGTGAAGTCAGGCAGGGCTGATTTATGTCACCAATATTGTTTCTGTTGGTGATAAACGATGTCCTGCGAGCGGCCTTGACGGGAAACGAAGGGATTCGATGGACTCTGACGTCTAACCTGAAACATCTTAACTATGCGGACGACGTATGCTTGCTCTCTCATAGGATCATGGATCTCCACCAAATGACAACAGAGATGGAGAGAGAAGCAGAAATCGTGGGGCTGAAAATCAACTTCGGCAAAACAAAGATGATCAGCCTCGGAACCCAGTCAGCTTCTCTCATAAATATTTCTCAACAACCGGTATATGGAGGAATAACTCTCTAAGCCTAAGAACCAGGCTATGGTTGTTTCGATCCAACGTCGAATCCGTTTTAATTTACGGTTGCAGCACTTGGAAAGTAACAGTCACTAAGAAGCTGCAAACGTTGATTAATAAATGTCTAGGAAACGTCTATCAAACTAAGAGATCCTCAGAAAAACGGGTCAGGAACCTATTGACTCTATTATACGACGTCAAAAGTGGCAGTGGATCGGACACACGCTCCGAAAAGGCGACAACTGTATTGCGGCGCATGCAATGCAGTGGAATCCGCTCACTAAAGAAGGAAGAAGAGCTGGACGACGAGACGCTCATGGAGAAGGACAGTCGAAAATTAGTCAGCCCAACTAGGCAAGAGTTGCAACTAATATCCAGGAACCGAACACGATGGCGAGCTGGCGTTGTGGATACCCTATGTCCCACTAGGGGTCCCCCACGGACATAAAAGGTCTGAGGACCTAAGTAAGTAAGTATACACCCAACCTCGCACATACCCCAAATCCTATAGTGTGCCCTAGTAGGGGGGTTTCAGGGAGGCAGCATGCAGAACGAGATGAAAAATACGAAACAAACCATACCCCCACGTCTGTTCGAGGATAAAATTGACGAAAACTGAATAATACTGACTTGGTTCGTTTATGCTTCGAAATAAATCGAAAATGAGAGCCACTGACTTGGTTCTTTTACCGTTAACTAAGGAACAAAACAATTTTTGAATTAGGTCATTACAGCCCTAAATAGAGGTCAATTTTGCGGAGATTTTGGCATCAGTTTTGGATTTTTTTTTTTTATGACTTGGTTCGGTACAGCTGTGAGCCCTCCATATGTATTTCAGCACGAATGTTCTCCTTCAGCTACGGGATAGTGGTGGTTTCATTTACGTACACATTACCCTTAAAATAACACCACAGAAAACAGTCTTGTGCAGTCAAATCCGAAGAACGTGGAGGCCAATTAAATCCTGAAATTTTGGAAATTATTCGATCGCCGAAAATTTCCCTTAGTAGCGTCATTGTGGCGCGAGCAGTGTGCGCAGTAGCCCATCCTGCTGAAACCACATCTCAGGACCATCCGCAATCGCTGACCTCAAAAAATGTTCGATCATAGCCCGATACTATTTATGGTTACAGTTTTTTCGGCATCGTCTTCAAAGAAGAATGGTCCAATAATTTTTTCTGAAGTTACACCACATGCACATCAGACAGTACACTCATTATGAGTTGGCGAATAAAATAATTTTGCTGCCTTGACATTTCTTGTAAACGAACTGCGCTGCGTAAAGAACACGTTCTTGAGGATCTTCTGGCTTTAATTCTTGCCCAAATTAGATTTTGTATGGAACCAGCTGCAATTAGGTTCTAGGACCTTTTCGCAATGAACTGCGGGACACACCGAGTTGACCTTCGTGTCGATGTATCTGGACTCTCCACAACACTTGCCAGAAAGCGTTCCACATTCGCTTCAGTTCGGGCAATGCGAGGTCTTCCAGCTAGAGAAAGATCAACTACAGCTCCTTGTTGACGAAGTCGTGCCACCAGTGCTTTAATCTTGTGTGCAGAGGGTGGATTTCGCACATTAAAATGACGCTGATATTTTCAAAATAAAGTTCAATTAGATTGGTCCTGTCTAAAGCGCTGTAGTTCGTTTTAGTAAATCTCCCAAGTTTGTATTATAAGTACCTTAAAAAAGAAAAGAAAAAAATAATTAAAAACAGAAAAGTTATGAATTTTTCAAGAGACAGGACATTGATAGTCTAACATTCAAAGCGTTCAGACCAATTAATTTAAATCCTAATAAATAAATAAATTTTGTTAACCTTTTAACTGATTTTGGTTATAATTTGTTACAATTACAATATAAATTCTAAACCCGAATTTTCGACTTAATTCGAGTTGTAAAGAGGTTATTAAGGTTAGAGAATTAAGTTTTCGATGTTATAAAGCCAACTCTACTGAGGAAACCCTGAATAAGTTCAAGCAAGCTCGAAAAGCCTGCAATGATCTTAGTCGACAAACAAAAAATACGACAATGTCCCAAAGGTAGTACAAATTTGCAGTCATTTGTAAAAAAACGTACGATATTCTACTTCGTCTTCGTTTCCTAGGACCATCTTCCATGACAATTCTTATGTCAGTTCGCAAGAAAAACGAATTTGCTTGCAGCACTGTTTACTGTTAACTCGACGCTGCCATAAAGTGTTAAGACTCCTTCTGTACTTGAGAGCGTAAACGATTTTATGGGACAAATCTTCTTTCGCACTCGTTCAGTTGCAAGAGTAGTAACGCAAATGCTCCTTCCCGGATAGTATCCCCCTAAATGTTCTTAAGTGGTGGTATTATACGCTGGAAAAAAGCACTGCCTTATCTTTTCCATCTGTCCAAATATTTAAATATTTATAGCTTTAAGTTTGCTTGAATGAATAAAATTATCAAAAAAAAAAAAATCTACTATAGTCTCTTTCCCAGTGGATGGAAAACAGCATTTGTCCAACCTGTCCCTAAAAAAGGTGAATCTTCCCTCCATTCCAACTACCGTCCAATTGCACTTATGTCCCTTCTTTCCAAGGCCATGGAAACCCTGATAAATTATTAGTTCAAGAAATATCTTGAAGAACGAAACCTTCTCAATGACCGGCAAGATGGCTTCCGTGGCAATAGGTCCACCGCTGATGCTATGTCTCACCGAACAATGGTACAAATCTTAACATCGTGTCGGAGTAATATTATTGCGCTTGATATTTCAAGAGCAGTCGAAAGAGTTTCGCATCAAGCTATCTTATCGAAAATGCGCACATTTGGTACTGATGAATCGTTTGGAAATCGTAAAATACTCGTAAATGCTGGTGTACCACAGGGCTCCGTTTTGTCCTTAACTCTCTTTCTGATATTCATTAATGATCTTTTATCTGAAACTTCTAATTTATTAAATTGTTTTGCTGACGATAGAACTCTCAGTATCTCATATTTGTTTCCCGCTGCATGTCCTGGTTCTTCGGATGTGGATTTAGAATGACAGGGTATGATAAGCTCATTATATTCTGATCTTTAAAGCATCGTGAAATGCGGAGCTATAAGCCGCGTAGAGTTTAATACTTTAAAAACGCAATGCATTCTTCTTTTTTCAAAGCGTAGTTCTACGAGTAACTCACTATTTGAAAAGTTTTTTTTTAACAAACTTAGTATGGTCCCAAAACTTCAAAAGTTCTTAGAACATTTTTGATTCTAGGGAAGTTATTCACGAATTGCGATAACATAATGTTGTAAATGGAATATCAAATGACGTCATGAAAGTTTTTTCTTGTGCCATTACATTAAAGTGAATTTTGAAGTTTCGGCTCAACAGAAGCAAAGATCGAAACTTATCACCAACCTTTCGACATTTGGCGATGCATTTCGTTCGCTGATCGCATGCAAAAATCAGATAAATGGTTTCTGATTGTAATTTCTTAGAAAGTTTTTTAATGATTCGAAGGATTTCATCTCAAAAAAGAAGAACACTATCACGAATGCTATCCTTAAATAAATAAGCATTGTTCATTACTTCGTTACCATTATATGCGTGATTTTGACATTTTTAGAGATCAAGATCATTCTTTTTCGGGGAATCGATCAGAAGATCTACGAAGCCAAAACCTTTTCATTTACATATAAAAATTGTACTGAAAGAGAATATAATTAGTACCTAGCTTGGTTGCCGAAATATCGCCATCAAAATCATATTCAGTGTTAAGTCGAAATATATCCAGAATCAAACCACGCAGAAGCTTCTGTTTTTCACGTGTGGATAGCTCTTCAAAACCGTAACCGTCTTTCAATGTCTTATTTCGGAGATATACATAACTATGAATGAATTGAATTGTATGTCTTTCAGGGGTCTGGGGGGAAAAAAATAGAAAATGGTTTACCGACTTTTTAGCACGCATCGTACAGTTGAGCATGGCAAACAAAAAAGGTTTATTCCACACATTTCCAACGATTAGCCTTTTTAATTATAATGCAAAGCGAATCTGAAACTGGACATATTGTGTAATAGCCAAAAACCTAGTTCTCCTATAATATTCGTCCCAAATGTTGTCATTAAAAAAAAAAAAACAGTTGTAATTATTTATATTTTGCAAGGAATTCTTCGACCGAGTTTCTTGGCCAGAATGCAATGATGCCAGTGGGGTTAGATGCCGGTGTTAACTGTGCTAATTTATCCTTTCCACTCGCACAACATAATACTGGCGGTTCTTGTTGAAACCTCAAAGCGATCTCAACCTCATAACGTAAGCAATGCTCATTGTTCCGAAGTCGACTGGTACATCCGCGGCTTCATCGACGCATCTGAACGACAAGCGTTCATTTCAAATTGTCACATTTGACCTTTTATTTTGTAGACGTTCCTAATAATTTTGTATATTCCGGAGTCATAATGAATTAAGCTTGAAAAAAATCGTATTCGATTTTTCTCCAAATGCTGTCTACGATTGTGAGCTTAGGATGATAGTGCGCTTACCGGTATTTCGACGCTTCGTTGGTGGCATTTTTTTCAAAGAAATAATCTTCGAATTGAAATCAATTGACCAAGTTGAAGAATGCACCAAAAATGTGATCATATCATACCGATGTCAAACTATTAAACTCATGACACTTTGACTGAACTGTCAAACTGAACGTCAAAAACTGTTCATGCAAAAAAATACCATTCAAGTTTCCCAATGGAAGACAATTGTCTTTCATAAAATCCTCGTCCTGGCCAATTCGAACACAAAATAGAACTCCGCTAAATCGATAGAACAGTTCTTAAGTGATGACTTGAGAATTCAAATATTTTACGGAACTTACAAATCATACAAAGTCAAAAATTATATTGATCGCACAATGGTGACGTGGCATGGGTTTTTTTATCCGCTTCGATAAGTGTCTAGGCGGGGTTATTTTCATAGAATTTTTAAGTCAATTTTCAAGTCGTTATACCTATGTATATTCATATAATATGTATGTATATGTATATCTTCAGATCGCAAAGACAAATTAATAGGTTATTAGTGATCTGGTGAGTTTTATTTAAATGCGTTAATTTGTTGTATCCGGTAGGTATCATTTATTAAAGTAAACTTAATAGCATCAACTAATTGTTATTTCAAAATTGATTTATTTTGATAAATACGCTGCTGGCCATATATGTACGAGTATATAACTGCGGATGGAAACACAAAAAAAAAAACATCTGCCTTTAATTGTCTAATTATTTTGAAAATATAAAACCAAAATTAAGTACTTAATTAAAGGAATATATCAATACAGTCCAATATTTTGTTTTGGTATACTTGAAATACATTGATTTTTTATTTTACAAAAAGAAAATCACAACAAAATGATTGATAAAGACAAATGATTGAACATTTAATTTTTTATTTATAGCTTGGAAGATAAATAGCTTTGTATTTAATTTGCTTTATCTGATTTCAAGTTCGCATAGGAATATTTGTATTTCATCGAATTAATTATGCATGTCTGTTAATTAATGAATTATTCTTTCAAAAAGAGATCTTCATTATACCAAATAAATCAATAAAACTCATTATTGGTATTTATTACACCTCTACAGACTTTAATTAATAAATGATATTTTATCAAAAATTTTAATTCAATTTTTGAAATCAAATCATTTATTTTCGGTTCAGAAATTTCTTAAGCCTAGTACGCAGATCGCGCTAAATTTTATCTCCCACATTTTTCTCCAAACACCAGCTAAAATCCAGGCTAAATTTTGACATAAAAACTTTGTGGAGAATATCTCACAGAAAACAGCTGTTCTGTAAATGAATTTTTGTCAAAGATTTAAAAGAATTTGTTTTAAAGTATGATTTTTTAAGAATTATGAATGAGAACAAATGAGAATTATGAATTATGAATAATTTTTGTTGTCGAAAATCTTGTAAGACTCCCGTCACCAAATATTCTTCTAAATATTATTCAAATATTATTCCATTTCAAATTGAAATTGAAATTTAGCTCGAGAATAAATGTGCCAGACAATTATTTCGTGCGCTAAATTTTGACAGATAAGTTATGTACAGTTCGAAGAGAAATTTTGATTTTTTAGCTGGAGCAGCGTACCTCTTGGCTAAAATGCTTGACATAATTTTAGCTTGGCTAAATTTTGGAGAGAATTTTGAATGATCCTATACAAATATTTGGTCAGTTGTTGTTTATTTTACCAATCAACGATGTTGGGTTGATCTCTGTGGCTTTACAGTTTATACAGGGTGATTTGCATAAGGTGTGACAAAAAGCTAGGGCGTATAGGTTGGACTTAGACAAGAAAAAAATCGTATGGGAGGGGGGGGTCTGTTTCCCCCCGTTTAGGCGGGAGGGGCAATTTAAGAAAAAAATCACTTAAAACAGAAAAAAAAATATTAAAAAATAACGGTTATACCTACAGAGTAATGCTATAGCATTTTGAAAAGCCAGAAATACATTCTTTAATTTTGTTTTTAAATAAAGTTGTTCGAGTGAATAGTTTTTGAAAAATTAATTTTCAAAATCAAAATTTTGAAAAAAAAAAAATGAAAAAATTTTGTTTAAACAATTTTTTTTCGAAATTTTACGTATTTAAGTATTATTTTTTTATTCAATATTCAATGCTCTTATTAATTTTTGATCAAACACAAAAAACCGGATGTCAAAATGTTTTGTAGTTTTTGAGAAAATCAAAAATAACAAAAACTACTTTTGTTCTAAGAAAAGCCTTTTATTTTAGTTTTTACGTTTTTGGATTCTTAGGTGAATTTACGATTGAAAGGATTAACTTTCTTTTAACTATTTTTTTAATTATCGTCTTATAAACATAAATTAATGTGACAAAGTACTGGATTAACCATATTTCACACATTTTTTCATTGAGAACACCTGCGTGAGAGCATTGGTTTAAAATTGACCTGCCACTTTTTTATTATGGTGGGGTCGGCTTGGCGTCGTCGTAGGTACATTTACGAAAAAAAAGGATTAACTTTTTTTTGTAAAATTTTTTTATTATAAGTCTTATAAGCATACAATAAAGTGACAAAGTACTGGATTAACACATTTTTTCATTGAGAACACCTGCGTGAGAACATTGGATTAATATTAACCTGCGAATGTTTTTTAAATAATTTTTTGTAATAAGTTTTAGTTAAAAAATAGTTAAAAATTTAAATAAACAGTAATTATGTATTTTATCTAAATATGCATGTAGTTCTTATTTTAATTGATTTCAAGATTCAGGAACATTCTTGTTCTTATTTCGCAATTGCACTTTTCTGTCACTAGTTAGGGCGTGTAACGTTGCATTATTTAAAAAACATTCGCAGGTCAATATTAATCCAATGCTCTCAGGCAGGTGTTCTCAATGAAAAAATGTGAGAAATTTGGTTAATACAATACTTTGTCACATTATTGTATGCTTATAAGACGGTTATTAAAAAATAGTAAAAAGAAAGTTAATCCTTTCAATCGTAAATTTACTTAAGAATCCAAAAACGGAAAAACTAAAATAAAAGGCTTTTCTTAGAACAAAAGTAGTTTTTGTTATTTTTGATTTTCTCAAAAACCACAAAACATTTTGACATCCGGTTTCTTGTGTTTGATCAAAAATTAATAAGAGCATTGAATATTGAATAAAAAAATAATACTTAATTACGCACAATTTTGAAAAAAAATTGTTTAAAAAAAATTTTTTCATTTTTTTTTCAAAATTTTGATTTTGAAAATTAATTTTTCAAAAACTATTCACTCGAACAACTTTATTTAAAAACAAATTTAAAGAATGTATTTCTGGCTTTTCAAAATGTTATAGCATTACTCTGTAGGTATCACCGTTATTTTTTAATAATTTTTTTTCTGTTTTAAGTGATTTTTTTCTTAAATTGCCCCTCCCGCCTAAACGGGGGGAAATAGACCCCCCTCCCATACGATTTTTTTCTTGTCTAAGTCCAACCTACACGCCCTAGCTTTTTGTCACACCTTATGCAAATCACCCTGTATATCTATGATATCGATATGGAGATCCTTATACGAACTCTGATCAGATTTTTATTTTTGTACTTTGCCAAAAAAAATTTCTTCATCACAATATCAGATTAGTTCCCATATAAATTTTATCCAAATTAGGCTTGTCGAAGCCTTTTTGATTTTCGCAGCGTAATATTCTGCGAAATGATAATTATCTACTACCTCCAAACTGTGAACCCTTTTAACTGATTGATCTTCAGTCTAGAGGTATTTCTTCATTTTATTTACGATATATCGCAGTAAAAGGTGATCGTATGCCAGTACCCATTTTCTGCATCCCTTTTCATCGCAAAACCAATAGCTACTCAAGGGTTTTCCATTGAGCATTTTTGATCTTTAAATTAAAAAAAAAAAAACTGTGAGAGATATCATTAAAATTTTGTATTTATTTAGAGACCCATGTATGCCATTATGTAGGGAATACAACATCATTAAAATTTCCGCTGCGGCTTTGCTGGGTGGCACTCATTTGAAACTTCTAATTTTTCATAATTCTGGCGTATAGATCCGGCAGTTTGTGATTAAGGCTTATACCCGTGCGTTTAGAAAACCCTACAAGAAGAAATGTTCAAAACTGTTTAGAATTTTTAGTTGTCAAAAATTTGAATGTCATTAAGCCTGAAAGTTACATAAGATTTTAACACGTAAGTCAAAATAAATTTTTAAACAGAAACAACTAAGAAATTGCAACGTATAAATTGCCTATACAGTGTTAAGGCAAACTTGAATTACCCTTCGTTTTGATGGATAGACACAGCACTCGCGTTTTAATATATTTTGTTTGTTTTTTTTTTTGCTATTTTTACTTGCTATATATGTATGTACATAGGTACTATGGGGCAAGTTCTGCATTTGAAAAAAAATCGAACTCGAGATTTTGAGCAACCTTGATATTACACTGAAAGCGAAGAAAAAAAGTGGATCCTGCAATTCCGTCTGTCTGTCTGTATGTCTGTACCTCGATCTACAGCCTTAACTAATGGAGGTTTTTTATTCAAACTCGGTACTTAAGGGTCTTTGGTGATTCCCAATAGAGGAAACATTTTTAGCTCCAAAACTAACGGTGTCTTATTTATCTCGAAAACCGCTCTTACGATTTTGATAAAAAAAATTAGGTGCGCTATTATGGGCATTGTGGTAAAAAAAATTTAGTAAAAAATGTTATTAACGGTAACTGTCATAGAACCGTTTTTTTGATTTTCGACTTTCTCATTAACGGCTCTAACGATTTTAATCAAAATTTTTGAACAGGAGCTCCTTTAAATTTAAAATAATATTATATATAAAAATATTCGAAAAAGTATTTTTTCGATTTTTAAAAAAAGTTCTAAATTTTTTGTTGGAAAAATCAATATTACGAGTATTAAAACGTGTAAACAATCATTTTCGAAATTATTTCCTAGTATCTATATTAGACTGGGCCAAAAAAATTGACTATTTTTTTTTTTTGAAAGATATATCGAGAATATCATTCAGAATGACAAAAAAAAATTTTCGTAAAAGTTTGAGCCCTTAATATCAATTTTAAGAGGGCTATCATCGCTAATTTTGATTTTTAGTCATAATTTCATGTTTTGCGTCAGAACTGACAAAACATTGAAGTAAAAAAAATTCATTTTGACTTACTTTTATATAAAATTAAATTCCCTACAAAAAAGGTCTAATTGAAAATTTTCGTCAGACAAGCCGTTTTTGAGTAATTAAGATTAATAAATTGTTATTTTTCGTTAGTTACAAAATTCCAAATTAAAAAAGTAAAATCGAAGAAAAATAACAATTTATTAAGCTTAATTACTCAAAAACGGCTTGTCTGACGAAAATTTTCAATTAGACCTTTTTTGTAGGGAATTTAATTTTATAGAAAAGTAAGTCAAAATGATTTTTTTTTACTTCAATGTTTTGTCAGTTCTGACGCAAAACATGAAATTATGACTAAAAATCAAAATTAGCGATGATAGCCCTCTTAAAATTGATATTAAGGGCTCAAACTTTTACGAAAATTTTTTTTTGTCATTCTGAATGATATTCTCGATATATCTTTCAAAAAAAAAAATAGTCAATTTTTTTGGCCCAGTCTAATCTATATTATGAAATCCTTAGAATTGGCATCCTCAAATTTTGTCTTGAAAAAAATTTAAAGAAATTTCTTATATGAAAAATGAATTTAATAATAAAACTTTTTATAAAATGTGTTTACATAACATTTTTATCTCATTAAATTCATGTGTTATATTCATTTTTAAGCAATTTTTTTAAATTCCAAAGTACTTTTACATTAGAGCAAGTACGTGCGATCTGGTCGTGCATTTTATTTTGTTATAAGCTGATTCTTTCTTAATTTAATTTCAATTAAACACTAAACCGATCGTGCAACTCATGGATCGAAAATCCTTAAATGATGAGAAATAATGGCACTGTACACGAATAAAAATAAAATGCACGACTGGGTCGCACGAACTTGCTCTTATGTAACAGACTAGGAATTTTAAAATCGAATGTTATTAGAGAAAACTGTTCATAAGGATCAAATTATTTTTTAAATTCTTTTAGTAGTAAGAGACAAAAACAAAATGCTATCCAAATATGAATTTATGCTAGAACAAAAATTATAAGTCGTAGTCGTTTCTTAAAAAAAAGCTTTTATGTACAAACTTTTTAAAAGCTTTTGAAGAAAAAATTTTGGTACGCCAATTTAAAATTTTTAATATTGTTCGAATAAAAATAAAATTTACAAAAAAAACAATTGAGCCGTTCCTGAGATATCGAATTTTCAAAAAAAAAATAAAAAATAGATTTTTTTTTTCAAAAATTCAAAAAATATTTATTTTAAAGTTTTGAAATGCGATGTGTTTTAGACTTTTTAGAAGCTTCTCTTTGAAAAATTTCATTAGGATCCGTTATGTGGATAATGAGAAATTCAAAATTCGAAAAAATGGTTCTATGGTAGGTACAAGCTGTAATGTCTTAATTTCAAAATTTTTTTTATTAAATTAAAGATCGTAAAAATTAATTGAAAGAAAAAAAATTTTATCAAAATTCTCGGAACCGTTTTCTAGAAAAATACGATTTTTGAAAAGCATTTTTTTTAATTTTTTAGCATTTGTATGGTAGGTACCTTTATTTTTAGGTAAAATAAAATTTTTTTTATCACATCTTGTAGATAATATTGAAAAACTTTTATTTAGCATGTTTGAAAAAAATCTAGCATGGGGTTTTCGAAATATTGAGTTTTGAAAAAAAAATTTTGAAGTTTTTTTTAAAAATCCAAAAATTTTTTTTTTGAAAATTTGAGTACACAATTCTATTCAGGTTCTTGGGGAGCTTTAGCAAAAAAAAAATGATCAAAATCGGCTGTACCGTTTTTGAAAAAATCAAAAACAAAAAAAATGGTTCCATGGGGGGTACCCTCAATAACCATTTTTCAGAAAATGTTTTTCAACAAATACCTAGCTTTAATTAAATGAAATTTTTTTGTGTTTTTATTTTTAAAATCTGTCGAACAGTTTTTGAGAAAAAAAAATGTTTATAAAATTTCGAAAAAAATTCGTATGGGGGGTACCGTTATTTTTGGTCTTAAAAAATCAAATCAAAAAACATCAGGGGGCAAAAAATTAAAACCCATATCTACCAAGTTTGAAGAAAATCGGCCGAGCCGTTTAGCTGCAATCTAACGGACAGACAGACAGACAGACAGACAGACAGAATTGCGAGACCCACTTTTTTAGTCTTCGCTATCATCGTAATGTCAACTTTGATCAAAATCTCGAGTTCGATTTTTTTTACGAATGCATAACTTGCCTTATAGTACCTATAAGTCGCAAGTAAAAATGTGGATAGAAATTTGTTCCTTAATTGTAGAATATGGGGAATAGGTGTGTTCATGTATTTACTTTACATTTGACTTAAAGGGTACGTGTGAAATTCCAGTAGATGTGTTTTACACTGTGAATTTATAATTTGCAATGAATTTCGTAATTTATACCAAAGTAAATATCTACTAAAAAATGCATTCAACGCAAATGTGTGATCAGTAAGATTATAGCATATGGCCACAATCGCTATTTTTTTGTTCGAAAGTACGATATTAAGGAAACGACGAGGAACCACAAGATGAGGAGGAAGAAGATTAGTCTTAAGCATAAACAAAATATAAATACTATACATATGTATGTATGTACTTTAAAAACAATAAAATGAAAATTAGTTTAAATAAAAAAAGTGTCATGCAATCCACCATTACTTAAACTTGGAAATGTTTCGAAATATGACTTTCATTAATTTGTTTGCTTGATTTTTGCATTCAGTTTGAGGATTGCAGATTGCAGTCATAAAGTTTTACCAAAAACAACCGAGGCAACGCCCGATATTAACGACTACAGTGTAAATAAAAACCAAATTTTTTCAATTTGTTAAAATTAGTTGTTGTGAATTTTTAAAAATAGCTTTAAAAAAATTTAAAATACATTTTTTAATGTTGTTTTAAAAAATATTTTTAGTTATTTCAAAAATTTTGCGCAATTTTAATAATTTATTTTATATAAATTTCAAAAACAAATTTTGACATTTTTAAAAACAGTGAACTTGGACCTTACTTACGGCGATGAATTTCAGTCAAATATGACTATTAATAATTAAAAATGTCAACACTGTTCCTAACTTATAGACTAAGAAAAAGTTGAGATCTTCCGTTGGAATTTATTAACTTATACAACAAGTTTATTGTGTTTTTTTTTTAACTCTTGTTTTTTGCAGTTATGTCCGTGACACACATCTAGTAAAGACACCATGGTATACGGATGAACACCATACACCTGTCAGGGTATACCATGGTAATACTATCCGAGCAAAATGGTATGAGCGTTTTTTGCGTGGCATAGTCTTCTCCTTAGCGAAAATAGCGCCATTATACTAATGTGCATAATAGTTTTACTTGAACTCATTGTAATATTGATGTTTTTTATGATTTTTAAATGTTTTCAAAGTTGTGATTTCAAAATAGCAACGAATTTAAAATACGGAAAGTTCTTGGCAGCAAGCAAATCTCCAAAATTTTTAATTTTGCAGGGAAATAAATTATCGACGGCTAAACAAATTCCCATATTAAAAAAAGAAGTACTAAGCTGGCGGAAAATAGGAATCTGAATATGACAACCTCTCAAACTATACAACGTTCTACAGTTTGTCACCTAACATAGTATTGAGAATATTATGGTATTTAGACCATGGTGTTTATACTAGATGTGCTGTCATTATAGAACTGTTGGATTCATGAAATGTCCCAATTTTTAAAATTCCAGAAAACAGTTTTTAATGCAGTGTAGCCCTTCCTTTACATATGAACTTTTATTTGAAATTCAAATAGGTACACAGTTTTTCAATAGAGACAAAACAATGAAATTAAAGACTTTCATCAGATTTTTGCAAACCGCAATCGATCAAGTTTTCGGGCTTAGAATGTTCAACCGGCTTTAGTGCTTGAGTTTATTTGATCTTGTTAAGTGCATATGGTAAGATTTGTACGCAAAACATGGTCTGAGAACGGAGTAGAATTGACTGTTATCCTTCATTTTGTAATCAGAACCTATGTTTTCGATAATTCAACGGGTCCCTGTCTTAGCCGAGTTTATCATTTAGTCACACTCTGATAAACCCGATTACTCGTGTTTTAAAATTGTATTAATTTCTAAATGAATTCGTGAACTTAACCATGACAAAAATCTAAACTGATTTGACTGACGTTTTGACATTGATAGATCAGAAAAAAGTTCAAAGACGTGTTTGTATTACGACACAGAATTTTTATGTTCTTATTAAGCTACCCGTTACTTGGAGTTAAATGGCCTTCAATAACTTCAATATGTATGGCAATAAATTCAAAAAATTTTGAAGGCTAATATTTTGTGATATGATAAACAGATTATAAATTGGAAAATTATATAGAATCCAAGCGTGTGTGAATTTTTTAAACGATGCTCAAGCAAAATATTTTTCTTCTACGTTTTTCAAGAATTTGATATATTTTTCGTTTTAAAATATTGAATTTATGTCTACAGCTCTTGAATTACTAAGAAAAGTAACGAACAAATGTACGGTTATGGGGAGTATTCAGCCAATACACATTTTTTCGTTAGATTTCTTGGTAATTCAGGGGATGTTAAAATATACATATATTAATATTGTGTAAAGAAAAATATATTAAATTCTTGCAAAACGTAGCAGACAAATATTTAGCTTTACGGAAGATATACACAGTTAGGAAATGAATTCGTATTTTAGGGTGATTTGTTGGACAAAAAAATATAATATTCTTACTATGTTATATTATGATTATGATATTTGATTGACATTTTCACCAAAGCTCATAGTAGTCCCGATTGTATGTAAAATTTAAATTTTTATGAACCATTCATATAATGCCATCACATTACATAAATAAGTACCATTATGGCTCGTAGAGAGCCTAGTGACTTTCAGCTCTCAACGATTTCTGTATAATTGTTAGCAGTATTCGAAGGGGCCTACGATATATATATTTTTTTTAATTTGTGCATATTTAAGGAGATACTGCTGCCCCTAAGATAATTACTACAAGGTAGAGCATTTCCCATTCGTTAAGTGTGGTCGAAAAATGAATCTCTGTTCTTCACAGAATGTCCGAAGTTATGCACAAGAACAAAGTTATGACCGTTCCTAAAAGATCGAAGATTTCAGTTGAATTATTTAAGAGAAATAAAGCAACTGGCTATTTCACAAGAACACTGTTTAAAAAAAATAGCGGTAAGACAATGAGAAATATGAAAAACTGCGGCTGTATTCGATAGATGTAAATATATCTCTATCGCCTATCATTTTTAAAGCTCTCTTTCTATTCTATTCTATTCTATTCTATTCTATTCTATTCTATTCTATTCTATTCTATTCTATTCTATTCTATTCTATTCTATTCTATTCTATTTAAAAGACTCAAGTTGGTTAAATGAGTATATCTTTGAGAATTATCGTGTTTTAGCCGAATAAAGGGTTTATAAATCAAAGACAAAATTTCTGTATCATAAGATAAATCTTATCACTTAGCAGAGGCTTTGGCAATGTCAAATATGTGACCATTCCACAGAAGGTGGTCTGTAATGCACATTACCAGACCTGAAAGCTATTTGGTTTCCTCGAAGCATGGAAAGCGGAATAGGGGTTTGATTCCACCTTAACTACAGAATATAGTATTGGGTTTTTGAGCGGTTTTTTGTTCAATTGACAATGCTGCCCAGATCAAAATCAATGAACTATATCTTAAATTGGAGATCGTTGAGAAAGACACAAAAACGGAGCTCTGAAACTGGTGCACACCAGTATTCATTTTATGAATAAGAAATCCGAAACGCTCCTTCTAATTGGGGTTGCAAACGCTTAAGTTACTTTTTAGCTTAAGCTTGGCTTTAATTAATAAGCTAGTGGGTGACTTATGAATTAAAAAAAAAATCAGCAGCTAGTTACTGACTTATGAATTGAAAAAAATTTAATTCATAAGTCAGTTGGTAACTTATGAATTAAAAAAATTACATTACATCTTACACTTACATAAATCTACGATATAGAGACACTGAAAAGCACTGGCAACTGAGGCCATCGGCTTAAGACAATACAAGAGAGAGAGACACACGTCAACAGCACACGGTTAGTATTTGAATGGTCCCCCATCCATGTATTAACCGCGCAACCAATCAACTAACTAGCTTATGAATATTTTTTTTTTTTAATTCATAAGTCACTTAGTAGGTTGCGAAATAATTTTTTTTAATTCATAAGTCAATAACTTGCTTATGGCCTAATTTTTTTTAACTCATAAGTCATCTATAGACTTATGATTACTATATTTTTAATTAAAAAAAATCGCATCCCTGCTTCTAAAGGGCGGATGTTGATTTTGAATAACACACAAATTATTTAGGAAATTATTGTCATTTCTTTTTATTATGAAAATATGGTATGGTTCAATTATGTATGGAACAAAATATCGGCCAAATGGCCGACGCGACCTCCCTCCGATGGTCCAAATTTTCAATGACGCTGAGGCATAATCGAGGTTCTATGCCGTTAATGTGCCGAATTATCTCATCCTTTAGCTCTTGAATTGTTGCTGGCTTATCGACGTACACCCTTTCTTTCAAATAACCCCAAAAATAAAATGCACGACTGGGTCGCACGAACTTGCTCCTATGTAATAGACTAGGAATTTTAAAGACGGATGTTATTAAAGATGATAAAATGAATTTTTTAAATTCTTTTAGTAGTAAGAGATAAAAACAGAATGCTATGCAAATATGAATTTATGCAGGAACAAAAATTATAAGTCGTTGTAGTGGTTCCTTAAAAAAATAAGCTTTTATGTACAAAATTTTTAAAACATTTTTAAGAAAAAATTTTGGTACGCCAACCTTAAGTTTTTATTATTGTACGAATAAAAGTCTAATTTCCAAAAAAAAATACTAAGCCGTTCTTGAGATATCGAATTTTTCAAAAAAAAAAAAAATGACTTTTTTTTCTAAAAATTGAAAAAATATTTTTTCTTAAGTTTTTAAATGCAATGTTTTTTAAACTTATTAGGAGCTTCTTTATAAAAAATTTCGTTAAAATCCGTTATGCCGATAATGAGAAATTCAAAATTCGAAAAAATCGTTCTGTGGTAGGTACAGTCAGTAATATCTAGATTTAAAATTTTTTTTAATAAATTATAGATCGTAGATTAATCAAAAGAAAAAAAAAGTTTGCGAGAAAAATACGATTTTCGAAAACCATTTTTTAACTTTTGAAACTTTTATTTGTCAAGTTTGAAAAAAATCGAGCATAGGGTTTCCAAAAAAAAATTTTGAATTTTTTTTTTAAATAAAAAAAAATAAAAAATTGAAAATTTGAATATGTAATAATATTCAAACTTTGGAGGAGCTTTGGCATAAAAAAAAAATGGTTTAAATGGGCTGTACCGTTTTCGAGAAAATCAAAAACAAAAAAAATGGACCCAGGGGGGCTACCAAAAATAACATTTTTTTGTAAAATTTTTTTCAACCGTTAGCTAGTTTTAACCAAATGAAATTTTTCAAATTTTTTTTTAAAAATTCTGTGGAACAGTTTTTTGGAAAAAAAATATATATATAAAATTTCGAAAAAAAATCGTATGGCAGGTACCGTTATTTTTGGTCTTAAAAAAAAAACAGAAAAAAACGTCCGGGGGGGGAAAAAATAAAACCCATATCTACCAAGTTTGAAGAAAATCGGCCGAGCCGTTTAGGCTGTAGTCGAACCGACAGACAGACAGACAGAATTGCGAGACCCACTTTTTTGGTCTTCGCTATCATCGTAATGTCAACTTTGATCAAAATCTCGAGTTCGATTTTTGTTACGAATGCATAACTTGCCTTATAGTACCTATAAGTCGCAAGTAAAAAGAAGTCCAACGGTGGCAAATCCCATGATTGACGAATCCACTGAGGTGAAAATGTGCCTCATATCTCAAGTTGGTTTTCTTCGAAAATTGATCATCCACTGTTGCCATTTCTTGCCACCATTCTGACCATTTACGACGCTTGAAATGGTCAAGAGGGTTTAGTTCTTGAGTCAATTGCATCTTGTAAGCGTGTAAATGCAAGTCTTTATGCATTATGTCCATCAACGACGAGCGTGAGAGGTGCAATTGTGGGGCACGACGACGAGTTTAGGTGGATGGCTCTTCAGCCACACTATGGCGAATAGCAGCAATATTTTCTGTAGTACGAGCTGTACGAGCATATGCACTGGTGTTTTCACATCTCCTACAGACCTGGTTTGCTCAAATTTTTGCACGATTTTTCCGATTGTACGCATATTTGGACGATTAAATTGACCGAAAAAATCACGAAATGCACGACATGCATTTTGATTTGAACGCCAATTTTCATAATAAGACTGAATAACTTTAACACGTTGCTCGATTGTGTATCTTTCCATGGTTCAAATTGAGTTTGTCTGAAATTGAGAAATGTCAAATGAAATGCAGAAAAAAAACTTGACATTTAGGTGTGGTTCACATTCAACATCGGCCCTTAAAATTTAACCACCCTTTAATATCGCACTAAAGCAATTTTCTTAATAAATAGCATCTGAACACACCTAAAACAATGACGGTTCGTGCAAAAACTATGTAAACAGACCTTTTTGTGACGTTTGTATATGTCAAAGAGTCATATGAAATTAGTCGATTAATAAAATATTAAAATAGGCATTTGATGATTTTAACTTTTATAAAAGGGTAGAGAAAGTATGATGCTATATTCGATTAAAATTTGCAAAATCGTCGTTTTAACCTAGCTTCATACTAAAACAGCTTTAACATCGTGCTAATACAACTAAAATTTTGCCCCAATGTTATTTTAGCATTTTTATGTAAATTATTTTTTAAAATCTTCTTCTTTCTTTTCTTCGGCGCTGTTATGATCTCGATGTCGAGGGGATCTCCCACGTATCTGCTTCACACTAGTGATCCGCCTGTGGGGTTCGCCGGGTTGACCTCAGAAATCGGCGGCAAGCCTCCCGGTTTTGTATTGTTCCATTTCTGAGACCAACTGAATGCTGGTGTTTTTGCATTTGTTTGTACCAGGAGTGTTTAGGCCTACCTTTCTTTTTATTTCGAATTGGAACGTTGTATGATATTGCCTTTTTGACGGGGTTCTCAGGATCTCTCCTTTGAACATGGCAATACCAACTGAGTCGGTCGTGTTCAATTTTTTGGGAAATGGTATTCTTAACATGAAGGCTTCCTCGGATCTTCGTACTTCTAATTCGATCAAGCTTTTATTATTATTATTTTAAAAATTATATTAATTTATTTTTTAAAATAAAATGAAATAAAGCCCCAAAACTAATGTTGGGGTCGTATTTAATTTGGGACTTATTTCAATAATAAAATTATGCCGCAAAAAATTAAATAAGACCCCAAAACTTTAGAATTTTCGTTGTTTTTGTTATGTGTGCATTTTTTCATTTTTTGTGTAGGGCCTAATTTCGCGGAACCAAAAGTTAAAGTTTTATATATTTCCTCAAAGTATGAATAAAGTTCGAGTTGACATCTCAAGCTTATATTATTTTTATGGTCAAGACATCAAAATATCTAAGTTCTTCATTTAAACAACAATCTAGTTGAAATATCCATTTTTCTTTGAAAACGCCGGTTAAAATAAACTTGTTTTTAATTCCATTAAGCAGTTTGCTCAGCATGAAAAGCAATTCAAATCAGCAAACTTAACCAGCCACATAAATTTCCAAATTTATTTGTTTGTTTTCCTATTGTGTCTTTGTAAATAAAGCCCGCCTACTCTATACATCTCTTTTTTGTTATTTAATCATAACTGAGATCTTTTAGTGTGACAATAAATTAATTTAAACTATGTATTTTATTGATAATTTTGTTCACGTTGTGTGCAACCGGTTTAGCAATGCTGTGTATATGAATGAGAAAATAAAATTTAAAATATGCACATTCAAATTAAAAGAAAAAAACAATATTTGGAACGTTAATATTTAAATTTATCAATTAGAGCAAATTTACTATTCATGGTTTTGTTTGGTGACATTCTACTAGTTTATACTAAATTGAAAAGGTGAACATAAAGTTATCTTGACAAACGATGTTAAAAATAAATAAATATTAAATGTGTGTAGGTTATATATTTTAACATGATTAAATTAAAAAATGGTAACCCTATAACTTTTCACTCAAACAAAAATAACTTCCTGTTTTTGTGCGCGATAAACAATGGTTTTTATTAAAAGCTTTATTTTGATTAGATGTAGGTTATGATTTACTATGTATTAATGAATCACGAAAGATCGAGTTTCTTTAACTTTATGGAACAATCAAATTCGTTCACAAATAGTAAAATATAAACGATTATATTATATTAAGTCCAAACGGGGATGACTTAGCTCATCTGTTTAAAGGTTTCCTCGATACTGTCGATGTGGGAGTGTTGCACTATTCTTTCCAGAACAATGTTGAAGAAATCGTTTGACATTGCATTGGATTGTCTAAAACCTAAGTTGGCATCAAATGTATAAGCGAGATCTTTTGCAAACTTGATGGATAAGAGTTCGTTTTCCATCTTCATCCTACACTAAGGAACAAGTTTGCGAGGGATGTTTAACCTAGTTTTTCAATTGGTACGGTGGATTTTGGCGGCCTGTGGAGGCCATATCGTTTTTGTGACATCAGTCAAATTTATTGTTTATTATTCAGTTACTGATGCCAAATCAACATGACAAGTAACGCGATTGAACAGCAATTCCAAATTATTAAACTTTGGCATCAAAATTAGTGTTCGTTAGTGCAAACATTGCGATCTTTTTACGGTAGACGTGGTAGGTCTTCACAGTCGATTCATCAACGTTTGGTGGCTAAATTTGAGACAACCGTTTCGGTAATCAGTCAGCCAACATTCGTTCCTTAGAGAAACTCAAGATGGACCGAGAACCTCGCCGCGAACTGTGAAATACTCCTCGCCGTGCACAAGAACTCGGACTTTCGCAGACTTTCAATTGGCGAATTTTTCTTCGAAACTTGAGCCTGTACCCAAACAAGAACCAACAGACCCAGGGGCTCAAAGTTCATGACCATAGACAACACCGTGTTGTGTTTGCTGACTGGGATTGGGAGCGTGTATCATCCGAAAAATCATCTTTAACGACAAGGCTCATTTTAGGATGAATTCTTGTGAAAATATGAATGACATTAATCCACACGAAGTTCTTCTGGTGACAATGCATCCTCCAAAAGTTTTACCAAGAGGTAAAACGAACCAAAACCTGCATGTACAATCAAAGGAACATCGTATTAGAACCGGAGTCCATGAGAGTATGGAAAAACCATATAGAAGAAGAAAACTCCACTGATATAATTACATTCGACTTAGGTGACGCAGACCAACAATACCACCTACATGACCTGGACGATGTGAAGATAGCTATATCGAATCACAAGTACAACAAAGCCGGGGGATCTGACGGCCTGATGACGGCAACTCACGTCCTCGCTGCTGAACTATTCGTTGGAAGTAAGTATGCACGAGTTCATCTGCAAAATATGGTCGGAAGAAATCAGGGTCGATGAATGGAACCTCAGCATAGTCTGCCCGATCCTCAAGAAAGGAGACCCTCTAAACTGCGCCAACTACAGAGGCATAATTCTCCTGAACATCACATAAAAGATCCTTTGTGGCGTATAAAGTGAATGTCTGAACCTTTCGTCAACAACTTGATAGATCTATATCTCTGCGGCTTAAGACCAGGAAAGTCCACCATCGACCAAATATTTACATTAATATTACGGCAGATAACAGGAACTTCAAATCGACACCTACCATCATTTCATCGATTTCAAAGCCGCATATGATAGCATCTATATAGAGCAATGTCTAATTTCGGCATCCCTGAAAAACTTGTCCGTTTCTGTAGGATGACGATGAAGAACGAACGCTGATCCATCAATGTCGGAGAAGATCTCATAGATGCATTTGTCGAAAAAGCTTTTAAGCATGGCGCTGCTCTTTGGTGCGACTTCTTTAAAACCGTAGTAGTGCAAAAATCACGCGTCAACTCTAGAAGCCCAATCTTCCAAAAGTCCATCCAATTACTCGGGTACGCCGATGACATTGACATAATTGAAAGAACAATGCGTAATGTCAGTGGCACGTTTGTGAGCATTAAAAGCGAAAAAGATGGGTTTAGCGGTCAATGAGAGCAAGAGCAAGTATAAGCTGTCATCAAGAAATGACACACAAAACCGACGCGACGTCTTGGACAGAACGTCACCATAGACAGTTATAATTTTGAGGTATAGTTAAGGACTTTGTCTACCTAAGCGCTGGGCTGCTATTAATTCAGACAATAACACCATCGCTGAAATCAAAGGGACCAAGCTAGCTTGAAAAGCTTGTTGGTTGAGGCCGTGGCCCATCCCTGACTGTAAAGCTACCTTAAGTAAGTGTGCAAATTATAAAGTTTTTTGGAAATATGTTGATTTAAAAAATCACAGTTGGCAGGAAAGCGCCCTCTCTATATAAATAGTTACATATACCAAATCTCAAGTTTTCCAAAAGTACAAGGTATAGCTAAGATGTAGGGTAGAGTTCTGCTTTCCCAGTTATTTCTGCTTGAATTTACCTTGTACATTTGCACACGTAGCCACAACTTGCTTTTGAAGATCTTTGACTTTAATTAGATCGCCTTCCAAGATCTCATCCTCTCGATGTTTGCTTTAATCTACAGCACTTCGCAGATATGTGTTCGGATTAAGAATCATTAATCATTTAGCTTGCAAAATTAGGAAAACAGACAAAGTGAGAAAACACGAAAAACATATTTTAACTTTTGGAATAAAGGAATTTATTAAAAGTAGGATAATTAAACCATATAAAGGGGGCGGATGCATTTGAATTGGAACACTGTTTTTTGTGACAGTGGATTTGAAAGTTCTAGGTTGTTTTAGTTTCGATATTCATAATGAATAGACTCAGGTCGTCGTTCAAATTTATTTTGAAAAACATGGTTCAATTCGTGAAACATTAGTGAAACATAATTGCCATCAGAGCGATTTTTTCGAGAAAATATTTTGCAAAACGTTTACTTCAAACAATAAAACTCATCACGTAAGATGTCGTTCAGTTCGCACAGAACAAGCGATTGCTGAAGTGCAGCGTAGTGTTGATTATGATCGAAATGTGTCAATTCGTCATCGTGCCCACTACTGCGGAGAGTGCGTGAAAATTGGGTCTCCAGATTACGCCATGTACTCGCCAGCCTCGGCGGCCATATGCCCAAAATCATATTAAAACATTAAAACCAAAAAATTATCTTTCAAATAAAGCCACCATGGATATGACAAAATTTGTCTGTGTTTTATTTTAAATTATAGTTCTCCGTCTCAAACAACACCCTTTATTTACATAAAGGTAAGATTACGCCTTTTTTAAAACAATTCAACTTCGCAACTCTACTTCCCCAGACCTTATATGTTTGTATATATAAAACTTAACATTTGGAAGCAGAAACAAAAGTCTGTCTCGACATAATTCTTCTGACAGTCATCAGATAATTATTTAATTCCTTTACGGGCAAACTTGTAATAAACCAATAATAAGTTGTTCTGCTAACGAAATTCTATCAAACCATAAAAATTATAAACGTGAGTAGGTTGTACCTACAAGGTACATCATATACACGCAAACATTTGGTTCACTTCATTTCGCATGAAGAACTTCCTACGCTATCTTCGGAATATAATTTGTACTGACAGATACACAACCTTTTTCAATTTGATACAATCTACTTATTTTTCCTTTACCATCATGTTTCATGTCACTCAAATGAAATGGATTAAGTAACTACATGTACATGTACATATGAACGGACAATTTCCTGGAAAAAACGTTTAAACACGTCTTTCCGTTATAACATAAAATAATTTTAACAAATCAATCGAATAATGCAGAGGTAGAATAGATATGCAAGAGGTAAAATAGAATTTCTGATCTACTTTTTCACATCTTGAAACAAAATTTTATTGTTCGGTTAATAATAAATTAATAACTAGACTAGAATTCAAACGGGGGTCCACAGATGATCAACTGTCTATAAATTTTCTATTGAGCACAAAGCCAATCAATTTATGCATGGTCTGTTCCATTTCATCTCTTCCTATTAATTTAGTTATTCATTTTCAAAGACTCTTAATAAATGCAATATCTTAATTAATTAAAACAATTAAGCTTCGGCAGTAATTAAGATGCAAACACTTTGATTAAAGTGTTGATTGTGTATATAAGGCGTTTGCCTAAGCATTAATTATAATAGACACTTGCTGACGTGACATAACTTAAGATCTCAGTAAAATGAACAATGAAGATGAGTTAATTAGGATGAGCTTGTTTATTTGAAGTTAAACGCATAGTAATTTAAAATTATGTTTAACCAAAAATAAAAGAGTATGTATTTAGTACTTAGAGACAAGAATGGGAATATAGTAGTAGACAAAAAGTAGGTTCTGAGGATCTGAAAACAACACTTTTCTAGACTGCTAAATGGTGAAATGGTGCCTTGTCAACCGATCTATATAATATAATCAGATCGATGAATTGAACCTCGGTAATCGAAATATGCCGGTCCAAAGTGATTTTATGGATTTTCGAGCTCCAACTACCTAGTAATGGCTTTGGTTGGCGCTGTTTCCGAAAATACGCCTGTTAAGAGGCTCTGGTTTTTAACATCCGCGGTAAATTTTCCACAGCTATCCACAGGTGAAAACCAGAAGCTTCTGCGAGGTCTGGTTCTCGAAATATTTCTACCCAAAGGGATTTTACTGATTTTTTGAGAATTTTGAAAAAATCATGGACTAACCACTTGCCTAAAAAAATCACCAAATCTTCAAAGTTCCCCAAACGCATCGAGCTAATACATCGAATGAAAGGACTTTTCAATTCCTATATACATATCCAAACGAAAAGCTTCTGAGTGGTGTTGTTATGGAGGTATGCCGGTCCAAAGTGATTTTATGGATTTTCGAGCCCCAACTAATTAATAATGTCTTTGGTTGGCTCTGTTTCCGAAACAGTCTTGTAAGAGGCTCCGGTTTTCAACATTCCCCAGTAAATTTTCCACGGCTATCCACAGGTGAAAACCAGAAGCTTCTGCGAGGCCTGGTTCTCGAAATATATCTAACCAAAGGGATTTTACTGATTTTTTGAGAATTTTGAAAAAATCATGGACTAACCACTTGTCTAAAAAAAATCACCAAATTTTCAAAGTTCCCAAACGCATCGAGATATACATCGAATGAAAGGTCTTTTCAATTCCTATATACACATCCAAACGAAAAGCTTCTGAGTGGTGTTGTTATGGAGGTATGCCGGTCCAAAGTGATTTTATGGATTTTCGAGCTCCAACTACCTAGTAATGTCTTTGGTTGGCGCTGTTTCCGAAAATATGCCTTGTAAGAGGCTCCGGTTTTCAACATTCCCCGGTAAATTTTCCACAGCTATCAACAGGTGAAAACCAGAAGCTTCTGCGAGGCCTGGTTCTCGAAATATATCTAACCAAAGGGATATTACTGATTTTTTGAGAATTTTGAAAAAATCATGGACTAACCACTTGTCTAAAAAAAATCACCAAATTTTCAAAGTTCCCCAAACGCATCGAGATATACATCGAATGAAAGGTCTTTTCAATTCCTATATACACATCCAAACGAAAAGCTTCTGAGTGGTGTGGTTATGGAGGTATGCCGGTCCAAAGTGATTTTATGGATTTTTGAGCCCCAACTACCTAGTAATGTCTTTGGTTGGCGCTGTTTCCGAAAATACGCCTTGTAAGAAGCCCCGGTTTTCAACATTCCCCGGAAAATTTTCCACAGCTATCCACAGTTGAAAATCAGCAGTTTCTGCGAAATCTGGTTCTTGAAATATTTCTAACCAAAGGGATTTTACTGATTTTTTGAGAATTTTGAAAAAATCATGGATTAACCACTTGCCTAAAAAAATCACCAAATCTTCAAAGTTCCCCAAACGCATCGAGCTAATACATCGAATGAAAGGACTTTTCAATTCCTATATACATATCCAAACGAAAAGCTTCTGAGTGGTGTGGTTATGGAGATATGCCGGTCCAAAGTGATTTTATGGATTTTCGAGCTCCAACTACCTAGGCGCTGTTTCCGAAAATATGCCTTGTAAGAGGCTCCGGTTTTCAACATTCCCCAGTAAATTTTCCACAGCTATCAACAGGTGAAAACCAGAAGCTTCTGCGAGGCCTGGTTCTCGAAATATATCTAACCAAAGGGATATTACTGATTTTTTGAGAATTTTGAAAAAATCATGGACTAACCACTTGTCTAAAAAAAATCACCAAATTTTCAAAGTTCCCCAAACGCATCGAGATATACATCGAATGAAAGGTCTTTTCAATTCCTATATACACATCCAAACGAAAAGCTTCTGAGTGGTGTGGTTATGGAGGTATGCCGGTCCAAAGTGATTTTATGGATTTTTGAGCCCCAACTACCTAGTAATGTCTTTGGTTGGCGCTGTTTCCGAAAATACGCCTTGCAATAGGCTCCGGTTTTCAATATCCCCCGGTAAATTTTCCATGGCTATCCACAGGTGAAAACCAGAAGCTTCTGCGAGGCCTGGTTCTCGAAATATTTCTAACCAAAGGAATTTTACTGATTTTTTGAGAATTTTGAAAAAATCATGGACTTGTCTAAAAAAGTTCTCCAAAACTAAAAAAAATACAAAATTTTCAAAGTTCCCCAAACGCATCGAGATATACATCGAATGATAGGTCTTTTGAATTCCTATATACACATCCAAACGAAAAGCTTCTGAATGGTATGGTTATGGAGATATGCCGTTCCAAAGTGATTTTATAGATTTTCGAGCTCCAACTACCTAGTAATGTTTTTGATTGGCGCTGTTTCCGAAAATACACCTTGTCAGAGGCCCCGGTTACCGACATCCCCGGGTAAATTTTCCACAGCTATCCACAGGTAAAAACCAGAAGCTCCTGCGAGGCCTGGTTCTCGAAATATTTCTAACCAAAAGGATTTTACTGATTTTTTGAGAATTTTGAAAAAATCATGGACTAACCACTTATCTAAAAAAAATCACCAAATTTTCAAAGTTCTCCAAGCGCATCGAGATATACATCGAATGAAAGGTCTTTTCAATTCCTATATACACATCCAAACGAAAACCTTCTGAGTGGTGGGGTTATGGAGATATGCCGATCCAAAGTGATTTTATAGATTTTCGAGGACCAACTACCTAATAATGTCTTTGGTTGGCTCTGTTTCCGGAACCAAGTCTTGTAAGAGGCTCCGGTTTTCAACATTCCCCGGTAAATTTTCCACAGCTATCCACAGATGAAAACCAGAAGCTTCTGCGAGGCCTGGTTCTCGAAATATTTCTAACCAAAGGGATTTTACTGATTTTTTGAGAATTTTGAAAAAATCATGGACTAAAAAAATCACCAAATTCTCAAAGTTCTCCAAGCGCATCGAGATATATATCGAATGAAAGGTCTTTTAAATTCCTATATACACATCCAAACGAAAAGCTTCTGAGTGGTGTGGTTATGGAGGTATGCCGGTCCAAAGTGATTTTATGGATTTTCGAGCCCCAACTACCTAGTAATGTCTTTGGTTTGAGCTGTTTCCAAAAATACGCCTCGTAAGAGGCTCCGGTTTTCAACATCCCCCGGTAAATTTTCCACAGCTATCCACAGGTGAAAACCAGAAGCTTCTGCGAGGCCTTGTTGTCGAAATATTTCTAACCAAAGGGATTTTACTGATTTTTTGAGAATTTTGAAAAAATCATGGACTAACCACTTGTCTAAAAAAAATCACCAAATTTTCAAAGTTCCCCAAACGCATCGAGATATACATCGAATGAGAGGTCTTTTCAATTCCTATATACACATCCAAACGAAAAGCTTCTTAATGGTGTGGTTATGGAGATAATCCGGTCCAAAGTGATTTTATGGATTTTCGAGCCCCAACTACCTAGTAATGTCTTTGGTTGGAGCTGTTTCCAAAAATACGCCTCGTAAGAGGCTCCGGTTTTCAACATCACCCGGTAAATTTTCCACAGCTATCCACAGGTGAAAACCAGAAGCTTCTGCGAGGCCTGGTTCTCGAAATATTTCTAACCAAGGGGATTTTACTGATTTTTTGAGAATTTTGAAAAAATCATGGACTAACCACTTGTCTAAAAAAAATCACCAAATTTTCAAAGTTCCCCAAACGCATCGAGATATACATCGAATGAAAGGTCTTTTCAATTCCTATATACACATCCAAACGAAAAGCTTCTGAGTGGTGTGGTTATGGAGATATGCCGGTCCAAAGTGGTTTTATGGATTTGCGAGCCCCAACTACCTAATAATGTCTTTGGTTGGCGCTGTTTCTGATAATACGCATTGTTAGAGGCCCCGGTAAATTTTCCACAGCTATCCACAGGTGAAAACCAGAAGCTTCTGCGAGGTCTGGTTCTCGAAATATTTCTAACCAAAGGGATTTTACTGATTTTATGAGAATTTTGAAAAAATCATGGACTTGTCTAAAAAAGTTCTCCAAAACTAAAAAAATTACCAAATTTTCAAAGTTCCCCAAACGCATCGAGATATACATCGAATGAAAGGTCTTTTGAATTCCTATATACACATCCAAACGAAAAGCTTCTGAATGGTATGGTTATGGAGATATGCCGGTCCAAAGTGATTTTATGGATTTTCGAGCTCCAACTACCTAGTAATGTCTTTGGTTGGCGCTGTTTCCGAAAATATGCCTGGTAAGAGGCTCCGGTTTTCAACATTCCCCAGTAAATTTTCCATAGCTATCAACAGGTGAAAACCAGAAGCTTCTGCGAGGCCTGGTTCTCGAAATATTTCTAACCAAAGGGATATTACTGATTTTTTGAGAATTTTGAAAAAATCATGGACTTAACCACTTGTCTAAAAAAATCACCAAATTCTCAAAGTTCTCCAAGCGCATCGAGATATACATCGAATGAAAGGTCTTTTCAATTCCTATATACACATCCAAACGAAAACTTTCTGAGTGGTGGGGTTATGGAGATATGCCGGTCCAAAGTGATTTTATGGATTTTCGAGGACCAACTACCTAATAATGTCTTTGGTTGGCTCTGTTTCCGGAACCAAGTCTTGTAAGAGGCTCTGGTTTTCAACATTCCCCGGTAAATTTTCCACAGCTATCAACAGGTGAAAACCAGAAGCTTCTGCGAGGCCTGGTTCTCGAAATATTTCTAACCAAAGGGATATTACTGATTTTTTGAGAATTTTGAAAAAATCATGGACTTAACCACTTGTCTAAAAAAATCACCAAATTCTCAAAGTTCTCCAAGCGCATCGAGATATACATCGAATGAAAGGTCTTTTCAATTCCTATATACACATCCAAACGAAAACCTTCTGAGTGGTGGGGTTATGGAGATATGCCGGTCCAAAGTGATTTTATGGATTTTCGAGGACCAACTACCTAATAATGTCTTTGGTTGGCTCTGTTTCCGGAACCAAGTCTTGTAAGAGGCTCTGGTTTTCAACATTCCCCGGTAAATTTTCCACAGCTATCCACAGATGAAAACCAGAAGTTTCTGCGAGGCCTGGTTCTCGAAATATTTCGAACCAAAGGGATTTTACTGATTTTTTGAGAATTTTGAAAAAATTATGGACTAACCACTTGTCTAAAAAAATCACCAAATTCTCAAAGTTCTCCAAGCGCATCGAGATATACATCGAATGAAAGGTCTTTTAAATTCCTATATACACATCCAAACGGAAACCTTCTGAATGGTATGGTTATGGAGATATGCCGTTCCAAAGTGATTTTATAGATTTTCGAGCTCCAACTACCTAGTAATGTTTTTGATTGGCGCTGTTTTCGAAAATACGCCTTGTCAGAGGCCCCGGTTACCGACATCCCCGGGTAAATTTTCCACAGCTATCAACAGGTAAAAACCAGAAGCTTCTGCGAGGCCTGGTTCTCGAAATATTTCTAACCAAAAGGATTTTTACTGATTTTTTGAGAATTTTGAAAAAATCATGGACTTAACCACTTGTCTAAAAAAATCACCAAATTCTCAAAGTTCCCCAAGCGCATCGAGATATACATCGAATGAAAGGTCTTTTCAATTCCTATATACACATCCAAACGAAAAGCTTCTGAGTGGTGTGGTTATGGAGGTATGCCGGTCCAAAGTGATTTTATGGATTTTCGAGCTCCAACTGCCAAGTAGCATATCATAGTTATTTAGTCAGCATCAAGATAGGTTTTCTACAAATACATCCTTGAAGAAGTATTTGAATATAATTTAATTCAAAACTTACTTGTTGTAGATACAAAATTTAAAAAATTAGAGTCATATATGGGAAATGGGTGCAAAGTTTATAGTTTGGGGAAATGAACAATAGAGTGAAAAGGATGGGAACCCTGTTTATTCCGGCTTATGGAGGAACATTTATGTACATTATTTTTTGAATACGAAACTAAACATAGTAGCTGATTAACCATTTTGCCAAATTACCATAATCTGTGCTTTTGATCCAATTGAATTTTATTATTTGTTCAATTTTTATGTACATTGCAGTCAATCCTTAATAAATATTTATATTTGTCCTATAATCACCTCCTCGTTGATCTCTCTTATGCATATAATTTAATTTTTCATTCAAAATTAAAATCTCAAACCACCAATAAATTAAAATAATAATATTACAAAAAGCAAAACGAAAATGCATTTGATACAAAACGATTAAAATTTTTACAATTTCGCTATTTTATTTTTTATGTTAGATAAAGTTGCTAATTGACTTTTCCCATTCCCTGGAATTTTTTTTTTGCATTTAAATTTGTACATTTATACCCACATATTAATATAAATCACCACCAGACATTTTTTTTTTATCTCTGAATCATAAACAACTCGACAAAGGACCAATCGGTCCAAATTAAGTTCGAATAAATGAAATTTTGCTATTTAGCCTGTGGATAAAAATGTAACGTGAACTTGTATGTAAGCTCGACATGGCAGGCCCCCCGATTCTCAAATGAATTGAAAACAAAAAAACAGCCCTACTTTCGGGTAAAAGGAAACAAGGGTGCGTTTTTGTATTGTGTATGTATAAAAAGCGACTACATGGTTGTTTGAAATGGGTTTGACGGGGTGTATCGAGTCTCATGTGTGTGCCTAATGTATAGAGATACTGGTATTTAAATTGTTGTGCAAAATGAATTTGTTAATTCCTTAAATTTGCTTTTATTTTCAATTCTTTGTTTCAATGATATTGTGAAAATGTGAATAAATCAATAATAGAAGTGTGAGTTGGGTATGGATTCTAAATTTAAAACTACATGAGTTTGAATGTTTTTTTTTTAATTTCTATTTTATTTTAAAAAATTGACAATATGTGTTGGTAACTACATACATATACATATATACATATCTATTTAATTTACTCACTAAATTGTATGCCTTAGTAAAAAATACACCAAACCAACCTTAACTCTTGTTGCGAAATCCTAGAGGAGTCGATTTTGCTTTTATATATGTAGTATTTTTTTTTTAGGAAAATAATTTTTACTTACTTTATATATAATTTTAAAATTTTAAAAAGCCATTGCATATTAAAATTTAAACTAGATTTTAGAATTTTGTTTTAAAAATGCGATATCTCAAAAACGTATCAATAATTTTTTTTAAATGAAATTCAATTTTTATTTGCACAATATTAAAAACTTAAAATTTGCAAAACCAAATTGTTTATTAAAAATGTTTTAAAAATTTAATACGAGTATATAAAAACTTATTCTTTAAAATACGCTATATGATTTAAATATTTTGTTTTTAGCTCTAAATATTAAAGGTGTTGTTCTTGCCATTTAAACAATTAAATTTTAACTTATGGACATTTTGCTCTAATAATATTTGTGCAACATTTTAAGCAGCCTCATGCTAAGGTATTAGTAGGGTTCTACTTATCAGTGTGCAAACTTTAAAGTAGCTTACTAACTCTTGCTTAACTTTTTAACATTTTGTCACTAGTATCATGCTAAGCATTTTTTTTAGTAAATTACTTCTGAACACAAATAAAACAATGTCAAATCATGCAAAAAACAAAGGGAACAGACCATTTTTGACGTTTCTAAATGTTAAAGAGTTATACAAAGTTAGCATGATACTCGTATTTAAAAAATAAAATAGCTCTTTGATGATTTAAACTTTAGTAAAATGAAAAATAATGAAAATTTTAAAAAATCGTCGTTTTAACCAAGTATGATATTAAAACAATTTTATCATCGTACTAATTCGACTTAAATTTTGCGCCATAATTTTTTTTTATTCTTTAGTCTCTCAAATATAAGAGCAAGTTCATCGTGCATTCTATTCATTTTTAGGTTGGGGTCAAATTTCACCCCAGGTTTGGACGTTCTTTAGCGACGAGCCGCATTATATGGCACGACACAAACCCACACAAGGTTCACCAGGTAACAAGTTACCACTCGGTCTGGATTTTGGGCGTCATTTGTTTCTGCATGAAAAATTTAAGAGAAGTGTTATTTCTCGCAGAGAAGACGTGCTAGACTTTTTCTTGTGAGGTTTCCTGATCTCGCAACTCTATGTAAATAAACCAAAATTGACCGATGCTCTTAAGGAGAACATGATACAGGCTATCGGTCAAATTCAACAGGATCTATGCGGAAGTCATTTGAGCGATGACATATTCTATACATAATGGCATACATGGTCCTGTTGACTCTCAAATAAACCAAGTCTAAACTCTCCAACTTTACGTATGGAATGTTCTCGTGATTAAATCAATTTCCTTTATTTCCTCAAAGTTTAGTTTATTTTCATTAAGCAGTGCTTTACAATCCCTTATGTGTAGATTGTTTCTTATTTTTATTTATTTATCTATCGAGTTAAAAATTCTATCAGACTATCAGTATAAAATAATGAAATATAACAACAATTTTAAAATTTATATATAATAATATAATATGCATATAATATAATATAATATAAAATAATATAAATGCTGCAATAAACTCAATAAACCCAGGACAAAAGCATCCCTGCTTAAATACAAGTAAAATTATGTTTTATTATTATCAGAACTGGACTTTGAAATTGGACCAGATCCAATGTAACGTATAATCAAGTCGATGACAGTTCGACTCAGATTTTATAGAGCTAAATAAGTCATCAGCAAAAAGCAAACAATAAGAATATCGAATTCTAGATGGAAGATCATTTCTGAGCGCCTCTCCGCGGCGGCCGCTAGAAACAAGCCTTTTAAAAAAGGTTTGGCTAATATGATCAGGCTGGTTCCTCAGGTTGGCGACAGGTTAATTCCCTGTCCCGTAAAACTAAAAGAATTACGAGACCGACAACAAGCCTCGGAAACGGACTGATCTCACGACGACAACCCACGCAAAGAAAAAGGAAAAATGATTTACGAATTTTCTTATGGAACGTACGATCGATCTATAGAGCTCGAGCTGCTCAGCAGCTAGCCGATGCCCTGTCAAAGTATAAAGCTGACATAACAGCTCTTCAAGAAATCAGATGGACAGGGAATGGTGTTTTACAGAAGAAAGAATATGACATATACTACAGCTGTCATACAAAACACCATGTGCTCGGGGTAGCTAGTCAGCGAAAAAATGAAGTCTACTATCATCGGCTTTAACCCTATAAGCGAAAGGCTATGCACCCTTCGCGTGCGAGGCAAATTTACGAACATCAGCCTCATTAACGTTCACGGACCTACGGAGGAGTCCTCAGACGAAGAAAAAGAGACTTACTACGAACAAGTCGAGAGGGCCCTCAATGCCTGTCCAAGGTATGATCATCCTTGGGGATTTGAACGCAAAAATAGGTCGGGAGCCGGTATTCAGGCATTACGCAGGCACCCATAGTTTGCATGAGAACACTAATGACAATGGACTTCGTGTCTTAGAATTGGCAGCATCGAAAAACATGGTCATTGCGAGTACCAGGTTCCCGCGTAAAGATATCTACAAAGCCACCTGGGTATCACCTGATGAAGTCACTCGTAACCAAATAGACCACGTGTTGATAGACCGTCGCCACTACTCGAACTTGATGACGGTACCTACGTACCGAGGTGCCAATATCGACTCGGGTCACTATCTTGTTGGTATGGTTTTCCGAGGGCGGATTGCCTTGCGAAGACGCATTGCATCCGCCGATCAGGTTCGAATCAACACGGCTGCCCTGCGCAATGAAAACACCAGTAACACCTTTATGGTAATGCGTTAGGACTCGCCCTAGAAACACCTGACTTAGGGAGAGTAAGTCCTGGAGCCAGTATGCTGGGCGTAAATGAAAAGTGGACACGTCTTAAAAATACTGTCATTAGTACTGCCAACTCCATCTTAGGCAGCAGTCGTAAAAATCGGAACGACTGGTTTGATGATGAATGCAAGCTAGCGACTGAACGTAAGAATGTTGCGTACCGAGCAATGCAACAATCTCATAGAACGCGGGCACGCGAAGAGGAATATAAAGAGCTCAGAAGAACAGAAAAACGGCTTCACAGACAAAAGAAATCAGCCTGGGAGAAGAACCTAATCTGTGAAATAGAAAACAGCCGAGAGCGAGGTCCGCACCAGGCGCGGAAGTTCTACCAATCCGTCTGAAACATGACGCAATACACACCACGCTGCACATACTGCAAGGACGGAGAGGGAAATCTGATCACCGATCCTGAAAGCATACTGGAGCGATGGGAAGTGTACTTCAATGAATTGCTAAATAGTCAGCTCACTGCAGAAGTGGAGGCTCCACTACTTCAAGAAGAATACCCTATGTTGCCGCCACCAAGCATAGAAGAGGTTGAGAAGGCTATAGGCCGGCTTAAACAGAACAAAGCCCCGGGAGCCGATGGCATACCAGCCGAATTATTTCATCACGGCGGGCTAGCCTTACGTCAAGCAATTCATGATATTATAGTGCACGTATGGGAGCAGGAAGAAATGCCAGAAGACTGGCGAAAAGGCATAATATGCCCCATACATAAGAAGGGAGATGTCACAACCTGCAGCAATTATAGAGGTATCACGTTGTTGAGTAACGCCTATAAGATACTCTCCTTTATCCTACAAGACCGGATAACCCCATACGCTAAAACCGTTATCGGACAATATCAGTGTGGTTTCATTCCAGGCAAATCAACAACTGATCAGATATTTACCCTTAGGCAGGCGATGGAAAAATGTCTAGAATTTAACATCCCAACATACCATCTGTTTATAGACTTTAAGGCCGCCTATGATAGCATAGCCAGGGTAGAACTTTACAAAGCCATGAGAGAATTCGGCATCCCAAATAAATTGACACGACTATGTAGGTTGACCATGACCAACGTAACAAGCCAAGTAAAAATAGCCGGATTGCTATCCAGACCAATCAAAATCTTTAATGGACTCCGATAAGGGGACGGTTTGGCCTGCCTCCTCTTCAACCTGGCGTTGGAGAAAGGAATCCGTGACTCTGGCACGGCAACAAGAGGGACCATCGTCAACAGGTCCAGCCAGTTACTGGCTTACGCAGACGACATCGACATCATCGGAAGAACCGAACAAGCTGTCCACGACTCCTTCACCCAGATCGACCAGGCGGCACAAAATCTGGGGCTGCACATTAGTGAAGGTAAAACAAAGTACATGGTGGCATCGAATGCGAGAGGAACAGTTGGTCAAACAATCAAGGTAGCGGAGCACGAATTTGAAGTGGTGCAATCCTTTAAATACCTTGGGTCAATAGTAGCAGCCGATAACAATATAGAAGAAGAAATACGCGGGCGGCTTCTCAAATCCAACAGAGCCTACTATAGTCTGTCAAAGCTCTTCAAATCCAGAAATCTCACCATAACTTCATAACTGCTGCTGTACAGGACCATGGTCCTGCCAGTACTCACATATGGATCCGAGACTTGGGTGCTTAGCAAAAGGCACTCCGACCTCTTAGCTGCGTTCGAGAGAAAAGTCTTAAGAAGAATTGTTGGCCCCATATGTGAGGAAGGACGATTCCGGAGACGGTACAATCATGAATTGTACGCAATCTACCTAGAAGCAGATATCGTGACAAAAATTAAGCTCGGTAGACTCCGGTGGGCAGGGCACCTAGCTCGCATGAGCGAAGAGGAACCTGCTCGGAAAGTTCTTTATGGTACATTCTATGGTAGACGACAGCGTGGTAGACCATGCTTGCGCTGGAGAGATGGCGTAGACCAGGACGCCCGAAGCCTTGGGGTGCGCAACTGGATGGCGTCGGCTAGAGACCGGGATAGGTGGAGACTTGTTGAAGGAGGCCAGGACCGGAACCCGGTTGTCGAGCTGATGATGATGATGATGATGAAAATAAGAGGTCCGAGATGACTGCCCTAAGGTAGACCTGAATGGTTCAAAATGTCCTTAAATACCACCGTTCTAATTTTTACATTTTGCTTTCGATTGGTCAAATAATTTTCCAACCAACGAAGTAGATTCGAGTGAAAACCTAAGGCATTAAATTTCATTAGAAGAATTTCAATGCTTTAGAGAAATCCGTATAAATAGCGTCAACCTGGTTACCACGTTCAATACCTTTGATGGAAAAATTCGCAAACAGAGCGAAACCATTTCTTGACAATTGCTTCAAAAACTGTTGGTATTAATTTCAGTTTTGAAATGGGTCTGTAAGTAATAACCTCTTGTTTTGAGCCAGATTTATGTATCGGGCTTATCATTGATAATTTCCACTCTTCCAAAAAGTTGCCATTGGAAAGTGATAAGTTGAAAAGTTTAGTGAGTGGAACTGCAAGACTAGAAGAGCTCATTTTAAGAAAAATTGAGCAAAAGTTATCGGGGGATAATTTATAATTTGATTTCAAGGATGAAATCTGAAGCAAAACTTGATCAAATGACAAGCTTATGTTACCCAAATTAGTAATAGTTTCCTCACATCGAATTGCATGATTGAACGGGCAAACTATCATGAACATATATGTAATTAGATTGAAAATAGGACGCAAACATATCACAAATAACTTTTTCATCACTAGATGATTTATCAAGGTAATTCATGCTAGTTGGGATTCCGTATGACTTACGTTTAGAATTGATAAGCTTCCAAAAGCAATCGTTATTGTAGACAGACTTTTAAAGTGTCTCATATTCTTTCCTACAGCGTATATAACGCAGGCGTAAGCTAGGATCATTTCTGTAGATTAGATTAGGAATTTTAAAAACGAATGTTATTAGAAAAAACTGTTTATAGAGATAAAATTATTTTTTTAAATTCTTTTAGTAGTAAGAGATAAAAACAGAATGCTTTGCAAATATGAATTTATGCAAGAACAAAAATTAAAAGTTCTTGTGGTGGTTTCTTTAAAAAAATAAGCTTTTATATACAAAATCTTTAAAACATGTTTACAAACAAAATATGGTACACCAGCTTTAAATTTTTATTACTGTACGAATGGAAATTAAACTATTAAATTAATTAATAAATTAAAATATTAAAAAATCTTAGCCGTTTTTGAGATATCGAATTTTCCAGGAAAAAAAATGACTTTTTTGCAAAAATTAAAAAAATATTTTTTTTTTTAAGTTTTCAAATGCAATGTTGTTTAAAATTTTTGGAAGCATCTCTATAAAAAATTTCATTAAGATCCGTTATGTCGATAATGAGAAATTCAAAATTCGAAAAAAGGTTCTATGGTAGGTAAAAGCTGTAATATCTTAATTTCAATTTTTTTTTATTAAATTAAAGATCGTAAAAATTAATTGAAAGAAAAAAAATTTATCAAAATTCTAGGCGCCGTTTTCGAGAAAAATACGATTTTGAAAACCATTTTTTTAAATTTGTTAACATTTGTATGGTAGGTACTTGTAAGGTTAAATAAATTTTCTTTTCTCACATCTTGTAGATTATATTGAGAAACTTTTATTTATGAGGTTTAAAAAAAACCAGCATGGGGATTTCGAAATATTGAGTTTTGAAAAAAAAAATTTTGAAGTTTTTTTTAAAAATCCAAAAAAAAATTTTCTTGAGAATTAAAATACACAATTCTATTTATGTTTTTGGGGAGCTTTGGCAAAAAAAAATGATCAATGATCAAATCGGTGGTACAATTTTTGAGAAAATCAAAAACAAAAAAAAAAAATGGTCCCATGGGGGTTACCCTCATTAACCATTTTTCGGAAATTTTTTTTCAACCATTACATAGCTTCAACTAAATGAAATTTTTTTGTATTTTTATTTTTAAAATCTGTCGAACAATTTTTGAGAAAAAAATTTTTTTTATAAAATTTCGAAGAAAACAGACAGGCAGACAGACAGAATTGCGCGACCCACTTTTTTAGTCTTCGTTATGATCGTAATGTCAACTTTGATCAAAATCTTGATTTCGATTTTTTTACGAATGCATAACTTGCCTTATAGTACCTATAAGTCGCAAGTAAAAATGATAACGCCAAATAGCTTGTGCTAGAAAATTCTAGCTTAAGCCTCGTAAAAAATGATTTTATCATATCGTCCGTCAGTCTCTGCGTCTATACGTTCACTGTCTTATTATTGAGCTATTCCCTTATTAAAAGCTCGCACAAGTTTTTAGTACCTGCTTCATAAAATACTGAAAATAACACCTAGTCAAATCTTTCTAGACTGATCGAAAAAATGTTAAAATTTTTGTAGTAGTTAAAGCTACTGTAGCTAGCTATTCCAGTTTAAGCTATTTTTATTCACACAAATTCAAACTTAGGCTCGCAAAACAAGCTTAAACTAAATGAATTTAGCGTTGATTATTTTAAAATAGCTTATTTTATATAGCTTAAGCTTATTTTTATTCACTAAAAATCCAGCTTTTACTTAAAAATCCAAGTTTTAGTTTTAGCTTTTTTTTATTCACAAGGCCCTATGAATATTATTTATGTGATAAATACTCATATTTGAAGTAGGTGGAATATATGATATAAAAATGTATATCTATACAATCTAAGCAAGAAGGTTAACTTACTTAATAAAGGGTGTCCAGCGGAATATTTTCAACTTTAAAATTCAATATAAAAAAAACTATGTACATCGTTTTTATTTATTTTAATTTCAACTAAATGCAGAGTAACAATGTGGATTTTATTTTTTAAAAACGATATTATCCAAATGATGGCCGTTTTTTTCAATGCACTCTTGCAGTCTGACCCTTACATTTGCGATTACGCGACGGCACAGCGCTGGAGTAATGCTTTGAATTTCATGGCGAATATTTTCCTGTAGGGCCTGAATTATCCGGGGATTGTTAATGTAAACCTTTTATTTGAGGTATCCCCATAAAAAGAAATCGCAAGGTGTGAGGTCTGGCGACCGAGGCGGCCATGGAATGTCTCCGTTTGTGCTGATCAGTTTATTCGGAAAAACTGTCCTTAGCCTTTCCATCGACACCCTAGCTGTGTGCGGAGTGGCACCGTCCTGTTGAAATTGTGTTTGGTTGTTGTACCCTGAATGCAGCTGTAATTGCGGGAACAGAAACTCATCAATCAGACGGAAATACACAGGAGCAGTGACTGTCTTTATTTGGTTAAAAAAAATAAAATGCACGACTGGATCGCACGAACTTGCTCTTATGTAAAAGTACTTTGGAATTTAAGATACATATAAATATAAAACATGGATTTAATGAGATAATAATGTTCAAATGCATAAAATTGCCGTCTGGTTTCCGGAAAAGTATGAATTTATGCAAATAAACCTTAAAAAATCGTTTTATTATTAAATAAATTTTTTATATAAGAAATTTCTCTAAAATTTTCCTAAAAAAAATGTGGGATGCGGATTTTAAGTAATTAATTAATTAATATTGATTTTAGGAAATAATTTCAAAAAATAATCGTTCATAGGTTTTGAAGATATTGATTTACAAATTTTTTTTTTTTTAAACCCAATAAATATTTTTTCGAATATTTTTATATACAATATTATTTTAAACTTAAGGGGACTCCTGCTAAAAATTTTGGGTTAAAATCCTTAGAGCCGTTAATGAGAAAGTCGAAAATTAAAAAAATGGGTCTATGGCAGGTACCCCTAATAACATTTTGCCCCAAATTTTTTTTTGACCAAAATGTAGTCCATGTCCATAATATCACACTTAATTTTTTTTATCGAAATCGTTAGAGCCGTTTTCGAGATAAATAAGATTTTGCATTACGGGTGTATGGGGGGTACCCTTAGTTTTGGAGCTAAAAAAAAAATTTCAATTTCTCCTCTAGGGAATCACCGAAGACTCTTAACTACCGAGATTGAAAGAAATAGGTCCAGTGGTTTAGGCTGTAGTGAGAGGTACAGACATACAGACACACTGAAACATGTTTTTTATGTACTAAATTTTGCTTAAAATTTTTATAAAAAAAATTGATATGCAAATTGTTATTATTTAATAAAATACATTTTAAAACGTAATATAAAAATTTAATCGTGTATCGGTTTTCAAGATATTGAATTTTCAAAAAAAAAATTGTATTATTTTTTTAAAAATCCAAAAACTATTTTTTCGAAAAAATTTTTAGTTTATATTTTTTCAAATGCAAAGCAGCTCCTGCATAAAAAATTTGGTTAAAATCGTTAGAGCCGTTGGTGAGAAATTCGAAAATCAAAAAAACCGTTCTATGACAGGTACCCCTAATAACATTTCCCCCCAAATTTTTTTTTCACCAAAATATAGTCCATGTCCATAATATCACACCTAATTTTTTTTATCAAAATCGTTAGAGCTAAATTTTGCTTAAAATTTTTATAAAAAAAATTGATATGCAAATTGTTATTATTTAATAAAATACATTTTAAAACGTAATTTAAAAATTTAATCGTGTATCGGTTTTCAAGATATTGAATTTTCAAAAAAAAAATTGTATTATTTTTTTAAAAATCCAAAAACTATTTTTTCGAAAAAATTTTTAGTTTATATTTTTTCAAATGCAAAGCAGCTCCTGCATAAAAAATTTGGTTAAAATCGTTAGAGCCGTTGGTGAGAAATTCGAAAATCAAAAAAACCGTTCTATGACAGGTACCCCTAATAACATTTCCCCCCAAATTTTTTTTTCACCAAAATATAGTCCATGTCCATAATATCACACCTAATTTTTTTTATCAAAATCGTTAGAGCCGTTTTCGAGATAAATAAGATTTTGCATTACGGGTGTATGGGGGGTACCGTTAGTTTTGGAGCTAAAAAAAAAATTTCAATTTCTCCTCTAGGGAATCACCGAAGACCCTTAACTGCCGAGTTTGAAGAAATTACCTCCGGTAGTTTAGGCTGTAGTTCGAGGTACAGACATACAGACATACAGACATACAGACATACAGACAGACAGACGGAATTGTCGGACCCACTTTTTTCGTCTTCGCTATCATCGTAATGTCAACTTTGATCAAAATCTCGAGTTCGATTTTTTTTCCAAATGCAGAACTTGCCCTATAGTACCTATATCGCAAGTAAAAATAAAGGGCCAATTACCCAGCTCGCTGAAATGGCACACCAAACTGTCGTTTTTAAACAATGTAAACGTTTTTGATGGCGTTCTCTAGTGTTGTTGGGGCACCAGTATCGCATATTTTGTTTGTTAACATATTCATCAATATGGAAATGCGCTTCGTCACTGAATAAAATATGTTTCCAAGCGTAAGTGCTGTCCGAAAACGTTCCAGCATTGTTCTTGCGAAGTATTCTCGCAAAGGATAGTCACTTTCGTTGAGATACTGAACAATTTGCATTTTGTACGGGTGAAACCTTAATTTCTGTTTCAAAATAACATGCACTGTTGATTTTTTTATTTCTGTGGAGGCCGCAATCTGCCTTATCGATTTACGAACTTGCGACACATGTTCTAGCGTTGTTGCTGACGTTGATGGTCCAGGAATAGGTCTATTGATCATTGTGGCTTCTTGCCTGAATCTTTGTACCCACGACCAGATAAATTGCGTTCTCGGCCCATCAGTTAGACGTCGAATATTAAAATGAGTGCAAAAGGCGCGACGCGTATGTACCAATGATTCACCGCACTTCAAATCAGGGTTGCAAAAGCTTAAGTCACTTGTTAGCTTAAGCTTGGCTTTAATTCACAAGCTAGTGAGTGACTTATGAATTAAAAAAAATATAATTCAGCAGCTACGAACTGACTTATGAATTAAAAAAAAATTAATTCACAAGTCAGTTGGTGACTTGTGAATTAAAAAAAATTAAATCATAAGCTTCTTAGTGACTTATGAATTAAAAAAAATTAATTCAGAACCTACTAAGTGACTTATGAATTAAAAAAATTCAAGTCATGAGCAAGTAAGTGACTTATGAATTAAAAAAATTCAAATCATCAGCAAGTAAGTGACTTATGAATTAAAAAAATTTAATTCAAAACCAACTTAGTGACTTATGAATTAAAAAAAATTTAATTCATAAGTTAATGGATAAATGCTGATTAAATAAAATGCACGACTGGATCGCACGAACTTGCTCTTATGTAAAAGTACTTTGGAATTTAAGATACATTTTATAAATATAAAGAATGAATTTAAAATGAAATTGCCGTCTGATTTCTGGAAAAGTATGAATTTATGCAAAAAAACTTTAAAAAACCGTTTTATTATTAAATAAATAAATTTTTTATATAAGAAATTTCTTTAAAATTTTTCAAGAAAAAAATGTGGGATGCGAATTTTAAGTATTTAATAATATTGATTTTAGAAAATAATTTCAAAAAATAATCGTTCATAGGTTTTGAAGATATTGATTTTTCAAAAAAAATTTTTTTTCAAAAAAACCCAACAAATAATTTTTCGAATATTTTTATATACAATATTATTTTAAACTTAGGCGGACTCCTGCTGAAAATTTTTGGTTAAAATCGTTAGAGCCGTTAATGAGAAAGTCGAAAATCAAAAAAACGGTTCTATGACAGGTACCGTTAATAACATTTTGCCCCAAATTTTTTTTTTACCAAAACGTAGTCCATGTCCATAATATCACACTTAATTTTTTTTATCAAAATCGTTAGAGCCGTTTTCGAGATAAATAAGATTTTGCATTACGGGTGTATGGGGGGTACCGTTAGTTTTAGAGCTAAAAAAAAAATTTCAATTTCCCCTCTAGGGAATCACCGAAGACCCTTAACTACCGAGTTTGAAGAAAATAGGTCCAGTGGCTTAGGCTCTAGATCGAGGTACAGACATACAGACAGACAGACAGACAGACAGACAGACAGACAGACAGACAGACAGACGGAATTGCCGGACCCACTTTATTCGTCTTCGCTATCATCGTAATGTCAACTTTGATCAAAATCTCGAGTTCGATTTTTTTTCCAAATGCAGAACTTGCCCTATAGTACCTATATCGCAAGTAAAAAATTATGAAATGGATAATTTATAAGCTAGCGTGATAATCTTATGATTTAAAAACTAGATTTGAAAGCTTTCGTTAATAATTAAATAATTATGTAGTCAAAACAAGCTTAAAAATTTCCAATCTACCAACTAACTTATGAATTAAATTTTTTTTAATTCACAAGTCACCAACTGACTTGTGAATTAAATTTTTTTTAATTCATAAGTCACTTACTCCCTGATGACTTGATTTTTTTTAATTCACAAGTCACTTAGTAGGTGGTGAATTAAATTTTTTTTAATTCATAAGTCACTTTGCTGCTGATGACTTAAATTTTTTTTAATTCATAAGTCACTTACTACCGGATGACTTGATTTTTTTTAATTCATAAGTCACTTGGTAGGTGGTGAATTAAATTTTTTTAATTCATAAGTCACTTAGTAGCTTAGGATTTAAATTTTTTTTAATTCATAAGTCACTTTGGGGGTTGTGAATTAATTTTTTTTTAATTCATAAGTCACCAAATATCTTATGAATTAAATTTTTTTAACTCACAAGTCATCTATAGACTTATGACTTAAGGATTTTTTAATTCAAAAATTCGCAACCCTGCTTCAAATATTGTTTCACTGCAAATACGCGGTGTGCTCCCAACCAGTGACTCAAGGCTAGAGCTGTGTCAATCAGGATCGATTAGATTTTTTTGATCCGATCATCGAAAAGTATTGACGATCGAAATCAATCATTTTAATCGATCTCAATCATTTCAATGATCGATTTTCGATATCAGTTAACTCGATTAACCATGATTTACTCGATAAAAACTATTGTTCTTGAACGACGTGAAATCGGATTAATAAATAATAAAAATAAGTCGTACACTTTAAATGATTTCACAAATTTCTTTTTTACTTTAAAAAACACACAATTTACGTAACGAACACGAATTAAAGGGTTTTAAAAAGGAGTACCTTGAATGCATTTCGGAATGATTCATTCCATCTTCAGCATCACGACTAAATCAAAAAGTGCAGTGCGTGCTTTGATGTGTATTTTGATCTCTAGTTGTTGTAGGTGGTATTATATAAATCGAGAGAACAAGTTCGATTCTATATTACCGTTGTCCAGATTCATAGAGTTTGTGTCTTTTTGTATGTAAAAACTCTCGTATGCGTCGAGCTTTCGGTCGTCTATAATCTCTTTTACAAGTTTTACATTATCAATATTCAAACATAAATGATTATTGTTTAGTGCGTGTGCTGCTAATGCAGATCTATATGGCTGGTTGTTACGAATGTACGTTCGATGTTCTTTGAAACGCGTTAGGACATTTCTTTTTGTTTGGCCATAATAAACACTTTCACATTCACTACACTGAATTGCATATATTCCCGATTTGTTTAAACTATCAATTTTGTCTTTCGTTGAACCCAATAAATTCGATAGTTTGTACTGATTTGTGTACACAATTTCCATACCGTATTCGCGGAATTTCGTTTTTAATTTATTAGTTAAAACTGGTACATATGATAACGCGACACGAATATTTTTCTCATCAAGCTTTCGATTTTGTGAAAACAAAGTTGAGAGTTCATATCTTTTTAGCTTTTCAGTATGTTTTTTGATAAGACGATCAATCAAGGATTCGTGGTATCCGTTTATTCGCGCGATTTGTTTTATTATTTTACATTCGTTCATGTAGTTCATCACCGAGAGATCTAAACTGCATAATCGATGTACCATTGCATGAAAAGCTGCGTGTTTATGCTGAATGCAACAATTTGAGTCATTTGTTATTGTTCTGTTTGTGCTAGTCGGTTTTCGATAAATAGCTAGTTCAACTGTTTTGTTCTTTCTTTTCAATTCTAAATCAAGGAATGGTAATTTACCATCTTTCTCGATTTCATGTGTGAATTTTATCGAAACAAATTGATTATTTAGCACATTCAACACATTTTCTATTTCGGATTTTTCTACTATTGCAAACACATCATCTACATACCGATGCCATATTTTTGGCAGTAACTGTTTTTCTTTTAAACTTAGTTCAAAATGGGCCATGAACAATTCACTTATTAATGGGCTAAGTGGATTGCCCATGTTTGTGCCTTTTTCTACTAAATAAAACGAATCCCGGAATTGGAAAAATCTGTGATTCATACAGATTTTTGCAGCTCTAATATAAAGCATTTTTTTGGTATGAGGTAAATCTGTAGATGCTAAGTATTTTTCGAATTGTTCAATCGCAATATCAACGGGTATACTGGGAAACAAAGAAGATACATCGAACGAAACCATACATTGATTTTCATCAATTTGAATGTTTTTAATTTTCCCGGCGAAAACGTGCGAATTTTTTACAGACAAACTTAATATAGGTGGTAATTTATGTATTTCACTCACTAACCATTTGGCAATTTTGTAACAAGGTGCGTTAATATTCGAAACAATTGGTCTCATTTTGTTTCCTTGTTTGTGAATCTTAGGTAAACCGTATAATCTTGGTACAATTGGATTTGAAACCTTAAGAACACGATTTAACCTTTGACCAAACACAACACTTATTTCTTTTCTTAATAAATCACTTTCTCGAATCATTTTTGGAAGTGGTGATTTTTGAATTCGCTTATATTTACACTCACATATCAATTCCAATAATCTATTTTCATAGTCACCTGTGTTTATAATTACTATTTTATTTCCTTTGTCTGCTTTAACATAAACACAATTTCGATCACGAAGCTTTTTAATTATTTCAAACTCATTTGAATTTGAATTTTGTGTTAAAGGGGTCCTATCTAACACTTTTGTAACCGTTCTTCTTATATCATGTTTAACTGAATTCATTTTAGTTTTTAAGACAGTTTCAATGTCCATAATTACTGGAATTAACTGTGGCTTTTTTTGCCAAGGAGAATATTTTAATCCTTTGTTTAAAAGGGCTAATTCCTGTTCACTGAAATTTTCATTCGATTGATTGATCACAAAATCTGGTATAACTTCTGGCACAACACGATCAAAACGTTTTGAGTTTTTTATTAGCTTCACCAGTTTTTTATGTTGTTTCTTTCTTTTTTACATACAAAAAGACACAAACTCTATGAATCTGGACAACGGTAATATAGAATCGAACTTGTTCTCTCGATTTATATAATACCACCTACAACAACTAGAGATCAAAATACACATCAAAGCACGCACTGCACTTTTTGATTTAGTCGTGATGCTGAAGATGGAATGAATCATTCCGAAATGCATTCAAGGTACTCCTTTTTAAAACCCTTTAATTCGTGTTCGTTACGTAAATTGTGTGTTTTTTAAAGTAAAAAAGAAATTTGTGAAATCATTTAAAGTGTACGACTTATTTTTATTATTTATTATGATTTACTCGATTCCATTTATTCTGATTCAATCAATGTGGATTATGAGTGCCAAACGGACGGTGGACTGGAATTTCTGGGTTGAACTAGGCATTGAAGAATATGATTGATCGAGTTAGTTGTTGATGTTGTAGGCCGAAAAAACAATTGTTGGGTTGAACTGATGTTTTTTGATGTATCAGGATCCAATGTTTAATGTGGATTTTTAGACGTTTCTTAATCCATCGACATCGTAGCCATCCTTCGATGGAATTTGACAGCTTATGACTTGACGAATAGAGGACGAATTCAGTTATGACGTACAAAGTATATTTCGTACAAAATGTCAGCCGAAAGCCGTAAAATTGCTCTTTTCCGGAGCAACAAATAAAATCTCTTTTTCTTGAATTTTTTGAAACTTTTTAATCCATGTACAAAGTAGCCATCATTCGATGTTATTTGGCAATTTATGGCTTACAATAGTAGAGTATTTTGTGAGAACTATCAAAGCCACAAATCCATCTCATCTCATGGCGACTAACAATTCCGCAAATCCTGCGCTTTGAATGATACCCCTCCTGCTTATCTCAACCAGCTATAGTATTTCGATAATCGCAATTTAAAGTTGAAAAATTCCCGCTGGAAACCATTTATAATTGTTCAACAGTTTTGATTTCAAGAACAACTTCTCTACAAATAAGATAAGATTTTAACGCTTGTAAAACGCCACCACCCCTGCATAGTCCAGTATCTGCAACCGATCTATCTCTTTTGTCAATTGTAGAAACTATCGAATAAGTCAAAAAAGTTAATTTTTTGAGTTCTTGATCATAGTTTTTTGAATGCTTATTTGGAGATGCATCTCATCAAAACATTAGTCTTACCCGTTTTCACTTTGAACTGTTCTGTTTATCATGTGTTCATGTACTTCGAATACTAGCGTAAAGACAGAGAAAAATTTCCAGAATTTTGTATTCTGACTGTGTGACGTTCAATGTTTTTTTGTTCTATTGTGCTGACATCACTTTTTAAATCAAAACAAACACTAACAGAGCATGAACTGCCGATGGCGTGTTGCATTATACTGACAGATTGTTATCAAAGTGCCATAATTTAAGTTTGTGTAAATGTGTATTTAATTATTGAATTCATTACCAGTTTTGTCACAGATTTGATAGGAGTTTGTCAATAGTGGAAATCCGATACAAGTTGTTAATACATTCTTTCATTATTAAGCCTTTACAAAAGATTTGATTCGTATTCCTGTTAAACTATTCCAATTACCAACCAATTAGTTCAAATATTGTTAAGCCTTAAATAAAAGGCACACAATTTCAAATTCATTCATTTCATTCGAATGTCCCACCTCTACCTCTACACTAATAGTAACACATTCCTATTTCAATTCCTACCCCGATATCTCATATACATATGTATCATATCAGTTTCGGAATTGAACAACCCCGACTCCAGTCCCCGGATGTGCTAAATGGCACATTATCTTTTCAATAATTATTAAACTTATACGTTTTGAAGTCAAATTGCGTACACAATTAAATTAAATAGTACAACATGTGCTCTTAAGTGTTTAAACAATCTTATAGATATTAGATACTCAATACTCATGGAGGTACGATATGCATAGGAATAGGAAAACAAAATACCATGTCTTCAGGATATCATATTGGCGGCGTCGTCGATGTGACACGTCAATTCGCTAGTTAAATATCGAAACAATCACTATCGACTGTCGTTGTCGTCGCATCTGCTCAAACGAAAGGCAGGGCCTGTAGAGGGTTGGGTAGGCATGACACAGGCAAAACGTAATTGTGTATTCATCTCGAATTGCTTTTCAGGTATTTGTGATTGTATCTGCAGATAATATTGTTGCGTGGTATAAAAGTGCCCTGGCACTTCCCTCGCTCGCGCGCTCTTAATAGCTTTGCGCGTTTACTTGCATTATAGAAGTGTAACGTTTTGTTAAAGACAATTTTTAAGGAAGGCTTTAATGTAAATTTACTGAAGCTACCGACTCATATAATTATTTATGTTATCTTATCTTAATTACCTATACAACACCATTCCTGGATAATGATCGCTATTTAGTTAGTCAAGGTCAGTAATGCTTCTTCTTTATCTATTAAATAGCTGTTGAAAGAGATTAACGTACAAAGTATGCAATAAATTAAATTGCGCTGTGCGCCAACTACCAGCAAGTACGCTGACCCAACAAATTTGTTTGGCAATAATGATTTTTTGGTAGGTAGATAAAATAAAAAAAAATAAAAACCTTCAAATCGATTAAATGTACGATCTTTGAAAACACACTTTGTACAGCGATGATCTTGAATTTTTTGAGGAACGGGCGATGACTTACACTGGGCCATCTTTTGGTTTGCCGAAATTACAACAATACTTCAGCTTAATTTTTCATTTCTCGTTTAATCTTCCATATAACAATGAAGTTACGAGGGCGGATTAAGCCTCACAAAATATGACGATATCGAAATTATTTTTTTTTTGTGAATAAATCGCTTCTTCGAAACTTTAAGCACCTGTCATACTTTCAAAAAGTTGCGAGTACACATTTTTAATTGTTTTAAAATCGATTTTTGTTTTTGGCTTTTAGTCCAGAAAAATTGGCTTTTTATCCCGGCGATCTCACATGGACTCATCAATTGACTGTGAGAGCCTTGTCAATATGCAATTTTTCTTAATTTAATTGCCATCTAAGGGTTGTCGAACTTAGACACCTGAAGAAGTTCGATAGGCCTTGACTTAAATACGACCGAATATTTTTGTAATATTATTACTTTATAAAGTGGGACATACAGTGGTTTCTTTTTAAATTATAGGTTATTTTGACACTGACAGCTGTTTCCCGCTCGAAATCTTGACAGAAAGTCGGTATCATACTTCCGCGGAACGAAATGAGTCGCTTTACACTTGAACAACGTTGGGAAATATTGAAAACTTGTTTCCAAAGTGAGTGCTCTGTAGCCAAAACGCCTTTCAAAATTTCAAAATTCAAAATTTGTCATTATGTTTTATGTAGGTATGCATTGTCCAAAAAAAAAAATATTGCTGTAGATTTTACAACACGCCGCAGTAAAATTTACTGTAAATTTTACTGCGGCGTGTTGTAAAATCTACAGCAATATTTTTTTTCTTGGACAATATTTGTGTATTTAGCTACAAATTGCTTTCAATTCACAATTAAATGACAATATAAAAGCGTTTGCATTTAAAATTTGCAACAGGTATAATTGGATTCAATTTCTATTGTAAAATTGACATGGCATTGTCAATTTGATTAGTAAATCTACAAATATGACTTTCTTAGATCTTGCAACATTCTGAAATCTACAACGGTGACGAGTCTGGTAGTAATGATTGATTCTTCTAATTGTTATGTTTGTAGGACCTGTCAAAGTTACGAATAACGTCCAGCTGTCAAAATAGTCAGTAATGTTTGCCTGTTGGCCGGAGATCCATATTTTGGTCAATAAGTCACTTTCTCGGATGATGCCCATTTTTGGCTTAGCGGCTACAAGCTACAAGCAAAATTTCTATTATTGGACCGATAACAATCCACAAGGCATCAATGTACATATCTACAAATATTTACTGTATGGTGCGGTTTATGGCATTCCAGCATCATTAGACCTTATTTCTTTTGAAATGTGGAAGGAGACACAGTTACCGTCAATGGTATCGGGTATAGAGCGATTTTAAACGATTTTCTGTAGACGAAATTAATATAACCGAGCTGTGGATCCAATAAGACTGCGCTTCATGCCATATCAGTGATGCAGTGCTGGAAGTTGTGAAAGAGAAATTGGGCGACTGGGTCATCTCATGGCGAGCAAGGACTGCCAGCGGAGCCGAGGTGGCCATTTTTATGATATGTTATTCTATACATGAATGAAAGCTTCAAAATAAAGCTAGAACAAATTTTTATCTCACACCGGTGGTGTTTTATTTAAATTTCTTATCGTTTTTATCTTTTATGCACAACAGGTAACTGCCGTCAAAAAATAGGCCTTTTCCAAAGCAAACTAAAGCTTCTTAAATATTGATGATGTAGTTTTCACAATTGGGTTTAGAAATGCCTCTATTAAATTGACAAAATTGGTTGTCCAGTCGATTATAACAGTTATTTCAGTAGAATCAATACGGGTTTTCAAGTTGTAGAACTAAAATTATTTTTAGGTGCTTCGATCAACAGTGACTTTAAGTTAAATCAAAGTTGGTGCATATTATTTGGAAAAGAAAAAAGAAAAACTAAGGTAAACTAAGTAAGATCCCCTAAAAATGTACTCATTTCAAAGAAGGGAAATGTCGTACCATTTTGTTTTTAAAATGTTCGTATTTGAAGCAACATCATGGTCTGCTTAAAATTTCAGAATAAACGTGGCTATTGTCATTTGTCAGTTTAGGCGAAAAATTGAAAACTTTCATTAGGATCAGAAATCAACAACAATATGATCAAGCTTGAGCAGGTACGAAGGCCGAAGAAACCTTAGTTATCGCTTCGGTCTTAAACAGTTTAAAGTTGACCGTTAATTTGAATTTATAAATCGGAGTAATTGACGAATGGGCACCTTAATCGTTCGTTTTGCCTTAGATGACAGGCCTTCTTCTAAGAGAAAATCGATTCTGGATTTGAAGAAAGCGCACACTTTAAACGTCAAAAAATCTTGAAATGTCATTTTTTTGTTAATTTTTAATTTTGGAAATGTGCATTTGTGATTTGTAATTGTGAATTCAATTTTCATAATAAATTTCGTTTTGAGTAATACCTATTAAGAATTGAATCTAAGCTGAAAAGAAATAGTAAATATTTCAGGAAGTTTATTAATAACAAAAAATGTTCTATTGGAATTCCCAGCTCAGTCCGATGTATGGAGAAACTTTTAGTAACCCGTCAACTATCTGTAATTTCTTTGCTGACATTTTTCGTTCTGTCTTTATGCCTACATTTTATCAAACAAGGCCCTGGTTTATGTCTTCGTCTGAATTAATCAATATTAGTCAATTACGCGTGGAGAAAAGCGATGTAATTGATAAACTTTTAAAATTAACTCTGGATTTGATGGTATTGTTCTCTTTATTTTATCAAGCCCTCTTGAAATCATCAAAAAGGTTACTTCTTAATATTCTTACGTCTACTCTGTATTTAAATCTGGATCAAAGAAATGAAGTTCTAAACTATAGCTATATTTGTGAAATATCCGTAATTCCTAAACTATTCGAAAAGCTTGTTCGCTTAGAAAAAAAAAATGTCCCTTTGTAGCATGGGTTTGTTGATGGCTTATCAACCTCGACCAATCTTACGATTTTTAGTATGTATTTATGTGTTAGGTGCTCTTAAGCAGGGGTATACATGTGATTTATATATACGTATATTGATAATTCTAAAGCCTTTGATAGGGTAGATCACGCAATATTAATTGTCATACTTCAAAATTTATCTAACTTATTAAAATGGTTTACATCCTATCTTACAGGTAGAATTCCACACGTTCGATTTATCAACTTTATTCCAAACCCAGTTTTGTAACTTCTGAGGTTCCACAAGGAAGTCATTTAGGACCTTTACTTTTTCTTATATACATATCATATCATATCATAATGCATACTAATACTCCTAATTAGTTGATTTTATTTTTTTTCGCATGAAACTAAATTTTTGCCTAATCATTTAACATTGATAAATGGCGAAGTGTATTCGCCCATAATATTTCATTCCATCTTAGTCTGGGTCGTTTCGGGACGGAGACTTTGACTCCTTAAAATGATTTTTAGTTTTGCTTTAGACTTTTGAAGTACTGGAAGGAGGTGCGCTGAATACGTTCAATATGCGAACTCCATTTTAAATGATTCCCTTTCAGTTTTTGAAATGACAAATTGGATTGGGATCAACTACGGAGCGAGTTTCTAGGCGAAAAAGGTGAAGAGTTACGCATTTTAACAGTGATCGAATAGAGACGGACGCAATAGAGGGAGCTAAGTTGAATGAGAGGAGGCTACCAAGAAGTCACTTTTTGTGAAATCAGAAAGATCAGAAGTTTCTAAAAACCATTAAGCGAATTTTAAAATCCTTAATTTTGTTTGAGTGCGTTTTCGGAAATAATTTTGAAGTACTCGTAGTTTCCAGAATAGGGGAAACTCAGTTTGACTATATGTTCGAAGAGTTACAATCTGCCGAAGGAGAAATTTCAAGAGTTAGAACCAGGTAGGCCAGAAAAGCTCTAGACTAGAGGATTAATCTAATTCCATTGGAAAATATAGATAATTTTTTTTTCGTGAACACCGTATTTTTCTGTTCGCCAGTTTTGGCAAAGATTTGGGTACCGCTAGATCTTCATTTTCGAAAAACCGTTTTCCCGAAAATACGGAACTTTCATATCTAACACCATTTTTAGTTTGTCTGAATCTATCTAAAGATCATGTTCGTTTCGTTTGTGACTTATAACAAATTGATAAATTAACTTTAAATGTCCAATTAAATTGTGTTCTCTTTGCCATTTTTAATTTTGGTCTTTTGTATTTAAAAAATTTAAGGGTTTTTACTCATAAAGGTTTCCCTAATAAAATCATTTACTTCCCTTTCGAATTAAATTTTCAAATTATAAATTCAGTTTGGAATTATTTTTCGGTTCAGTTAGGTTTTAATAAGTTTTCACCACGTTTAAACAGAAAAACTTCCTGGCGCCCACAGTAAGTAGAAGCATGCCCCTGTACTTCCAATCGTTTGATATTTTTGTATTTACACTTTTTTTATATTTCATTATTCGAACGCAGATAAGGCACTCATTCAATAAAATAAACCCATCCATCGCCGGACGAACCGCTGGGGTAACACCTTAAATTGCTACCGAGTTGCAGTTTAATTGAACGCAACCCCGATTTGGATTTGAATATCCAAAGTCGAAAAATCGTTCAACCTAAATTTTGCGTTCTGATATCGCGACATAAAACTGCAACTTGGTATGTAGGTATATGAAATATGAATTTGTTTTCATAAATTGGAGTGTTTCATTTTGGAATCAATACAAAACAAACAAAAAAACTATTGAAACATTTGTGGCCCTCTAAAGGTGGGACCGATGTCCACCACTCCTCTTTGATATTATGTAAAACTAAGTTCGCCCCTGCCCATACCCATACCAAAAAACAAAAAACAACTTTTTATATTTTTCAAACTGAAACTTAGTTTTTCTTTAAATATGTTTTTACACAATTATTTCGTAGTTAACTTATAAAAAATTGGCCACCACTTAAATAATGTTCATTTTTGGCTTTAAAATCAATTTAAAATAATCTTGTGTATAAGAAAACAATCTTAATTACATAATTGCGATGATTGTTTTTGTAAAATGTCTCGTGCAGGTTCCTATTATTGGGCTTTATTTATCTGGGTCTTTTATTTAATGTAAAGATAATTATATTAAAGATATTTTTGTTGTCTTGAAAGCGGCTTAGGAAAATGTTTGCTTAAAAAAAGTAACATGAATCATTAGTTGATTTTTTTTTAAGTTGTTATTAAATCACTTGACCTTTAAAAGCTCTTTTAAAGATGAATTAATCGTTCACAAGGAGGTACGGATGTAAGTAAGGCATGAACCATTTTATCGTAAGTTAAACAATGGTATATAATAGTTTGCTCCGAGTAGATATTAGTAATTGTAAAAATATTGTAAATTACGATTATAAATTTTTCCAATAGGTAAGTTATGAAGACAGATTCTTAAATCCGAAATATGTTTATAAAATAAATAGAAAGTCGACATAAGTTTATGTGAGATATTAGGGAATTTTTTTTAGTAATTTATGATAAAGTAATCAAAATGGAGTTGGGCACTGGGTCAATGGCAAATGTGATGAGTTTGAACACATTAGAGCAATTCAACTTATCGAAAAATTATCAGTTAGCAAATGTGTAGAACAGATAACTGCATTTGTACGGTCTTAGGCAAAATAAAAGGTCGTTGGTTAATCAAAGTAACAGTGAGTGAAATGCTTTGATAAGGAATATAAAACCACAATTAAATCACTTGTTACAAAATGTAGGCTGTTTAAATGGATTTTTGATGCACTTAGAGGGATTTCATTTGCCCTAAATAACTAGGACAAGAACTGATGCTAATGGTTTCCTGTAAATTTCTTTTTTGAATGTAAGAAGTCTACAATGAGGTAAGGAAACCACTATCCAATTCTTCAAATTAAATTAAATCAAAAATATAAGGTTCAAAACAGTACTCCCCTCTAGAAGAAAATCTTAAAAACCAATGGTAATTGCATTTTGAAATTTGATGAAAAATCATCTGACTTATGTACTTTCGTTAAACGTTTTGAAAGGTATACGATTGTAAGTTATAAACAAGCTGCACTATATTTAGATTTTATATAAGAAAATCGCATTACATGAAAAAAAAATAAAAAAATTCTTATATTAAGAACCTTTATTGCAACCGAATTGTTAACCGTGACATTTCAAAAATTAGGCATACATGTATCTTTTTGAATGGAAAAAAGGATTTTCATTTAGTATTGATAAGTTTTGACGGCTACATACTCGTATGTAGTAGGTTTATGTTTACTAGGATAAGTTGAAATACAACTATGATAAAAATTCAATTCGAGAATTGGGTAAGGTGGTATAATACATGAAATACCAAGATCTGTGAGTTTAGAAAACGATATCACCGAAATAAACGAAATATCATGCAAGATCAATATAATGCATGATTGGAACGCTCAAACTTGCTCTTATGTAAAGGATTAAAAAATTTAAAATGAAAGTTACTAGAGAAAAATGCTCATAACCATACAATTTATTTTTACTTGCGACTTATAGGTACTATAAGGCAAGTTATGCATTCGTAAAAAAAACGAACTCGAGATTTTGATCAAAGTTGACATTATGGTGATAGCGGAGACTAAAAAAGTGGGTCTCGCAATTCTGTCTGTCTGTCTGTTTTTCTGCTCGACTGCAGCCTAAACGGCTCGGCCGATTTTCTTTAAACTTGATAGCTTTCATTTTTAATTTTTTCCCCCCACACGTTTTTTTCTTTTTTTTTTAAGACCAAAAATAAAGGTACCTGCCATACGATTTTTTTCGAAATTTTATAAATATTTTTGTTTTTTCAAAAACTGTTCTACAATTTTAAAAAATAAAAACACAAACAAAATTTCATTTTTTTTTTGCTAAAGTTCCCTAAAAACTTAAACAGAATTGTGTATTTAAATTTTCGAAAATATTTGTTTTGGATTTTTAAAAAAAACTTAAATTTTTTTTTTCAAAACTCAATATTTCGACAACCGCATGCTAGATTTTTTTTAACTTGATAAATAAAAGTTTCTCAATATAATCTACAAGGTGTGAGAAAAAAAATTTATTTTACCTAAAAATAAAGGTACCCATCATACAAATGTTAAAAAATTTAAGAAAATGGTTTTCACAAATCGTATTTTTCTCAAAAACGGCGCTTAGAATTTTTATAATTTTTTTTTCTTTCAATTAATTCTATTGTCTTTAATTTAATATAAAAAAATTTGAAATTAAGATATTAAAGTCTGTACCTACCATAGAACCCTTTTTTCCAATTTTGAATTTCTCATTATCGACATAACGGATTTTAATGGAATTTTTTATAGAAATGCTTTTAAAAAGTTTAAAAAACATTGCATTTGAAAACTTAAAAAAAAAACAATTTTTTGAATTTTTGAACAAAAAATATTTTTTTTTTGGAAAATTCGATAGGTATCTTAAAAATGGGTCAATATTTTTTTTGGAAATTTAATTTTCATTCGTACAATAATAAAAACCTGAAGTTGACGTACCAAATTTTTTTCTTAAAAATGTTTTAAAAATTTTGTATATAAAACCTTATTTTATTAAGAAACCACTACAAGGACTTATGATTTTTGTTCTTGCATAAATTCATATTTGCATGGCATTCTGTTATTGTCTCTTACTACTAAAAGAATTTATAGAATTTTGATAATTTTATCCTTATGAACAGTTTTCTCTAATAACATTCGTTTTTAAAGCTCCTAGTCTATGCAAGTTCGTGCGACCCAGTCGTGCATTTTATTTAAATGACTAAAGCAACTTCTTTAGTAGTAGGAACTAGACATGTGATTTAAGCTAATATTAGTTTATGCCAGAAAAAAAACTATAAGTCGTTATAGTGGTTTATTAAAAAATAAGTTTTTATATACAAAATTTTTATTTTTTTCCAAAAAAAAATCAAAAAATATTTTAAGTCTTGAAATGCAATGTTTTTTTTATACTTTGTAAAAGCTTCTCTATACAAAATTTCATGAAAATCCGATATGCTAATAATGAGAAATTCAAAATTTGAAAAAAAAGGTTCTATGGTAGGTACGGTCAGAAATATGTATCTAAAATTTCAAAATTTATTTTACTAAATTATAGATCGTAAAAATTAATTGAAAAAAAAAATAAATTCTCGGAGCCGTTTTCGAGAAAAATACAATTTTTTTTAACCATTACCTAGCTTTAACTACATAAATGAAATATATTTGGATTTTTTTTTTAAATCTATGGGACTGTTTTTGAGGAAAAATAATATTTATAAAATTTCGAAAACAAATTCGTATGAAAGGTACCGTTATTTTTGGTTTAAGAAAATAAAAGAAATCAAATGCACGACTGTGTCGCACAAACTTGCTCCTATGTAATAGACTAGGAATTTTAAAAACGAATGTTATTATAAGAGAAGCAAAGGATACAATTGGTATGCCAACTTTAAGCTTTTATTACTGTACGCATGTAAATTGAATTTCCAAAAAAAATATTGAGCGGTTTTTGAAATATCCAATTAAAAAAAAAAAAAAATGATTTTTTTTCAAAAATTCAAAAAATATTTTTTTTTTTCAAAAATTCAAAAAATATTTTTTTTTAAGTTTTTAAATGCAATGGTTTTTAAACTTTTTAGAAGCATCTCTACCAAAAATTTCATTAAAATCCGTTATGTCGATAATGAGTAAGTAATTCAAAATTTTAAAAAATGGTTCTATGGTAGGGACAAGCTGTAATATCTTAATTTGGAATTTTTTTTTAATTAAAGACCGTTTAAATTAATTGAAAGAAAAAAAATTGATATCAAAATTCTAGGCGCCTTTTTCGAGAAAAACCCAATTTTTGAAAACCATTTTTTAACATTTGTATGGTGGGTACCTTTATTTTTAGCTAAAATAAATCTTTTTTTTCATACATCTTGTAGATTATGTTGAGAAAAAAAAAATTGGGATCGAAATTTGAATACACAATTCTATTCAAGTTTTTGGGGAGCTTTAGCAAAAAAAAATTATCAAAATCCGTATTACCGTTTTTGAGAAAATCAAAAACAAAAAAAAATGGTTCTTTGGGGGAAAATTTTTTTCAACCAGTACCTAAATTAACTAAATGAAATTTTTTTTATTTTTTTTTTAAATCTGTCGAACAGTCTTGAGAAAACAAAATATATGGCAGGTACCGTAATTTTTGGTCTTGAAAAAAAAAAGAAAAAAAACGTGTACCCAAGGGGAAAAATTAAAAATGATATCTACTAAGTTTGAAGAAAATCGGCCGAGCCGTTTAGGCTGTAGTCGAACAGACAGACAGAAGTGCGAGACCCACTTTTTTTGTCGTCGCTATCATCGCAATGTCAACTTCGATCAAAATCTCCAGTTCGATTTTTTTTACGAATGCATAACTTGCCTTATAGTACCTATAAGTCGCAAGTGAGAAGAAGAATAGACCAAATTTTCGTTACTTTTGCTCCCAAAAACGAGTTTGTCAAAAATTTTAGTATTATTTGTCAAGATATTCTGTAACTTGCCACAACAACATTTAGAAATTGGAAGCGAAATCTCCAATATCTTTTACAGTTTAATTTGATAAAAAAAATTCGCAATCATTTGTAGAATTTGTTGACACCTTAAGATCACAGTTGTTGTTCAGTGAGGATCACCTGGACTTTTGGGAACAAAGTTCGATAATGATATTTCTGTTCCAAACTGTTTTTATCACTGTTCAGAGAGTATATCTGAAACACTTATGATCATGATTTTTGGAGAGAACAAGTTGGAAGTATTATAAAAATTTAGTTTTTTCCTTAAAACACCTAAAACGGTGATTATTATGATATTTTCAAAGAGTGATGTATTTTCTGACATAGGCAAATCTATGGAAAGCCTATCATTTGATGGTTGAAAAGTACTTTATGTCCTCAAATTTCAGAATCAATGCCCTGCCTTCATTGAGAAATTTGTCTAAAATCACATCTGCAGATTTTCTGTTTAATAAGTAAGTAAGTAATCAATTTATTTTATCTTATTAAATAGCTGTGGTATTACCGCACAGCTCAGTTGACAATTAATATTTTAACAATTAAAAATTTGGTTAAAAATTTTGTTTTAATCAAATTAAGTTATCAATAACATTCTGTATTTATAAGCATTTTTTATGAACAAATAAAGGTTTTTCCAATTCAGGGAAAACCTGCTGTTTCCTGCACCGTTAAAGAATTTGTTCCTAAATATTGTTGTCTCCGTGTTGCATAAATTGGACACACTTCAATTAAGTGAAAGCAGTCTTCTTTTGATTTAAGGTTACACAGATTGCAAAACTGATCAAAACTTCAATTGTAAGGTGCTCCATTAAGCCCAAGTACTACGCATCTGATTTCAAAAATCAAAAAGATTTGTTTGTAACTTCGCAAAAATAGTTATTGGCTTAGGTACAGAATAAAATTGAGTTTTGAATACAATACAGCTCTCCGGCAGCTGCGCTTTCATTACAAGCAACTCTCTTTGAGTATCTTTAAACTTTTGTACTGTCCGATACAACCGATCTTTTAAAGTATATCGATCTCCTGGAATTGTGTTAGTATCTTCTCCATAGACTTCACCAATATTTCGCCGTTTCTCCATCCACCAATCCTTATTCCTGATTTCATACTGAAGCATTTTGTTTGCGAGTCGCGTTTCGGGGAAGTCGAGCTTAGGTAAGCATGTTTCAAATAAAAAGCATAATTTGGTGTTTAAATCGGCAGGTTGGACAATTTTTGGATGACATTTCTCGGCAGTTTTTCCATATTCTCAAATTCTCCGGTTCCACATACTTGTGCAGCGTAACACAACTTCAATTTAACACCTGAATCAAAGATTTTATACTTTGGTGACAAGCTTAACGTATGTTCATTTGAAAAAAACGTTTAATATAAATTCTGTCCATGATGATAATACTCAATGTTTAATCAATCCAAAAAGAATTTGCAATGGTCACGAGTTATTCCCTATTAAGCCTCGCAATCGGCCATCATATACACCAACCAGTGCATAGATTTTCAAGCTCTAACGTCGGCTTGTTTTCACATTAGTTACTTATCCAACGTACAATAACATCTGCGAATTATTGACTACTCTGAAAATTACGCCATAATATCAAACTCAAAAAAAAAACCTCACCAAATTAATTCAAGTTTTGCAGATTTGTATACACAATAAGTTGAAGCTTAACAATCTTCCACAAAATGGTTAACCGACTGAAATTATGCATAATAGCTTTGGACTCTAATACACAAAGCTAATGATGGATTTAGCTTAAACGACTCAATTGAAATGTTGCGACGACCTTATGAGCAAAAGAGGTATTAAAAGTCCAAGTTTACAAAGGCTAATTTGATTCAGGGAGTGGCACCCTATCTAACAAGAAATTAAAATTTTCAGAAGGATGATCCGCCCATTAACTTGGACCACCCAACAAATAATTCAATGATGCAAGTGCTGCACCTGTATTATAACTCTTTTTTTTTTTAATTTTTTATAAACCCATTTAAGTCTTTTTTATAAAAGCCTGACTATAACGTCGAAGTAGAGACGTGAGGCTTTAATGCTCAACGCCCATAACGAATGAAATCTGCTTTCGATTAGAAAGCGAGTCAGCTTTAATGAAAAGGATTTTTTTTTTTGCAAAACAAAGCTATTTCGGAAATCATTAGAGGCCCCCGCCACTATGTAGGTACAGAGGGAAGATAAAAGATGGAAGAAGTAACTACGCTGCTTCCTCTCTGCAATAAGTCATAGATGATTTCGGTGTGAAATTGCGACTGGTATATATTATAGACGCAGACACCTAAGTATCAAATGCACAGTTCGAGTTGTGCTTCTATCTCACATTACATACCCATCTATACGTTTTAGCCAAAGCCAGAGCCAGCCAAACGCGGGCAGATGCAGCACAAGACATCAGCATCAGCAGCTTTCGTGCCTCAGGCGAAGTTCTTTGTCTTACCTGAGTTGTGCGCAATGCATAGGTAGAAATGTGTTTTTGTGGCGATGATGACGATTAAAAGAGTGTGTGTCACTGACCCAAATGCGGGTCTTTCTTGTGCTAGCAATGACAACGGCTATAAATATAGTAATGTGTGCACAGTTCCGTAGTCAAGATTTTTTCATTCAAAAAAAATAAATGAATAATTTGCCACTAGGATTCTTACAGCTGAATTAATAAAGACGGTTTAGTGACGGTTTATATCTACGTCTTGAATTAAGTGTAAAATATAATTAATAAAACTCCTCTTGAGTGACGTTTACTAACTGCGATTAAGCTAAACTACCTATGAAATGGTTTGGCGAAGGAATAAGAAATAGAATTGTCAATCTTGTGTTTTTATATAGCTCCATTAAAAAACTATGCTTCGTCTCTTAACATCCAATTTTCACTCTTTTACATTTTGTTTGCGATAGTATTTACTGTAGTAGCGAATTGAAACTACAAATGGAGCACTGATATTTATCCACAGCGACTAATCTCATTATTAAAGTCGTATAATTAGCATCTCAGCCTTATGGAATGGAAATCGACGTTGTCTGAGAAGGCCTTTGACAAAATCTCACATAAGCTTTTTCAATTCAAACTGTCCACCCTTTGGCTTGTACCTATCTTTTTAAGATTTCAGGATTTCTTCTTATATTTAAAACCCTTACTACAAAGTTCGATTCAGATCTACCTTCTCTGATGATTTCGTAGCTATCCCCGGGGTCCCACAAGCCAACCACATAGGACCTATTCTTTTTATTCTTGGTATTAACGATATTGAAATGGTAATCAAATATTCCCATATTTCACCAAATTTATAAGACCATAACTTCCACACATGATTTCACTCTTCTTTAATTTGATCTCAACAGTTTCTCTGTCTGTCATTCAACCACTTTTTCACGAAAATGCATCCAATCTCCTCCACGTCTCTACCTACTCCATTTTCAACCCATATACTCCGATGAGTTAATTCGCGACATTGGTGTTTAACTCAATTTTCTCCCACATATTGACGAGTTTATTCTTAAATCAAACTCTACAATAAGCTTTGTGAAACAACGGACGCGAAGTGGGTCCAAGGAATTCTCTGACCCCTAACCGATCTTTATACATAACTTTTGTTCGCCCCTTTCTTGAATATGCCTGTCAAGTGTGGTCCCATTATTAACAAATTCATATATCCAGAATCGAGAGCATTCAACGTCGTTTCCTATGTTTCGCCGTTTGTGGTCCCTCTTGGAATAACCCTTTGATTATATGTACCTCCGTATCGAGACCGACTTCTATTAATTAACTTGAATACGCTGGAAGAACGAAGAGTAATAAGTTATATTCCCTTCATTCATCGACTAGTTTAAGGGTCTGTTGACCGCACAAATGTCAACAAGTCCACCTCTTTCAACACTAATTCCGTAATATAATCGTTACATTAACTGTTTCGACTTCAACCTCAGTTCACCTTGCCTGAAATTCCGTCTTAATCGTCCTTCCAATTCTCTTTAATCCTGGATTTAAGGGCTTTATTGAAGTTAGATTAAGAATAAACTTATATTAAGTCTAATAAATGGGGGTAAAATTAAAAAAAATCAGAAAATTCAAAAAGAAACCCTTTTGTTCTGAATTTTATTTTTCGGTCTTAAACACGAATCATAAATTTGGGCGGTATTGTATCCCCTTAAGTCCCCCGACAGGCTACGTGTTTGTAGCTAAACATAAATAAATGCATATCTCTCTTGCTACATGGCATAATGGTCGCGTTTTTTATTGTAATATCAATAAGTCAAACATTCGAAAAAGACATGGGTTTATGGAGAAAATTTAACAGACCCAACATCATTAAATATGGTGTTTTTATAAATTATGTAGTCTTAAATTTTAGTTTTTACATGATGATAAAAAAGATGTTTAGTAAAATAATGGAGTTGTAAATAATTTGTTGACCGTCATTTCATGCCATGACAAACGGTGACATTTTTTTAAGATTCTTTTAAAAAACTAAATTTAACATTAACAAGAAGTTGATGAGTTTTCTTAGACTAGATACTAGTTAACTGAGCAACAATTCATCCATTATTTGAAGGTTTTAAAGAGGCGACTCATGTTCTTCAGCAGAATAATTGATAATGGTTCTAGTCAGCAGTTAGAACATTGTATATGTACTTCTGCGCGTGCTTTTGTATAAAAGTAACCATTTTTGTGAACCATCAATGCTGAGCCACGTTATAGCCTTGAACCAGAAACCAATGTTATGAATGAGGTGAATCTGACATTAGAATTTCTACTTCCCCGATAAGTATCGATATATTTAGTTAGTTGAAGCCTTCAATAATAAAATCCCAAACAAGCCAAGCGTACTCCATTCAGCCTTTACCTCTGAGAGAAAATGTTGGTTCATACGTCAAGAATGTGATGCTTTTTTAATCAAAGGCTGAGGTAGCGTCAGCTTGTCCAGGGTCAGTCCGAAGAAAGCACAAAACTCGGTTTTAGAAAGTTCAGAACTCCAAATAATGTCCGACTTTATTCAGTTTAACTTCAGTCTAAATAACAATTTATTTCATAAAAAGGGCGAGACGGTGGGATTACATCCCTAGCCTTGACTGACGTTTATGCAAAACGCAGGTGGAATTAAATCCCTAGCCTTAAACGAAGACAGGGCACGGACGGATAAGCTTTGATTGAATGCCGGGCAAAAACGGTTGGTGAGATTAAATCTCTAGCCCCAGCTAAAATCGTAGCAAGGTTTAAATTTGGGATTAGATCCCTAGCCTCAAACAAACGTTGGGGGCAAACAAAGGGGCGGCGGCTGAAAGTGGGATAAATTTCCCTAGTATTGACCAGTGGCGGCTGGTGGGTTGTTGAACAGGTGGTGCACTTTACTTGCTCACTAAGTATAGGTATTAAGATTAGAAATCGCAAAAAAACAACAATTTACATGTATATGTCGATTTTTTATTATTTTGTATAATTGCTCGAAGAATTTCAACCATGTATAAAACTGACACGTTTATTAAATTTAGCAAGGAATCATGTTTTTTATTGTTTCACTTAAATGCGTCAAATCGTGGATTCAGGTAACTTTATTTTAAAAAGATTTATTACTGTCTTTAATATACCTAATCACTGTTAATTTTATCCCACACCACACACTGTACGTACACAGTACAGAATCGAACCAAAACCAAAATAAAAACAATTACTAACCTAACTCCCACAAACCTACACTATTTAACCAGTCACGGATAGAGCGAAACAACATTACATATTCGCAGGCGCAGCGCATTCTAGTCAAACATCGGTTGCTGTTGCTGTAGTTAATCTTCGGTTCTCGTGCGCTGCACGAGAGCAGGCTAATTTCTCGATACACTTCAATGAAATATCTTTTGTCTCACGCGTCAGGGATACTTGCTTGAAACTCATACAAGTTATATTAGCAGTCCTCGTGCGCTAGCCGAAGCGCACGAGAATTTTTACTTGCAGGGAAAGTAAGTTCAATTTGCGGATTAAATCCCAAGGGAAGGTGCCAAAAAGGCAAACAAACAAGACTACACAATACGGCCAAAGCCTAAAAAGTGTAGAACTTCTTACTGATACAATACGTACCCAGCAGCTTGTTTCAAGGGAAAACCTCTTACCTCAGTTCTCTATATTGGTACTATACAATCAACGGTAGGCGAGAGGAATCCGATTTTGCCCGATCTTTCTCCTTCCCATATCATATTTATGGTCTTTTACCTATGAGTAAAGGACAGAGCAAATGTGAACACAGAGCTCTAAACAAAAGCTGCCTACTGTGTTTTGTTGTTGTATCATCATTGCATGTATTTTATACGTGCATATCCACGGGCGCCTCAAGGTATGCAATGGTTTTGATATATTGCCAGCTGAATCCTCGGTATATGTTATGTTGTTGGGTGGTTCGGCAGAAAAGGCAGCATTTGGTGAGTCGCCGAGTAGTAGCGTCGGCGTGCCGAGGCGGCTGAAGTGTGTAACTTCGTTACAAGAAGTCGTCACAAATATAAATTTAGTTGAGTTACAGCTCGAAGAGAACCAGGAGCTAGTGACTTACAACTATCAATCATCACTGTGTGCGTGTTACCAGGAATGGAGGGATACTACAATTTACTGTCGACTCCGAACGGCTAACGAGAAGCACTTTTAATGGCAAGGGATACTCTTTGAGGATTTGTCAATTCTTTACAAGAGGCAGTACATCCCTGAAAAACTTTTTTGCAGCGACCGAGAATCGAACCCGATACCTTCAGCATGACAGTCCAACGCACTAACCAGTATGCCAACGGGTACTATGTTACATAAAATATTTTTTGAAAAAAATTACTTTGTATGAGATGGCAGGCTTCCTATCTTCTGCTTCAAGTCTTTACATCCGCGATGGCCTAGTCTTTAAATCGGAAGTTCGGTCTCCCTTGTTGTTTCGAACCCTTGGGAATGGGATTCGAAGGCACTCTAGGCTGGAGCATTGTTGTCAAATCCTTTTTTGTGGTCAAGTTAATGTAGTCGATGTGCTTTGGATTTCTGGACTTCATCCACATCTTAGTTCAGCTGATAGAATTCGCAGTTATATCTTTACCTCCATTCATCCGCCACGCAACACAGGACGGAAGAGCCTGTTATCATCTAATCCTTTCGTCTTATAGTTGAACATTGGTGGGCGCCATAAATCAGGACTTGTAGTATATGGATTTTGTAGAGCGTGCACTTTGTCTAACGTGTGAGGACTTTTGAACTCATTTGTTTCGCTAGACTAAAGTAGAAGCGGTTTCCTAGGGTCGGATCTCCACTAAGTTGCCTTCATGGAGTTATTATTAACTCCGAGGTAGATGAACTCCTTAACTACCTCGAAGTTTTTGCTATTGACGTTTTGCCCCAATCGGTGGATAGATTTTTTTTTGTTTGTTGACAGCATATACTTGGTATTGTCCTCATTTACTTTAAGACCAATAGGTCTCGCCTGATCTTCAACCATCCGTGAAGAACTCTATTACAGAACGTTGGAAACAGCCGATAATGTCGATACCGTCCGCAAACCTCAACAGTTGGACAGATTTTTTGAATATAGTGCCCTCCGTGTTAACGCCTGTCCTGCGCAGCATCTACATCAAAACTATATTGAAGAAGTCACATGATTTTTGCTTGTTTGGAATTATTCAGAAGAGCTGTTTTCCAATGTCACGCGACACAATTGGATCAGGTTTCCCGAGATCTTAAGTTCTGCCATGGCCATATACATCTCCTGATAATGAATGCTATCATATGCGTCTTGGAAGTCGATGAGTCTGGATTTGAAATTCGTCGGTGTTTTTCAGGATTAACCTCAATGTGAATATTTGGTAGCCGGAGGTTTACAGAACGGCTTAAGTTGCTCAGCACTTTCAATTGGAATCGTATATAGGACTTTTTGTAGGGATATGCCTCGATAGTTCTTCAAAGACTAGTTTACCGTTTTAGTAGATGGGGCATTTGGAGCCGATGGGTCAGTCCTTAGAAATAGTTCCTTCCATCTATGTTATTAAAGACTCCGCTAAAATTTGGAGTTTCCGTGAAAGTTCCAGCATAATGCGCATTTCATTTTTCTTTTGGCATTGGATTTTGTTGTTGGTTAAGTGTTAAATACAAGTTTCTTTCTAAAAATGCAATAAAATGAACAAAATTAAATTTGTTCCATGTATTATGGCTTTATTAGTAAGAGCAAACATTCCTATTAATTATGGAACACAACATCGTTCAAGTGGCTGCCTCGGCTGGCTTCGCAGTAAAACATTCTGTCTGTTACTCAAATTTTCCAAGACCTTGTTGATGGTTCCGGGATATAGCTCACTGATCGCTTGGACGATATTGACCTTAAGTGCTTGAATCGTTTTCGGATTGTTGGCATAGAACCGGTCATTCATGGTTCCCCACAACAAAAAGTCCAAACGGGTCAAATCGCAGCTCCGAGGCAAAAAACTCACATTTCCAAGACGGCTGATAACACGATTTGGTAATTTGGTGTGCAGAAGATCGATCCATTAATCCATATCTTCAATTTCTGAAAAAAAAAACTTCGGTTAACATGACTCTCAATGTTAAACGAAAAGTTGTTCCCAGAAGAAAAATGGTCCAATGATGCCACCACTCCACAATCCGCACCAAACTTTCACTCTCTGGGGATGCATTGGCTTCTGGGCAATAACGTGCGGGTTTTCCGAGCCTCAGATGCGGCAGTTTTGTTTGTAAACGTAGCCGCCGAGATGATAAGGCCAGAGAAGATGATTTTTCGCCAAAGATCGTTGTCCAATTCAAGCTGATCTAAGGCCCAAACTGCGAAACGATAACGAAGCGGATGGTCGTGCGCCTCAGGCTAGTGCGTGAAACATTGAGCTGTTGAGATCGATGGCAATATTTCGAAAATCCCATGCTAGATTTTTTTAAATTTGATAAGTAAAAGTTTCTCAGTATACAAGACTAGCGGCCCGGTACGTGCTTCGCTACGTATAAAGTGAAATAATAAAAAAAAATTAATTGCAACATCAAATTCATTTATTCAAACAAAAAAATATTTTATTAATTGCTAGCTATTTTAAAACTTAATCCAAAACGTTTGGATAAACAATAATCTTTGTTTTTCCATTTTGGGCATGAATAAACAAACGGCTGGGGGTACCGATTCTGGAACAGGCAACATAAAGTTGACCATGTGAAAAACATGATTCCTCCAAATTAACTCCACAAACTTGAAGTGTTTGCCCTTGATCCTTGTTGATGGACATCGCAAATGATAAACGCACATGATATTGTAATCGTTTGAACTCAAATGGCATATCAGTTGGAATCATAGGGATACGTGGTATCAAACAAACTTCTCCTTTTGATTTAGCAGCTATAAGATCGTAGCTTTAATCAAATTTGGCAATAACTTTTTCACTGCCATTCTGGTGCAATAATTTTCGCAATAATTTGATCAATAATATGATCAAAGAACCAACTTTCAAATTCAAGCAATGCGGTGGCATACCAGCTAGTTCCAATGAATTTAAAAATTCAATTGGATAATTCATTGCCTCATCTTGATTCATAACACTGTTGATTACCACGTAAATCTTGCATTGTTCGATTAAATGCTTCTAGTGATTTTTTATTCGCTGTTGTACACTCATCCCATAAAATAATTGGCGTTAATCGCAGAACTTTTGCTATAGCAGAATTTCTCGAAATATTGCAAGTTGGAGTTTCAATCACCTGTACATTCAATGGTAATTTTAGTGCAGAGTGTGCAGTCCGACCACCTTCTAATAATGTAGCAGCAATTCCCGAAGATGCAAGTGCCAATACAATTTTTTGTTCCGATCGAATATTTAGAATAGCTAAAATCAATGACATAACGAACGTTTTGCCTGTACCACCAGGCGCATCCAAGAAATATAATCCACCTGCATTATTGGAAACGGTTTGCATGATTGTGTCATATACGATGAAGTTCCGAAACATGTTGCAATTGCTCATTTCTGCGATGAAGTACAATATCACGGGATTGAAACTGATCACCAAGAATTACAATTGCAACCTCATTAATTGTCGATGTTCTATCAGCCCTTATTACGATTTTGTGATTATCAGATAGCATACGATCGAAAGCAATTTTGAACAATTGAACTAATGCGTTATGCTGATGGAAAAACCTTTGTAGCTCACGAATAATTTCTCGTCTTGTATTCAAGACAATTACACAACGTTGATCCAATTTACGATTTTCATCACCAATAAAATAAATTTGCTAAAATTGATGATCAGCGTCGGGGTATGACAATAACGAACCAGCTTGATGATAAATCTGGCCATGAATCTGTAACATGTATGCAATTTCAGGTAGATGTTGGATCAGAATTTTTAAAACTATCGAATACTTTATGATTCAGATTGATATAAACATGGGACAATCATGTTGAAGTATTTACCTTAAACGTCGGCATAATTATCTCTATAATAATTTTAGTAGCACTAAAAGAAGTCATTTGAAATGCCGAATTGTGTTGTTGAATATTGATCAAAAAGTGATTCGACGTTTGAGATGTCCCAAAAATAAATGAATACAATGGTTTGGGTGGAGTTTCTAATGCTGGAAATCTCACTTTGCCATTAGCACAACACATGCCGGGCTTTTCACGTGGAAAGTTAGCCGCATCACAATGTGGACTGTTGTAATTAAAAACAGCACGCATCATTTTAGCCAAAAGAGCAGCACGACATATTCGTGATCGGCGTGCAAGGTTCAGTACAGGTACAGATGGTCAACAGATCTATTTCGTGCATTACGTTTACTGCGATGCATTAGCTTGTGCGCGTTCATCTGCAGTCTGTGATCGACTTAGTAATGCCACATCATTTGCATTACGCGTTCGCCGACCTATATTTGTTCGCCCGGCTTGTGACATTATTCCTTCATATAAAAAAGAATAAATCAAATTAAAAATATAAGTTTCAATTTGACAGCAAAATCCCCACTAACAAAATGATCCGACATTTATTGAATTCATTTGTTACAAAAAATGTGATAAATGAAGAACCACTCGACCGATTTTGTGCAAACTTCACATAACCCATCTACTAAATAGTCCAAACAAAGCCATAAAATTTGGTTTGGATAGGTAAGCCCGCTCTTGAGTTATAGAAACACAACGAAAAGTGGCATTGATTTTTATATATACAGGGTGTCCCACAGTTACCGCCCCAAATGAAAACCATGGATTCCTGAGGTCATTTTAAGTCGAAAAACTTATGAGGTAATTTTCTCGTTTTCGTCCCGTTTTCGAGTTATAACGGTTTTTATGATTTTTGCTCTCTTTTTCCTTAACTAGCTTTATCTTTGCCAAACTACGTCCGATTCGTAAGATTTTTTTTAAAACCAATCAAGAATTTATTACAGTTTTAGTTTGTCTCAGAACTTTTTTTTCTGTGGGCAACCGTTTCTCCGCAATTTTGCATCAAACCCAATTTTTTTCGTTTTTTAAGTTGTTTTTTTCACTTCGATATCATTTTTTTCAAAAAAACACGTTAATGAGTATTAATTTTTTTCGTTAATTATTAAAGCCCAGTTCATTTTCTTAAAAAAAAATATTTTTTTTTCCTTAAAAAGAATACTAAATGTAATTAACAACAAATAAACAAACTGAGTGAATTTAAAAAAAAAATAATTTTTAAATACAAAATTGACTTTTTCTGAGCTATTGTGGTTAAGAAAAGGACAAATAGATAAAGTTGCCCCATTTCAGCGTATATTAATAACATTTCCAGATATTCTTGATTAGTGTAATCCATTGTTCGCAAATAATTGAAAAAAACTACAACTTGAATAACAAATCCAAAATGGAGTATCAAGTGAAAGAACACGACGTGGACACTAGTTCACGCGAGAAAGACATTTACAACCATCAAATCATAATGCAAATTTTTACTGTTTACATTAGTTACCGGTCTTACTAATTAACTTTATCTATTTGTCCTTTTCTTAACCACAATAGCTCAGAAAAAGTTAATTTTGTATTTAAAAATTATTTTTTTTTTAAATTCACTCAGTTTGTTTATTTTTTGCTAATTACATTTAGTATTCTTTTTAAGGAAAAAAAAAATATTTAATTTTAGAAAATGAACTGGGCTTTAATAATAAGTGAAAAAAATTAATACTCATTAACGTGTTTTTTTGAATAAATTGATATCAAAGTGAAAAAACTACTTAAAAAACGAAAAAATTGGGTTTGATGCAAAATTGCGGAGAAACGGTTGTCCGCAGAAAAAAAAGTCTTCGGACAAACTAAAACTGTAATAAATTCTTGATTGGTTGTAAAAAAAATCTTACGAATCGGTCGCAGTTTGGCAAAGATAAAGCCAGTTCAGGGAAAAATAATAAAAACCGTTATAACTCGAAAACGGGACGAAAACGAGAAAATGACCTCTTAAGTTTTTCGACTTAAAATGACCTCAGGAATCCATGGTTTTCATTTGGGGCGGTGACTGTGGGACACCCTGTATAGATGTGAAAAAAAAATCATTTTACTTAAAAATAAAGGTACTCACCATACAAATGTTAAAAAATGGTTTTCAACAATCGTATTTTTCTCGAAAACGGCGCCTAGAATTTTGTTTTTGAATTTTTGTTTCTTTCAATGTATTTTTACGATCTGTAATTGAAAAAAAAAATTAAATTAAGATATTACAGCTTGTACCTACCACAGAACCATTTTTTTCAAATTTTGAATTACTCATTATCGACAAAACGGATTTTAATGAAATTTTTTGTAGAGATACTTGTAAAAAGTTTAAAAAAACATTGCATTTTAAAACTTAAAAAAAAACATGTTTGAATTTAAAAAAAAAAAAAATTTGAATTGAAAAATAAATAAAATGCACGACTGGGTCGCATGAACTTGCTCCTATGTCATATACTAAGAATTTCAAAAATGAATGTTATTAGAGAAAAACTGTTCATAAGCATAAAAATTAAACAAAAATTTAAACGACTAAAACAACTTCTTTAGTAGTTGGAGGTAAAAATAGAATGCCATGTGATTCAAGCAAATATAGGTTCATGCAAGAACAAAAATTATAAGAATTTGTAGTGGTTTCTTAAAAAATAAGCTTTTATATACAAAATTTTTAAAACATTTTTAAGAAAAAATTTTGGTACGCCAATTTAAAGTTTTTATTATTGTTTGAATAAAAATTAAATTTTCGAGATATTGAATTTTCAAAAAAAAAAACGATTTTTTTTTTTTTTTTCAAAATTCAAAAAAATATTTTTCTTAAAGTTTTGAAATGCAATGTTATCTAAACTTTTTAGAAGCTTCTCTCTAAAAAATTTCATTAAAATCCGTTATGCCGATAATGAGAAATTCGAAATTTAAAAAAAAACGCTCTATGGTACGTACAGTCAGTAATATCTTGTTTTCAAATTTGTTTTTATTAAATTATAGATCTTAAAAATTAATTGAAAGAAAAAAAAAATTAAGTAAAATTCTCGGAACCGTTTTCGAGAAAAATACGATTTTCGAAAACCATTTTTAAACATTTGTATGGAGGGTACCGTTATTTTTAGGTAAAACAAATTTTTTTTCTTAAATCTTATAATATTATTAAAAAACTTTTATTAATCAAGTTTTGAAAAAATCGAACATGGGGTTTTCGAAATTTTATGAATTTTTTTTACAAAAATCTGTGGGACAGTTTTTGAGAAAAAAAAATATTTATAAAATTTCGAAAAAAAATCGTATGGCAGGTACCGTTATTTTTGGTCTTAAAAAATCAAATCAAAAAACATCCGGGGGAAAAAAATTAGAACCCATATCTACCAAGTTTGAAGAAAATCGGCCGAGCCGTTTAGCTGCAATCGAACGGACAGACAGACAGAAAAATAGACAGAATTTCGAAACCCACTTTTTGGTCTTCGCTATCATTGTAATGTCAACTGTGATCAAAATCTCGAGTTCGATTTTTTTTCCGAATGCATAACTTGCCTTATAGTATCTATGTATATGTACTATACATATGTTTTAAAAATTTTGTGTATAAAAGTTTACTTTTCAAAGAAACCTCTACAACGACTTATAATTTTTGTTCTTGTATAAACACATATTTGCATAATATTCTGTTTTTATATCTTACCACTAAAATGATTAAAAAAATAAATTTGATCCTTATTCGTTTTTAAAATTCCTAGTCGATTACATAGGAGCAAGTTCCTGCGAACCAGTTGTGCATTTCATTTTACAAAAGATTAAAAAAGGTATCCATTATCATTTGAGAAGCACAACTCGATTCACTGTCTAAGTTTTGCATCACTGTGTTTGTAATAAATACATTTGAAATTTTATCAAAACGGTCAATTTTATAAGGACATAGGAAACAATATAGATACTATGGTAACCAATATCGCATTAAATATTAGCCAAATACGTTCTTTAACTCTTGTTGAATCTCAGCTAGTCCGCCTAGATTTCAAAGTTACAATCCTGAACTGAGGATGAAGTACGTTTGTCCAACCACACCTAAGCTATATTTATAGGCATTTGATTTAACTTCAATACAACTACACATCATTTATCAACAATTACCATTAATATGTGTACTTTATAGGTAGTAAATATTCTTACCGAAGAAATTGCCAGAATACTTCGACTTTCAACTTATAGGCGGTTTAAACATCAATCCAATCTCCTTGATCCCAATTAATTACATACGCACCATAAAGTAACACAAAAACCAGCTATGTATCTTCATATCTATATATTAATACTCGTACATAAAGTCCTTGTAGCATTATAAGATAACCCAGTTAGAAGTGAATTCTTCTGGGCATAGAATAACGCACATGCGAAGCACATATACCCTAGTATTCGTAGGAAGTAAATTTATGTGACTAACATGCTATGCGTACCCCCTACAGATTGGACTTTTACACTTAAAACAAAATCTTAACCATTTCAGACTTCAAGAGAGCTGAGTTTCAAGCTGAACCGAAGCATGCACATCTTACAGGAACCTCCTCTTCCGATGGCAAAGGATTCATTTGCTATTTATCATTGAACAGTTTTTCTCCTTCGGGGTTCGACTTACGGGTAATTTCAGCTCGTGCCAACACATTTCACCATACAGATACAACAGCTGTATTTTGCCACACCATTAACGAATTATTTACAACTGTCCTCCCACTTGAACAATTTCTAGTGCTATCCCTCGATAGAGAGGTGTTGCCTTCACATAAAAAATCATTAGAAATTCCAGAGTCTGCAATCGATATACAAAAACAACAAAAAAAAAGAAACTTCGACCGCAAATGAAACGCATGCTCGTTAAGGCACACACTCGTGCTCCTAAAGATTTGCCGATGCCTTTGGGCTCTGGGCCCTCGTCGTCGAATGTGATTGAGGTGACAGTATTTGATTAATTTCGGTGTTATCCCGAGGCACGCTAGCAACTTTTTTTATTAGTTTCTCAGCCAGGGAGAGACTGTTCTTATGTGTTCGGGGAGAGTTAAAACAGACATATTAAACAGAAGCTTGCACCTACCTGGGCCCCAGACGCAGAGTTAATATCTCAATCTCAGGTGGTTAACGCCTGAAACCAAGAAAACATCTGTTTCGAAGTATAAACAGAGATGCAAGACCAAAAAGTCTCAGAGTTTGTACGATGACCACCTTCTATATACGCACAAGCACAACTCGTAAAGTTGATTGTTGCGTTTATTCAAGATAAGAACATGGCTTGACATCTTTCTTCCTTGGGACGAATAAATCTTCCCGCTGTCAGCTAAAATGTTCGAAGATTAGCAATTTTCCGAAACAATATATTCATAACAATCTCTTTGAAGTATCAGCGCTAGGTACATTAAAGTAAAATACAACAAAAAAAGCATTGCCAAAATTAATCTTCTTCGTGGCATCCCATGGGGAGAGGAATATTCGCATCCATTTGCTTCTTATCCTTTAAGCTCATTGAATGCAAATTTAATACGCGTGGAGGAAAATTACGAAACGGATATAGAAGGTAAAGGCTGTGTGCTGGTAGCTGAAGATGTGGAACTAAGAAGGGGGAATCTATGCACCACCTTCACCGAACCAAAAGCTTACTTTGATTCGGCAAATATTTTACCTTTGCGGCGGCTTTCAGCACAGAGCCGATTTTTGGGGGTAGATTGAGGAAAAGGATCAGCGAATTTCGGTAGCAGGGGATTTGTTCAACACAAGAAATGGATTTGAATAACATGAATAAATCAACCGATTTCGCAGGTAAACCATTTCGGAATTTGTAACGATAATGTCACGGAAGAGTATCTATCCGTGTTTGGGTTTGCGTTATGATGAGGGAGGAAAAGATGACTCTGTTTGGCGGTGTTTGGCAATAAATGGGATTTGGGATTATGTGAACGCAAGTTCGTACACCGGGAAAATTATTGAACTTAATACCCTTTAAGAAATAATTATTAAATTATGTCCAACACTTTGTTTTCAAAATTTTAACAAAATATTCGATGTACTCGTATGTGAAAAATCTCAAAAGATAAGCCAGTGAAAACAGTTTTGAGTCCGACATTAAACTAAGATTTATCTTTGGTCAAGACTTAAATTGAATTAGTATAGTGTACTCTGTTCAACAAAAATTGTCAGTACAGGGAAGATAGGACGTTTGCCTCTCACTCTGGTTTCATTGGCTTGCATAAGTGTGTCGCTTTTTAAAGCTCTGACAGGGTTTCCCTAGTTTGCATTATAAATCGCCGACACTCAACATACTCAACTTCATAAAACTTGTTCTCAAAAGCTTCAAATCCCAAAAGCTCCTTAATAAAATCCACTGAATAAGCTCCTTGCTTGTAATTTAGAATGATAATGCTAACTCTGTTCTGATGTATATAACAAGCGCACGGGCACGATCGTATTGACTTGACGACAGTATGCCTTCAGCAGTGGGATTCAACGGTCGCGTTGGGGCGTACAACTTTTTGCGAAGAATTGCAACCACAATTCTTTAAGGAAAGTCAGTGGCTTGCTGCTTTCTTAGTGGCATTTTTTCCCAACTTAGTGTAGTGGTAAGTGCATCAGGCGCCACTGCTTTGGAAAAAGCTCTCCGATAAGGCCTGTACTGACAATTTTTGTTGAACAGAGTATAGCTTTGTATATAAAACTTATAGTACTGTCATGAAGACGAACGATTGGTGCGACATCTTAAGCATAACGATAGTACTTGTTAGATTTGTCTCTGTTAAATTTAATAATAAAATATTCTCCTTTTTATTTGTTTTGTATCTTATCCTACTACTCTCCACTGCAAAATTGTGCATTAATTTCAGTGCCACCGCCAGGATACCGTTGGTATCACAAAACCACGCTCCATGATAATACTATAGGTTATATATACAAAAGTACTAGTAATAGTTATATGGCAAAAAGTAGTGTGCTGGACTGAGACAACACCGGAGACCTGTTTCACCTAATATTGCTGTACTGTTTCTGGCGAGAAAGTGGCAAATCTTCGAAGAGTATGTCACAAAGTGATTGTGACCTCGGTTTACACAGGACTCAATTCGGATTTCGAGCTCTTAGATCTACTGATAATGCGTTATTAAAAAAATTTGTAGTGAAATTTATGAAAACATTAACAATATTTTATTCTCAGCTGGTCACACACAACACACACAACACAACTTAGCCAAGGCTTTTGACTTAGTAGACCATAATATTCTTTTGAAAAAATTGTACAATACAGGAATGCGTGGGTTTATCTAGAATTGTTTAGGTTCTTATCTTTCTAAGAGAAAGCAAATAGTTAAAATAAATGGTAACTTAGTCAGCTTATCCAATATAAATATTGTAGTTCCCCAAGGTTCAGTTTTGGGTCCCTTGCTTTTCCTGATTTTCATAAATTCTATTTTCAATCAGAATTTCAAAGGAAAAATTACAGCATTTGCTGATGAAATGGCTTTTGCATATGGGTGTAAATCTCTGCTTAACTTAATTTCTGACATTAACTCTGACTTGAACATTTTAAGACGCTGGTTTGCAGTTAATAAAATGGTGTTGAGCAATTAAACAAAAAATAATGTACTACAGTCTATCAGAATGCAAAAAATTCAAATTTAATTTAAACGATTCTAATAGTTTTGTTTTATTTCCTTATCGACTACATTTTTCTGCAACCTTTTTTAGGGATTAATCAGACATCAACAATGCAGTGTCATCAACAAATGTGGCCATGATAACCTTGGTGTCAACTCGAAAATTTCTAGTATATAACAAATAAAGAGTTGGTGCTATGACACTTCCCTGAGGTGCACCGGGTATTTCGAGTAATTTTGGTCGTAGCGTACTGCAAAGAGTTTTTCCGTAACGTTAGTATCTCACTCGTGAGCTTGAAAATTAAAGGTTTTTTTTAATCTTATAATTATTTTCTAAAGTGCAAAAAATCTTTCCACTGCAAAAGCAAATACCTTCGCCATTCCTATACCGAAGTAAATTTTCTACAGAAAAATAATTGTTTTACTATAAGGGAAATTACAAAATCAATCTTGCGATGAAAGCTTTAAATATTATTGAATAAACGGAATTATCATAGTTTTATTCGGCATAATATCACCCTCAAACATTTTTGTTGGGTTCGGTCCTGAAATTGATGATAATATGTTCAGGATTATGTACCTAATACAGAAGACTTTAATTCTTCAAACAGCGAAAGGACTATTTGATGATGAAATAGAATCATTAATAAGGGATACTTCGATTCAGGGGTTTATGAGAATATTTTTAATGGACCTTGAGGGATAATAAATTAGAAATGGAATTATTAAAGTTTTTCAGTCAAATAAAAATGTTGACGATGATAAAGTATGATAAGTATGTTTACAGCATTCACTTTGATTCAAACATATCCCACTGTTAACAAAATAAGGAATCATTGGTGTTTTGTATATTTTTTAATTTTCAATTAACAATTGTATCGATTCTCCATGTTAGTCAGATAAAAGTAATTTTAGTGACGATTGAATGAAAACATTTGAAACAGTTTTGAAATTTGACAACACGGGTTATGTTTAACCAACAGCTAGTGCCAAATGGACAGCCTCACTGAAAAATGACACAATGAAGTCAAATATGAACGAAATTTCGTGGTGCTTTTCGTTAATCGCTAGATTTGCAGTTTAATAGTTGTACAAAAAACAAAAAAAATTCATATGAACCTTTGTGTAATGGTTGACGAGGCAGTCTCCAGTTCTTACGAACGAAATTTATTTCTTAGCCAAAAGGTCGCTTATATCTCCGAGCATCAAAATGCACGATTTTAAAATTGATTGAGTCGTGGTTAAGGTTTTAACTGGACTAATTTTATTTTCCAAATTTTCTTCTATTTATACTTACAACTAGTTTTACAAAATCTCATTTTTATACATATTCTTATCCTACTTCTTTATTGATTTGTTTTGCCTATGACCTACACTACACTGTCCCACATGACGTAAGAATTAAATGTCTACTTGACAAAATACAACTTCGGTTGTATTTCCTCAAAGGCATTCCGAATGCTCAGTCGATGTGTCGCATATAATTGCAGTCATAAGCAAAAATCGATCTATACACTTGGCGCATAGTGACCGAACATGCTTAGTATGTAATACGATCAGTTCAATGCACGATGGTATCGCTTGGTGACGGCTGATGATTAAACACAATTACAAGTAGGTCGATATGCGTCGAGTTCATGAATGTTTACATTATTGTTTAAATTTTTTTTATTAATTGTTTTGGTTCTATTTTTATTTTTTACATTTATTAATTGTTTTGGTTTTTGGGTGTTACACACAACATTTGTTTAAACAGTTTATACCAGTTTTCTGATAAAGCAGAACTAAAGTCGTAGTAAAAATTTGCTGTCAGTTGAAAATGTTGCAAGTAAAGTTATTACCAAGTCATTGTAAGTCTAACCTCCTCATTGTGCATAGTTAAAGAATGGTACTGTAAGAATAAATAAAATGCACTACTAGATCGCACGAATTTGTTCTAATGTTTGAGAGACTTAGAATTTTTTAAAATGGAAGATGTTTGAAGAAAAATGTTCATAAGCATAAAATTCATTTTTAATTGCGAGATTTTCATAACTCATGGCGTAGGGATGATGGGGAAAACGAAAAAAGTGCGTCTCGCAATTCTGTCTATCTGTTTGAATGAAGCCTAAACTTTTCACTTTTCTTTAAACTTTGCAGATTGCATTTTTTAAATACCCACAAGATTTTTTCTTTTTTTAAAACCAAAAATAACCGTACCTGCCAATCGGTTTTTTCTTCTCGAAAACTTTGAAAATATTTCTTCTCTTTCGCAAAACCATTTCCACAGGTTTACAAAAATAATCAAAAAATTGCAGTAAGAGCTAGCTAATGGTTGAAAAATTTCAGAAAAATAGCATCTAGAATTTTGATAACATTTTTTTTCCTTACCCTTAATTTTAACGATTTATAATTCAATAGAAAAAAATTAAAATAAAAATTAAAAATAAAATTAAAATCAAGGCAATATGGACTTTGTTACAAAAATTATAGATAGAACATTTTTTTTTCGGTTTTTGACTTTTCATTATCGACATAACGGATTTTAATAAAATTTTGTATACTTATTTTTTTTTTGAAAATTAGATATTCAAAAACGTGTCAATGATTCTTTTGAAATTTTGATTTAGCTCAGTGATAAATAACTTAAAATTTACGTACCAAAATTTTTTATTAAGAAATTATTTAATAATTTAAAATACAAAAACTTATTTTTGATTTAATTTTGAGTCTATAAATATAAATACATGTTTTCTTCAGATCTTAGACCACATTCTTATTTTTACGAGAGTTTTTAGCAAAATAAGCAACGAATTAAATGTATTGAGAAACTTTTATTTGTCAAGTTTAAAAAAAATTAACATGGAGTTTTCGAAATATTGAATTTGAAAAAAAAATTGAATTTTTTTTTTTAAATCAAAAAGATATTTTTTTTGAATATTTGAATACACAATAATATTCAAAATATTGGGGAGCTTTAACATACAAAAAATGATCAAAATCGGTTGAACAGTTTTTGAAAAAATCAAAATAAAAAAAAGGTTCTAAGGCGGGTACCATTAATAAAGCATTTTTTGGAAATTTTTTCAACCATTATCTAGCTTTAAAAAACATTAATAACATTTTTTCCTAATTTTTTTTTGACCAAAATGTAGTTCATGCCCATAAAAGCACCACTTTTTTTCATCAAAATCGTAAGAGCCATTTTTGAGATAAAAAAGATATTGCTGATATTGGCAGGTACCGTTAGTTTCGGAGCTAAACGAAAATTTCAATTTCTCCTCTAGGAAATCACCGAAGATTCTTAAGTACCCAGTTTGGAGTGGTTTAGGCTGTAGGGAGAGGTACAGACATACAGACCTAGATTAGTGGGCTGACAGTTGATCTTGTTACCGTCATACTTCAATCAATCTACATAGATCCGTTGTGATACCCTAAAGTTTATGACCCTTTTATTGAAACCTATGATAATCCTATGTCGATCAAGCCCGTTACGAGTTTAGATGGGTTACTGCAAGCCATAGGGTCTTGTGAATAAAAAAAAAAGTTAAAGCTTTTTTTGGAGGAAGCTAAAGCCAACTAGTCATAGCTCTTACTAGCAGCTTAAGCTAGACAGTACTAGCTTAAGCTTTGTTTTATGTGAATAAAAAAATGATAACGCTAAATAGCTTATGCTGGAAAATTCTAGCTTAAGCTTCGTAATTTAAGGTGTTCGTTTTTTTATTCACATATTTCGGCTAGTTAGCTTTAGCTAAAACTGGTACATGTATGACCGAAAGGAAAGTTTTTTTGCCTCAATTTGTTATCTGTTCTACAGGGCAAGTATTGGTTTCGGCTAAAAAATGTTTTTAACATTTCGTATGTCAGTTTCTGGGTCTATACGTTCACAGTCCTATTTTTTGAGATATTCCTTTATGTTTAATTAACAACTCGCACAAGTTAGTACTGAAAATAAGACCTAGTCAAAGCTTTCTAGACAGGTCGAAAAAATCTTGAAATTTTTGTAGCTTTAACTATAATATTCTAGTTTAAGCTATTTTTATTCACACAAATTGAAGCTTAAGCTAGGAAAACAAGCTAAAACTAAATGAATTTAGCTTTGGCTATTTTTAAATAGCTATTACTAGGAAACATCTTTAACTAGCTAGCTTAAGCTTATTTTTATTCACTAAAAATCAAGCTTTTACTTAAAAATCGAAGTTTCAGCTTTAGCTTTTTTTATTCACAAGGCCCATAGCCTGAAATGTCAGAGGGAACTTCTAAATTATTGAAGAAATTTCTCTCGTCACATAATAACCTGGCTAGAGAGAGGTAGACGCCTTCTAAGGGCGTATTCCTTTCCTTTACCCCACTTAAGAAATCATCCCCCACCAGGCCCGTAGGAGCATGTGGCTCCTTGCAACGTCTGGTAGATGAGCTTGATATGACAGTGTTTTCGCTAATTAAGTCGAAGAGGCTGTCTCTATACCAAAGAGGATTTTACCGCGTCTAAACTCGTTTCTGATATCCAATGGAACAAAGTTAAAAGGCAGTGTACTGGTGCTTGTCTGGTTGATTTGGAGAAGGCTTTCGACACCGTATGGTTAGAGGGTCTCTATCTAAAACTGACTAGACTCGGCATAAGTAAACCACTATTGTATATACTGTATGACATGCTCAATGGTAGAAAGTTTGTTGTCAAAAGTGGCAATGTAACTTCTACCGCAATCTTCGATATCAAGAATGGTCTTCAGCAGGGAGCGGTGAACTCGCCGATTCTATTCAGCATTTACACCAGCGATCTGATAGGTAGTCTAACTCAGGCAATTGCGTACGCCGATGATCTAATAGCGTACAGAACAGCTCCAAAAGTTGAGGACATCAGAATTCTTTTGCAGCGTGACTTCGACAAGATTCAGCGATATTGTGATGACTGCAAGTTGAAAATAAACTTTCAGAAATGTGAAACTATCCTGTTCAGGACTCCGTTGGCTAGAGCCTCTAGGGATACTAGAAAGAACTGGCGTAAGCTGATGATCGTAGGGCCGCACCGGCAACCACTGACGAGCAAAAGTGTGGTAAAGTACCTTGGCATCTGGTTGGATCAATATTTGTATTTCGATAGACATATAAATGCTGCTTTGAACAGGGCTAGGGGAGCCTTTGCCCTGACGAAACGGTTGTTTTACAGCAGCCGGCTTGACACCAGGGTGAAGGTGATTTGCTACATGGCCCTCATCCGGCCGATGATTGTCTATGGGTGCCCGGTGTGGTTCAACGTCGCCCCATCTCAAATGGAAAAGATTCGGGTGTTTGAGAGGCAGTGTCTTAGACGTTGCCTTGGATTGCACAGAACACCAGAGTCGGAGTACAAACATTATTATTCAAACGAGGTTCTATACAACGGGGCCAACATTAACAGAATTGATAATTTTTTGATAAAGCTGATTCGGGGTCACATTGCAAGAGCGATGTCCTCGACCAACAACCTAATTTTTGGGGCTTACTACCCAAACGATGATTACTATGAGAGTGTACGTCTTAGCGGCTTCATCCCGCCCGATGCATTTCTCTACTTAGACAGACGAGGGCTGGTCCAAGATAGAATGGCGATTCCGCTAATCTACCACGTTAGCCGTAAGACTGTTGACAGGCGCTCCTTTATGGTCGAGATGTCCTCGCACAAGATGGAGCAGAGCGTCTTCGGTTCAGTAGGACTGTGTCCGATAGGGACCGGAGGGACAGGGGAACCAGTTCTGGTGGTTGTTGGATGATAGAGAAAGTTGACGAGGACTTATTTATGTCTTGGCCGACTTACATAGATTTAAGTGTAGGTCGTTAGGTAGGGACAGTCAGGGTGGCAAAAAAAAAATAGTACATGTTTCGATGTACATACAAAAAAAAAAAAAAAAAAAAAAAAAAAAAAAAAAAAAAAAAAACACTGCTGCTGTGGCTGTTTTTAAGTAGTTTTTAAGTAGTTTTAGTTTAGTTTTAGTTTATTTTAAGTAGTTGTAGGTAGTTTTAATTAGTTTTACTTTAGTTTGTAAGTTTTATATAAAAAATTTCAAAAAAAGTTACAGAACCCGAGTTTTTCTTAATTTTCTCGAGACAAAAAAAATACAAAAATATATACACATAGTTTGAATTGAAAAATAGTTTTTTACGCCGAAAGGTATTAGATTTAAGATATAGTTTAGCTTAGAGCGCCCGCATAGGGCCAGTAAGTTAGTTTTAAGTTATTGCTTGGATAAGTAGGCTAGTTTTTTTTATGAATTTTTGTCTAGCTTTAAGATAGTTTTAAGATTGATGAAAATAAAAATGAATTAAAAAAAAAAAAAGAGGATTTTACCAATCTTAGATAGAGGTGTCCTTATCAACCCACTGATGCTCGTGTTCAACATAGAAGTGGCAATCGCAGGTTTATAGGCGATGTATCCATTCTCCGTTGGTGCTGCTCCCACAAGGAACACATGCATCGCTAAGTCGTTTTCCTTCGTTCTACACTATTGTTCTGTAGTTGAAGGCGGTTTTCAGAGTTAAGGAATTCTCAAGCCATTTGGTATCGTTCATACAGACATACAAAACATACACTTTTTTCGTGTTCTCTACCGTAGTAATGTCAACTTTGATCAAAATCTTTTTTTCCAAAGGTATAACTTGCTTTATATTACTTACAGCGCAAGTAAAAATACTCGTATGTTAAGAAATTATTATTTTTTCAAAGTGTAACAAAGAAAGAGCTTTACCAACAAATTATTTGTACTTCTATTATTTTGAACGCAACCTTTATATCGCAAGTAAGACGAGTCACTAAACATTCCTTGAAAGTGACTTAGTACAGTAAGGAGAATTGCATCATGTTAACGAGAACTGAGTTCAACACGGACAAAACATATTTAAGGGGATGCAGAGCATATATGTATGTATTTGAATACATGTTTAGAACAATCCTGATACAGAAACAAAAGATTTTGTGACAAAGTCCATAGGTTCCTTAAACATTTACATTAGTGCATGTGTATTCAAAACCACATAACTCACCAAACAACTTACATAATTGCATTAAAAGACTCACTTTAATTACACAACTTTGTAAGGACAGACAAAAATAACTGCACTGGTGAATCTGTTGAAACTTTCATAGCTTAAAAAAATATATTTATACTTTGGAAAACAAAACTAGAATAACGTTCAAAACAATACTCATCTGCCCATATTTGCTTTTATAGTTAAGTCATTTAAATTTAAATCTTTGAACAAAGTTCTTTGTTTATGACTCAATATACTCGTATTTACCCATCGTTCTTTTCTGTATTTTAAATTTGTCTCAAAAAAAAAAGAAAAAGAATTGTTGCACAACTTTTTAAGTTGCATTTCCGGTTATACTTTTTTTCAGGCTTTTGCACCATGCAGCTAATAAAATGATTTATTTCCCTCTGTATTCAGATATGCATTCCTTGGTTTGCCCTTTGTTAAAGCTATATCTTTGTGATTTTTCCTTCCTATTCGGTTCTGATGGGGATGAGGGCGACGACTTTTGCCTCTGCAACCAAAAGTTAAAGTGTTGCAAATCATTGTTTAATGGCAAGAAACAGAAGTTTTTCCCTTACTGAATCAGTTATGTAATGCTAGTGTACAGGGTGTTAGAGAATTCATAGACGAATACAAATTGAGGGATGATTCGATTCTTGCAATTTGAAACAACACGAAACAAGTTCGATTTGATTTATTTAGCCCTATCACCAATTCCATCGAAATTGGAGACTTCTAAGAATTCCGAAAAAAGTTATCACTAAATCCGTTCGTCGGGGCAATTTGTATGAGATTTTTCACTACGATGGATTTTGTGATGTTTTTTTTCGGGATTCGTAACAATATGGAATTCGTGATAAGGCTGATTATCTGTTTTCGTATATCACCTTAAAGGCACTGTTTTTGCTAAATGAATCACCTTATTTATGTATAAGCCTTAACCTGACTTACTTTCTTAAGTTGGCGCTACAGCAATGCGTGCTACTGGATCTAGGGTAATTGACTCGTGCATCTTTATCAATCTCAAGAATGCTGTCTCTAATTTTGTAAATCAAGCAAGCGTCTCCCTCAACTTGGTCACGCCACCAAGAATGAGGTCTGCCTCTGCTTGACATTCTCTATAGCTTCACGTGGAATACCTTGCGGGATGGAGCGTCGATCTTCATTCGCTCTAGATGTCCTTGTTATCTTCACCGTTGAACAAGAAGTTTTCTTACCAGGGAAACTTCGCTGTACACCTGAATATGTACTTCTTAGTTGTGTCGTATTCGTCAGTGTCTATTACTTTTCTATCGAAAGCACCAAAGTCAGCTTTCATCCGTAACTGCTCGTTTGATTCTACCCACTATTTCGAAGTCATCCGCATGTCAAAGATGTTGTGGGAAGACAGTAGCAGTCTTCAATATTGAAGCAGCTACATACATGAAAGCTCGTCGCCTTGTCGTAACTGTGTGGTGGTTTTCTCCCCAAAAACAATGGCACCACAAGCTCGCGCTTTAGGGAATGTCCATCAATTTACCCTTAAGTCCAACTTCGGATGTACTGTTAAATTCAAAGAATCTTTCATTAGCAGCACTACACGAATGTGGAATGCTTTACCCAGCCCAATATTTCTGTATCATTACGTTATTCAGGCACTCAAAACCAATGTCCATCGGTATCTCCTTTCAATTCTTCTCTAACTTTCTTTACCGCTCGCACTTTTGTCTAACATTTTAAGGGCAGTTATAGCCCTTTTATTGTGCGCAAAATTAAAGAAAAACAAAAAATCTGTCAGTTTTCTCGGCCCAGCATTCTTCCCCCTCATCCTGATGAGCCAGGAATACCAAAACTCGATATGACACGCTAGAGATCGTTTCTGTCAACGCTACTACTGTCAGCTGTCAGCTACTTCGTAATCGATAAAAAGATGGTGTGTATCGATATTAAATTCTTGGGTCTTCTCCAGGATTTGGGGCAATGTGAAGTTTTGGTCGATGATAGACTATCCAGGCCGGGAACCTCATTGATAAATGCCATTCAGTTAGTCAGTAAATGGCTTCAGGCATTCACATGCATTATGCTTGACAGAATTTTGATAGAGAAAAGTTGGTGCAGAGAAGGAAATCACCTCTTTTTAATGGATTGGACAGATAGTGCATAGGTTCCATTCGTCATACATACTTTTCTTCGCCCATATTTCAATTACGAGTTGGTGTATGCCTCTTGCCAGATCTTTTCAGCGTGCTTGAAAAGCTCCGCATGTAGGCCATCGGTACCGGCTGCTTTATTCGATTTTAGATGTAGGTGATCGTTAGTTTGACAGGTGGGATGGGTGAAACTCAAGATCATGAAACAAATTGGCTTGATGGGGCTGGGTTTTGGTGGGATCTTAGTCTTCACCGCCATTTAACAGATGTTTTAAGTGACCCTACAGATTTTTAACTTACATATTCTTTCCCTATGTTTGCATGCTTCAGGACGGCTAGTGAATCCTTTTATTTTATTTTTGACTTTTCTGAACAAGTTCCGCACATGTTTTCTTCTAAGTCATTTCTGTATCTCTTCGACTTCACGCAGCTCTTGATCCCTTTTATTTATTATGGGCAAGTGGTTTACATTCCTTCTCTTGTCGACAGCTAGCCCTTGTCTTCCTTTGCTGCCCCAACCTGTTAGCTTCTATTTTGGATTTGCTGGCCTGATTACATTTAGGGGCTCCTCGGCGGAGGCTGTAAGAATCCAAGTACCTCGTCTGCACCATTCCTGATGCCTTCTTGGGATTCCTTCTCTAGTGGGTAAGCTCTGAGGATAATTGGTCGGCAAAGGGTATGGCTGGCGGTCTGATTACAGTCTCCTAACGTTAAATTTTTATAAGGTTATTAAATTAGGTCAACTTACTAACTATCTATAAATTCAATCAAATTTATTTTATTTTTGTTTAATGAAAACACCTGGTCCACTTTCATCGACAATATGAATACAATTCGTCTGAACATGGTAAATACTAAAACTCTTACACCCATCACTCAGACTTCTAATACATTGCTCGATTTGTTTTTCGTTAATGATCCTAAAAATGTCTTATTTTACGATCAGTTATTCACTCCGATGTTTTCGCGACATGATCTAATTTTCCCAACTCTAAATATGACACCCAGTTTGCCTCAATCGTTTCCTAGAGGAAGATATAGTTACAACAAGTTGACTGGCAGCAAGTTTACTTCATGTCAGATCCAGAAAGGCAAGTTGAGTTTCTCCAAAGTCATATTGTTAATCTTTTTAACAACCATGTAGCCGTTAAGACAACTCGAAGCAAATTTAGAGCAAATGAATGGTGTACCAGAAAAATAATATCACTCATAAACAGGGTATAAAAGGTGGAAACGGTTTAGACTTTCTGAAATATTTGAGTCTTTCAAAAAATTACGCAAAGAAGTTCGGGCGAAGGTTTATCAAGCCAAGCGTTCTTACTATACTGAAAGACTAAAGAGGAATCTAAATTCAAGCACACTCTGGAAAAACTTAATAAATATAGGTATTGGTTGCAAACGAGATCCAACCCCAGTTGATATTGATCCCGATGAATTAAATAATGAAATAACTGATTTCATTCGTGGAAATCAATCCGGCTTTCGCAAGAATCGCAGTTGCACTACAGCTCTTTTGAAAGTAACAGATGATATTCGTATTGCAATTTATAATGACTTTGTTAAATTCCTAACCTCATTAGACTTCTCCAAAGCCTTTGATATGGTAAACCACAGCTTACTCCTCCAAAAGCTAAAGAAACTTTCTGGCTTTACAATTTCTGCACACAACTTTATTAAATCTTATTTGTTTAGGTTCAAAACGAAAAATCCAATTTTCTTTGTACTTCAGTAGGAGTTCCGCAAGGATCAATTTTAAGTCCCCTTTTATTCTCAATTTTCATAAATGATCTTCCTCAAATCCTGAAACACACATCATTACAGATGTACGCTGATAATGATGTACAATTTTATATAAGTAGCGAAATTGGAATGCGAGAAGATACTGTGTATCGATTAAACGAGGATTTAAAACTAATCACCACTTGGGCGGAGAAAAAGTGTCTAAGACTCAATCCAACCAAGTCAAACTGTTTAGTGATCTACAAATCTGAGCTTGTTCTAAGTGGTTTTCTTTTAGTGTACATTGGCAAGAATCTTGGCATTTGGTTCAACAAAACTCTTACATGGAACGTACACATTCAATCGGTCGTTGGCAAAGTATACGGTTGTTTGAGAAATCTCTCAATGACAAAGGCCTTTACACCTTTAGCTAAAAGGTTGATGTTAGCGAAATCTTGCATTTTACCTATACTAACATATGGGTGCGAAATTTGTATAGCACATAACGCCGACTGCAAAAGAAAACTTGAAGTAGCATTCAACAATACAGCTCGTTATGTGTTTGATCTGAAGCGATATGAGCATGTTTCACCATACGTAAAAAAGATACTCGGATGTACCTTACATTGTTACCTTGAATTTTGTTCTTTAATTTTTCTAAATAAAATCATGAAAAGCAAACAACCCACGTATTTGTTTGAAAATATATCATCATCATCATCGGCTCGACAACCGGGTTCCGGTCATGGCCCCTTTCAACAAGTCACTCCACCTATCCCGACGCCATCCAGTTGCGAACCCCAAGTCTTTGGGCGTCCTGGTCTACGCCATCTCTCCAGCGCAAGCATGGTCTACCACGCTGTCGTCTACCATAGAATGTACCGCAAAGAACTTTCCGAGCAGGTTCCTCTTCGCTCATGCGAGCTAGGTGTCCTGCCCACCAGAGTCTACCGAGCTTAATTTTTGTCACGATATCTGCTTCAAGGTAGATTGCGTACAGTTCATGATTGTACCGTCTCCGGAATCGTCCTTCCTCACATATGGGGCCAACAATTCTCCTTAAGACTTTTCTCTCGAACGCAGCTAAGAGGTCGGAGTTCCTTTTGCTAAGCACCCAAGTCTCGGATCCATATGTGAGTACTGGCAGGACCATGGTCCTGAGATTTCTGGATTTGAAGAGCTTTGACAGACTATAGTAGGCTCTGTTGGATTTGAGAAGCCGCCCGCGTATTTCTTCTTCTATATTGTTATCGGCTGCTACTATTTGCCCAAGGTATTTAAAGGATTGCACCACTTGAAATTCGTGCTCCGCTACCTTGATTGTTCGACCAACTGTTCCTCTCGCATTCGACTCCACCAAGTACTTTGTTTTACCTTCTCTAATGTGCAGCCCCAGATTTTGTGCCGCCTGCTCGATCTGGAAGAAGGAATCGTGTACAGCTTGTTCGGTTCTTTCGATGATGTCTATGTCGTCTGTGTAAACCAGTAACTGGCTGGACCTGTTGACGATCGATGGTCCCTCTTGTTGCCGTACCAGAGTCACGAATTGCTTTCTTCAACGCCAGGTTGAAGAGGAGGCAGGCCAACCCGTCCCCTTGTCGGAGTCCATTAAAGATGTTGATTAGTCTGGATAGCAATCCGACTATTTTTACTTGGCTTGTTACGTTGGTCATGGTCAACCTACATAGTCGTGTCAATTTATTTGGTATGCCGAATTCTCTCATGGCTTTGCAAAGTTCTACCCTGGCTATGCTATCATAGGCGGCCTTAAAGTCTATAAAAAGATGGTATGTTGGGATGTTAAATTCTAGACATTTTTCCATCGCCTGCCTAAGGGTAAAGATCTGATCAGTTGTTGATTTGCCTGGAATGAAACCACACTGATATTGTCCGATGACGGTTTTAGCATATGGGGTTATTCGGTCTTGTAGGATAGAGGAGAGTATCTTATAGACGGTACTCAACAACATGATACCTCTATAATTGCTGCACGTTGTGACATCTCCCTTATTATGTATGGGACATATTATACCTTTTCGCCAGTCTTCTGGCATTTCTATGATACAGCCTCGCTTTATATGTCAAACCTCTGAACGTCAGTTTTTCGTTCAAACCACTCGCTATCCTTGAGGATCAGGAGGATGTGCTCCGACAAAAAATTTGATGAGATTTTATTCAAATATCTGACTAAAAATTAAAAATAATAATCTTTGAAAATAATTCTGTTATTGTTCTACGTGAAATTCTTTTTGTTTCATTCTAGTTCTTATTATATGCATTAAATTTTTAAATTTTAATTTAATTCAAATTTCTTTTTTTTTAATTTTTTCTCATGATAACTTTTACTAAGTTAATATTGATGCAATCTATTGTAAAAGATTTTAAATAATAAATAAATATCTAAATATCTAAAATATCTAAAATATTTCTTAAAGAAAAATTTGCACAGAAAATATTCTATGTAATCATTTTACCATTAAGTCCACATTACACATTCTAAATTTCAAGCTCATAACACCTTGTACAAGCACAAGAAATGAAAACTTGCATTCCAAAAATTCTTGGTGGTAAATTACTTGGAAATAGTTTCGGAATGTTAACATTACTTGCACACCAGAAGACCTTTCTTCGCCATGTAAAGGAGGCTATATTTTTTCACTAAAACGACTTCTATATCTCGCCTTGCAATTTATGGGTTCAATAAAACTTATTTACTCTAATGTTTAAAAAAAAAATCAAATTTATGTGACTTCAAGTTGAACTTAATTTCCATGTTTCAATATAGAAAGGCAAAGTCTCCTCTTCAAATATACATTGGTGCAACAAAGTTTAAGATAAATAAAATTCCATTTGCTTTTATGCTTAGAAAAATATTCCAAAACTTCAAAATAAATATCTCATCTTTCAAGAATTGTCGCTCCATTGTCTGAAAACTGGTAAAATTCTTAGAAATCAGGGTCTTGTCATCATATAATTTGAGAATCGTTTTGTTGAAAAAAAAAATCAAGTTAGATGATATCACTATATTTCTTGTAATCTTAGTAAACACTTGATTGATTTAAAGATCCGTTTAGGTACATTTTTCCCTGGTAATTTAATTTTATTTATTTTTCAAATTTGCATATTTAATGTCTTTGTTGGTTAAATCGGTGATTAATTACATTAACTTCATGCATACGTAAGATGTGTTTTATTTAATCATCTGTTCTTCTTTTTGTTTTATATTTTGAGCGCATTAAAGGGGGATCTTGATTACCCTTAAAAATGTTGAACAGAGTACAAGCGTTTAAGAAAGTTGAAGAGAATTTAAAAAGAGATATCGATGCACGTTGGTTTTGAAGGTCTAAATATCGTAATGGGAGGAATGCAACTGGCTATTTCATTAGAACACAGTTTTATACAAATTATGGTAAAATATTGAAAGACTAGAAACAGTGGGCCGCTGCTGTGCTTGAGATATTCAAACGTTTCAGCTATAGTTTCTAGCTACAGGTTTCTATCTAAGAGATTCAAGTGATTTATTGGAGCAACTGCCCAGATATGAGAATTGTACTCTATATTTGGACGAATATGGGCCTTATGGAATACAGCCAGATCAGAAGCGGTAAGAAATCTCTACCAACGTCGAAAGAAACCTAGACACTTGACAGCGTTTTTGGCAACGTCAAATATGTGGTCATTCCCCACAAGTTAGTCTGCGATGCACATATCGAGGAATGAAACTGTTCTTTTCCTCAATACAAGAGTTACTTTTGAAAAACGACATGGGGGTGGATGACGCCTTAACGACAGAAGACAGCATTGAATTTTTATATCATTAAAATCTACGCGGTTTACGGTTCCCCTATTTGACAATGTTATTCAGAACAGAATTGAATGAGCTTATCATACGCTGCCGTTCTAAATTCACATCCGAAGAACAATGACATGCATCTGAATACAAATGTGAGAAGCTGAGAGTATTGTTGTTAGCAAAACAATTGAATAGATTAGAAGTTTCAGATAATAGATCATTGATGAATATCAGAAAGAGAGTCGGAGATAAAACGGAGCCCTGTGGCATGCCATTATTTATTTTGTGAATAATAGACTTCAAACCATCCAATACAACTTGTATTGAACGGTTCGAAAGGTAGTTTCTAATCCAACGAAGAAGAAATGCATCAATACCAAATGCACACATTTTCGATATAAGAGCTTGATGTCAAGCTCTGTCAAATGCCTTTGAAATATCAAGTGCACTAATCTTATGTTCTCAAAAACAATGTTAACATTTGTTCCACTAAGATATGACTTCAGATCACCAGTGGACCTATTACTACGAAAGCCATACTGGCGGTCATTGAGAAGGTTTCGATCTTCGAGATATTTCTTGAGCTGATGGTTAATCAGTGATTCCATGACCTTAGAAAGAAGGGACGTAAGTGCAGTTGGAAGATAGTTAGACGGGGAAGAAGATTCGCCTTTTTTAGGAAAAGGCAGGACAAATGCTGTTTTCCAACCACTCGGAAAGAGACCAGTAGAGGAGGATAGATGGAGAAGCTTACGCAATTATTTCACCAGCCTTTAAAAATATTTCTTCAGAACAATGGGGGGGGGGATACTATTCATACCAGCGGATTTGAGTGTTAAAGAAGATTTGTACCATAAAATCGTTTATGCTCCTAAGACGGGCGTTGCAACCAAAGACGTACATTTTTTTTACAAATAACTACAAATTTATACTACCTTCGGGACATTGTAGTATTTTTTGCCTTAATTTAATTAATTTGCCTTAAATTAAAAACAAAATAAATTTGGTGCTGCAACAGCTCGGAGTGAACCAGGACCTAGTGACCTACAACTCTCAACCACTCCTGTGTGCGTGTTACCAGGAACGGAGGGGACCTACAATTTTCTGCCGATTCCGAACGGCTAATGAGCAGCACTTTCCACAAGAGATACTCTTGGAGGATCTGTCAATTCCTCGCAAGAGCAGTACACCCCCGAAAAAAGTTTCTTGCAGCGGCTGAGAATCGAACTCGAGACCTTCCGCATGACAGTCCAACGCACTAACAATTATGCCAAGGGGTACTACAATTTTTGGTCATGCAAAAATTTGGTTGTTTGAATATAATAATTGCAGGTTTTTCCAGCTTGTTTAAACTTATTCCGGTTTTACTCAGTAGGTTTGGCTTCATAAAATCGGAAACATACTTCTCTGGTTGTTAGTGAATTGGTTTTAATTTTTGTGCAGCAAAAAACCCCATTTATTTGTATTAATACAACCTAATGCCTTATCTTACTTAAATAAAGTTTTTATTTTATCTTAAAACTGAAAACATAAGATATTGGCATGAATTTGAAGGATTAAGAAGACGGAGTTTTAGGTTGGGTGATCAAGGTTGAAGTCGAAACAATTAGTAAAACGGGTATCACACAGGTGAACAGATAGTGCGGAGGAATGCAACTGGGTACTTCGAGTGAGGATTACTTGTGAAAGAAGTGCTAAACAAGGAACGATATGAAATATTCCGAAAGGTGTTTAAGATATGGGAATGATTCCATGATAGTTCAATTTCTTATTCTTCTGGATTCTATTCAATAAGTAAAGTAAGCAATTCATTTTAGTTTCTAATAAATCTGTGCATTTGAATTATGTTGTAAAGCTACTAATTTAGTTGAATTGTTTAAATCAAATTGACCTTATGTTCCACCAGTCTTTATTGCGTATTTCATACAGGAGCATTTTCTTGGTCAAACGAGCATCTGAATCTGAAGGAACTCAATAGATATAGTCTGCTTGGAGGTTAAAGCTGCAAATACACACGACACTTGTGTGCATACACCGGTGAAGCATTTCACAACATACGCCACACCGATTCGTGCACACTTCAGTTGTGCAAAAGGTTTTAAGACGGAAAGATCTTACCATGAGCGCCATTTTCACGCCCGCGCTGTGTTCAAACATTTAAAGGGTAAACATACTCCCTTGAGCGCGTGTAGATTATAAAAAAAAAAAATTATCAAATATTAAAATTCTGCACTTCTTAAGCGGCAAATACACACGACACTTGTGTGCACACCGGTGTCGGTGTACGGAAATGTGTCCCGTCTGTGGGCTGGTGCGCACACCGATTTTCGGTGTCCGACACCGTGTGGGTAAAATCAAAAGATTTTGATTTTTGGTGTCGGTGTCTCGATCGGTGTGATGTGTATTGCGATGTGCGCACACATTTGCTATTCAGTATTCACTATTAACTATTCAGTTGCAGCCGAATCGTTGTGCGGTAAAGCACGTCGAAAAATTTACTTGCGACTTATAGATTCTATAAGATAAGTTATGCATTCGGAAAAAAAATCGAACTCGAAATTTTGAAATTACGATTATAGCGAAGACTAAAAAAGTGGGTCTCGCAATTCTATCTATATGTTTGTTTGACTATAGTTTAAACGGCTGGGCTGATTTACTTTGAACTATGGTAGATATCATTTTTAATTTTCCCCCCACAGGTTTTTTTTTCTTTTTTCTTAAGACCATAAATAACGGTATCTACCTTTTATACGAATTTTTTTCGAAATTTTATAAATATTTGTTCTTCTCAAAAAATGTTCAACAGATTTAAAAACATTTTCCGAAAAATGGTTTTTTAGAGTACCCGCCATGGACCAATTTTTTTTATTTTTGATTTTACCAAAAACAGTACCACCGATTTTGATAATTTTTTTTTTGCTAAAGCCTAGTACTCACCTAGCGTGAAATGAAAAATAAATACGTTCCAAATTACACGCGAAAAATAAAATGAAAATAGAATAAACTTTTCCACGTGAATTTTTGATACTTACTTTGAATGAAAAAAAAATGACAATTATTTTTAAACTGATTCGTTCTTTCTGATTATAAATTTTCAATTTTTTGTTTTGAAACAAAATATTCAAACCAACTGACAAATGTCACAGTTTTCCACGTTGCCTTAAACTATTTCCTGATGGTTGTACATTGAGAAATGAAAATCATAGCGTGGAAAAAGTTGTGGAACATATTTGTTTTTCCAATCCACATTTTAGTACTCACCTCTCGTTGCGGATTTCATGCCAGTGAACCAGCAGTCGCTTTTATATGAAATTTTTATTTTCACTTGAACTGAGTACTAGGCTAGGCTTGAAAAGTATTGTTTATTCAAATTTTCAATATAATCTACAGGATGTGAGAAAAAAATGTATTTTACCTAAAAAAAAAGGTACCGAACGTAGAAATGTTAAAAAATGTTTTGAAAAATCGTATTTTTCTCGAAAACGGCGCCTAGAATTTTGATAACATTTTTTTCTTTCAATAAATTTTTATGATCTTTAATTAAATAAAAAAACATTTAAATTAAGATATATGTAACAGCTTGTACCTACCATAGAACCATTTTTGCAAATTTTGAATTAGGTACTTATTTATTATTATCGACATCATTAACGCGCCAACCTCATCGTCTAATGGACGACGCACGTCCATATCATTTATTTATGGTTAGATCTCTCCAGTATGAGATCTCTTGCACAACTAAAGTGTGCACGATTCGGTGTGCCGTGTGTGGTGGAATGGTACACCGGTGTTGCACACAAGTGTCGTGTGTATTTGCCGCTTTACAGCACAACGATATGGCTGCAACTGAATAGTAAACGGGTGCGCACATCCCCACACAAATCACACCGATCGAGACACCGACACCAAAAATCAAAAACTTTTGATTTTACTCACACGGTGTCTGTCACTGAAAATCGGTATGCTCACCAGCCCACACACGGCACACATTTCCGTACACCGACACCCGTGTGCACACAAGTGTCGTGTGTATTGGCCGCTTAAGTGTGCTGGTGAACAGTTTTGCAAGTCCCGCTTCTAAATAAATTGCGTAGTTAGGAGTTCCATTTGGCAGATTAAAAACTTTTGTATGCAATTTTTTTGGGAGTTTTTCCACTACTTCAAATTCATCCGTTTCCCAAACTTGTGCCGCATAGCAAAATGATGTTTAAACAACACATTCGAATATTTTGTGTTTAGCTAAAAAACAATTCATTTTGGCTTGAGAAAATATTCCTTCATGTCGGAAAGACTTCGCTTTTTCAATTAGATGATTTTTGAAATTCATCGTTGGGTTCAGTTAGACTCCTTAATAGTTGTAATTTTTAGTGATTTTAAGGCGATTACCATTGAAAAACCAACTGTATCTAACTGAACTGTGAAAAGATCTTGAGAATACCATGATTTTGGATATTTTTTGAAATTATTCCGCCCTAGCGAGGTATCCGTTCGGAGCAGAAAATTCTCCGATTTCATACGATTCGAAGGATTTTTGCTTCGAGGTATTCTTCACAACAGCTGTTCGGAATTTTTCTCCGACAGTTTTTTAACGCACCCGGCGAACTGCGTTGAAGTGCGATCAAGTGCTTTATTTGTGAAATTTCTGACAGCTTAATGCAATTGTTTTTCCGATTTCGTCCGACACAAATTCGTCGCGGAACAAAATTACGCCAACGCATTCGTGTATCTATTATTATTCTTCCCGATAGGATACCTCGATAGCAATTTGAACCTCCGATAAAGTATATGCATTGCGCACAATTTTCCGCTCCGAACGGATACCTCGCTAGGTCCGATTGTAAGTCCCCATGTGTTGCAGTATGTTGGCAACCGGTTTATCATTGCTGAAAATTTTCTGGGGCTCTGAAAGAATTACAAGATCATCCGCATTTTCAATAAAATTGAAGACAAGTTCGGTCTACACCTTCCCAAAGATATAAGTTGCACTCGAATTTTCTACGTAGGAACGCCTCTTTCCTTTTTAACATTGTTAGGGCTGTTTGGCCCACTCTGTTCAACATTATGTATCTATTTTATCTGAAAATCAATAACGAATAAATCGACGCTTAATTTCTAAACAATGTTTCGTTGACATCGATTAGCTCGTCTCTACTGAGTTCTAAAACCAGAAACATAAAAGTTCAACAAAAAAAAAGTCTTATAATTTCATACCCCCTTTCAATACTGCATTACTCCCTTAATTTTTACACCACTAACTCTGTATGTCAAAAATGCGAATAACGAAACGGACAAAAAAGAAATCAGGATCTCGTCTTGAATTAACTTAAATTCTTATTTAATGTCTATGCAATTTCAGATCTATTATCTAAATGCATTTAATTAAGGAACTAACAGTATTACTAAGCTTATTTCTATAAAAGCATTAAGTCAAATTCATGCATAAATATACTCCCTTAATGCATTTTAAAAACTCTCTTCATCTTATCGTAGGAAAAGTAGCCAGATTTGTATTCTGAAGGGTACATTCATCTTATGTATACTACTGGATGGTAGTTAAATATAAATCTCTCTTAATCCCTTAAGCCTTAATGTTATATGTTTACCCCTGCTCATATTGGTTTGTTGATTCAAGTTATTTCGAAAAGTTACTTACTTAGCATTAACAAGCCCCACAAAATTTATGTAAATTAAGTGTTCACTGACTCGCTACTCTGATTTACTTATACTCGTAAGAATCGTTTAAAATGTATGATTGAAAATGATTACAGCTAGAATTATGTATCTAACGAGTATTTAAGGAAGCTAGAAAACTTTTCGAAAACAATTTTTTAACAGCAACAACCGGGTAATGATTAGTGAGAGGTTGTGTTATAAAAGCTGTGGTCAATTGAAGGGTCTTAAAAAACGATTGTTGACAATTGACAAAAAATAAAATGCACGACTGGGTCGCACGAACTTACTCTCATGTAATAGACTAGGAATTTTAAAATGAATGTTATTAGAGATAACTGTTCATAAGAATAAATTTAATTTTTTAAACTCTTTTAGTATTAAAGCCTAGTACTCAGTTCAAGTGAAAATGTGGCGGCTTTTTCACTCGCATGAAATCCCCAACGAGAGGTGAGTACCAAAATGTGGATTGCAAAAACAATTATGTTCCACAACTTTTTCCACGCCAAATTTTCATTTCTCAATGTACAACCATCAGGAAAAAGTTTAATGCAGCGTGAAAAACTATGACATTTGTCAGTTAATTTAAATATTTTGTTTCAAAATAAAAAATTGAAAATTTATAAACAGAAATAAAGTATTGAAATGAAAGTATTCATTATTTCAGGTGAGTATCAAAAATTCACGTGGAAAAGTTTATTCTATTTTCATTTTTATTCTCCGCGTGTAATTTGGAACGTATTGATTTTTCGTTTCACGCTAGGTGAGTACTAGGCTTAAGATATAGAAACAGAATGCTATGCAAATATGAATGTATACAAGAACAAAAATTATGAGTCGTTGTAGTGGTTTCTTACAAAAATAAGCTTTTATATAATAAATTTTTAAGACAATATTAAGAAAAAATGTTGGTAATCTAACTCAAAGTTTTTATAACTGTTCGAATAAAAAATAAAATTACAAACAAAAAATTTTGAGCCGTTTTTGAAATATTGAAGTATCCGAAAAAAAAATAGATTTTTTTTTTTCAAAGTTCAAAAAAATATTTTTCTTAAAGTTTTGAAACGCAATGTTTTTTAAACTTATTCTTTATAAAAAAATTTAAATAAAATCCGTCATGCAAATATGTAATAAGAAATTCAGTCAGTAATATCTTTTTTCAATTTTTTTTTATTAAGTTATAGGTCGTAAGAATTAATCGAAAAAAAAAATATTTTAGCAAAATTCTCGGAACCGTTTTCGAGAAAAATACGATTTTTAAAAACCATTTTTGAATATTTTTATGGTGGGTACCTTTATTTTTAGGTAAACAATTTTTTTTACATATCTTGTAGATTATATTAGAAAACTTTTATTTATCAATTTAAAAAAAAAATCTATCTAGCATGGGGCTTTCGAAATGTTAAAAATGCTGGGGAGCCTTAACATAAAAAAATGATCAAAATCGGTCGTACCCTTTTTGAAAAAATCAAAAACAAAAAAAAAATGGTTCAAAGGGGATCGTAAAATTACCATTTTTTGGAAAAATGTTTTCAATTATTACCTAGCTTTAGCTAAATGGTTTTTTTTTAATCTGTGGAACAGTTTTGAGAAAAAAAAATATTTATAAATTTTCGAAAAAAAATCGTATGGCAGGTTATTTTTGGTCTTAAGAAAAAAACAAAAAAAACGTGTGGGGGAGAAATTAAAAAGCCATACCTACCAAGTTCGAAGAAAATCAGCCGAGACGTTTAGGCTGTAGGCGAACAGACAGACAGACAGAATTGCGAGACCCACTTGCTTAGTTTTCCCTATCATCGTAATGTCAACTTTGATCAAAATCTCGAGTTCTATTTTTTTTACCGATTGCATAACTTGCATTACAGCACCTATAAGTTGCAAGTAAAAACAACTTTAACATTTAGCGAACGACAAGCGATAGACCATCAAGAGTTGTGTTTTGTGTGTTTGTGATTTTTAAAGTGGTACGTGATTTTTGTGTTGTGTTTTCAAATGTTCGTGGGCCATTCTGTTAAATGCAGATCAGCAGTTTTGGAACTAGGTGAAACACAGGTTGTTGCGAATACTGATCTTTCAGAATTTTGGCCGCCTGGATATAATTTAATGCCATTATGTTACTTCTTAGAGCCTTCCTCAATACGGACATTGTTCTAATACGATTACTGTTTCATTTATAGGAGTCTAACTCTCTACAGGTATACAACTCTTAATGAATTTGCGCTATCTTATTCTATTTTCCGAATTGTTTTCTTGTATCCTCGTACTGAAGTCGTTATTGCGAAGGAAGAAATATTGAGATCTTTGCTGAGATGCACCACCTTATTCAGCTTGTAGATGAGCCCACTCAAATATCAGATGTTGCTATGAAAAATGCCCACACTCTCGACTTGTTTCTGACTTCTTACTCGATAAGCATACTAAAATGGTAAACTCGTTATTCGGCACTACTGACCAGTAAGAAAAATCATCCAATTTCCCATGGCCCGTCTATTCTGTTAAAGGGAAACATCCCACTAGGGACTAGGACCGTTTGGCAATACGAGAAAGACAACTTTGACGGTCTGAATAATTTTTTTCGAATCTTTCACTGGTCACTACGTTTCCTCGATAGTGACGCTGATGAGAGATCCTATCTGATCACAGAAGTAACTTTTCACTTGCGACTTATAGGTACTATAAGGCAAGTTATGGATTCGTAAAAAAAATCGAACTCGAGATTTTGATCAAAGTTGACATAAAGACGATAGCGAAGACTGGAAAAGTGGGTCTTGCAATTCTGTCTGTCTGTTCGACTAAAGCTAAACGGCTCGTCTGATTTCCTTCAAGCTTGATAGATATGCGTTTTAATTTTTTCCACCCGGATGTTTTTTCTTTTTTTTTTAAGACAAAAAATAACGGTACCTGCCATACGAATTTCTTTCGAAATTTTATAAATTTTTTTTTCTCAAAAATTTTAGACAGATTTTAAAAATAAAAATGCAAAAAAATTTCATTTAGTTAAAGCTAGATAATGGTTGAAAAAAAATTTCCGAAAAATGGTTATTGAGGGTACCCCCCATGGAACCATTTTTTTTGTTTTTGATTTTCTCAAAAACGGTTCAACCGATTTTGATCATTTTTTTTTTGCTAAAGCTCCCCAATAATATAAATAGAATTTTGTACTCAAATTTTCAAACAAAAATTGTTTGGATTTTTAAAAAAAAATATATTTTTTTTTTTTCAAAACCATGCTAGATTTTTTTTTAAAACTTGATAAATACGAGTTTCTCAATATAATCTATAAGATGTGAGAAAAAAAATTTATTTTACCTAAAAATTAAGGTACCTACCATACAAACGCTAAAAATTAAAAAAAAATGGTTTTCAAAAATTGTATTTTTCTCGAAAACGGCGCCTAGAATTTTGATAAAAATTTTTCTTTGAATTAATTTTTACGATCTTGATTTTAATAAAAAAAAATTGAAAGTAAGATATTACAGCTTGTACCTACCATAGAACTATTTTTTCGAATGTGAATCTTATTGAAATTTTTTATAAAGAAGCTTCTAAAAAGTCTTAAACACATTGCATTTCAAAAATTTAAAATAAATATTTTTTGAATTTTTGAAAAAAAATCTATTTTTTTCTTTTTTTTTGAAAATTCGATACCTCAGAAACGGCTCAATATTTTTTTTGTAAATTTAATTTTTATTCGAAAAATAATAAAAACTTTAAATTGGCGTACCAAAATTTTTTCTTGAAAACCTTTTAAAAAGTTTGTATATAAAAGCTTTTTTTAAAGAACCACTACAACGACTTATAATTTTTGTTCTTGCATAAATTTATATTTGCATAGCATTCTGTTTTTGTCTTAATTTTATCCTTATGAACAGTTTTCTCTAATAACATTCGTTTTTAAAATTCCTGATCTATTACATAGGAGCAAGTTCGTGCGATCCAGTCGTGCATTTTATTTTCTTGGCATGCGTGCTTTTATTTCTCACAGAATTAAGAGTATTCAAGCTAAAGAAAAGTCTTGGTTCAATTCAAGATGTAAAGAATCTATCAGGTTGAGAGAAGAAAGTTTCCGTTCTTACAAAGCTAACTTGAAAAGCATAAACAAGTCAGAAATTTCAATCAAAAATTTCTGGTCATTTGTTAAGAGAGTACAAAATTCAACTTCATATTCGGTTCCAAGGCTCATCTACAACGCCAACCACATAACTACTTCTTCAGATAAAGCAAATGTATTCGCAGCTCATTTTGCTACTAGCTCTACATTGGCTGACAGCAACATTGCTCCTCCTTTGCTTGGGAACGTAAATCATTTAATAGGGCAGGTATATTTTCGCACTCGTACAGTTGCAAGAGCCCTTAGAGATCTTGATATAAGCCCATCCGCCGGTCCTGATGGTATAACCTCGATTATTCTTGAGCGGTGTTCTTCATCGCTGGCAAAACTATTGTGTAGCTCCTATTGTTCTGGAATCTTCCCTAGAAGACGGAAAACAGCATTTATCCAGCATGTTGCTGTAAAAGGCAATTGCACTTACAGCACTCCTTTCCAAGGTCATGAAATCGCTGATAAATCATCAGCTCAAGATATATCTCGAAGATCGAAAGATTCTAATCTAAATCACTGGAAATTCGACTTTCGCAGCAATCGTCCCACTGGTGATCTGATGGCATATCTTCCGAAGAGTGGAACAGATCTTTACATTGTTTTGGCGGAAGTTGAAAATTGCGCTTGATATTTCTAAAGTATTTGAGAGTTTGAAACAAGGCTCTCTCATCGAAAATGTGTGCGTTTGGTATCAATGAAATCTTTATTCTTTGGATTAGAAATTATATGTTGTTGTTCCCCAGAATCTAGAACAGAGCGTTAAAACTGTCAGGAAACAATGCTATCATGGAATCAGTCCATGTCGTTCCTTGTTTTAGCACTTTTTCCACAAGCAATGCTCACTGGATGTAGCCAGTTGCATATGTCCCTTCAATTAGTTCACCCGTGGTAACCGCTTCGCTGGGAATGCTCATCAGTTGACTTGAAACTCGAGCCTAGTTTTGGTCGTGCCGTCAAATAGACAGATTAGGTTTTTAGTCGTACGACACGATTATGGAATAATTTACCTGGTACATTTGCAATTTGCAAACATTCAAGACCAATGTTCATCGAAACCTCCTTTCTACCCCCCAGAAATACACATTTTGTCATCCGGCTGAATAAGGACCCTTGCAGAAGACACGGTTTTTATCTTTAATATGCAAACAAGTCCAGGCATACCTCAAAAGTCACAAGATTCAGCCCAAAAATCACTCCTTGGCTGATCTCTAACCCAAACGACAAACCCCTATTGTTTGCTATTTAATTTCACTTCCCCATCATCCCCTTATTCTGATTTTATTTAAATTTTCTTGATTCCATCATTAAATTATTCAATTATTTTTTTTGTGAATAACGACTTGCTGGCAATGAAAAACGTGAGCCGTTTGCCAAAATTCGATGGACTTGAAAAACCGTTAATATAATTATAAATCTATTTATATCTTTTTTGATAATTTTCAAATATGGATTTTTTGCTTTTAACAATGCTTGCGGAAAAATATGAATTTTAATTACAAATAAATATTAGGGTGGCGACTTGCGCACGTAGGTCATCATACAATTCAAAATCTACCTTTACTTTTAATAATTTGTCAACTTGTGAGGGACCTAAGAGAGAGATCTCATGATATTCATAAGTTCTACTTAATTTTGACGAAGAATGCGAAGAAGTACCCGACATCTGACCATACAATACACATAGTAAGTCAGGCAATCAAAGGGGAATTCAGTTGTTCAGATGATGCGAGCTCATACCTTTGTAAGTGCACACTGTATTATGGAGAAAGATGGAAGAAATCAGATTTAAATGGCTTAAGTTATGCCTTCCACATTTGATTTATAAAAGGTGACCGGATGCATACCGCCGCCCGCCACCACCAGTCGGAGGGGGGAAAGTAATGTTTTCTCAATGAATAAAGCGAAAGGTAATAGGTATATAATACGCAAAGCCGTTCCGTTCAGTCAAGCTGATCGTACACACCATCAAGATGTGATGAAGAGTGTGAATTTGTCTTGGTGTTACCATACCTTCATACCTACAATAGATTCAATTCTAGAAAGATCAGAACGGAAACATTGATTGATTGTTTCAAAAAAGTGTGGATATTTTGTTTAACTTTGTGAGCGTAGGTGTCGTTCGAGATGAACAGGCAGACTTACTGCTTATAATAGGAAAAACGATACCCCTAATGGGGCCTCTGCCCCATAATTTTCAATGACTCTTCTACATTGTTCCGGCTGAATTTAGGCGATGGCCTGTGTTATGTTCACCTTAAGGGCATCGGTCGATTGTGGTTTACTCGCATTGATTGGGACTTTAGGAAACCCTAAAAGAAAAAGTTTAGCGGGGTCAAATCGCATCACCTTGGTGGCCAATTTACGTTACATCTGCTAGAAATAAGCTTACTTTTAAATCGTTCATGCAGAATTTCAATCCTGACGTCTAGTGTGACACGTAGCGCTGTCCAACTGGAACCACATATCGTCTTGGTGCACATGGTTCCATTTAGGCTGTGAGAAATTCTTTATGATCGCTCTGTAGAGGTCATCATTGACGGTGACCGCTTCACAAACGTCCTTTCGAAAAAGTATCCATGACATCACCCGGCCTAAAATCCACACCAAATGGTAACTTTTTGGGGATGCATTGTCAACTGGTGAACCTCGGTGGGCAAGTTTGCTTGTTAACACAGCCATTTTTCCAAAAATACGCCTCATAGCTAAAGATAAAGGCGAACAATCGGCCTTATCTATTGCCATGAACTTTAGTTGGATCTTGTACGGGAGTTTGGCCAAGTCCCGATGAAAAATTCGCCAAGTTTAAGTCTGCGAAAGGCCGAGTTCCTGTGCACAACGAGGAATCAACTGCTTCAGGTTCAGCTGCACACTTTCACGGACCACGGCCACTTTCCCTTAATTGATTACCGAACCGATTGCTCAAATTTGGTCACCAAACGTTGAAAAGTCAACGTTAATTGTAAAATGAGCGCAACGCGCGCAGCGTTTACACTAACGAGCAAATATTTTGATAATAAAGTTTTATCATTTGGACGTTGTGTCCAATCATGGAACTTGCCATAGTGATCAGTTACTGAATAATAAACAACAGATTTAACAGATGTCACCAAAACAATATGACCGGAAAAATCTATCCGCGCCAATTGAAGTGATTAATTCGTGCAGAAAACACTGGGGCGTCACCAAATAGAAGGGAGTGAAGTATAATCTCTGAAAGTACTCCATATATACTTAAGTTTCACAAGGAAGCAAGTCTTGATGATGAGCTGTAGTATGACCGATCTCACTCAGCTCTAGACGGGGACAAAAAATTTAAAGGTCGCCACGCACTTAAAATCCCAAAAAATAATACATTCAATTATAATGGAGAATCACGGTCCACAAATAACATCCCACTTCGTTTCACCAAAAATGTTGTTTAGGAGTAAAGTCTGCTAAGAAGCACGCGAGAGGTCTTTTGCGTGAGGATATTAGAACGTTTTCAAGAGACCTACTCAAGACTCGCCTATTACCTATCCTCATGTGTTGTAGAAATGCAACAGGGTTTTGGAAGACTAACACAAAATCTAAAAGGCAACTCGGAGCATCAATTGGCATAGAGGAATTACTGGACCATTTCAAAAAGTTGATCATTTTTCCTCAACCCTTCAATTTTCAAATCAATTAGTATTGAGTGAACTCTGAAACAACAAATCTTCGAGGTCAAATGGTATAACGTAGAGGTTTGTAAATTTTGCGCAGAATTTTACATAAAAACCCTTACAAATTTCTTAAACCTATTCAGTTTGCGTCCCAAAATATTTTAAAATAGCATTAATTTATCCAATCTCCAAAAAAAAAGTGCCAAACAGACAATGTAAACTAAAGAGGAATGTCGCTTTTAAAGTTTTGAATAAAAAATTTCTCAAAACTGTGTTGTAAATGGTTTTACGATTGGATTTACTGAGTGAGGCTGTTTTTCCAAAAAAAAAAAAAAAAAAAAAAACTCTACTTTCGACCACGTTTATTCGCTTAACAACATAGCTGACATATTTATAGGATCTAGAAAGAAGCTTTACACATTCTTCAACAGACACAATAGATAAGGAACTGTCAAATACGGAAATTTCGACAGTTTGTGAATATTCTCGAAATCTTAAAAAAAAAAAAAAACTTTTGCAGTCTTCTTTTCAAGCGAAATACCCGAGAATCAGGTTGAAATAGGACTAAGGCAAGGTTGTAGTTTGAGTCCTCTGCTTTTCACAATATTTATAGATGACAGAAAAGAGGTCATACAAGATGAAGCGAGAGTTTCAACTGATCTTTTATTTAAAGACTCTATTTTCACCGATGATAAGCTGCTGCTAGAAAAGTCCTCGCGAACACTCCAATCAATGATAAACATAACCTAAACAAATCAAAAGTGGATATATGCAGAAAGGAAGGACTATTTATGTAAGACTAAATGCGCTAAATACAACTAGGTAGATTTTAATGATGAGTAACGTCACTAGAGTTTGGAACCATAAATAAATAATTTAAGGGAGTACAGCAACTTCAGATGAGCTCTAAAGTTAGCAAAAATAGTACGGAAAATCAATTGTTGATGCTAGAGACGGGTTGGTGCTCCTTCGACTCACTTGGGTCTTTCAGAGAAGAACCTTTAATATTAATGTTTTTTTTTTCTCGTTATCTTATAATTTCTTCAATAGTGAAATAGTCAATTGCGTGCCTCCCCTTAAACAATTCAAATGTAGTACTCGCGCTCTAAGGAATGACCATCAATTTGCTCTGGAGCCCAATTAACTCTCAAGCCCAATTTTAGACAAAATTTTAAGTACCGAGATTCTTTCTTTAGCCGGACTATAATACACTAATTTTACTCTAATTTTCATACTTTCACCTAAAGGCTTTCACTTTAACCCCACAATGAAGGGATGTGGTCAGCCTACCTAGTTTGAGACATTAGACCGCGCCTATACAAATATGGAATGTTCTACCACGAAAACATCGAAAATATAGTTTTTTTTTTAAACTTTGCCCGCTTGTGGCTGAAAAAGTTTGTACCCGATTCATACAACTAATATATCGCTGGAAATAGAAAAACTATATTTCAAAACACGTGTAACCATAATTTAGTTTAATTACAATTTCTGCAAAAAAAAAAGGCCAATACGATTTCTGCATGTCTCGAAAACGCTTCTTTGAGAAAAATTGGTTGCCATTTTAGTCTTAAGTGAACTCAAATTAGTCTAGAAAAAATAATTGTGTGCGATGTTCTTCAAAGCGTGAATTTTCAATGGGAACAAATTATAAGGAATAGAGATGTACGGTCAAAATATGTTCAGCTTGTATTTTTCGACATCTCCGGTTAAATTATATGAAGTTAGTGGCCAAAAAAGATGAAGAGTTTATTCTCAAATGGTCCTTATTTTTCAATTCTTTTAATTTCTTTTGTCCGCAACCCTAAATATGATCAATGTTGGGACAAAAGAAATTCAAACATTTCAAAAATAAGCACCACTTTAGCAGAGCATATTCGATGGTTGAAGAATCCTCATTTAAGCAGGTTACATTTCCAACTGGGTCAAGGGTCAACTTATTAATAAATCGTAGAAAGTAACGAGGACTTTACCTTTACATCATTTGTAACATCGCAACATAATCCCATCTATTCATAATACATACGAGCACATTCAATCAAATATAATTTCCTGCAATTAAAATGGGGTTGTAACTGAACGCTTGGACAAGTATTCATAAATTTGGCATTCATACCACTTGAGTGACTTGAGTCCTTGAAATATTTTCCCTAAAACTAATTTAACAATGATTAATTATTGTTCTGGACACATAATACTCTCATACATATACAGTGATGTGCCGTAAATTTTTTGCTGTTGGTTTCTGGAACACATAGAATTGTTTTTTTTTTTTTAATTTCTTAAATTAGGAGCGATTTTTGTTTTTTTTTTTTTTTTTGAAAAAATTGAATAGCCAAGTAAGTAAATTTTAACACGCAAACAACGAAAAAACTGAAAATGAATACCATTCAGTAACCACAGTGAACATAGGGGGTATGGAAATTGTTGAAATGCTGAGAGTTTAGATGGCGCTTAATTCAATAGTGGAAAAGTGTATAATCTGACGTATGAGGTACTGATCTTGAAGTTGAATGTCATTAAATGAATTTATATTATAATAGCCGTGTTTTTTTGGTAAAGTTATCCGTAGTACAGTAGGATTTTATATGAAAAACAAATACAACATCCGCAGTAGGATCACTCCCGATACTCGAATAAACGTCAAATCTCTATCCGCAGCAGGATTTCACTTCTCCTTTTATCGGCAGTTGTTGTATTTGTTATTCATATAAAATCCTACTGTACTACGGATAACTTTTCCAAAAAAACACGGCTAATGATCATCAATTTTTAAACGAAAGAGTGGATATGAAAGTGAGCAAAAGCGTTTTGTTTGCCTTGCTGTTAATGAGTTTCATTTAAACACGCCTATTAAAAGAGTATTCGTCTTTTTAACTTTGTCTCGATGTATTTCTCATCTGAAGCAAAATAGATCTATTTTTCTATATGATTCACTCGTGCTTAAGGATTTATTGAGACCCTTATAATATTAAGCATAGCACGAGCGATGGGAAAAATTAGGGAGGGAGAGAAAGGAGGTGTATATGAAACAGTCGTTTTGAAAATTTACAAATTAAAATAGCACGTAAAACCAGTGACGGGTAAATTATTTCATAATCGTGTTGTTCGACTAATAAATCTCTATATCGGCTTTTCCAATAGGGACTTGACAATTTTGAATTTAATTTGTGAACGCACCCTTTCACTAATCATCGAACTGTCATGGTAAAGTACACGAACGAGCAACGTCTGTAAATTATAAAAATTTTCTACTGAAATTCGGAGTCGGTGACCGCAACTTTAAAAACGTTAACTCCAATTTTCGGTAGTTATTCTCTCAAGCAATAACAAGTTTAGTGCAAAAATTCTACATGCTCGTTTTCTACATACTCGTCTACATATTCGTTGTGTGATGTTGCCGTGTCAGTGAGACAATGGGTTGGTCGAAGTGTCGAAAATATCGCTGCCGTTCAGGCGTCCGTAGCAAATGATCCAAATCAGTCAATTCAACGGCGTTCTCAAGAATTGGACATCGATCGCTCAGACCACATTATGGCGTATTTTGGGTAAGGATCTTGGTTTACACCCATACAAGATCAAGCTTACTCAAGAATTGAAGCCGATGTACCATTTGAAGCGACGTACGTTCTACGATTGGGCTCTGGAGAAGATGCGCCAAGATGATGAATTTCATCGCAAAATCATCTTCAGTGACGAAGTTCATTTTTGGCCCAATGGGTTCGTCAATAAGCAAAATATGCGTTATTGGTCGGGTGAAAATCCACATTTGTTTCATGAATCACGACTTCATGCACAAAAAATAACGGCTTTATTGGGCCATTAGTTTTTCGTCGACGAAAACGAACGTCACGTTACTGTGAATGGCCAGCATTATCGCACCATGATTCCCGAATATTTTTGGCCCAAATTGGAAGATATGGACTTGAACGGCATGCATGTGGTTTCAACAGGATGGTGCCACAAGCCACACAGCACACCTTACAATCGATTTAGATTGAAGACTAAGTTTGATGAGCGTGTTATCTCAAGAAATGGGCCAGTCGATTGGCCACCTCGAACGCGAAATAGCGGCCGTTTCGGCCGAAATGTGTGGCCAAGTCATCGAAAATTGGGTTCAACGAATGGACTGCTGCAAACGTGCCCGCGGTGGCCATATGAATGAAGTCGAGTTCCATTCATAAATTTTTTGATTGTACTTCAAGCTGATAATAAAATTTTTGAAATATCTCAAATTGGTTTGCGTTTTATTTAAAAAAAAAAAAAGTTGTCGTCCTTATTGGAAAACCCTTTATAAGAAAAAGCCGTGAAACATTCCGACGGCGCGGTGTTCAAGAGATGGGCAAGATTGCATGATAGTTCTGTTTCCAATCTGGTTTGAACTCTATCCAATAAAAGGAGAAACGTTTTTGGTGCACCTGCCCAAAGATGCAAGTTAAACTCGAGTTTTGGACTTATAAAGGCCTTATCGAACTTACATCGATTAAGAAATCCTAAACATTTAGCAGGGTTTTTGGATGTCTCATTCCTGTAGTCATTCCAACGAAGAACGTCGTTAACACCCATACCAAGTAGTAAGTACTGACAGCTTTTTGGCTTCTTCGATGGAAGTGCCATTCAAGAACAATGACATAGGGCTACATTAAGCTTCAACGACAATAGACAGTAGTGAGTTTTGGAGCATTAAACTCCACACGATTGTGTATACCAATTCTTCTTTCGAAGGAGATGGATGTGAATTTGAGAACAAGTATGAGAAGATAAGGTTAGAGTTGTCGGTAAAACAATGAAGTGGATTAGAAGTTTTAGACAAGAGGTCATTTTTAAATATGAGGAAGAGAGTCGGAGACAAAACGGAGCCCTGGGGAACACCAGAATTTATTTTGTAAGAAACAAAATGTATTGAACTATCCATAAGAATATTTCTAATCCAAAGAATAAGGGTTTCATTTATGCCAAATGCACGTATTTTCGACAAGAGAGCCAAGTATCAACTCAAGTGTCAAATGCCTTAGAAGTAATAATCTCACTTTTTCCAAAACAATGTGAAGATCTGTTCCACTCTTTGGTGAGATAATCCATCAGATCAGCAGTGGAATGATAGCTGCGAAAGATTTTGAAGAAATTGTGGTAAACTTTTATTGCAACCATTTTTATCGCTCACAAATTTTGTAATCGATTAAGACATAGCTTACAAATGACCTAGAGACTTGAAATTGGCGGTAAAATTCAAGAAGCGGATGACAACATGTCTGTTAAAAGTTAAAATTCATCGAAAGCCAAGGGTTTTTTTCAATTGGCGCAGGTAGATTTTGGCTGCTTGTGGCGGTCATGTTGTTTCGGGAAAATGGCAGGTTACACGATTGCACCACACGCCGCAATGATAAAACATAAAAATCAATGTTCGTTAATGAAAGCATTGCGCACGTTGCGCCCATATTAAGGAAGACTTGGTGGCCTTTCACAGTCAACTCTTCAACGTTTGTTGATCAAATTTGAAAATAATTAATCAGCAAACGTTCGTATCTCAAGGGAACGAAAGATCGGCCGAGAAAATCGCCGCGGTCCAGAAAGTGTACAACAGAACCCGAGGCAGTTGATTCCTTGCCGCGCACAAGAACTCGGCCTGTTGCAGATTTCAACTTGGCGAATTTTGCATCGGGACTTGGGCCAACACCCATACAATATCAAATTGAACCAGGAGCACAAGGTGCATGACCATAGACAACTTTGTTGGCTAACTGGGCGTTTGAAATAGGACCACAATTTTCGCTGAAAAATTATCTTAACCGAGGAAGCACATTTCGGATGAATGACACCAACACGCACCAGGGTCACCAGGTGAAAATGCATTCTCAAAAAGTTACCGTTTTGTGTGAATTTAGGTCTGGCTGCGTCATTCGCAGTTTCGTAGTTTTTCGAAAACGACTTTGGTACGGCTGTCACCTTCAATGGCGATCGCTTTACAGAACCATGATGCCCAATTCCGTAAGACCCAAATTGAATTATATGGACCGAGATGACATGTGATTTAAGCAGGACTGTGCTACTCGTCACACATTGGACGCCACGATTGACATTCCGCATTAACGATTTGAAAGCGGAGGTGACGTAAATTAGCAAAAATTCTATCTACACAAAAACGTAAAACAATTTTCAACTTAGTTAAAACTAAATCTGAATTGAGTTTTGAAAGTTGCGAAATACATTTTTCCGATTTTGTTAAAAATCATCTCAAAGATAGAAGTTTTGAAAACTGACTTGGCATGAACCAAATTCTTCAATAAGGCGAATGAGTAAATGGTTTGGCAAGAAAGTTTTGCACACCTCTGTAAATAATGTATACAATGGAATCTTCTTTCTACGAACTAATTTTACGCTTGATGGCAATCACATAAATTGGACGGATTTGTTCAAATACTCGTAGAACCTATTTTTCGTAATTAATTACTGCTTTGCGTATTTGCGTAAATAAATAGCAAACGTTCTCGTGCCTCGTGTTGCAAATTCAACACACAATACCAACTGGCGAAGCATCAGAATAAAGTACTGTGCTTCTTCATTTCGTGTATCCGTTGTCATTCATCATTTCTGTCGAATACCTTCTACGTTCTACTCGTATATGTCATGGGATTAAAAGATTGAAGGACATGTTCTGTTCAGCCTTCTCCTGTTGACTGATGAGCTATCAATCTGAGAAGAAAAATGTCCTTTGTTCAGAATATTTGTGAAGATATTTAATGTTAAGTAATGAAAAGGGGACTTCTGTGTACATTCTGTTCATCTTTAAATAAGAGTGGCACGAGAATGGGGCCTGTGAAAGTACAAGAGTGAATTATTTGAAAACAGCTGGTGTTTAATTGTAATCGTATTCGTTCCTGATGTGAAAGGGTAAAAAGGAAGTTATTCATTTGCTTCCTCTATGTATAAGAAGTTGATAATCCCAACAGATTACTCTGCATGATAGGCTTAACTTTTCTTTACATTCTTTACCTAAGCACCATCATTATTCAGCCTTTAGTGGCTGTTTAGATTATATAGTTATATAATTTTGAGCCAAGTTAAATGAAAGATTTATGTTTAAAGAGATTTGATAAAGAGATTAGCTATAGCCATAGAGTTAGAATTTATTACTACTTACGAGTAATGGGGTCAAGTTGGGGATTGATGACTCGTTGTTTTTTTTTTGATTGTGGGTATTGGAATTCTATACTTTTCTCGTGAAAATATTGATAATAGTGAAAGCGACAGTATACAAAAATAAGGTGTTTTAGGGAAAAACTTTTTTTAATTAGTACAAAAATAACAAAAAATTAGAACATGTTCATATCAATAAAGGTGTATTCTAAGAATAAAATCATTTCTACAGTATTGCTCTATCTCCAATTTTGACATCATACGAGTATTTCTGGGATTTAAGAAGAGGCCTACTTCGGTCTACCCTGACCCATGTAATCGAAAATCACTGTTAATACGAATGGTAGAGGCTTCTTTAGGACTCTACTTTAAGAAGGCATACAAGTCTTTAAAACTACATTTAAAGTTGATAACTGGTTTAGATATCCAATTTCGAAGCCTGTTTATTTTTTCTTAGCTACAATTTTTGACTTTGAGGTCAATTTTCTCTAGACGAATTCATACTTAATATAAAGTTGTGCTATTCTTCTTTAAAGAACGTAATAATATGAAAAAAATAAAAGGCACGATCCAGTCGTGCTCTTATGTAAAAGTATTTTGCAATTTAAAATACATTTTATAAATATAAGATTGCCCTCTGATTTCCGGAAAAGTATGAATTTATGCAAACAAAGTTTAAAAATCGATTTATTATTAAAGTAATTTTTTATATAACAATTTTGTTTATAAATTTTCACGAACAAAATTTGGGATGTCAATTTTAAGTATTTAGTAGTATTATAGATTTTAGGAAATAATTTCAAAAAATAATCATTCACACGTTTTAAAGATATTGATTTTTTAGAAAAACCCAAATAAATTTTTTTTTTTAATATTTTTATATACAATATTATTTTAAAGTTAAGGGGGCTCCTGCTGAAAATATTTTTCATTAAAATCGTTAGATTCGTTAATGGGAAAGTCGAAAATCAAAAAAATAGTTCTATGACAGGTACCGTTAATAACATTTTGCCCCAAAATTTCGTTTGATGAAAATGTAGTCCATGTCTATAATATCAATCAAATTTTTTTATTTTATCAAAATCGTTAGAGCCGTTTTCGAGATAAATAAGATTTTGCATTACGGGTGTATGGGGGTAACCATTAGTTTTGGAGCTGAAAAAATTTTTAATTTCCCCTCTAGGGAATCACCGAAGACCCTTAACAACCGAGACTGAAGAACATAGGTCTAGTGGTTTGGGTTGTAGGGAGAGGTACAGACATACAGACACACTGAAACATGTTTTTTGTGTACTTAATTTTCCTTAAAATTTGTTAAAAAAAAATTTGATAAGCAAATTTTTAGTATTTAATGAAATACATTTTAAAACTTAATTTAAAAATTTAATTGTGCATCCGTTTTTAAGATGAAATTTCAAAAAAAAAATTGTTATTTTTTTAAAAAATTCAATTTTATATTTTTATATTTTTTTAAATACAACGTAGCTCCTCTATAAAAATTTTGGTTGAAATCGTTAGAGCCGTTGACGAGAAAATCGAAAATAAAAAAAAAAAACGATTCTATGACAGGTACCGTTTGTAAAATTTTGCCCCCAATTTTTTTTTCACCAGAATGCAGTTCATGTCCATTATATCACACCTATTTTTTTTTTATCAAAATCGTTAGAGCCGTTTTCGAGATAAATAAGATTTGGAGCTGAAAAAAAAATTTCAATGCCCTATTTAGACGATCATTTCAGTTTTAGTTTCATTTGAGGTATCAGTTAAGCTTTCAATTAAACAGATGTCTAAATGCAAAAACTGAAGGGCTAAACTGAAATTAAAACCGAAACTGATGAATTCCCATAAGTTGTCAGTTCAGTTATCAGTTAAACTGTGTAAAATCGTTTCAGTTCAGTTATCAGCTGAGTCATCATTTCCATTGCAGTTGGCGCTGAATGAACATATTCGAGTTCCTGTTTTTTTTTAATATGTTGAAACGGAGTGATAATTATGGTCGATTTGATTGAAAGTTATTTATTGCATTAGGCTTTCGAATGCTCACAAGTAAAATGAAAGCTCAACTGATCACCGGACTGACTATAGACGTCATTATATTTTTTAACTGAACTGATAACTGAATTCACAACCGATCGTATAAAATGGGCTAAATAGGCCCTTCAAACTACACCCAGGCTGATTTCCCCAAACCACGATTACCCAGAACTATTGGAGGACATTCCCCTGATTCAACTAGCTTCTTTACTACTCCTAACTCTGTAAAACAAACAGAAAACAGAGGTATGAACTTCACTTATCTGAAAAGTAGTTGTTTGACGCAAATTTGTGTCTCAAACTTTTGTAGTTTGTTATGAATTAGATCAAACGACAAATTGTAGTTCCACAATTGGCCTTCTATGCTCGATTTAATATCTTCAACAAGAGAACAATCAAATACGGTATTTTGTCTGCAGCGTTAAATAACTTGTACTTTGCAGAGGTCCATATTTTTTGTTAAGAGTTTAAAAGTTTTCTATATACATATGTAGTTTGTTAATTCTTCTTTTTTCCTCCCAAATTCAATTTAAAAAAGAGTCCAAAATAGAAGTACAATCTTTATGGTAGAATTTTAGGTCAACGGCCAAGGCTTTGATGAAAGCATCGCTTCCCATAGATCAGCGAAATCAAGCATCATTGTGCGTGGTTAGTACTTGGATGAGGGAACGTTCAATACCAACCGTGACATGTATTTCTTCTGTTGTTCTTTCTTTCCGTTTGTCTACTCTCTGTTGCAATGTCTAAGCCGATGGTCTTAGTTGCCAGTGCTTTCAGTATCTCTACTTCATAGATTTATCTACCGAGTACTGTAATATGTAATGTAGAATTTAAGAGAATAAAAAAAAAATATAAAAATGTTACAGAACTCAAGATGCAACCTTGTGGGACTCTTGTGGAAGGGTTAAAAAGAGTAGAGTTTGCTGTTGTAGAAATTTCCGGTGGTATAAGTTTTGAATGCATCTTAATTAAATTTAGTGAAAAGTCCAGCGGTATAATATAAGTATGACTACCCTTAAAATATTTAAGCAGAGTAGGAGCGTTTAAGAAAGTTGGAGAGGATTTAAAAGGAGATACCGATGCAAATTGGTTTTTAATGTCTGAAGATCGCAAAAGGATTAAGTTATTGAGCCGGGTAAAACATCTCACATTCGTGTAGTAGGGGGGCTAAAGAAAGAATCTCCGAATTTTACAGTGCGTTCGAAGTTGGGCTCAAATTTAAGCTGACGGGCACTCCCTGAAGAGCGAATATTACTCATGAATTGTTTAAATCGTTGAATGCAACTGGCTGTTGCACTAAAAATAATTGTAAAATAATGATAGACGAGAGATTCAATAGTTTCTGTTATAGTTCTATCATTTATCATTTTTAAAACCTTTTTTTTGGATTATAATATCTGAATTCTATTTAGCCTTTGGACGAATATAGACCTTATACATAAAAGCCAAATCAGAAGGGTTGAAAAATATCTTGCATCGTGAAGGAAGCCTAAACACTTTGGAGTTTTTTTTGTGATGTGATGTGAATATCGACAAAGCTGTTAGATTTCTTGAATGCAAATGCTGCTCATGAAAAGCGGCATGGGGATGTGTTATGCTTTAACAGTATTGAGTTTTTAGAGCATTAAGCACTTGCTGTATTAAATCCACACCCGAAGAATAGGGACATGCATCTAAAAACGAGATGCTGAGAGTCGGCAAAATACTTTAGTGAATTAGATGTTTTAGACAAAAGATGGAGCCCTATGGCATATCAGCCTTTATTCTATGAATTTCACACTAAAAACAGTCTAATACAATTTGTATTGAGTGGTTCGAAAGGTAGTTTCTAATTCAACGAAGAAGAGATTCATCAATACCAAATATACGCATTTTCGATTAGAGAGCTTAATGCCAAACTCATTCAAATGCATTTAAAAATATCAAATGTAATAATTTTATTTATTCCAAAACTATTTAACGATTTGGGCCACTATTTGTTGAAATAAACCATCAGATATTCAGTTGACATATTTCTAAGATTGCCATACTGGCGGTCAATGAGAAGCTTTCGTTCTTCAAGACATTTCTTGAGCTGATAATTTATGAGTGTTTCCATCTTGTTAATTAATTCTTGAAACGTACTTTTCAAAACAAATATCTGATCGGTTGTTGAATAACCAATACGAAAACCAGCTTGAAAAACATTAAGATCCTCTCCATTTTGAATCCAATGCATATAAGCCTTTCGCACATAATATAAGAAAACATTTTTCGACAGGACGATTAGTCATACGGCGAGCCATTTAGCATGAATTACGTCAGTCAATCAACCAACGATGAAAAAGTTGCTCGTGATATGTTTGCGTCTTATTTCTAATTTAACTATGTTTTTGATCCTCTTCCAATGACATAAAGAATTACAGGTGTTGGTGAAGCTGTCATTAATTTGGGTAATCTTACCTTGCCAGTTGATCAAGTTTTGCTTTAGATTAATGTCAAATTTTAGGATATCAGCCGACAATTTTTGATCAGGTTTTCTTAAAATGTGTTCTTGCAGTCTTGCAGTTCAACTCATAAGACTCTTTAATTTATCTCTTTTTATCGATGACTTTTTGAAAGAAAATGGAAAGTATAAAAGGTCAGTCCAATATATAAACCTGGCTCCAAACATGAGGTTATTAATTACAGACCCATTTCAAAACTGAAATTAATACCGAAAGCTTTTGAAGCGGTTGTCACAAATTGGATTTATGAGGTGATCAGCATGGTTTCGTAAGTGGTAGATCAACACTGACAAATTTAGCTTTGTTCGCAAATGTTTGCATCAAAGGTATCGAACGTGGTAACCAGGTTGATACAGTTTATACTGATTTCTCTAAAGGTTTTGAGCTTAACAACATATTCTGCTGAGGAAATGGAATTACTTAGACTTTTGGGTTTACATTGGTTTGAAATTTATTTGTCTGGATGTAAATAAAATGTAAAAATTGGAACAGTTTTATCTGGAGAGATTCTTAACCATTCAGGTGTCCCACAGGGGAGCCATCTTGAGCCTCTATTTTTCACATTATTTACTAATTATTTTCTATCTAGAATTCGTTATTCTAGTTGTTTACTATTTGCTGATAACCTAAGGTTTCATAGCTCTATGCAATCTGAGCTGGACTATCATCGTGATTTCAAAGTGATATGGATGGAGTCTTAGCATGGTGTTATGTCAATCGTTTGTTCTTGAAGATCGTTTAGAACTATAAATTATATTTACCGCATTAATAACACTGGTCTGCAACGAAATCCTCCTTTAAATAAAAATATGATTAATATGAAGAGCTTAACATGCTAAATCTAGATCTGCTTACTATTGTTTGCTATCACGTATATCTTTTTTAAAATTTTTGTTCTTAAATACTCGTATCTCGAAATTCTGTGTGAGTCATTCTTGCACTAACGCTAATTTATTCAGTCTGTATCTGTATCATATTTTTCCACACAAAAACGACTTGGGTTGATAGAAAGAGAGAGAACGATATCGACTGATGGTATTTTCACACTAATGCATACGCTTGCGCAGTTCTCGCTGTGACTCCGTGGCGCATATTTCGATTTAAAGTTGTAAAGTGATTGTTACTGATTTTAACCTAGTATTTCGGTAAGTTTTATATTATATTGATACATGTAACGAAAATTTATGTGTAATTTCAACTAAAGAGCAAAAAATCTCAACGGAACACATTGCCTAGTCTGGTTAAAATCGCTTATGAGCGTTATTTTGGGATTTCGGTCGACGCGACGATAGAGACAAAAATATGCTGCAACAGTTGTTAAGAGTTTGGCTCAAAGGAAGTCATAAAACCATGCCATTCTCAACGCCCATGATTTGACAAAGGGAACATTCCGAACATTCCATCTGCACAAAAACCAGTACCTCGAAGCAGTAATACTGCACTTCCAGTCCGTATTAACAGCGACAGAACGACTGATGATGAAAATACCTATAAGCAAGTTAGTCAATCGAGTACCTTTTCTGTTTCTTCAATTTTATCCACAGACTCATCTTCTTATTCAATCTGATTTAAATGATCTCGTTCGGGATTTGGGACTCTCAAAAACGAAGGCTCAATTTCTCAGGTCAAGATAAAAACAATGGAATTTGTTAAATGAAAATACGAGGGTCTCGTATTTTCGTAATCGACAAGAATACTTTATGAGTTACTTCACCAAAGAAGATGATTTGGTATTTTGTAATGATGCTAAAGGACTTCTACAAAAATTGGGTTTTCCCGAAGGCTCATCCAAAATCAGTTTAAGGCTGTGTTACTTCACAATGGCAATCAATATCCTTCTGTTCCTCTAGCAGATGCAACAAATATGAAAGAAAAATATTGCAATATGAAGCTGTTGGAAAAAATTAAATATTTACGGTACAATTGGAACATTTGCGCTGATCTAAAAGTTGTAGCAATTTTAACAGGACTGCAAGGAGGATATACCAAATTTTGTAGTTCCTTATGTGAGTGGGATAGTCGCGCAAGCAGTAAACATTATGTAATTAAATAAAATGCACGACTGGGTCGCACGAACTTGCTCCTATGTAATCGACTGGGAATTTTAAAAACTGTTCATAAGGAAAAAATTAATTTTTAAATTCTTTTAGTAGGAACAGAATGCTATGCAAATATGAATTTATGCAAGAACAAAAATTATAAGTCCTTGTAGTGGTTTCTTTAAAAAAAGCTTTTATATACAAACTTTTTAAAAGCTTATTAAGAAAAAATTTTGGTACGCTAATTTAAAGTTTTTATTATTGTTCGAATAAAAATTAAATTTACGAAAAGAAATATTGACCCGCTTCGGAGATACCGAATTTTCAAAAAAAAGAAAAAAAAATAGATTTTTTTTTTCAAAAATTAAAAAAAATATTTATTTTAAAGTTTTGAAATGCAATATGTTTTAGACTTTTTAGAAGCTTCTCTATAAAAATTTTCATTAAGATCCGCTATGTGGATAATGAGAAATTCAAAATTCGAAAAAATGGTTCTATGGTAGGTACAAGCTGTAATATCTTAATTTCAATTTTTTTTTTAAATTAAATATCGTAAAAATTAATTCAAAGAAAAAAAATGTTATCAAAATTCTAGGTGCCGTTTTCAAGAAAAATACGATTTATGAAAACCATTTTTTTTTAATTTTTTAGCATTTGTATGGTAGGTACCTTTATTTTTAGGTAAAATAAAAAAATTGTTTTCACATTTTGTAGATTATATTGAGAAACTTTTATTTATCAAGTTTAAAAAAAAATCTAGCATGGGACTTTTGAAATATTGAGTTTTGAAAAAAAAAATTTTGAAGTTTTTTTTAAAAATCCAAAAAAATTGTTTTTGAAAATTTGAGTACACAATTCTACTTATGTTTTTGGGGAGCTTTAGCAAAAAAAAACTGATCAAAATCCGTTGAACCGTTTTTGAGAAAATCAAAAACAATAAAAATGGTTCCATTGGGGGTACCCCCAATAACCATTTTTCGGAAAAATTTTTTCAACCAATACCTAGATTTAATTAAATGAAATTTTTCTGTATCTTTATTTTTCAAATCTGTTGAACAGTTTTTGAGAAAAAAAAATGTTTATAAAATTTCGAAAAAAATTCGTATGGGGGGTACCGTTATTTTTGGTCTTAAAAAAAAAAAGAAAAAAACCTGTGGGGGGAAAAAATTAAAAATGATATCTATCAAGTTTAAAGAAAATCGGCAGAGTCGTTTAGCCTGTAGTCGAACAGACAGACAGACATACAGACAGACAGACAGACAGACAGAATTGCGAGACCCACTTTTTTAGTCTTCGCTATTATCGTAATGTCAACTTTGATCAAAATCTCGAGTTCGATTTTTTTTACGAATGCATAACTTGCCTTATAGTACCTATAAGTCGCAAGTTAAAATGGCCACGAAGAGCAACTTTGACGCCTGAAGTTAAAAATGTAAATGAAGAACCTTTAGTTCAACGTGAAAAAAAATGTTTTTACCACCACTCCATATAAAGATGAATTTAATGAAACATTTTTGTCAAAGCCATGAATAAGGATGGAGAAGGCTTCCAATACCTCAAAACAAAATTTCCTCGAATCAGCGACGCGAAATTGAAAGAAAGTATCTTTGTAGGTCCCCAAATACGAGAGCTCATGAAAGAATCAAATTTTGAAATTAAGCTGACTGAACCTGAAAAAAGGGCATGGATCGCTTTCGTAGCAGTGTGTCATAATTTTCTTGGAAACAAGAAAAGTGAAAACTACAAGGGAATCATCTAAGAACTTCTGCTTTCTTATAAAGCTTAACATAAAGCAACATGTCACTTAAAATTCATTTTTTAGATTCTCACTTAGATTTCTTTCCCGAAAATCTTGGAGCGGTATCTGATGAACACGGTGAAAGATTTCATCAGGATATATCACACATTGAGAGGCGCTACAGCGGAAAATGGTCGGAAGCAATGCTTGCGGATTTTTGTTGGTCGATTCGTCGCGAAACTCCATTAGAAAATATAAAAAGAAAAAAAAAACTACTAAGTAAAATAATATAAACAATATGCAACTACACTCCCTTATAATTTTTAATGTTCTTAGTCTGATTATATGTAACGATTATTGATTTTTCGAACAAAAAATGATTTTCTTAAAAATTTCCTCACAAAAAATATATATGTACGTGATACAAATTTTTTAAAACCCAGTTTCTGTAGAGAAGTATCGCATCTATAATAATCGTGCACAATAATGAGAAGAAGAACAAGATTTTTTTTTGCAGACCAGTGTAATCCGCTGCTTGAATAAGTGTTCAGTTTAAAAGATCTTGGAATTATATTCGATTACATAATTTCGAAAACCAACAAATTCCGGTGTTTCATAATGAGGAACTCCAAACACTTATCTGACCCTTGCACGGTTAAGCTTTTGGTTATATACGAGTATCTAGTACGATCAATCCTTGAGTAGTCTTGTTTAAATGGTGTCCATTGTATAGAGTGAGAATAGAAGCAATTCATCAAGGTTTGCGTTGCGTAAAATTAATTGGGTTGATAATATCTTGCCATCGTATAGTGACAGAGGTCTTTTGTAGATTTGGAGTCTCTTGAAGCTGTCCTATTCTCTCTCTTTTCTCTTAGGTGAAAGTTAGTCAAACTCCAGTATTTATTTAGAATATTTTCGAATAAGGTTAATTACCTATATGATAAGTTTAAAATCCAATATTCATACAAACGCTTGTTTAAATGCGAAGCTCTGTTTAACCCAGAGAATTTTTCCTACGCAAAAGTATCATCCCCCAAGTTTTCAAATATACTTGCATACAAGTTCCTGATGGCAGGGGTACATATTTCATAATAACGTTAAAGTCAAATTAACCTTCTATTCACATAATGATGTGACGTGAACATAAAAAACCAGTCCTTACTCAAAAGTTTTCAAAACAATTTTGTTGACAGCTACCAGAAAGTTCACAAGTCGATATTATGTTCCGTATGGGCGGGACGGTTTTCAATTTCAATTTCCATTTACGGGTAGCATTTTAGGTTTTCCTTTATTTTTTTCTTCTTTCAAATAGATATGTAAACATGGTTAAATATTCAAGACAATTCCATCAGTGCCCACATAAATTTTATCTGAAAACTTGTCTTAAACGTCTGATTCCGCCGGCAGTTAGTGATTGTGGGTCGAACATGTTTCACTTAATTTACATACAAACTAAGTAATTAATACAAGCGCCAGAGTAGCGATGTGTTGGAGCTAATTAAGCGTGTGGAAGATTGACGTTGCGCCTGACAGGTGCAGCAAGCTACGAGTGTAAAGGTTATAAGGTTGCAATCCAGAGTTCAAAAAGAACAATTTTGTGAGAAGTGAGTGGGTTTACTTTCAAGTTTAATTTATCACTACTTGCCGCAAGGAGTTGCAAGTTTTTTAATGGAGTCAGAAAAAAGCGTTTTAAATGCGCATGAATAGATAATATTTAGGAGGGGGGTGGAGGCTAACAAAACGTCTGCTTTTGCCATGATAAAACCGAAAACTCCATTAACTTTGCTTCCCCAAGGGATTGGATTTAAATGAATAGATAATAGGTATTGAGGGTGGCAAACGATTTGAAAGGGTTGTTGCACAGTTAAAAAAAAAAACAACAAAAACTCTCCACAAGCTTTGTTGATCATTTCGGTTAAGTACTGCCGAGGGTGAAAACAGCGACGAAACATTATCAGAAGGAACAATTACGATGAGAATAACAAAGTTTTGAAGGGACGTTTTGGTCATTGCTTCGATGTTATCCTTTGGAAAGTTCTTCTTTTTTTTTTGCTCTACTTAGTTCTTTGTAATCGCCAAAGTATAAAGTTATTTTTTTTTACTTGACGCGTTGACTGCATCTGCACATTGAAGGTAAAACCGTTTCCCTTTATTGCGAAATAGTGAACCAAAAGTTATGCCAACAAAATAACTTATTTTTATTTCCTTAAGCAGTCCATAAATATCTATCAGGGCCATGACTACGATTATGTTTAAAGCCTTATAGAAAACTCTGCACACGATAAATATAGAATTATTTTTGTGTAGACTCAAATTAGGTCTTCTCATTTGCCACATCAATGCTTAGAGCTTGTTGTCTTAAATTGACAAGTTTCGTTATACAAGGTGGCGAAAAATTAATCATCCAATTTTGGTTTTATTACTTTTTTACTAAATAAATAAAATGCACGACTGGGTCGCACGAACTTGCTCCTATGGAAAAGACTTAGAGTTTCAAAAATGAATGTTATTAGAGAAACTGTTCATAAGCATAAAATTCATTTTTTAAATGAATAAAAAAAACTTCTTTAGTAGTTAAAGGTAAGAATAGGAGGCCATGTGATTCAAGCAAATATAGATTTATGCAAGAACAAAAATTATAAGTCTTTGTAGTGTTTCTTAAAAAATAAGGTTTTATATAAGAAAATTTTAAAAAAAATTTAAGAAAAAATGTTGGTACACCAATTTGAATAAAAATTAAATTAACAAAAAAAGTATTGAGCCGTTTTCGAGATATTGAATTTTCAAAAAACAAAAAATTGATTTTTTTTTTAAATCCAAAAAAATATTTTTCTTAAAGTTTTGAAATGCTATATTTTTTAAACTTTTTAGAAGCTTCCCTCTACGAAATTTCATTAAAATCCGTTGTGCTAATAATGAGAAATTCAAAATTTTAAAAAATCGTTCTATGGTAGGTACAGTCGGTAATATCTTGTTTTCAAAATTTTTTAAATTAAATTACAGATATTAAAAAATAATAAAAAGAAAAAAATTTAAGCAAAATTCTCGGAACCGTTTTCGAGAAAAATACGATTTTCGAAAACCATTTTTTAACATTTGTATGGAGGGTACCGTTATTTTTAGGTACAATGAATTTATTTTGCTCATATATTGTAGATTATTTTTCCAAACTTTTATTTATCAAGTTTTGAAAAAATTTTCGGAAAATTTGAATACACAATAATATTCAAACTGCTGGGAAACTTTAGCATAAAAAAAATGATCAAAATTGGTGGTAACATTTTTGAGAAAATCAAAAACAAAAAAAATGGTCCCAAGGAAGGTACCAAAACTACTCATTTTTTGGAATTTTTTTTTCAACCATTACCTAGGTTTAACTAAATTAAATTTTTTGATTTTTTTTTTAAATCGTTGCAACAGTTTTTGAGAAAAAAAAATATTTATAAAATTTCGAAAAAAAATTGTATGGCAGGTACCGTTATTTTTGGTCATAAAAAATCAAATTAAAAAACATCCGGGGTAAAAAATCAAAACAGATATCTACCAAGTTTGAAGAAAATCGGCTGAGCCGTTTAGCTGTAATCGAACAGACAGAGAGACAGACAGACAGACAGAAGTGCCAGACCCACTTTTTTTGTCTTCGCTATCATCGTAATGTCAACTTTGATCAAAATCTCGAGTTCGATTTTTTTTACGAATGCATAACTTGCCTTATAGTACCTATAAGTCGCAGGTAAAAAGGGCCCGTTTTATCGCATTTTCCATGACTTTCCGCTAGATTTCCGGTGATAACTGTTCGCATTCATGTCAAATATTCTCCTTAAGGGCTGTAATTGTCTAAGGCTTGTTGGCATATCTAAGCCCGCGAACTAGTCTCAAAGAAAGAAGTAGGGATGGTTGAATCTGGCGATCATGCTGGCCATGTAAAATTGCCAAAATGGAAGATTACGTTACCAAAAAACGCTTCCTTCACAATATCCGGCTCGTGCTGAGTGTGCGGTTGCACCGTCTTGTAAGAACCATATCTTCACCTGTAGCGCTGTAGCGTTCATCAGCATTAACTGATGCCCTGTTTGCACTTTGTACAGGAACATGTTTAAGTCCTTTACTAAAATTTGCTGTAGGATTCGTCTGGTGATGTCCATTTATTTCTCAAGACAAGATATGATTTCCCTAACACAAGAGTTCAGTTTTGATCATACCAACCGTGAGATCGAATTACGTGATTTTCAAAACAACAACATTAACTTTCAACTTTTGGAAGAAGATGTTCGACGAACTAATTGGGAAAGTATCTACTATTTACCCACAGGTACAGTTCCTTACAAACAAAATAAGTACTCTGTTCAAAACGTTTGTGTCCCTTAGAACTAAAATCTAAAAACCAATAAATATACTGTGTTTTACTCACGATATACATATGCTTACTAATGAGTAAACGTTATGAAGCTTATAATGTCTGGAAGCGTTACAGCTTCATCCGGCGGACGTATTGTGTAATTCGTAATAAAGTAGTTTCGGAGATACGCTTGGTTAACACCCAAATGTACTCAGCTTAATAGATCTTCAGGTTGTCGACAGTTATGGAATTCTTTACGCAACATAGACATACTCGTAGTTAAGTCAGGAACCCAACGATTGTCGGATATTGATGCATATACTTTGAACAAAATATTTGTCTCCTCACAACTATTGTCAGCTACGTTCAACATTTCATATTGGTTTTGGTTTTTAAGCGGTCGACAGCTCTGATGTAGTTTTAGTAGTTTTAGTTTTAGTTTTATTGACTTCAAAAGTTAATACAAAATATATTTTTCTTAATTGTAAGATGACATAAGCCTCTGATGATTTTGGCCGAATGCCGTCTGACATTTATGCAAACTGACATTTATGTTATAATTTATACATACATAAGAAAAAACTAATATATTCATTTTTTTTTGTTCATAATATATTCTTGATCATTTTTGAAAACATTAAAAACATTAAAAATTTTCCTCAACTATATTGGTTCTGTAACGAAGACCGATCAATGAGTACACATAAAGAACGTCCCAGCCTCTTTCTCCATTCAAAATGTTGATCATTTCCTCTAAGCTAAGAATTTTTACCTCAAAACAGCGATTTCGGAACTCTTTGAGAATTGGGCACACACCCAGGAAATGGAATACATCTTCGCGTTCTTTACGGTTGCATAGATCGCAAATAAATGGCAGATCTGGTCGATGAGGAATGTAGTTTAACCCGATGAGTTCACCTCTTACTTTAAATAACAAGCTTATTTGTTGAACAGTGTTTTTAGTTAAAAAATAGGTCTTGTGGTTCAAGAAGTGGTTCACTTTACTGAAGTACGCTCTGTAAATGGACGCTTTAGCTTCGCTCTCAAATTTTTCATACATCATATTTCCAACTTTTTTCAGCAAATCATCAAATTTCACCTTAAGTAGATACATCGATATTTTCGTCGGCTGATATTGACAACGTAGATGAACATTCGATTGCCAGTTTCTTCCACTCTTTTACACACGTTCCTTCGGAATTGATAGCTTGTGTGAGTACTAGTCGCGGAATTCTTTCGTCGCTCATCGCCATATCTCTTGCCACGTAATTGAAATGTAATTTAAGTAGCTCGAAAGACTTTGTATTTAGCTATGTGAGAAACGCTATTTCTTAAAATGTAGCTTCTCCACACAGAACACATAGCACGCTTTGCTTCAGAAAATTTGGATTGCAGGTGCTTTCCTAGGTTCAAGTTAGAAGTAATCAAGACTCCCAGATACTTATACTCCTTTACAATTTCTATCGGTTCCTCCTCAAACGTCCACTTCTCCCTTCTGGAATATCTCCCACCACCGTTTCTGAAAATCATCATTTTGACTTAGAAAGATTTACCGCTAGATTCCATGTTTTGCATTATAGTTGTAGCCTATTTATAATTAGCTGCATCCCGTCTATAGTTTCAGCTAGAAACACTATATCGTCTGCGCACATTAGTCCTGGGATATTCTTTCCCCTTATAGCAATACCACCTTTCACCGAATCAGTTATGTCATTTAAACACATCCTTGCTTAACTCCCATTGACGTACCAAACTCATCCGAAAGAGATTTTGCATCTCGAACTCGTGCAACATTTTTTTCGTACATGGCTCTAATGATAGATATAACTTTAGTTGAGATTCCATATTTAAAAAGCTTGTAAAAAAGTGCTTCACGGGGAATTGAATCAAAATCTGCCCGAAAATACACAAAAAAAGCATAAAGTTTTTTCCTTTACTTTTATAAATGTCAGCAATATTTATTAATGAAAAAATCTGGTCAACTGTCGAGTAATTTTTCCTGAATCCAGCTTGAAATTCGTTTAAAATTTTCTCAGATTCAACCCACTCGCTGAGTCTATTATTCAATACTGAGCTAAGGAGCTTTGCTGCTGTATTTAAAATATAATAATTTGTTGGATCTTCAACATTACCTTTTGTATGTAGTGGAAGGATAATCGCTTTCGGAAACTCTCAGGGACGTCAGCGGTGTCGAACACACTGATGTATTCATTCCATAAAATCCCAAGCCATAGGACTAGACCAGACGATTGCTTTGCCGTTACTTTTATTTTTAACACCATTTTTATGACAAGTAAATTTCCTGATCCATGGAATATGGCAAAAGTGTTGCTGCTACCTAAAAAAAATAAAAATGCAAAAGGGAACAAATTCAGAACCATTTCAGCCCTTCGAATTTTATTAAAAGCATTCGAAAGGCATTTACAAGAACAAATAAGTACTTTTCTTGGGTGCAAATAATATGTTTACTTCGGAACAGTCAGATTTATTTTCGTGAAAAACACTGCTGCATCATAGCTCTATTAAATGTAACAGATGATATTAGACAGGCGCTTGATATGGATGAATTTACTTTTTTAATGTTATTTGATTTTTCAAACGCTTTTGACACAATCAACTATATATTATGGTATATAAACCTCTGCACGAAGTTTAAGCAGCAATTATTGCTTTTTTCCAAATCGAAAGCAAGCTGTCTAGTAGGTAATAACTTATCTGATTTTCTCCCCAAAGTTTCTGGCGTTTCTCAAGGTTCTGTACTGGACCCTCTTCTGTTTATATTTTTTACATAATAATGAACTCCCATATATTATTGAGAAGTTCTCTTGCCACATGTATTCAGACGTCGTTCAAGTGTATTTAATTGCTCAATGTTGCTTTGTTCCAGGAAAATTTATTATTTCAACAGTGATGATGCTGTCCATTTAGTTGTTTTCCTTGAAATATTATCAAGCATACCTTAGGGATTAAATTCTAGATATATGGTTTGCATTTTATTTAGAACTACTACATAGATCTTAATTCTATTACAATTAGTATTAAATAGGTTGAACTCTTATTTTAAAATGAAAATCATTTCAGAGGGCGTAGATCAACTACTAAAAACTTAGTTGATTTTGTCTCTGGTACTAATTATGTATATGCGTTATAGAATCCGGTTAGGAAGTCAATGTTATTAAATCACAACTGAGCTAAGCCTTTGATAAAATCTCACACTCTTTAATTATCTTTAAACTTAAAACACTTAGCTTTGCACCTTCCTTTGATTGAATGGATTCAGTCTTATTTGAGTAATAGCCAATACAAAGTCTTGTTAAGAGGTTCAGAATCGGACCCTATCATTGCAACATCTGGTGTTCCACAAGAAAGCCATCTTGGCCCTTTGATATTCACTCTAAGTGTCAATGATGTTGATTGCTTCATGCAGAACTCCTCAATTTCTGTTTATGCCGATGATACAAAAATTTACAGCTGCATTTCCTCTCCTTCTAATTCCAACCTTTTAATGCTGCTCACTCTCTTCGAATGGAATCTGTTCAACATTTATTCCTCCGATTTGCTCTTCGCCGTTTACCATGGTCCGATAGCGGATATACTCGTACGTCGCAAAGCTGCTGACATTGTATTTATTCATCAGATTTTAGCTGGTAATATTGACTATCCTGTCTCCTGTGCTTCTCCAAAAATTTTCATTGCACACGAACCCAAGAAATCTCAGATCAGTTTCACTCTTCGATGTAAACTTTGACCCTACTAATTATGGCAAAAATGAACCTTTTATCCCTATCCTAGGAAATACTAATAGAATGCTAAATTCCTTTGACTTCCACTCCTCAAAAAAGTCTCTCAAAATTTCTCTTTATTAACACTCTTAACCTTAAACAACTCATCCCAACTTCTTAGTTACAACTCGTCATATTTTTAAGTAGGTAATAACCCCCCTCAATTTAAGCCTATATTTAAGTTTTTTTATTGCTTGTATTGAGCTAAATAAACTCTACAACAACCACCACCTTCCCCGCTCTGGCTACGTGCCTGAAATCTATTCTCTTTATAGAAACATTCAAAAAGAGAATTGAATAAGACGCAACAAGTATTTTGGGCTTAGGGAAAAAAGTCTTTCAATAATTTTAATTCAAAGTTTAAAAATTGTTGCAACCAGGAACGGTTCCTCGCCGTGCAAGAACTCAGACCCTCGCAGACTTCAAATTGGTGAATTTTGAGTCGGGACTTAGGCATGCACCCATACAAGATCCAACTGACCCAGTGCTCAAAGTTCATGACCATAGACAACGCCGTGTTGTGTTTCCCGACTGTGATTCGGAGCGTTTGGAAGAGGACCCCAATTTTGGCTGAAACATCATCTTTTTTAAGTCACGGGGTTATAAATACCCTTGTAATGTTAAACACAATGCGAGCAATTAGGAAAGTAGGATAGGATTAAAAAGAAGGTTTTGAATGTCTGCACATTGCAATGAGTGGGAACTTTTGAGCCGGGTGAAGCATTCCAAATTCGTGGTGCGGCTAAAAAAAGAGTCTCTGTACTTGACAGTACGTCCGAAATGTTTATTTGGCGAAGAGGCGAATTTTTGAATGAATGGTTGTGTTAACAAGCAAAATTGCCATATAAGGGACGACACCAACCCTCGCAAGAGGTTACCAGCTGACAATACATCCTCAAAAAGTTACCGATTGGTCTTGGTTCTTGGCCAACGACGTTGGTGAGAAGGTCACCGTCAATAGCAAGCGCTACAGAACGATGGTAACCAATTTCTTATGGTCCCAATTGAACCATATGGACCTACACGACATGATTTGGTTCCAACAAGACGGCATTACGGTGTGGCGTCCATTAGGACGCTCACATTCAGCACGAACGATTTGAGTGTAAGGTTATCTCTCGCTATGGTGCTATAAAACTCAAGCAATTTGACCCTGCTTGACTTTTTCTTTTGAGGTTTTCTGAAGTATCAGATATATGCGAATAAACCACAATCAACCGATATCCTTAAGGTGAACATAACACAACCCATCGCTCAAAAGCAGCCGGATCTATCCGAAAATTGGACCATTCGGGTCCGTGCCACCATACGAAGCCTCGACAGGCATTTGAACGATGTGATATTCCATATATAATGGCATGAATAGGCCTTTCAAATAAATAAAGAATTTTGTTAATACCTCACACACAGCTAGTTTTACTCTATTTTAACATCTACCCGCCCTAATTCTTACAAAAAAAATAACACAAAGCGCAAAAAGTTAAACATTCACAAACATCCAAATTATTTACATTTAAAAACAAATAAAAAACACTAAAACTAACGCTAAATCTATGCAAAATTATTCCTTTGTATTTTATTGTTCCGGAAATCCCATTTGGGTGGCAGTAGGCATGGGTCATAAATTTGCTATCAAACACGACATTTAATATTCAAAACTTATTCAAAACTATGCAAAAGCCTTTTGTGTAGCGCACATTTGGAGCTATTCTATGGCCATCTGTATACACTTTGAGATGATCTATCGATATTCAATTTCATTTATTAAATTATGAAATTAATTTACTTGGAACAATATTCTTAATTCTAATCGAAATTCACTGAATAGAAACCACTTATGATAATTTTTGGAGCGTGGGCTGTGATTTATTGGAATATGGTTCACATAAAAATGCTTAAAATTCAAGGATTCAAATTATTGTAATGCAAGATTCTTAAAACTAGAAAATATGCAAATAGATAAAAGTATTTAATTAAATATTTAGTTTTGATTTTAAAAGTTTATAATAAATGTCGACGACGACGACGACGGATTATTTATCGTCATCTGTCAGAAATAAGTTGCGCATTTGGTAAGTGGTTGCCTATATATTAAAGAGCTGGAACCAAACTTTTTGTAGGGTTTTCGCGATATTGCAATTTAAAAATGGCAGAAATTATTTTTTTTTTTTTATAATCTACCCGCGCTCAAGGGATTAGATTACCCTTTAAATGTTTCAACACAGCGCGGGCGTGAAGTTAAGAAGAGAAAGAAGGATAGGAAAGATGTGTGGCACGATGTTCTGAGACTGAAGGTTGTTGTCTCAGATATATTATCTCCAGGGATGGCGGCTGAACTAAAGCGGAGAATGCCGTGTATAATTTCTATGTCGCTTATAATTCACATTAATTTATTCGTTTCATCCTTGTTGGGCATACTAGTTTAACTCAATTACATGTTGTTACTTTGTTAGTGTTATGCCTGAACAACATGTAATGAGTAAACCAGCAACCCATTGATGACAATTTTAGAAGGTTTTTTAATGGAATTAAAACGACATAGACGACGGCAGGGATCGAACCTGTGATCATGAGGTTCACTGGCGAGCACACATCCATCGCGCCACGGCCACGGCCACCCTGATATGAAGTAATTATTGGTCTCCAAAAAAAAAAAAAAAAAAAAAAAAATGTTTCTATAAACATCGGTAAATTTAGGTTTATACTGGTAATTTATTATTTGTGACTAGAAAAATGCCATTCGATGTACCTGGTGTAGCTAGAGCAGTCGCATTGCTCGTACGCTTGGTGTACCAAAAAACTACGATTGGGGATGCCATCAGACGATTTCGGGAAACTGGCTCATATACGAGGAGGCCAGCTCAAGGTCGTCATCGATACACTTCAGCTGGGGATGATCGCTTTGTCGTCAGCAACATACTTAGAAATCGGTTTTCCACCGCTACTGAAGCTCGTACACCTCTTTTTGAGGAATGTTAGTGGGAGAAAACGCACTATCAGAAGAAGGTTGGCTTTCCGACAATCGCATGCCCCCGAATTGCTCTTACAGCACCGTACAAGAAGACATCGTTTTGCGTGAGAATATCTTAACTGGACTGCAGAGGAATGGAGGGACGTCCTATTCTCAGACGAAAGCAGAATAGGTCTTTGAGGTCCATTTGGACGTCAGCGTGCCTATAGGCGAAAAAACGAAAGGTTTGCTCCATGCACGATAACCGAAACAGTGGGTTACCAAGGAGGTTCTATAATGGTTTATCAAGTATGAAGTTCGCACGAACCTTGTTGTGTTCGATAGAGGCAGTGTGAACGTTAAGATATATATACGTGGAAAACGTTTTGCAAGACAATGTGATGCCTTTCGCACCATTTTTTGGTGACAACTTTCGGTTAATTCATGACAACGTACGCCGCCATATCGCCAATTCTTTAACTAACTACCTAAATGAGGTCGGGACGGGATTGCAGTTTTGCCATGGCCCGCACGCAGTCCAGATCTCAACTCTATCGGGTATATTTGGGACAACCTCAAAAGACGTGTCCGAGCGAGAACACAAGCCCCTACCACTCTAGGAGAGCTTAAGAAAGTTGCAGTAGACGAGGGGCACAATGTCCCTCAGTCGGATATTCAGGACATCATTGACGGATTGTCTCGCGCAGATACTCATTATTAAAAATTTAGTTTTTCAATAATTTTACCACATTTTTAACAACAAATGATAATTTTTTCAGTATTTTTTTTCAAAAACTTGGTTTTTTGTGTTAATTCTTTAATTAACGTGGTTTTTTCTCAAACATTTTTTTTTTTGTTTTTTTTTCAAAATCTGTCAACGGCCTTGGCTTTGATGAAAGCATCGCTTCCCATTGATCAGCGAAATCAAGCATCATTGCGCGCGGTAAGTACTTGGATGGAGGACCGTTCAAATACCAACCATGTGCTGTTGACATGTGTTTCTTCTGTTGTTCTTTCTTTCTGTGTGTCTCTCACTGTTGTATTGTCTAAAGCCGATGGCCTCAGTTGCCAGTGTTTTTCAGTGTCTCTAATTCGTAGATTTATCTACAGAGTAGTGTAAAATGTAATGTACGAGTAATGTAATGTTTTTTCAAAGTTTGCTTTCAACATTGCTTACACTCAATGTTCTCTAAGCTTGACAGTTTCTTTAAATTTACAGAAATACGAAGTGATCGGTAAAATATGCCTATGGGTGCATAAATACCTCCGAAACCCCACGTAAAGGAATATTTTCGAAAAATTTTGAAAAGTTAAGTTTGATTTGGTTGCCAAAATAAAACACTGTATTGAATTATAATGCGTTGAGTTGGGCATTATTGATATTAAATATTGTTAAAAATACAGCGAACTAGTAAGGTTTCCTGAGAAAGATAAGGTTGAAGTAGCTTCCGGCGGAAAACCGACATGTTTAGACCAAATGTTTCTCCGCTGTGATACCACATGTATCTAGTATAGTTTAGTTGACTAGATCGATGTTAAAACTAAGTTTATTCATTTGAAATGGTATAGATACGATCAAAGCTAGAAAGATGGCATCTTCTCATTTTATACTGCCTTTTAAATTTGAATACAGCTTTAGGTTTTATTTTGTACATTCAAGTAGAACTTGCTCTTATATGTATAATAGACCTAAAATTTTCAAAATGAATGTTACCGGGGAAAAATTAATTCACCAGTTATCCGCTACAACTCAATGCGATACGAGTATCTTTTATCACTGGCACTGAGTTTGGATTTACGGATTGATTGATCATTTGATCAAATTTTCGGACTTAAACAGTTCAAAATAGACCAGTGCATTTACGTCCTTAATGATAATACTGAAGATATTGTGATGGTATATGTCGATGACATATTCGTTCTTTGGAGAAATGCTTCTCAAAGAAATAGATTGGTAGACCATCTCAAAGAAAATTTCAAGGATTTCATTTGGAATATGAGTACAAGAGGACATTATCCATCAATCAGAAGCAGTAAATTTTGAAGATGCTCAATCATTTTGGTATGAAGTCGTGCAATCCTGTTAGCACACCAATGGATTGTATTATAAAATTAAGTAAAGAGCAAAGTCCACCTAATTAATGAAAAAGAGAAGGAAGAAATGAATAAAGTACCTTATCAAGAACTTATAGGAAGTTTGTTATTCGCAGCGCAGCTAACACGTCCCGATATTTGTTATGCAGTGAACTTGTTAAGACGTTTTAACAGCAATCCAGGCATGGAACATTGGAAGGCTGCTAAAAGAATTTTAAGATATTTGAAAGCGACAATTGAACACAAACTTAAATATATGAAGTCAGAAGATTCAAACGATAAGGGTTATTACGATGCTGATTTTTCGAACGATCCAGATGAATGTAAATCAGTCACTGGATATTTATTTATAAGAGAAGGTGTAGCAATATCTTGGGGATCCAAGAAAGAATCTACGACAGCATTATCCACATGTGAAGCTGAGTACATGACAATGGGAACATCAGTTCAAGAAGCATTGTGGCTAAGAGGACTTGAAGAAATTTCTACTCTATTGCTATCATAAAACGAAACAAGTTGTTTATTTTGTTGGTCCAAAAGTTGGATATATTTCTTAAAGAAAAACCCACATCACAACAGAAGTCTTGGCCAAAATGAAGCTCCCTCCGTTCCTGCTATACACTCGTGGTCCTCGTCGTACGGTGCGCACAGGAGAGAATGTGACTGCTGTAGCCGAACATCAACTCGCTATCGCTCTCACATATGATCACAATGCATCTTTTATTCCTTCCAAAGAGTAGAGTAAGCGTACATCCTATTTATCGATTTAATTATAAACTATAAACATTGAAATGCCTTTCGATTTACTGACTTTTCTTTGTTCAAACTCAGCACAAGTTACTATTAAAATAGTAGATAAATATGTTTTCAATACATAACAATAGGCCGATGATTAACATCTCTGACGAAATGAAAACATACAGCTGAAAAACGTAAGCAATCCTATTGTCAGGAATTTTTTTTGTCTGTCGACAACTTAGCATTCGTTAGGTTTTCTTTGTCAAAGTCTGATAAGTTCATTTAGCATAAAGCCCTTTCTCCTTCTGAGGATTGCATCAAGAATATACTCGTATCTGATCTGCCTTCGCCTTCGCCTACGATACGAATATCGTATTTCTCTCCGATACACCCAGGACATAATGACATATCCTTTGAATAATAAACCATGTATCTCCATTAAAAATGACAAATCCATATTATGTATCATTGTACGTAGGTATAGGGTACATTTCACTTTTGCCGGCGCTTTCTCCTGATTGGTGAATTTAACTTTCAAAATTGTTCCATCAATTTTTTCAAATAATCATGTCTACGAGTATTACAGAATTCGCAGAATTTTACTCCCGGTGAGTTGACTTGATTCGCATCCGCTGTAAAAGTCAATTATGAAATTCGTCGGATGAACTACATTGTCGATTTCTAAAATTACCTTATCATTTATGAACTTTCGTATCGACACTGTCAGCAACAAACATTTATTCAATTGGCCTAGGCTGTGATAATAGTATCGTTTTCGATCAACGAAATCAAGCATCGTTGAGAGTGGTTAGTACGAAGATGGAGAACGGTTCAAAACCAACCGTGTGCTCTTTTTTTTTTTTTTTTTTTTAGATTTCTTGCTCTCTGGTTGCGTTGCTATTTGTGCGTTTTCTATTAAAATTTGTTAAACAAACACTTTACCATTCAGTATGATAAGCTTTTGACTTAAATTTTTGTACTCTCCATTGTTTATTTTCGTTTAATCAAAAATTCACTTCAGATTCGTCTCGAAATTGGTGCGAATGTAAAATGATAGAAATTGTATGGAGTGCGAATGGATTGCGAAATCTGTAATACCATATAAGTTGAACAAAATGTCAGTGGTGCAGGGATTGTTACCGACATTCGTTCAACTTTCATTCGTCGGATTCAGTAATAGCAAAAGTTTGAAAATGAATTGAAATTGTCACTTTAGCTCATTCGCCGAATTCGGTAATAGGGGTGAATATATTCTTCCTCAACTACAGCTTCGTGTTCTGTTTGACTTCGATTTCCATGATTTCCAAAATTGGATTGTAAAGAGTTCTTCACTTTTTTTTTATAAAATTTCTATCTTTTCACCAAAAAAAAACTTCGAATAAAGAATGTCATTAAATTGCCACTGAATGGGCTATTTGCCCTATGTACCTAGGGCCTAGCGTGAGAGTATTACACCTCCAGCCACCCTCTAAATTAATTGCAATCTCTCTGCTCAAGCTTCCATCTACTCATCTGTCTGTCTGCCGCCTCACAATATATAGCTTGCCTTTGCATCAATAAAATAGAAACCTACAAGGCTACAACTACAACTGCCAGAGCTGTTGCAGAAAAGCTGTTAAGCATTTGAATTATGTCAAATATCCTTTTGTTGTGTATGCGGGACCAGAGGCGTCTGGGCTGGGAATTGCATTATTATAGGTATGGGAAGCAATAACAAATATTCTTTATGGCACCTCATAGGTTTTCTTTCCAGTAGTGGCACTGGCAACATGAATCCCGGTCCATGTCCCTCGCCTCGGTGTCCAACTATCATCGACTCTATATGTGGTATCTTCATTACGAATGGTGGCAAACAGAAAGCAAGGGAGTAAGTTCCTTATCCATCCGTATCCCGTGTGTGGGTATCTAAGAAACGAGAATGACATTAAATGCAGTGGCTGGGATGGCGTAGCGGTGGTGGCGTTGGTGGTAATGGTGAGACGATAGTTAACCAGTCCACTTGGATTTTATTCACCAATTTAAGTATCGGCATTGGGTCATTGTGTGAATAAAAATGTGCACCATATTTTGTCGATATGGTTTTTATGGACGGTCCATGGCCTGCTCGTCAGTTCTGATAGCAACCCTGCATGGTATCCAATTAGTGACTGAAAAAGTAATTTATTGCGCCAATACCTTGCAAAGGGAAGACCTTCCAAGTTCAGACTGTCAAGCAAAGGGGACAAATTATAATCTTGGTCATAACGTCGCTGTGGGTTCTGACAAATTAATAGCTACTTACGGTGGGTACAAGTTGTACGGAATTAGTCACAACAATCCGATAAATGTCATTTGCGGATGGTAGTTGGGACACGAAATTAAATGAGCGTCTCGTTAATAACATTTTATCGTTTTCTTTCAAGGAGATAAATGTAATATACACAAAACCGCTACAGTACCCTGGACCTGGAGTTCGAGTTCCAGTTTTATCTCTTAATAAATGAAACAAGAAAATGTACACTTGCGTGAAATAAAATCAATAAAACCTGACAAAAATCAATGTTCATTGCATATTAGCGACTTTATTCATATTCTTCTTCTTATTTGATTCGAAATACATAATTTTAAATTGAATAATAAAGCTTCATATCCGGTGCTCATAAGCAACTTAAAAATTGATTAGCTTAACAAGGCAAGAGGAATCCATGTATTTTATATGAGAACGAGTCTAATTTTACCCTCGGTAAATCTTTGTACAGAGGAAGTTTTGGATTTTTAAATAAATTATACTAGATTTGTTAACCAAACCTAAAACTATGAAACACATTTTCGTTTTATAGTTTACATACACTCAAGGGATTAGACTACCCTTATAATGTTATGAAGTAACACAGTCCGTTTATGTGAAATGGAGAGGATTTAATGGGATATGTCGATGCACATTGGTCTAAAAAAGCTTGTATACATATTACAATGAGACGGAAAAACGAGACTCAAAGTATTCCGCATTATACGAGTAGTAATGCCGCTAAAGAATGATCTTCTATATTTGACAGTACGTAAGAAGTTAGACTCAAGGGTAAAGAGTATTGCGGCTGAATTGTTTGAGGGGTGGCAACTGGCTATTTCAATTGAACATTGTCGATAGAAAAATTGATGAAACGGTGAAAGAATGGAGACGTTACGACGGAGTTCAAGCAAAACAAACGTTTCCATATTGGATGTGTCTCCTATAAGTCGAGTAAGACCAACAGGTTCAAATGAGTTAAGGGGGACCTACCCAGACATAAGATTTATACTCAAGTCTTACACAGGTGTATGCCTCATTGATCATAGCCAGATCAGAAGAGGAAAACAATTTCTGCATCTTTAAGAAAACCTCAGCATTTCGCTGCGTTTTGAACTACGTCGAATATTTCATAAGAGATGGTCATGATGGTCATTAACACACATTCCGACTATGGAAAGCTTTACAGCTTCTTTGATGCAAGTGCCATTCAGGGATAATGGCATGGGTGGATTGTTTTTTTTTTTTGGCCGGCAGACAAGAGCTTTGGATTTTTGAAGCATTAAATTCCTCGCATTTGCTAGTACCCTATTGAATAGAATGTCAAAATAATAATCTTATGAGCTTATCATATACGCTGCCGTTTCAGTTCCACAGCCGAAGAACAGGGTTTATGAGTCTGGAAACTCATGAGGGTTCTGTCGTCAGCGAAACAATGAAGTGGATTAGAAGTTTCAGACAAAAGATCATTTATGAAGATAAGGAAGAGTATCGGAGACACAAGGGAGCCTTAGGGCACACCATCATTTTTTTCATGAAAATCAAATTTAAAATAGTCCAATACACCTTGTATTTAGTGGTCCTAAAGGTAATTTCTAATCCAGCGAAGAACAGGCCCTTCGATACCAAATGCAAGCGAAGGAACATTGTAAAAATTACGATAGTGAGAAGTATGGAAGAACGGACAAGACAGACTTTCCCCTTAGGGCTTAAAACATAGTTATGCAACGAGAAACAGATGTGCAACAATAAAGCTCCCAATTTATACTAGCGATCAGTTCAAGCCGAGCACATTTGAAATTAAGTCCAAACAACGAATTAATGTAGATGAGAAATAGAATATGGCCAATGACAGAGCCATATGGTACCCCTAATTTAACAAGATACGATCACTTCTACTTCACTTTTTGAGAGCTGTTTATCAGGTAAGACCTGAATTATTCTAACATGAAACCACGAAATCCAGCTTTTTCAAGCTTTTTTCAAAAGAATAACATGGTCAACCATATCAAATGCTTTGATTATGTCAATGAACAAACCAGCAGAACACTTTTTTTTTGTCAAGGTTTGACATTACTTCGCCAACGAATCTTAGAAGAGCCTCTTCAATTGATTTGACTTTTTGAAAAATAAATTAAGATGGATGAAAAAAATCGATACTTTTAAGATAACTCAGTATTCTATTTTTGACAAGCTTCTCAAAAATCTTTTCGTAACGGGAAGAAGAGACATTGGCCTGTAATTAGAAATACATATCAGTAGTGGAAACATTTTTTTTTTAAATAATGACAATTTAATGGCATACTATTTATCTAGGGTATATGTTAGAAATGCCATCAATCTCACATGAATTTGTATATTTAGAGTACCAAAAGTTTTCGGAACTTCAAAGGGTGTAAATGGCTTGAATACAAATCTGTTATAGATTAAAGGTTCAACGGAACAGACGGATATCAAACAGTTGCGACACAGAGATTGTTAAAAAAATTGTTGAAAGCTGATAGAAATATTAGTAAAATATTTGTTAAACTAATTAACAATGGCCAGTTTGTCTGGAAAGATTTTTTTACAATAGAAGATTTGGTCCGAATGCTTTTGACTGTGCTCTAGAAAACAACACGTACTACTTCGCGAATTAGAGGTTCATGTTTACCTTAAACATATTTTGACCAATTAATATGGTGACTAAATCTTTAATCATCATTGTACAAAAGTGTATCCTTCTTAAATCAAGCGTTTGAAAATCAAAGAGATGACATTTAACACGATACGATAATCGTTGGATATGCCTTTATTTTTTAAAGAGAAACAAAATTATATTTTCAACTTAACTTTTAGTCTTCAAGGTCAAATCAGCACTCAAAGAAGCTATTGGAGTGGTAGTTGCATTCCACCACTGTACTCGTATCATAGATTGAAGCTTTCAATAATCGCATTTGAAAACCAATCTTCTTCAATCTCATTCCCAGCAGAGTAATCAATTTTTAAATTCAAGAAACGAAAATGAAGTTCACAACAAAAAATAATACTCTTATAATTAAATTTACAAAAAGAAATTCATGTTTAATACTTTTCACGGCAATTTGTCCCCATTTCACACAAACTACTTGCCCAGGGCAAGAATTTTCAAAAAATCAAATTTCAAAATTTGATTGAGGATGAAATTTGGATCGTATGTTAGCATCACCATATGTCCGGTTCCTCCGATTTAATTATACCTAAACACGAATACGCGCAATCTGCGGTCATTCATATTTATTTATGAAGTCGACTCTTGAAGCTTTCAATAATCGCCCCGGGCTTCTGGGCATGTGTCGACCAGCAGCAAGAGTTTGTATAGCTTCGGTTGTATATCCAAATTAGTGCCACAATTTAATTTAAATAATTAACACTCTCCTTTGACTGCAATTAAAATTGAAATAATAAATTCCGCGTGAATCCCATTCACATCAATCCACCAAAAGAGCATCACGATTCACTTAAAGCACACTGAAAAGACCAGAGTCATCAGTCTATCTTTACAGACTGATGACTATGGTAAATGTAAAATATTTAAAATGCTATGTAAGGATGCTGTTCGGTTTCCACGAGACATCGTTTTCATAATACGAGTACTTGACAATGACAGCCATGCTGACATGCCCGAGGGCGTAGTCTTCGAAATCAGTGATCCTCCAGGGAATGATATGCCAAATTTATATTGTTTGCAACTTGTATAATAGAATCGATATGGCGTACTTTTAAAGAGTATATAATAAATCGAGGGAGGACAATGCTTTCGTTTTTTAAATGAAAGGGTGTGTTCGAGTTTAAATAATGATTTTAATTTAATATGTGAAATAAAAAAAAAAACAAAAATCACTCAAAAGTAATCCTTATTGCAAATATTATCATCCTCAGAAACATCATCAATACGAAAAAATGGAAATTTACTTTAAGTTGTTGTCACTGTGAAACAGGGTGGTTCTTTAAAATTTATTAATGGCGCAAGATTTTAGTTGAATTAGTACGAAGTTAAAGAGGGTTGAGTGTGATACTAGATTAAAAGATGATTTTGCAAATTGCATCATATAGTTTTTGACATTTTACTAAATTCAAAACCATCGAATGCCTATTTTGTGTTTGGTATCGTACTACTCGTAACTTCAACAAACGAGACTTTCGACATTTCTAAATGTCAAAAAAGGCTTAGTTGCTTCGTTTTTTTTTATACAAACTGTCATTGTTTTAGGTGAATAACATGCGGTCTCCACTAGGGATGAATCCAGAGCATGATTTATTATAGCAAATCTGACAGTTCTTCTGCTCTCTGCTTTATGCTTTGGTTATTGCGATTGCGATGCATTCATCGTTAGAGGAGATTTTTTATAAAAAAATAGCACGAAACTAATAGTTAAACAGTACCTATTTGTATATTATGACTTTTACCAAAGTCTGAGGTTTAGCTCGTCGGCTTACCGGGGTTCTATCCAAAAGTGTACAAGGTTTAAGTTTTACGACTTTTATTTACTACTTTTGATCCAAATCTGGTAAAATCCAAGCCGAAGCCAATGAATTCGCAGCCGGAGATGGTAAAATCGCAACCAAAGTTGGTAAAATCGCAGCCGAAGATGGTAAAATCGCAAGCAAAGTTGGCAAAATCGCAGCTGAAGCTGATGGATTTGCAGCCGCAACTGGTAAAATCGCAGCCAAAGCTGGTAAAATCGCAGCTGAAGCTGATAAAATCGTGGACGAATCTGGTGAATTCGCGGCCGAATTTGATCAAATAACAGCCGAAGATGGTAAAATAACGGACGAATCCGGTAAAATCGCAGCCGAAACTGGTTAAATCGCAGCTAAAGCTGGTAAAATCGCGGACTAATCTGTTGAATTCGCACCTTTAAAATAACGGACGATTCCGATAAAATCGTAGCCAAACTGATAAAATCGCAGCAGAAACTAGTAAAATCGCAGCCAAAGCTGGTAAAATCGCAGAAGAATCCGTTAAAATAGAAGCCGAATCTGATCAAATAGCAGCCGAAGATGGTAAAATAAGGAACGAATCCGGTAAAATAGCAGTGGAAGCAGGTAAAATCAGAGCGTTTTAATAAAAAGTCAGCCATGAAAAGTAATGAGATCTAAGAGTTGAGTTGTGAAGTTTTTCTAAGTAGAGTAATATCGTGATAACTTCAAATTATGAGAGAAAATTTTTCCGTTAGTGATTATGTACTTAACAAAATTTGGTAAATTGATATAAATTCTTCGAAAATGGGTGGATCCTACACCTCTCAAATGAAAAAAATCTAATTTTTCCTCGTGTTTACCACTAGATCTACCACTCTTGCTTCGTAATTTTGATGGTCTGTCAGTGAGTAAGTTAGTCAGTCAGTCTGTTACGGTTTTTAAGATCTTCGCAGTCCTATATCTCGGTACTTGAGTGAACATGCGCTTGTTCTTATTTACCTTATAAAGTATTGCAAATTAAAAGGTTTTGATTCTTATGGTGCTGAAGATAGATTGGGGTCAAAAATCAAATGAGTTTTATCCTGTAGAAAGGGTGTAGTGACAGAACTTGTCTGGCAACTACCGTGCCCTTTGATTTCCGTGATAAAATAATATACACTTCATGATCTCACGAATTAACTCTTATGATTCACGGCCGTAAATTGCTTAAACATTGAAGACGAAATGTATGTGGTTATCAGTCAATACTATAGCAATTTTATTAGAAAGTTTAAAAAAAGAAAAAGGGGACAGTAAACAAATAAATTAAAATTAAAATTAATTTAAAAAGTGCTAAATAATGCAATTTCTTAAAAAAACTTAAAATTTATATGTGAATTTTTCGCCAAAATCGTTAAAGTCGTTTTTGAGAAAATTAAAAAAAAATGTTGCATGGCAGCTATTTGCTTCTAGATGGCCTTAAACATTCGACAAAATTCGACTTTCTGTCCTATGGAATCACATACAAATCTTTGTAAAACAAATTTAAAGAATATTAAATTTGGCCAACCGTTTAGGATATTGGGAACTTTTCACATTTATCGTACTTTGATACATAAGAATTTTTTCCGAATATGAAATTATTTGTATGAGTACACTAAACAGCATTTGGCGAATTATCGATTTAGAAAAAATACCGACAGTGGGCCAACCTTACTCGGTGACCCAATTGGGGCTTACATACCATAAATCAGTACACCAGTATGCAGTAGGTAAAATAATATGATTTAAGATGTACCAATTTGGAGTAACTTCTAAAAGAAATAGCATGCTTTAAGTTTGGCACAAATATGTAAATCTAAGAAACTTTTTTTAGATTTAAACTGAACTGTTTTCTTAACAATTATATTAACAATGTATGAAAAACCATGGCCATGGCCAATATAGGTATATGTCGATAAATACCTTGTATTAAAACTACAGTCCCATTTGGATTCCATTGCCATCCTGAAATTTAATAATTCCAGTGAAATACACATACGAAAACGAGGGCAGTCCGATAAGTGCTTAGCCTCACCGCCCGATGATGCCAGTATCGCAAGAAAGATTTACTATCGTCTAGTACATTCTCTTAGACGGCTACTGTCAAATCAAACCAAATCCGACTCGTAGTTTTGTTTTGAACACGTGTGGAAGCCAGCTTGTCCGCGAGTTTTAGAAAAATGGAAAAAGAGCAAGAGCGGTGATTCGATCCTTATTTTTGGAAGAGAAATCGCGCAGCGAAATCAAAGAGCGCTTGGATTCTGTGTCCTTCGATGGCAACCGTCACAAATTGGTATAACGAGTTTCAACGTGGTCGCACATCGGTTTAAGATGAGTCCCGCCCAGGTGCCCCGAAAATGGCTACTACGGAGGATAACATGTCAAAAATCCACGATTTCGTATTGGCAATCTGCCGATTGAAGGTGCGCGAGTTTCCTAAAACAGTAGGCTTTTTTGTCATATGTCATTTGCAAATACATATTTTTCTTTTGTCAATTTTAATGATAGATGTTAGTTTGCAAAAATACATTCTTCGTTAAGTTAGGTTTGTTTGATTGAAACTTTTAAAGCAATTTCTTAAGGTTAAATCACAATGCAGCGATTGTTTCTTATCAATGAAAGATAATCAGGTACATTAGGCCTTATTTTGTGAGTTCGAGTCACAACCCGGGAAAAAAGCTGCTCCGGCGAGACAGATGAGTTTATGCCTGAAATCCGGGACGTCCCGGGTAAACCGCGACTTTTTTGTTTTGTAACTATATTATAGCTTCGTTTGTCGCCCTAATCACTGCTAGTATTGCAGTGTCGTCAGCAAACGTGGCTACAATAGTGTGTTCCGTTTAAGGTAAATCACGTGTGAATAAAACGTAAGCAATTGGACCTAGCACACTTCCTTGTGGTACCCCATCCAACATTTCTTTGAAATCTCAATTCTTATTTCCGTGTTCACGAAAGTGTGTTTATTTTCTAGATATTCTTGTATAATCTTCTTCATGCAGAACTTGTCTTAGTTTGAAATTTCGGCCTTCGTTCCACACCTTATTGAAATTTGCTAATTTTAAATAATTTAAGTGACATTTTATATCTCACTTCCACGAAATTTGTTTCAGAGTGTTTTACGAGCGTTGAGGCATGTGCCATCTAAATACTGAAAATTAACGTAATCCTCGTATATATAGCATTAATTTTTGGTAAAACAAATTCAATCCACATCATTTAGTAAAGCAATCCATTCTAGCGAAACGGTCACACCAGCATTGTTTTCAAAAAAACAAAAAAAAAAAAAATATGGAACAATAGGCGTTTTTGTTTTTTTTAGTTCAGTATAGAGCTCCGAACAAAGTCCAAGCGTGCTCTGAGCGCTCTGAGCGCTCTGAGTATTTTTTGAAACATACCTGAACACTTAGCTGTCGCCATTTTTTTTTTTTTTTTAAATTTCCATCTGTCAAATGCTTGGGTTATGAATTTTACTCTGTATGCTCAGTTATTTTATTCTGAGCTCATAGAGCACACTCTGAACACGCTCAGAACGAAAAAAAGAAAGACATTTTCGAAACTCTGAACACTCTGAACTTAAAAAGAAACACAATTTATTTTTTCACAACTCAGGCTCTGTTCTGAGCTAAAAAAGAAAAACGCCTAATGACATATCAAGTTCGAAAACTGCTCCAAACTGTCACTCGTTGTGGATGAACTGGTTGTAGCAATACTACTATTGAGTTCTCGGAGCCCTAGATTTGACAGTTTTGGATGTTAACTTAGGTGTATTAAGATAAATGAAAATGAGTCTCATTACATTATTTCGAATAAGTGAATTTTCAACATTTCAACAAAGTTTAGATAAAATTGACAAATTTGTAGCCTAGAGATTTAATTTCCTGCATAACCTTATGTTTAAAAAAATAAAAATGTTTTCAATTAAAAAAAAAAAAAACAAAAAATTCCTATTTAAATTTTTTTAAAGAAGTCAATGGAAATGGTAACCCTGGTCATGCTCTAGGTTTGAGAAGATTTCCACCAACTTGGAGAGAAAGTAAGAACTTGTTCTGATCTAAAGATGTTGGTCAGTGAATTGCAGCTTCCGGTTAAGCCATTTACCGAAGTAAATTTTTTTAATTAAAAAATATGCTCACGTTCGCGTGTTTGTATCAAAGGTTCATAGGCTCCCCAACTCAACAAAAACCTTGCAACAATATTGCTACGAGGCCTAATGCTCACCCTGTAACACAAATGTTCGATGCTTGCCCCCCGCTGCAGAGAGAGCGTTTAGGAAACACGCACTTAAAAATAATAATGACGAGTATTTTCCATTCTCATGTAGGAAGAGTGAGCCGTTGTTGATGAGCGACAGAGGGCGCCCTTCTGCCGAACGGTTTCGTATTGCCCGAGGCCCATGATGTGATTCCCTTTGCAGCTATGCGGGTTATTCGTGCACGATTCACTAATCTCTGATTATTTATTAGACTTCAGGGCAATTTGTCTGAGCTAAATTTGCTTGCATTCTTGCGCTGTTCTCAGATTTGTCTTTTGACTCTTCTCCGACCCGACCCGAGTAAGTAATTAGTTTTTTTTTTTATCGTCAGAGTGGGGGTTATTATGACACCTATAGTCGGCCTGGTCTAAGAAAAATAATACATCTGTGGTTACGATTTATCATTTGGTGTTGCGGGATTGGGGAAAGTCATATGTGCGGTTGTCCAAGTTCTCAATGGTGTTTTTCTTGATTTTTGTTTTTGCTGAAAACATAACGTTAATGTTGCGCGAAGATAGAACGTTTTGTCGGGATTATTATAGCCCACGTATGGTAATATATCTGGAAAGTCGGATCTTAGAAGCATTTTGAAGTTTTTGCATCATTCATTCGGGATTATTCGTAGATATTTCGTACTTGAATTTGCAAGAAAGTCATTTGCATTAATAAAAATGTGCATGTACATGATTTTATTTATAGATAGAACTTTGATGGGCATTAAGATTTGAAATACTTGAATGAATGAATGTTCTTACTTAACCTCTGGCAGAGCTTCAATATTTGAAATACTGAAACATTGAATTTTTTGGTAGAAAGTTTAAAACCTTCATCGAAAGAAGGGCGAGGGGTGTTGAAAGGAAATGCCAATCCGATCCCGAGTTTCAAGACAATGAGGCACCACAACTTATATAAGCATCTTATACTGCAGTAGGTAGTTACAATTGTGACCAGCGTTGCCACAACAATGTTACGAGTGTTACACAAATGTTATGCAAGACGCGCACTGAAGAGGTGACGAAGTGGAGAAGCGAATGGCAGTGGATTGGTGAACAAGTGGCGTGGCGATAGTGGTATGAAGTGATTTAACTCGCACTGCGGTGGCAAGGAAAACTAAGTATGGCTCATATGGTATTCCTCGCGGAAATTAAACTTGTTCGAGATAAGTGACATCAGACTGGCACCACACCATTTGCAAAACATTACGCCACTCTACTTTGATAAGCGCATCTTCATATGTTCATATAGCTTTTAGCATTGCCACCTGGCACTACCATTCCACTCGGTCGGAACTTCGAGGCGCGCCATGCCTAACACCTTTCATTAATTTTATGTTCTCTTTACTGATATATTTGTTTTTAACTTTGTTTCATGAAATACTTTTCTTCAATTTCTTACCCTTATAATGGAAGACGGCTCACTTCATTTGTGAATGCCCCAGCTTAGTCAGAACTAGAAAAGATGCCCTCGAAGAATACATTTTCGACGAACTAGGCGATGCCTCATTTTTGACACTAAAAAGCATCCTTAACTTCATTCAGGAATTACATTGCCCATTCTTTCATTACCCACACCCTGGGGAGCACAACGGATCCCCATGGAGATCTGAGTGAGGTGCCGTATGAGTTAAAACTTTTTGTGCTATATACAAATGTTGGCTGATATGTCTATCCTGGGAAGCCTTCAAATTTGTCAAATGATTCACTATCCCGCTATGAACAAACCTTTCTACCATCATCATAACCTGGTGGTTGTCTCATATTAATTGTTTCTGTTAGCTTGCTCTCTTAATGGTGAACGCTCAGTTTTCTTTTTGTTGCGCCTGATAACAAGGTTCTAAATGTCGTATGCATTACGACCGGTGAAAGTCCTTGTGCAACACACCTTGCTTAATAAAATTGTATTTTACGGTCCATTCCAGTTTTTAGTTTGAAAACCCACTTTTCACCAAATGATCGATACCTGTTTTAACACCGTTACATCGTTCGAACGGCGCGGCGTCATACGAGTATTTGCTGTTTTTGTCATGACTCGATTTGAAACAAAAACTTTCGGTTGATTTTAACCGGACGAAACTTTATTTTGGATGAAAGTAGTTTAGCAGAGCATCTCAGTCCACGATGACCTGCATATATTTTTCGAATAGCAACAGAGATTGCATCACAACAACTAAGACGGCTATTTAAAGTGAAGCCTAAATATGTAACCTTGTCTAAGTAAGGAATTATTTTTCCGCTGAGAATAATTGGAGGGAAATCCACGGAATTAATTCCATTTCTGCAAAAAGCCATAACAATAGTTGAAGAGGGGTTAAGTCTGAGTTTATTGTCACTTACCTATACCTATACCCCCAGTTGAATTCGTTTTAAATCTTCATTAGTTCGAACCACAGCATTTTCATCTGCGTACATATAAACTGAATAGTCTTCAACAACATCAGGAAAATCATTGATAAAGAGTGAGAAAATAAGTGGTCCCAAAACAGAACCCTGTGGTACTCCTGTGCTTACAAAAAAGGGTGAAGAAATGACGCTTTCAACTTCTACAGATTGTATTCTATTTTTCAAATAATTACATATTAGACTAAGAGATGAATTCGAGAACTTGAAAATTTGCTGAAGCTTAGAAACAAGAATAGAGTGATAAATACAATCGAAAGATTTTAAAAAGTCAAACAGCAAAAAAAAAAAAACAATTTTGTCAGCATCCAAAGCAAATCGAAGATCGGAGGTTACTTTCATAACTGCCGACTCACAAGTATGTAAACTTCTAAAACCCGTACGCCATTTAGAGAGTTTTTGGTGTGCGTTAAGAAAGCTTATCATTTGGTTGTACATGAGTTTCTCAAAAACTTCCAAAAAATTTAATAGACCACTAATGGGTCTGAAATCACCTGGAATACATGGGTTTGTTTTTTTTAGGTATTGGAACTACTTTTCAATTGTATTAATTTTATGATTACTTCTTTTGAAAATTATGCTTTTTTAGATGACCTTGCTTTCGGTAAAACTACAAACAACGGTATTAGCTACCATTTTCAAAACAAGCAATAACCTTTTCCTTTTATAGACTCAAATGAAGTTATTAAACCATCGGGACTCTACTTGTAGGAAATACTTTCTTCACCAATATCACTTAATCTCGTGAAATAATCTTTAATTTTATTTATGAGTGCTCTAATATGAGCTCCTTCTTCCAATCTTAATAAACAAGTTGATCTCATTAGATATACTTTCTTTATAAGAGAACTTCTCTCATGGTATTTCTTCAAAGCGAATTTGCTGTTGTCTTCATTCGGATATAAGCGAGTGGATCATCTTCGACATAACTAATTTTTGTTTAATGAAATCCAACAAGATACGCAAAAGCCTTTGATTGTGTTCACCACGGAATAATTTTGCAAAAGTTGAGAATGTTAGGTTTTAACTTCAATTTTATAAATTAGTTGAGTTCTTACATGAACGATAGAAACCAAGTGGTTCACATTGATGGGCACTTTTCAAATTATATAAGGGTATTATCAGGGCTACCACAAGGAAGTCACTTAGGTCCACTTCTCTTCATATTTTCTTATTAATGATCTTCCGGGCATAATTAAACGTTGTCTGTGTTTAATGTATGCCGATGATGTATAATTATTCTCTGATATATCTTCAGTCTCAGTTTTTACATTTTTACAAATAAATTTTTCGATGAAATACTTTTAAAACATTTCTATACTCTCGTGAAGTCCTACGGCAACGCTGGTTGTGACAAGTTTCTCAGCTTTAAATGAGAAAATCCAACAAAATTCAAAAAGAAATCCTGCAGGTTCATGTTTATAAATCAAATACAAAATAATTTGTACTTACAGTTACAGCTACAGGGAGGGGATTATTATACAAAAAAAAATATGTCAAATTGGATACATTTTAAGATAGATATAAAAACGTGTTTTTGTAATGGTTTGCCTTTTTACCCTACAAAACAATCAATAACAAAAGATAAATAAAAATAGCCTGGAGCATTTGGTGTATCCTTTTTCGGAAATAATCCCCGAAAAAGAATGGGGGATAATTTCGTCCAAGTTGAGCCCGAGTATAGTCGCTCAACCGGCAGGAACCATCTTGTGTAACCCAAATCACTCAAAACACTTCCGCAATCTGAAAAAAAGGGACGGGCGGGAGGCTCAGTAATCAAGTATTCATCAACTTTGCTTATAGAGATGTTGGCAAACCGAAAATAGGGACGAGAATACCTACCAGCTATTCTAGGTATACCTACTGTCTATTTGAGTGTAGGCCAGGTGGAGCAAATTTTTAAAACCAGACCTACATAACCAACCTGAAGCGCATATCCCAATGTGCTCTGAATATACGTATCCTACTCACTTGTATCTTTCGAGTGCTATATCCGATCCAGGATAATTCTCTTTTCATTTTTGGTTTTGCCAAACACCGCACTGTGGCCGGTTTTCAATTGAAAAAATTTTTTTTTCGACTGTCTGTCGTCATAATGGAAAAAAAAGGAAAAAAAAGACAAAAAAAAAACAGGCTTCCAAGCTCCAAGGTTATCCTCTATGTTTTGCAACTGTATATTATATACATGTGTAGGTATATAGTATAGGTTTTTGCCGTATTTGCTGCTTCTTCAAATTATTGATGGGGCACCCGATGGAGACGTGAGTGTACACACTTGGATGGAGATATCTGACAGATGATACGAGTGTCGAGGGAGTGCATCATTGTAGGGAAGGATATTTTATTCGATTTCAAGAGGACCTAAAGAGGGCAAAAAGTGTGATATCCATGTCCGAAGGACGTAAGAGCGTCAATGTTGGTCCTTGTGGGGTTGTCTGCTTGTCTATGCTACATACATACTCTGTTCATATTCTTCGCATGGAGAAACATGTGTTGACCATCCACTCACAGGAGACACGAAGGAGAACTCACTTGGTTTTAATGCATTTTTAAACAAGTATGGGGGCAGTCTCTTCTATCCTCTATCATTTATAATATTTAGATACACTGCGAGTCAATATAGTTTAAAGTGAGTGATACCTTATCTGTTCTTATATCTAATATTACTTTATGCTATTTACTAATATGTACTTATATGCTCTGAACAAAAATTTAATACCATCACACATAAGTGCTTGGTTTTAGGTAATTTCTATAAAATTCTCATATTTGATCCAAAGTTGGAGAATAATAGTTGAATTCGAGGCATTGAAATTTTTAAAAAGTTAATCTAGTTTCTTAATAAAACGTTTTTTGCAAATGAATGCAAATGAAATTTAAGACGGAGTCACACGAATTTGCTCTTTTATCTATAGTTCAAGTAGTGACTTGGAATTGTAAAGATCTTATAGAAATTATAAAAACAAAAATGAAACCCGTTCTTTAAACTGATAAAACAACTTTAAAAACAGTTTCGAGTTTAAAAAAATAATTCTGTCTGATTTTTTGAACAGATACAAAAATTATCAAAATTTTTTTGAGATTTTTTTAAAAAATTTAAAGAACCTAGAAATCACATTTATTGGTAAAACACTTAAACACGAGCGGGGTTTAATCAAAATCGTAAGTATAGTTTTAAAGAAAATATAAAAAATCATTTCATAAGAAATATTTTTCAATAATTAAAATTTATATTATAGGAAATTACTTACAAATGAAAATCCATCCAATCATTAGATTCATCTGGACCACAGATCGACGCACAGTTGTGCCTTTTGTATGAGAGAGCGAATCGATAAAATCTGAAATATGAAACGGAGAACAATGAATACATGTTTGGATTGGGGTTAGATACATTTGGACAAAATTTGGTAAAGAAGAAGTTAATGCAAGACAAGTTATTGACATTTTTTCGGATTCTGAAAGAGCGGGAACGTATGAATTTTCAAAAACGAGATTGCTCTGCTTATAATCTCAGATTTTACCTGTGTGTTTGCATCCAGGACACCTCCCCGTGGTGACGGCGGGCAACGGAGTTGTCAAAGTCATTATATCATTCGACTATGGTGCAATGTTCGACCTCGTTACTTAGGCTACAAATACGGGGTCAAAAATATTATATCGTTAGATTTTGGGGATTTGACCTTTGTTTGACTTGGACCTTTACATGTTGGGGTCAAAAGAAGTCCGGATTCGAATTCAGCGATGCCAAAAACATATACATATATAAAGGTTTACAGATTTGTTAACGAATGTTTCGCAATTTGATTTTCAAATTCCCTTAAACCTGACCTGATTGGCTCAAACGGACTCCGGATTTGGAATCAGCGAGCCAAAATACTTATAATCACATGGTCTCATCCAAGAGTGAGAGGACTTTTTTTTGTGGGGCTGTGTAATCACAACAAGAGACTACCCTCAGAATCTTAAATTTGTAGATTTCCTTCAAATAATTGACAAGTTTTGTCCAGTCTAAGCTATTCAATATTTGTACTGTTTCCTACATCGACAGTGAACGTTTTCCAAAGTACGCCCACCAATCTCTGATGTTTAAAAATAAGACATACGCTTATAAAATGGAAATAGTTTTCATTGAATTTAATGCAGCATAGACTACACAATTGGTTAAAACTGCCATTAGGCAGTAGTTAAATATTAAAGCAATGTCCTTTAGGCTTGGAGTATTCCAGGAATATTCCTCTTTCTTACGTTCACAAGATACATACATAAAAGGATGGATAATGAGGCTGATAAATTTTTTTAGTGAAAAAGCTACTAAAACCATCTTCATGTTCCACAAAGAAATTTTCGATTTCACATTGGAGACCACTTGAAATATTTCGGCATATTATATCGCAGGTTAAATAAAATGCACGACTAGATAGCACGTTCTTGCTCTTATGTACTATAGAATTTAATGTACTTTTGGAATTTAAAAATTGTTTATAAATATAAAAACATGGATTTAATTAGAGCAACATTTTTAAATTTATGCATTTTGCCGTATTATTTCTAGAAAAGTATGAATTTATGCAAACAAAGTTTAAAAATCATTTTATTATTGAATTCATTTCTTATATAAGAAAATTCTTTATAATAATTTCAAAAACAAATCTTCCAGAGCCGTTAGTGAGAAAGTCAAAATAAAAAAACGGTTCTACGACAGGTACCGTTAGTAACATTTTTTCCAATTTTTTTTTATCAACATTTAGAGAATGTCCATAATAGCACACATATTTTTTTATCAAAATCGTAAGAGATGTTTTTGAGATAAATAAGATTTTGCATAACGGATGTATATACCGTTAGTTTTGGAGGTAAAAATAAAATTTCAATTTCTCCTCTAAGAAATCAGCGAAGAATCTTAAATACCGAGTTCGCAGAAAATCGCTTTAGCTGTTCAGACTGTAGGTCGAAGTATAGTCATACAGACGAAATTGTCGGACTCAATTGTTTCGTGTTTTCTATCATCATAATGAAAAATTTGCTCGATTTTTTTTTTAATGCAAAACTTGCCCTATAGTACATTTATCGCAAGTACAAGTAACTGCTTGGTCGTTTGCCGATTGAGACCTTCAGAAATTCAATAGTCTATTTTTCGATAGGGGTATCGTCTTTTAATTTTCGTTTTAAGAAATGCAAAATTTTATGAAATTCATAAATTTTTTCTAAAGGATTTCTATATTAAGAACTAGAGGGGTTTTGTCACTTACATATATCGCTAAAGACTTCCGGTTAAATAGCAAAAACTAAAAACTAAAAAAAAAACTGTTCGGCATTTAAACTCTGAATAATACAAATGTTCCGGAAACGAAATGTTTTGAACAAAAGACTAATCCACTTGTCTACAAAAATATTAAATTTCATCAAAATCGCTTAAGCCGTCTACGAAAACTCTGAAAATAAAAACATTTTTATAAGGAGATACGATTTAAAGCATTTTCTGGATTAATTATGATTTATGAATATTGGAGACATTTTTGAGCAAAATATATTTTCTTAATTTAGTGAGAAATTAAATATTCAAATAAAATCTTACGATAACAGCTTACGATAATGGAAAATAAAATAGTAGGTATTGTAGGTGGTGCTGTTTTATTTTTTTAAATTTTTGACGGGTTTTAAGAAATGTATAAGAAATGTTGTCTCTTCTAAAAATATAAATCTGAGCGTGCAAAAATGTTTGATTTGTAATATAGTAAACAATTCACTAGATATTTGATTTTATTATTAATTTTTTGTTGATCGTTGCTTTGACGAAAACATCTTATTTTGTTGACTCTCTTACTCCTTTACACTTTAGTTGCTCGAGAGAGGACTAGTCATAATAGTACCTACTACAGATTTCATATACATACAAAGTTCTTATGAAAAAAAGTATGAGTGTCGGGACTCACGGTTAAGATGGGTAAACATCAAAGTTCGTCTGAATGCCGTATTTTTGTTATCGAACGTAATACATGACAATGCAATCGTAATGCAATCGAATGTCAACATTGCTTTTTAAATATTGAAAACATTTTTGTTAAGAAATAACAACAATGAAAATCATATATGAATGGCAACTCTATTTTTTCTATTGTCTTACTTTGTGACTTTGGATTTATTCAAATCAAGCCGCGAATCTATTTTTTCCACAATTTGTTCCATTCACTTATAAAGGATGGGCCAAAGCGATAACGAAGCGGATCGTTGTGCGCCTTCAATTGCTGAGTCAATCGGGCCTTGTTAGCGAATAATCCGAGATCTTTGTGCAGAATTCTCTTCAGGCTAGTGGGTGAAATGTTGACATGTTGAGATCGATGGCAAATTGATTTTCGTGAACTGAGTCTCACTCTCTCGTCTACAGTTACAGATATGCATACGCAGCTGTCATTGAAATTTATCATTGACTTTTCAATCGTTAATTTTAAGATGCTGTAAAGGAACGAACCTATTTATTTCAAAAGTTAAATATTGTTAGAAAAAGCACGCACCTTCGTTTCGTAACGTAAAGTTTGTTAGACTGTTTGTTTAAACTGGGATGGTAATTGATACAACATTTAATTTTTCGCCTATAGATATTCAAAAAAATCTAATACGAAATACTAACTATTTAATAACTATTTGCTCGGAAGATCTATAGGGCCCTTCATATTCTCAAATTTGTTTGACGTTGACGACGACGTGAAAAGCAACGTAGAAATTCACGTTGCGTTAAAACAACAGACCGAAAATTGATCAAATAACAATAATTCCACGTTCTTCAGGTGGTATCGGTCCATTGGTTGTTGTCAACTTATTATTAATCTGTCTACAACACCGATGTCAAATTACAATGACATCTGACAATATTTGTTTAAAGTTATGGCACTTACTTTTGCGCCATCTTGTAAGGGTTTTCCAATTGCCCATGTTGTTTTGATGACATCTGTCAAATCTGTTTATTATTCTGTTACTGATGCTAAATCACAATAACAATAGCAAGTTACATCTTTGCCCAGCACTTCCAAATGGTAAAACTATTCTATCAAAATGAGTCTCTGATCGTGCAGACGTTGCACCCGTTCTACTTTAGGCGTGGTGGCACTTCGCAGTCTTCAACGTTTGGTGGCCAGATTTGAGACGACCTGTTCGGTAATCAATCAGCCAACATTCCTCCGTCAAAGGAACGCAACATCTGCCGGGAAAATCTCTAAGGTCCCTGAATGTGTACAGCAGAACCCGAAGCAGTCGATTCCTCACCGTGCACAAGAACTTTGCTTTTCACAGACTTCAACTTGGCGAATTTTGCATTGGGACTTGGGCCTTCATCCGTACAACATCAAACTGACCCAGGAACCCAAAGTTCATGACCATAGACAATATCCTTTGTTCGTTTTCTGGGCTCCGGAGCGATTTGAAGAGGACCCCAGTTTTGTCCGAAAAATTATCCTTAGCGACGACGAGCCGCATTATTGGAAGAATGACGACACCCCACAAGGTTCACCAGGTGACAACCATCATTGGCTCGACAACCGGGTTCCGGTCCTGGCCTCTTTCAACAAGTCTCTCCACCTATCCCGGTCTCTAGCCGACGCCATCCAGTTGCGCACCCCAAGACTTCGGGCGTCCAGGTCTACGCCATCTCTCCAGCGCAAGCATGGTCGTCTACCATAGAATGTACCACAAAGAACTTTCCGAGCAGGTTCCTCTTCGCTCATGCGAGCTAGGTGCCCTGCCCACCGGAGTCTACCGAGCTTAATTTTTGTCACGATATCTGCTTCAAGGTAGATTGCGTACAGTTCATGATTGTACCGTCTCCGGAATCGTCCTTCCTCACATACGGGGCCAACAATTCTCCTTAAGACTTTTCTCTCGAACGCAGCTAAGAGGTCGGAGTGCCTTTTGCTAAGCACCCAAGTCTCGGATCCATATGTGAGTACTGGCAGGACCATGGTCCTGTACAGCAGCAGTTTTGAAGTTATGGTGAGATTTCTGGATTTGAAGAGCTTTGACAGACTATAGTAGGCTCTGTTGGATTTGAGAAGCCGCCCGCGTATTTCTTCTTCTATATTGTTATCGGCTGCTACTATTGACCCAAGGTATTTAAAGGATTGCACCACTTCAAATTCGTGCTCTGCAAACTTGATCGTTTGACCAGGTGACAACGCATGCTCAAAAAGTTACCGTTTGGTGTGGATTTCGGGCTAGGGGCGTCATTGGTCGAAAACGATGTTGGTGGTCATCCTGATGATAACCAATTTCTTATAATAAAATTGAACCTTATGGACCTAGACGACATGTGGTTTCAGGAGGATGGCGCTACGTTCCAAACAGCAGATGCCACGGTTGGCATTCTGCAGAAAAGATTTTAGGATAAGGTTATCTCTCACAGAGGTGACGTGAATTGGCTACCAGGGTCATGCTGTTTGACCAAGTTAGACTTTTTCTTGTGGCGTGTCTATACGAATAAACCAAAATTCACCAATGCCATTAAGGTGAACACAACACAGGCAGACCATTGCTCAAATGCAAGCCGATCTATGCGGAAGAGTCATTGAAACTTGGACCACTCGGATCCGTGCCATCATAAAAAGGAAGACATTTGAACGTTCCATATCCATTTATATCCAAAATCCAATAAACTCAAGCCACCAACTTAATTGCACAGCACTTAAGAAGACAGGAAGTGAATAATAACCTTAATTCCTTGTTAACCTTAAAAAAAAAAAGACTTTTAAAAGTTCTTGCCCCTATGTACCTACATATGTAGACAGGTTAAAAATACATATACATAAATACCCCGAACAAGAGAGACCATGTGTGATAAAGATTTTATATTTTAAACTCAATTTTACCAATCTATGTACCTTCTTATATATATTTGTGTAATGTCAAAGCAAAATTTTCACGCTCATAGACATCTTATCGGTCTATTTATTAAATTATTTTCTAATCGAATTTATCTATTAAGATACTAACACACTCGATGTTCAGTAAAAGTTTTCAAATTAAATTCTGAGGGTAAAAGTTGTGGTTGGAAAGATTTATAAAAAACCCCCAGGGGGTGCACCCCACCGATTATTGATTTCCTCTCTTATACTGTAAAAAAGACTCGATGTGGAAACGATGGGTTGCTGTGTGAACGGCCAATTAAAATACCACACACATCTATCCAATTATTCAAATCCCTTTAATCATTTTATCTGAGGCCCAATGAAAGTTTATCAATAATTGTTTTCTTTGTATTTTCAGTTTGTAACTGTAATGGACACGCACGTCGATGCCGATTCAATGTGGAACTGTATAAATTATCCGGCCGAGTATCCGGTGGGGTATGCTACAATTGCCAACACGACACCACTGGTAGATATTGTCACTATTGCAGAGAGGGCTACTACAAAGACTCGACAAAACCAATTAATCATCGAAAAGTTTGCAGACGTAAGTAATTTTTTATCGATTTGTCTTGTGAATATGACGTTTTTTTTTTTTTTTTTTTATAATCTACACGCGCTCAAGGGATTATGATTACCCTTTAAATGTTTGAACACAGCGCGGGCCTATAGAATGTTTATTAATAAGTTTGTAGGGAGAAAGTGTTGCCCTGCGAGCACAGTGAGTTATTTGTTTAAAACTATTAATGTGCTAACAAACTAAATATCTATAATTTTTTCATAGATTTTGAATTTTTCCTTGGTGCCCAATTGCATACCTATATAAATGGGTACAGTTATTTTTTTTACAGGGTTTGAGACGTTAAGTCACTCGAATTCAGTTTTTGGGAGCTCCAACTATTTCCTTGAAATTTGGTCAGTTTTGGCAGTTAAAAATTGTTGGTGATGGTAGAACAGAAAACACGCCATGACCGTAGGTTAGGCTAGGTTAATGGGCTGACAGTTGATCTTGTTACCGTCACACTAAGATTAATGTACGAGTAGTTCTGTTGTGATACCCTAGGGATTGTGACTTCCATGTATTGAAACTAATGATAATCCTAGGTCATTAAGCTCGTTAAGGTAGCTGATGAGTTTCAGCAAGCTATAGCCTGAAAAGTCGGAGGCTACTTCGAAGTCATTGAAAATGTCTGTCGTCGCATAATCACCTGGGGATTATCGCTCTTTTAAGGGCGTGATCCTTTACTTTACCACCACTTGAAAAATCTTCCCTCCACTAGACCCGTAGGAGCATGTGGCTCCATGGAACGTCTGGTAGATGAGTTTGATAGGTAAGGGGTTGAATTCAATTTGTAAGTGATTGGTGTTTATGTCCGTTTGTTTGAACAGAATTCCTGAATAACTCGAGGGAGCTGTCCATTTCCTTAAGAGGATTTCGCCAATCTTAGGGAGAGGTGGACCCATCAACTCACTGACGCTCGTGCTCATCTTAGGAGTGGCCATCGCTGGTGTATAGGCGAGGTGCCCATTCTTCGTTGGTGCTTCTAATACAAGAAACACGTTCATCGTTCAGTCGTTTTCGTTCTATCATATTCGTGACCCTTTTTATGTCTTTTGACTGTGGTTGGAGACGATTTCCAATCTCGTGGTCGGCTGGTTGATAGATCTTAGGAATTTTCAATCTATTTGGTAGCGTTAATAATTTTCAACAGGTTTTTGCTTGGAATGTCAGAGTTCTTCTAAGAAGTGTCTCCCTATGTCGTAGCTTTTAAGCCCTATCTCTGCTCTAGTAGGAATAGTACTAACCAAGTCTATATCATCATACTCCATATGATTACCCGCTGCATTGGTATAACATTATTGAAGAAATAAAGAATATCGGCCAGACTAACGACACTCAAAAGCTGGGTCATATTTAGGGCTGGATTCTTAGTTGTTGAAATCGAATCTATATTCAGATCAATGGCTGATTAATTCATCCTATTCATTGCTATGCGAATGTTTCCAGCATGATCTGCTTTCTCCAGATATACACAAACACTATTCCAAGGAGTTTTTTGTTGCTCTTTGGACCGTACTTCTATCTGGGCCGGTATTTCTTCAAGTCTTTCCACCAATACAACAAAATGAGTTGGTTGCATTTGACAGTCGTGTGGAGTGGTCGATAACAATTTATTACAGTTGTAGAGAAATTACCATTAACGTCAGTGGATGAGATTCGAGAGCCCGAGTTTTACAGCTCGCTATAGATGATCGCCATTTTAGGCAAAAAAAAATCATTTTGAGCGACGGAACAGAATAGCCGCTATTGGAGCACTCAAACACCTCCAAAGACCACAACATCCTCGTAGAGTAACTGTATGGTGCGCCATTAGGGACGGCTGCGTCATTCGCTATATTTTTTTGAAGATGTCATAGGTAAGGCTGAACCAGTTACTGGTGATTGTTATCGGGACATGTGTGAAAACTTTTTAATACCCGAATTGGATTAATTAGGCCTACAGAGCTTGTGGTTCCAAGAAAACATTGGAACATCATACACAGCTCATGCTACGATGCGGATTTCTTGAAAAAAGTATCCCGGCCGAATTTAGTCTTATAAGTGGTGGTAATGGTAATGGTAATGGCTCCCACGATCCCCTGATTTGACCCGTTCCCATTTTTCTTATGAGAACCTTAAAGGAAAAGGTTAACAAACCAACCACGATGTTTAAGGAAAACATTTATAATGAACTTGCTGAAATTAAATAAGAAGTCTGCGAAATTGTTTTGCAAAACGTACGAGTACTTAAAAGACGTCACCTTTGCACCGCGGCCAGAGTCGCCAACTGACTGACATTATATTCCACACAAAATATTAAACATAAAATTATATTTCATTAAAAGTTATTAGAAAAAAATTCACCTGGAACATAAAACACACCCTGTATTTTTTGGTATCAGCGCAAACACAAAACAAGACTGATCCGCTCGCTCCAACTGTTGGACGGCATTGGTTGGCGATGAAGCAATGAGGTGTAGCACGTAGCGTCGTCCTGCTGAAACAACATATAGTCTAGGTTCACATGGTTCAATTTGGGCCATAATAAATTGGTTGTCATCGTCCGGTAGCGCTCGCGATTGACGGTGGCAGCCTCACTAACGTCATTTTCGAAAGAGTAAGGACCAATGACGCCACCGACTCAAAAATCTCCACCAAACGGTATCTTTTTGAGGATGCATTAACACTTGGTGAACCTGATGTCATTAAAAAATGCCCCTCGTCGGTAAAGATGATTTTTCGGCTAAAACTTAGGTTCTTTTCCAAACGCTGAGCTGCGAAGCCCATTCACCGAACAAACGACTTTGTTTATGGTCAAGAACTTTGAGCTCCTGTGTTAGTTGGATCTTGTATGGGTAAAGACCAAAGTTCTGATGTAAAATTCGCCAAGATGAAGTCTGTGAAAGTCAAGGAATCGACCGCCTCGGGTTCTGATGTACAATTTCACGCGGCGATGTTCTCGGCCGATCTTGTTAAAATTATAATTTTTGCAAATGGCATCGTTCGTCAATCATATTTGACATTTTTGTGAACTAGACAGCTCCAGTATACAAACAGATATGCAATGAAGCGCTATACTCCGCAAGAACGTGGAATAATTGTGTCGATTTTTTGACCAATAATCTGTCGGTGGTGTTATTTAGTGCAGCGTGAATTTCGACATCGATTTTCTAATCGTGTCGCACCAGCTGGACAAATGTTCCAGCGCTTAGCTACTCGACTCGAACAGATTAGAACCACAGGAGATCAACCAGGACATGGGTGGCCTAGCCACCACCGGAAAGGTCGTTCGGCCGAGAATATCGCTGCTGTGGCTGCCGATATGGCGGAGAACGAAGAAACATCAACCAGACGATGGGCCATGCAATTGGACATCACCGGACATCAGCGAATTTTAGTGAAAGACTTACACTAGTTCCAGTAAAAAGTGCAAACAGTGCATCAGTTATTGTCTGCTGACCGTCTGTCGGTTGTGAGTTAATGTCAAGCTATCCTCAATATCAACAACGAAGAGGACGATTTTGTGTCGAAAATCATCTTCAGGAACGAGTCTCATTTCCACTTAAGCGCTTACGTCAATAAGCAAAACTTTTGTTTCTGGGGCACTAAAAATCCGCGTATGATACACGAAGAGCCATTACATCCACTCAAAGCCATTGTGTACTGCGGCTTTCACGCTGGAGGAGTGATATTTTTTGAAGACGCCATCGGCTTTAAGGTCACTGATAAACGACTTCTTACTGCCGGGGCTTGGTGAACATGTGGTTTCAACACAAAATGAGCCACAATGGATGTTGTGACGGAACCGTTTTCTGGTTCTGTAATCTCCCGTTTTGGCGATTTGGCATGGCCAGCAAGATCGCCCGATTTAACCATCCCAGACTTTTTTCTTTGGGGTTACTTGCAGTCGCGGGTTTATTGTCAACGGGCTTGAGACAATCGCAGCCCTTAGAATATCCGACATGAATGCGAACAAATGTTTATCAACACTAGCGGCAGCCACTTGACGGATATCAATTTTTCCACTTAAAAGAAAAGAATGTAAAGATCCACATAAAGATTTTCATCACCCAAAATCATTTTCATTTATTTAGTAAAAATGTAATTCAGGAACAAAATTGGATAAATATTTTTGTGCGAAGTTATGTTTAGACTTCGGACACAAAAGTCGGAAAAATCCACTATCCACCCTCGCCAAAAAGAACAGAGAAAAAAACCCAGCCTGGATTTAGAATTCAATATCAATAGACTTATAGGTACACCAATACCTCTGCCAAAATTTGTTGTCGACAAAACCTCAAAAATTATCTTATATTCGCTTCGTTAAGCCGAATTTCCCAGAGTGACAAAATGAATTTAGTTTAAAAAGACTGATATTGAATTTAAATATTTTTAATTTAGTTTTTATTATATTTTAAAGCGATACTTTTAATACATTAAATTCAATAAAATTTAAAACCTTTATGTTTAAATTTATTGCATACAACCTAGCGTTTATCATTTTATAGTTTAACTACCATGAAAACTTCTCTTGTTTGTTTGTATCATATAAATTAATGCAGTCTTATATCTTATTTTGTCTGCTTAGTTATTTTTGTGGTTAAGGCGGGCCACACACGAGTCGCATGTTCTACAAGTTGAAGCGCCACGAGGTATCAAACGTAGAAGATAAGAAGCAGATACTCTTCGAGGATTTGTCATTTTTTTGCAAAAATTAGAGAGTTGTTTTTAAGTAGAGGAGTCTGGGAACCGATCTCAGACCATCGGTGTAACAGTCCAACCACAGTAATTCTACTTCTGGTACCTGCAAGATGCAACTTTTAAGATTGCTAAAATGTGTCTAAAACTGACTTTCTTCAAAAGTTATATGAAGTACGAGTATTTTGTATCAATACTTTTATTTACAAGCAGTCAAGTTCTGGCAGATATACTATACAAGTGTATAGGTACCTTTAAAACTTAGAACACCTCCTATCAAATACACACGTTCTGATGTTCGAATTTAAATAATATCCCCATCCCACCCAACAAAAGTGTGCAACAAAAATAAAATTTATTCAAGAAACAGACCAAATACCATCACTGACACAATTCAAAATAAAACTTGTTTGAAATTCCTTCCCTGCAAAGGCATCGATTAGCTGTGGAATTTTGAATATGTATCTTAAATATACCTGGAAGATGTGTGTCTCTATCTATCTGTACAATATAGATACTAAAAGTTTAAAAGTTTTTGAATAGTTCATTGAGCATAGGACCACTCAACAAGAAGGTTAAAAATACCACAATGTTTTCAGTCCCTACACCATGCCTAACCTATTCAGGTTTATTAAAACTTTCTTTAGAATGGCAGCAGGTGAAACTGGCAGCCGATTATACCTAAAAACTTTTTAAATTTGACGGTAATGTGTGTTGTTTTTTTTTTTAGATATGTATTTACTTCTGGAAAGTTCCCCATTAGATAATGTTTGTGACTTTTGATGTTGCTCTATAAGAGTAATAATTTTACATCGTTTTTTAAATATTACGAATGGGAAAACATGTATTTATCTCTTTTTGATGTGATGATGATGATGAAGAGGGTGCTTTTGTTTCGGAACCAAACATCAGTGAAAGTTTAATTATGTTGTTTAACATTAAAGTATTTTAAACAAAAACCATGTACAACAAGTCAAAGTTATATGTTGCTTTTGAAAATGTAAGAAATTCGACAATCTCATTAAATTTATCTGCAGATGAAAAGTTTCGCTTCGGTTATGAACTTATTTTATTTATTTTTTTTTTGTCAGAAAAATTATGATCTCTGAAAACAGTCATGCTTCGAAGTACATAGGTTTCACTCTTCTTAACTCTTTTAAGAAAGCTAGATTTAACGAACTAGGATCTTTTGAAAATCTTCCGGTCGTTTCGAAATACAGAATTACGTAATAGAATCCAATATTTCTACTCTCCGATGAGGGTTTTGCGCTCTTGGCAATCTTTTGAGTTTGAAAGATCTGATGACGTTTTCTGCAAACATTCACCTATATTCTGAAACTCGTATTTGACTACAGTCGTAGGAAGAGTCGTATGCGATGTTTTTCGTTTCCCAATATTAGTACAAGTGAAGTCGGATGTTCGACTCCTGGAATAACAACATACGACTGTAGTCGAATACGAGTCATAAATACGAGTTTCAGAATATGGGTGATTGTCTATAGTAAAAAACAAAACTTATGAAATAAAAAAGGGGGGTTTCGATAGGGATATAAGTACAAAAAAAATGAAAACGGCTTACCACAAAGAAGTGTCTTAGGACCAACCTTGTATTTGTTTCATACCACGCATATTTCAGCGGACAACAAAGCTATCATTGTCCCCTTTGCTCAACATACTGTAATACCTCATAAAGTCATTACGAATACTCCAGACTACAAAATTGTAAAATGCAGTCGATAATGTTAGGAACTGGACGCATCAATGTTGATACATGATACTCCATTCATGCGTCCAATCTCTAACTTTATTAAAAGAAACAAAATCAACGCAAAACCATTGCGTAAGCTTCACCATCTCTCCTGCTATTCCGAAATCTTCAATGGAAGATGAAAAACAACAAATGTGACCCTTCCTCCCTCTCTTTCAATTGAGCCATCACACTTACGACCCTTCTTTCCAAGGTCTTGGAATCTCTGATTGATCATCAGCTCAAGAAATATCTCGAACATCGAAAACTTCTCAGTGACCACCTACAGGGCTTTTGCAGCAATCGTTCCACTAGTGACCTGGGGCCTGTAACACAAAACTACAAGTTTGCTGGCTCTTCTACAAGTGTAATGGAAGAACATTATAAGTGGGAAATTATATAATTTCCCTCTTTCTGTAACACAAAGCTACAAGTGTAGAAAAAAACTAAATCTTACTTGTAGAATAATCCACTAAATTTTACAGGTAGATACTATAGGGCAAGTTCTGCATTTGGAAAAAAAAATCGAACTCGAGATTTTGATCAAAGTTGACATTACGATGATAGCGAAAACGAAAAAAGTGGGTCCGTCTACAGCCTAAACTACTGGAGGTATTTTCTTCAAACTCGGTACTTAAGGGTCTTCAGTGATTCCCTAGAAATTTTTTTTAGCTCCAAAACTAACGGTACCCCCCATACACCCGTAATGCAAAATCTTATTTATCTCAAAAACGGCTCTAACGATTTTGATAAAAAAATTAAGTGTGATATTATGGACACAGACTATATTTTGGTAAAAATAAATTTGGGGGGACATTTAGAAAGGAAATTGCAGATGTCATTAAAGAAACTTTGATTTCCTCAAGTGGTAGAGTTTTGCCAAATAACACCTTAAATGACCCATTTATTATCCCAGACGAACTGTGTAGTGAGCCAGACCATTTCAGACATACGAACACTCCTACAACTCCTATAAACTATCGACAGTATGAAGATGGGCGTGCTTACAATGACAATTACAATTTTAAACCTCACAACCTCGTTGAAAAAAGTGTACAGCATAGGAACCAAGTGAGAAGTATTTCTAAAGTTTGCGATTTTCACAAGTGGGGGTTAAAATATGACAACCGAAACATGACAGCTGACAAACTTTTTGTTCCGACTAGAGCATCTCCGGCAATCATATGGCGTTGAATGGGAGGAAATTCATAACAATTTCCACCACTTTATTGACCCATTCTTAACAAAGTTGGCACTTGTTGCCCAAAGAAAAGATTTGGTCGAAAGTTGCTTATCCTCTCTGAAGGTGCCCCAAATACTAAAATTCCTAAGAGCAATATATTTGGTTGTGTGTCTTGTATTTTTAAGTTTGGTTCGTCTATTATTGCGTCCTGAATGGGTCTCCCGGTCTCTTTGTTTGAGAGCAATGTTCCCCGGGTCTTAAATTGCTCTTGTTTCGGGTTTCCGAACAGGAACAGTTAGGTGAGATGGTATCTGGACGGGCACACTTAAAACAAAAGAGAGAGCGCTTGGAACTAGGACAGTCACGAAACACATGTCCAGGAGACCTACAGTTCCAACATTCTAGGTAAACTCTTTCTTTAGAAGACTTTGAAAAATTGACGGCTTCTATTGATTGATTGTAGGCTTCGTCATTGTTTTCAAAGCCAAGTTCATTGACTTTTCTATTAAAAAGTTGCTTATGGTGTTCTTGGTTAAACTGTCTAGATCTGGAATGTTCGAAGTGGTACTTTTCAATATTTCGACATCATTTCTGGTAAACTCGCAGTTTTGAACGTCAAAAGTTTGCCACCAATGTCGGCTCTTACATTTTGACGCAAAAGGGATATCAAACGGTTCTTGGCACGTGTAATTTCGAGTTCAATTTTAAGATGTCAGAATAAAAATTGTCAAAAGATTCATTAATACATTGTTTTCTGTCATCTAATTTCCTGCTTAGTTCGTCATCTGTTTCTAGACTTCCAAAATGTTCCAATAGAGCAAGTCTTAGATCATGCCAACTTTGTTTAGGATGGGTTTTCAGATCATCCGCATATTCTGTTCTTGGCCTGACACAACTTATACTGTTCCTCGTCTTCTGGACACCCTTTCATTCGTTTGGCAGAACCTGTGTCTGCAAGATGAAAGGGCAAACAACATTGTTTATTGTTTGATACAGTTACAGGTGGCGCCCAACGTGGGGCATTTTTTTTTTTATGAAAGTGGAGCTCTGAATAGATCAAAGCTTTTTTTTTTTAATTTGTTGCTCAATTTTTGTTCTAATTCATTTTAACTTTTTTTTGTCAAAAGATTTTTATTTCTTTCGGGATTTAAATTTCAAATCAATTTTAAATTTTTAATTTTTTGTCTATATGCTAGGAAGCGAGCCAACAATTTTGTTTGTTAATTCTTCTTAGGTACAATTCTTTTGAATTCAGATTGTCTGTCCTTCAATGGATATTCTATAATACGAGTACTGTTGATTGTTGCTGAGTTTCTGGATTTTTGAGTATTGTTTGAAGAAAGAGAATCTCAAATGTCTTTGGTTGAAATGTCTTCCGATCAAACTACTCTAGCTTTTCTCGACTTCGGTTTTAAATTTTACGAGTTCTTTTCTCACTGTCTGGAAGGGGGATACTTTTGGTACCTCTTCATCTGCTGCTGTGATAAATCCTTGCAACTTTTTGAACCAATTCAGTTCTTATCTTGATATCCTTGTGCTGAAAACTTAATATTTGCTGTCCGGGAAAGGAAAAAGCAGTACCTTTTCGTCTGTTGCTGTATTTAATTATTTACTAACTATCAAATTGCACTGAAAGCCTTCGATGTAGTTAAAAAATTATAAGATTTTTTGAGAACAAATCTATCGACGATCAAAAGAAATTTTCAATGCAACCTACCACTCACAAAATATTTTTGCCTCAAGGATAACACTTAAAGTCTTTCTCGGATCTAACCCATAAAATATATCTTCTAAATTTCTACTTTATGTATATTTTTTCTTTTTTATAAAATTTAGGTTGTGACTGTCACCCAGTTGGATCAACAGGAAAAATATGCAATCACATTTCTGGACAGTGTCCTTGTAAGGATGGAGTAACTGGTCAAACATGCAATCGTTGTGCAAAGGGTTATCAGCAAACCAGGTCCCATGTAGCTCCCTGCATAAGTAAGTCTAAATGTGATTATAAACCTAAAAAAATATATCTCTTAATAACATTGCAATGATATTTTTAGAGATTCCCTCAGTTATAAACGCTATTCAAGCCGAAAGTGCTAGTCAAAGCACAGACGATAGTGGAGCTGATAAAACAGACGATATGAAAACATGTAATTATATATTTACTTAAATCAAAATTAAAAAGAGATTTAATCGTACTAACTTTCTGTTTTTACTTTAACTATTTCTTCTGAAGATTGTGGAAAATGCAAAACAACTCCAAAAAAACTGAACCTCAACCGATTTTGTAGAGAAGATTATGGTAAGTAGAAAATGTTATGCTTTCAAAATTATATATGCAAATAAAAGTTTAGAAATTTCATTAAGGTTAATTGCGAGATGATACGAACTTTGTTTTAAACAGAAAATACTTTATTCATCTTCCAAGGAGTTGGGCAAAAAAGATACCCCTTATTAACAAAAGACGTAGAACCGTGTGTTAGCACTTCTGCTTGCTTGTATTTCTTATTAGTAAAAGTGTGATAGCATGCAGATAACTTCTATACACATATATTTGATAGAACCGCTTGCTAATTAACATTTTAAGAGGTGTTCTTCCAAAACCACGGCGTAACCTTTTCGATCTATCTTACTTTACTAGTCCCTTCTCGAGTGGATGGAAAACAGCAATTGTCCAGCCAGTCCTTAAAAACGGCGAATCTTCTTCCCTCAAGGTCATGGAAGTTCTGATTAATTATCAGCCGAAGAAATATCTTGAAGAAAAAAAACTTCTCAATGACTTGTGGTATGGCTTTCGTAGTAATTTTGGTGTTTTGATGGCATATCTCACCGAAGATTGGAACAGATCTTTTTTGATAGAGTTTTTTGACAAGGCTCTCTTAGCGAAAACGCGTGCGTTTGGTATCAATGGATGACTTACTCTTTGGATTAGAAATTACCTTCTGTATAGTTCAACACGGTTACAAGTACGATCTTTTGAAAATAAATGCGGACGTTCGGTTTGTCTCTGATTGTAATATTCATTTTTATAAATGATCTCTGGTCTGAAATTTCTAATCTACGAGGGCGGTCCGATAAGTACTTAGATTCACCGCCCGATGGTGCCAGTATCGCAGGAGATTTACTTTCGTTTAGTACATTTTCTTATACGGCTACTATCAAAATTTAAGCCGAATCGGACTCGTAGTTTTGTTTTGACCACGTGTAGAAGCCAGCTTGTCCGCGAACTTTAGAAAAATAGAAAAAGTGATTCGTTTTTTGTTTTGAAAGGGAAATCGCGCAGCGAAAGAGCGCTTGGATGCTGTACGGTTACTCTTCTCCTTCGATGGCGACCGTCAAAAATTGGTATAATGAGTTTCAAGGTGGTCGCTCATCGGTTTTTAATGATCCCCGCCCAGGTGCGCCGAAAATGGCTGCCACGGAGGATAACACGTAACGATAACCGTCGATTCAAGGTGCGCGAGTTAGCTGAAACAGTAGGCATCTCATCTCAAAAGACCACGTGGGTCATATCCTCCATGAAATTTTGGGCATGAGAAGGCTGTCGGCGCTATGGGTGCCACATTTGCTCACTCCGGACAACAAGCGCAACCGTGAGACCAAAAGCCAAATTGGTCGAATTGCAGAGCGAACTGCTGTAGCATCCACCGTATTCTCCAGATTTGGTCCCGTGCATTTTTTGTTTTGTTTTGCAAACTTGCAAAAATCACTCGCCGGGAAAAATTAGAGTCGAATCAGGAAGTCATCGCCGCCACGGAGGCCTACTTTGCAGACCTCGAGAAAACCTATTTTTCGAACGGGTTAAAGAAGTTAGAGCATCGCTGGATCAAGTGTATCGAGCTAAAAGGAGACTATGCCCTCGTACTTTATTGTTTTGCAAACGACTCTACTCTTAGCTTCGCATACTCGTTCTCAAGTTCACCCCTTATCCTATTGTCTTTGAATGGCACTTGCATCAAAGAAGCCAAAAAGCTCTCAGTACACGGTATTTGTCTCAATGACAATCTTCGTTGGAATGACCACTTAAAATGCTGTTAAATGGTTAGGATTTCTATATCGATGTCAGAAATTTTTACAAAAATTAGGATAGAAGGTAAAAAAGGTATCGATCTTTGTATGTAATTCCTTTGGACTGAGAAATTTTAAATGGTACTGCGAAATGGTTTTGCTGTAAGGTACACAAATCCTTTGAAAAATGTTCTTCTTCTTCAATCGATAGAAGCGTCAAAATTTTATCTAAATCTATCGGAGGTGGACAATATTATTCAAAATTCTATAACAGCACGACGTCAGGCAATCAACAACACCATGTGATACCGTGAAAAATGGTTCGATAAAGATTCAATGTTAGGTGGTGGGAAAACTTTTGGGTGGCTTAGATTACTAAGAAGTTTTCCAGATAATGTATTTTTTAAAGAGCAATATCTTGCAGTACATAAACAATACACAGAGCTACTAAGTTTAAAATGCCAAACTTACCCAAGAAAACTTGTTCCAGACGTAGCAGACTGCAAACTGCAGAAATGCTGCTGAATTTTGGAAAACTGTAAGAACAAATAGTAAAATACACAACAATCAAGTCACTTCACCTATTGAACTCGAAGATCTCGCAACACACAAGACGAAGAGTTGGATGGGCCTTTTTCCTGTACAGACACAAACCACCATTTTTTATTAAAAAAAACACCTAACAAATGCCTTTAAGCATGCATACGAGTTAGGTTATCTACCATGCTATTTCAAAGAAGTCATTATCTGTCCAAATTTCAAAAAAAAAGTTGATAAGGAAGTTGCTATAGAGGAATATCGTTGCAAATTTGTACAAAACTCCTTTGCAAAATGGCTTTACGAGTAGGTTCACAACAAAAATTTACTCAGCGAGTCAAACAAGATAGATTTCGAAAGAATATTTGACAATCAAAAACAAAAACTTCTACAGTCGCTTTTGCAAGCAAAGTATCCGAACAATGCAATTTGAGTCCCTTATTATCTGCTCTATTCATAGACGACTTAGAAGACATATAGCGAGGTGGACCTGGTGTTTCTTTGGATCTTTTAATTAAAGTCCTTATTTTCTCTGATAATATTTTGGTGCTAACAGAGTCGTCTGAAATTCTCCACTTAATCATCAATAAATTGTTTAAGACCTGCAACAAGTGGAGGGGCCAGTTGAACCTTGAAAAGTCCGAAATCATGATTTTCCGTAACGGCCGAAACTGACTGAAACTTGGAAATTTGGAGTTCAAAGCGTTGAAGGCGTTAATGAACCTACAACGATCTTAGTGTGCAGATATCTAGAAACATGAATTTGAAATACCATATGGTTGATAAGTTGGCCAAATCCAAATACCTAAGCTTTAAATGCAACATGAAGGGCTGTGGTTCATTGTAGGGATGTTCCCTACGAATCCAAATATCGTATTTTTAAAAACAAAAAAGCTATCAAGTGCTATGCTCCAGTTTTAGCGCCACAAAGAGTTTGATGAAGTTGAACAGCTTCTGCGTTATTTCTTAAAAAAAAAGCTTCAACCCACCCAATAGTCCTGCGAATCTTATACTAATCCTTGAGACAGGTCTTTCTGATGTTTTCAGTTAATAATAGGAAACTACACAAGAAAATCACGATGCTTGTGATTCAATAGCAAATATCATGGTTTGGGTCGTGGAGAGATTAAGCCGAGCACTGTAGACATACACTACTTTTCCGAAGTGATGAAATGGGCAAGTGAAAAAGCGAACTCTTGATTCTCATAACTCAAGTAGACAAAAAAAGAGAGGACTACACTCTGAAAGCCAGAAGTTCACTTCATAGGGATGTACATTATACATATATGCAAGGCTCAACTATAACCTGTTAGCAAATTATTATTTCATGACAGAGTATCCAACCGATCTCTTGTCACTGGTTTTAAAAGCAAAAGGGAGATACTTCCCCTGAACACAGGAGTGATTTGGAAGATATATGTGGATTACTCAAAGATCAGAGAACGTAAAAATGTGTTCCATTTCTTGGGAAGGTGTCCTGTTTTTAGTGAAAACTAGAAGGAGTACACTTGGTAAAAACTGTCTCAATCAAGAGGAAATCATAGGTGTTTAAGACGGTTTTATGCATGTGGAGTCCTTAACTATTATATCAAGATTGCACTTAACTACAGAAAACGAATCTAAGATCAACTTTTTTAAACTAATGTTTTGTTACATTGGTGTTACAATTAATTCACACGAACCATGGAAACATGACGTCACAAAAAAATCTGCGACATTATTATTTTTCGTTCATCACTTATACAGTTCACATTCAGTCTTTAATGAAACTGCATCATAAGGACCTACTTGGATGAAGGAAAAGCACCCCTTCGACCATACGCAAAGTCATGCGACATAGTAAATTGATTTTATTGATCATATGAACTCCAGTCGTAAACAAGCGTAGGCGATTCGGTCATTTTAGCTTTCTCGGAGCTTTGCCCTACCAGTGGTAAGTGGTTTCGTTTAAAGACAAGTTTGGTAGGAGAGATTGTCGCCACCAGTGGCAAGGGTCCTTAGTTCGAAGTCAAACCTCCTATTTTCCACCAGGGGCTGTGGTACCTGCTGACCTATCACAGCGTTTTAGCCTGCTGTTTGAGTGCCACCAGGGGCTTTGGTACCTGCTGATCTAACAGAGCGTTTTAGCCTGCTGTTTGAGTGCCACCAGGGGTTTTGGTAGCTCCTGATATACCAGAGCGTTCTAGCCTGCTGTTTTGAGTGCCACCAGGGGCTTTGGTACCTGCTGATCTAACAGAGCGTTTTAGCCTGCTGTTTGAGTGCCATCATGTGCTTTGGCACCTACTGATCTACCAGAGCGTTTTAGCCTGCTGTTTGAGTGCCACCAGGGGCTTTGCTACCTGCTGATCTACTAGAGCGTTTTAGCCTGCTGTTTGAGTGCCACCAGGGGCGTTGTACCTGCTGATGTACCAGAGCGTCTTAGTCTGCTGTTTTAAGCATCACCAAGGGCGTAGTACCTGCTGATGTACGAGAGCGTCTTAGCTGGCTGTTTTAAGCACCACCAAGGGCGTAGTACCTGCTGATGTACTAAAGTGTCTTAGCCTGCTGTTTGAGTGCTACCAGGGGGCGTAGTACCTGCTGATGTACCAGAGCGTCTTAGCCTGCTGTTTGAGTGCCACCAGGAGCTTTGGTACCTGAAGATCTACCAGAGCGGTTTAGCCTGTTGTTTGAGTGCCACCAGGGGCGCAGTACCTGCTGATGTACCTGAGCGTTCTAGCCTGCTGTTTTGAGTGTCACCAGGAACGTAGTACCTGCTGATGTACCAGAGCGTCTTAGCTTTCTGTTTTAAGCGCTACCAGGGGGCGTAGTATCTGCTGATTTACCGGAGCGTCTTATCATGCTGTTTTATGCACCACCAAGGGCGTAGTACCGTCCCATCCCGTCATGAGCCCCACGTCAAAATAATAGGACCAGTTTCTAAAGCCCAATTACCAGAAGCCAGATTACCCGAAACCAAGTACAAGAATACAAAACCGAAATCCGGATCATCAACAACCAGTATAACGAGACAGCAAGACTAGAATCCAGAATTAATTGAAATACTAGTAACAGAATATTGTGTGTTATAGATATAAGAGTTATTGTCAATAAAGATTTTGTAATAAGGTTTGAAGACCTTTTTCTCTGAAGTTTCGTGTTTTCTCCAGGACGACCCTGGCAAGATCGGTGAGCATGGCCTCGGCTGGAAAGCAAAAAAAAAAATCCAACTGATAGACGAAGTAGGCCTTGTAAGAAAAAATTGTAATTTGTATGAAATAAAATGATTTGAAAACAACTTGCTATCAATTTATAGAACCAATTTTAAAAAATTTACCAAAAAACCATTTCATGACCTTTGACCGCTCATAACTTACCTAGTGGAGTGAGTGGTCATTGGATCGGTGAGGAACTTTCTCAGTTTATAAAGATTCTCATGCCAAATTTAAAGCCACTAACTTATTTGTTCCTAATAAAACCATCTCTTTCCTCCTGGACTAATCGTTCTGCAAAGAAAACCGCAAGTTGCGTGCTTGTAAAGCTCTTGAATTAAGGTCTCAGTTCTCAAATTAAAGATTTAAGAATTATCAAATGTGATTGAATTTAAGTATTTTTAAACTTTCAGCTATTATGGCAAAGGTGGTTGGTCATGATCGAGCCTCTATGGAAATAAGCACAGAACAATACTCAATCGAACGACAAAACGAAATTTTCAAATTTGAAATCAACATTCAAGGGATTTTCAAACGAAATCCAGCATCTGGAACGACAAGTGCTCTCTTGGGACGTGGACCAATGGTTTTGTTAGTGCCACGCAAGAATCTCGAATGCCAATGTCCGAAGATTAAACTGAATAAGTAAGTTGGCAATATTTTTTTTTTTTTATATATTGGACTTTAGAATTTAAACGGTTCAAAAATCAATGTTTTTGAATTTTTGTTTCTTTTTTTTTACTATTTAGATCATACTTGATTCTAGGAAGAGATTCTGAAGCAGCTCCTGGTTATTTAGCTGTTGGACCGAGTTCGGTGGTATTCGAGTGGAAAGATGAATGGTCGCTGCGAATGAAAAGATTCCAACGCAGATCACGCAAATGCAGTTGAATTGAACCGGAAACGGAATACGTCAGGACGGACTTTAACTTTATTCACTTGGATAGAATTCGATTTGTGTATAAATTGTACAGCATAACAAAGTTTCTTACATTTTTTGGTATAATGTTATAAAAATTAATAATCTTAAACAAAAGTACATATTTATATTTTCATCAGTGGGCAATTATTATTTTTTTTTTAAATCGCAACTTACATATCTATCTACAGAAAGTATCTGTTAATTTTTGGATTTCTTTTTAAATCATAATACGAGTACAAATGTATATGGTGTGATGATTTAAATTGAGTGACGGCACAGCAACATATTGTAGCGCATCGGGATCATCTTTGTTTCGGGCATTCGTCATACGCGAATGTTAGGCCGTAAATCAAAGTGAACTGAAATATTTCGTATCTATGAGGTTCATGACAGTTTCGTTAATGGGAACACTGACCATTGTTAAACAACTGTACCATGACCATGGTTGCGATTGTAAATCACAGACGGGCAGTCAACATAGTTTTGGTTTCATGTCTGTTTGATTTATAATACCAAACCGAAACCAGTCATAGGACTGGCCCACCTCTTCTATGCAAGCTGAATAAAAGCTTGAAACTTCATTTCAATGCAAATAAATTGTTAATGATAGGGCAACACTACACATTGACAGGTTTTTGTTTTCTTTGTGCTCGAAACTACATATGATATCGATAGGCACCTACCAAAATCACGTTTCCAGTTGGTTTTATCTCCGAGCGGTGTTTTGATTCAAATAGAATATATTGTCTTATTGTTTGGTAAACATTTTTTTAAAAAATCTTTTCACAACATGAAAAAATTAATAAATTACTGCAAATATAAATTTTTTGCGACACGTTTTCACCATCATCTACTTACATACCGGCTACCGATCCATGAAGGGTATCTGTCAACCTCTGGGATCTCGAGCATGCTGCTCCCAGTCGTCTAAGATTTGGTCTTCCTTGTCGCCGCAAAACTGGGGGCTGGGATTCGAAGACTGTCAGCTGGGGCATTGTTGTTCATTCACTCAGTGGATGTGTTTGGCTTTCTAGACGACATCCAAATCTTGGTACAGGTGATGAATGAATAAATTGGGGTATAAATAACGGCGACCTAAAGATCTATTGTGCCCCCATTAAGAACTGGATGAGGTTAGCTCATTATTACAGTTCTTCCTCCAAGTTTATTCATTTAAGGAATCGAAGTACTTGGAGTATTTTAAGGGAGGATAATTCACTCTTTTTTATGTGGTGCTTGCCCAGATACCATGTCTTTGATGCACGAGTGCATCACATTTCCCCAGTATGTGGTCAGGTGTCTCCTCGTGAATGTTGAAGAATCTGCAAGACTCGTTGTTCACTAGGCAAAGGATGTTGAGGTGTCTTCTCAATTTACAGTGGCATGTGAGAAGCCCTGTGATTTTCCTGAGGTTATTCCTGCTTAAGCTAATGCAGGTTAGAAAACGCTCTCGGTTGTAGTCCCCGAGTAGAAGTTTTGCCTGTCTCAGCTTAGTTAGTTCTTTCCAGATTTTTGATCTTCTTGCTTCCTCTTCTGTTTTGTTTTGTTTTTGATCACGTTTTCTCCTATTCCGCAGTAGGGCTCTGGCCCTGTAAGGGGTGTCGATGCACCTATTTTTGCTAAGGAGTCTGGCTCTTCGTTTCCCTGGACACCAACGTGGCCTGGTACCCAATGAAGTGTGACAGTGTTCATAAAGCTTTATCACGCACTCCCAAACAAGTTTGGAACTAATGGCGTATAGGAGCTTAGTGCTTTTATTGCAGCCTAGCTGTCTGACATGATAGCAATGTTTTGGTTTTTATATTTTCTATCGAGGTTTCTTTCAGCAAATATACCAATGGCATTTAATTCTGCCTGGAATATGCTAGTTGACTGTCCCATCGATAAGGAGAGTTTAGTTCTAGGCCCAAAAACTTTAGTACCAGTCCCTTAAGCTGTTCATCAGTGTACCATTTGATGGCATTTTCTTCAAGACTGTAGTTTACTGTTTCGCCTAGCCAGTCTTTTTTGCAACTTAACTCCGTTTTGAAATGTGTTTCGAAGTTATATCTTTTGATCGTGCAATCTCTTGGGATGTCAAGAAGGTTTGTTACTGCGGACTGGAGTATCGAGTCTTTTTCCCTGTTTCCAATAATTTTACCCATCCCAATACCCTCCTTGACAAACCTCATTATGGCTCCCTTAGCAGCATTATCAATGGCCACGTGTAGTGGCGTTAAATGAAGGATGGTTTCCATCGCTGGTGTAGGGCAAGTTCTCATTACTCCCGTTATGCATATACATGCAAGCCTTTGCAATTTGTCAAGTGATTTCCTAGTGGTACAGCTGATAGAGTTCGCGGTTTTATCTTGTCCTCCATTCCTCTTACAGAGCACCAAAAATTCGTCGAAGATATTTTTCTATCGAAACAGCCCAGTATCGCCTCTCCCTTTCTGCTTATAGTCTTACACTCGGCGGGCGTCGGCCTTAAGGAAGGATTGGTAGCATAAGGATTTTGTAGAGCGTGCACTTCGTCTTACGAATGAGGAGTTTGGAATCGATTTGTTTTGCTAAGCAGCGGTTTCCAAGGGTAATTCTTCGTCGGATCTGAACTGAGGTGTCGTTCGTGGAGATAATATTAACTCCGAGCTAAATGAAGTCCTTAACTACCTCAAAGTAGTGACGTTTTGCCTTAATCAATGGACAGATGTTTGTTTGTTGATAGCATGTACTTGGTCTTGTCCTCATTTACCTCAAGACCGAATAAGTCTCGCAGTCGTGGACTCTTTAACAAAACGTTAGGAATGGATATCGTCCGCATTACCCCAACAGTTGATTTGAATATAATGCCCTCCTTGTCACCCTGTTCTAGAAAGAAATTAAAGAAACCAAGAAACCACATAATAGCGCATCTCCTTGCTGAGAACTTGTGAATGTTCAGAGGAGGTGAATAGTTCAGAGGAGTTGCTCCCTAGATGCACATTGCACAGCTTATTTTCTAATATCATGCGACACAATTGGATTGGTTTTCTCGGGATCCCGAGTTCGGCTCTCGCCATATAGAGCTCCTGACGATAAATGCTATCATATGCGGCTTTTTTCGACTTGAAATTCGTTGTTCTTTTCCAGGATTTGCCTCAATGTGAATAATTGGTCTATGTCGATCTCTCGTGCCAGAAGCCACACTGATACTTGCCGACTAAATTATTACAGAACGGTTTAAGACGTTCACATACATTTTAAATATTTATATACATTTAGTGAGTTGCGAAAAGTAATTTTTTAAATTAAATTCTTTTCGTTGAAAAACTACGACTTTTATCAGGGTAGTGCATGGACTTTAAAGATGTTTTAAATTTGTTTGCATTCGAAAAATTAATACTTCTTGGAATTATTTAAAATTTTTCTCTCGCATGACATTCAAATAAGCTCTTAAAGTTGGATTGAACAAACTGTACGAAAGGAATGTCTTGATATATTCTCTATTTTTATGAAGAAATGAAGAACACATTTTTATGTTTAAGTAAGCTTCGGTACACTATGGTTTTTAAAAATTACATAATTTTCGACTAAAATGGAAAACCATCTAAAGTCAAATTAAGGTATCTAACTACTGTTTGTATTTCTTTTTCTACGGTAGGCATCTTTAAGGGACACTTGGCAATATTGTATTAAGTAATGTGGAAGTACTCGTATTACCCCTTGGCGTAATGATTAGTGCATTGGACTGTCATGCAGAAGGTCTTGGGTACGATTCTCAGACGCTGCAAAAAAGTTTTTTTCAGGGGTGTACGATTAATTGACAAATCCTCCAAGAGTATCTCTCATTAGCCGTTCGGAATCGGCAGAAAATTGTAGGTCCCCTCCATTCCTGGTAACACGCACACAGGAATGGTTGAGAGTTGAAAGTCACTAGTTCCTGGTTCCCTTCGAGCAGTTGCCCCACCAAACTTATTTATTATTTCATATGGAAGTCTTCCAGTACGAAAACCGCCGAAATCAGGACCAATCTCGACAAATGATATTTCTTTCTTAATTAACAGTCAAGTTGGAAGAAGAATTGATTTTTTAACTTTCTTCTTTCTTCTAAGCCTCCGAACATTCGCTTGTACATTTGAGAAGGTTTTAATTTCGGAGTCAATTTGTGACGTCAATTTGTGCGACTTTACAGTACCTAGTTGTGTGATCGAGCGTGTTCTCTCACTACTTTTCTAGCCATTTTTATTTTTTTTTGTACTAACGGGCGTATTTTATTCCGCGGGCTCAGCTTTTGGTTTTTGTGAACAGTCCCATAGTTGGATACCATAGGTCCAAACGGGTATCAGCACTTGCGTGCATAGCAGTATTTTGATATTTCGTTTTGAATACGTCAATTTTGTTTCGTTTAATCTGATACGTCGTTGTTACGTCCAATATGTAACTTTTATAGTTTTTCTGAAGCCTTCGTAGTCAATCGTAATCAATATTTCAGTATCATTAGCGTTGATGTCCACTGAAACTTCTCTAGCATATAACAAAAACAGGGTTGGTCTCAAAATCCTACCTTGTGGCACTGCTTAGAGTTGAGGTTTAATTCCATATTGCAAGAAATTTGTCACCCCTTCATATCTGGTTGTAATCGTTAAGGGCTTTATTCGTTCAAAGCTCCAATATTCGCCTTGAGTTTCTTGGATAAAATCCAAAAAAAAGTTTTAAAAATGATAGGTGATAGAAGTATAAGAATTTGCTTCAAGACCTAGGGCAGAGTTTGCTTTAAGAATAATTCCGTCAATACATACATATGAGAAAGTCGGACTCCCTATCACATAAAACACCAAGGTCGTGAATTGACTCAGTGGTGGATATAGGTTGGAAAAGATGGAGATTGTAGGAGATAGGATGCGTTTTCGTGAAAAAAGTGATTGAATGACATGTGGAAATGTGCACCTCTAAGCAATTTTTCAGGAACCAAAAAGAGAAACTGTCAACATCAAGTTGAAGAAGAGTAGAATCAAATGTCGAAGAAATGGTCTTGAAGAACTTGGTATCGTGCGTCGGCGTAGAGTAAAATATGGGCATATTTATTGATCATTTCAATATCGTTAATAGTAAGAATAAAAAAGAGAGGTCCTAAGTGACTGCCTTGTGGGACCTTGGAGGTAGCTAAGAAATCATCAGTGAAGATAGATCTGAATCGAACTTTGTAGAAACGGTTTTTCAGGTAGGAAGATAGGTTTCAGCCCGATGGTGGACAGATTGAATAAAATAAGCTTTTGTGAAATTTCATCAAAAGTCTTAGTGAAATCGGTTGAGACATTCTTTCAGAGATTCTTTCTTCTTTTGGGATTAGTCTCCGTTGTTCTATTATTTTGCTAAGGAACGAAAATGTTTGATTTAGATTACTATAAGCGATATAGGTCTGTATAGTTATATTGGTGGCTTGGCTTTCTTAAGTATAATAATGACTTCTGTAATTTTCTAATAATGGGGCACATATGTGTGCTTAAGACACACATCAAGTTCAAGTTGAAGAAGAGTAGAATCAAATGTAGAAGAAATGGTCTTGAAAACCTTAGTATCGCGCGTCGGTGTAGAGTAAGATATGGGCATATTTACTGACCATTTCAATATCGTTAATAGTAAGAATTAAAAGAAGAGGTCCTAATTGGCTGCCTTATGTAATCCCGGAGGTAGCTAAGAAATCATCAGAGAAGATAGATCAGGTAAGAAGAAATCCATCTTAAGAGGAGAGGTTCAAGCCCGAGGGTGGACAGATTGAATAGAATAAGCTTTTGTGAAATTTTATCGAAGGCCTAGTGAAAACGGTTCCTCTATTATTTTGCTTAAGGAACAGTTTTCGAAAATATTTGCTAGATTGTTATAAGCGATACAGGTCTGTATAGGGCTATTGTTGGATAGGCTTTCTTAGATATAATAATTACTTCTACAATTTTCTAATGATTTTTTTTGTTAAATAACTTGTGTTGACACAACACTTCTTTTTGAATATGACGGAAGAAATTTCACATTCGTCGCTTCTAGTTACAAATTCTAATTGATCTGTAGATGCATTTGTTGAAAATTGTTTTAAGACATTCGCAAAAAGTTCAGCCAAGCAGTCAGTCTTCTGTGTCGGGTCTATAATCGAATTTCCATCCATCTTGAAAAAGAAATTAACGTTCAAATAAAACTGACAAAATTGATCATGTAATTTAAATTCTGATTTTCGGTTTCAGGGATTTTAACGCCCTTTTTCGCCCTCTGCCCTGCTCAAACGACTCCGTTGCTCCACTTAGGGTTTTTTCAGTCGCCATGCAGGCGCCTTCACTAACAGTATTCTTGACCAAAAGTGCCTTGGTTAAAAGGTTTTCATGATATTAACTCTCTTTTTGGGTCCTTTTTACCGCTCACGCAACTCTGTTGCTCTGCTTATGGTATGTTCAGTCTCGAGACGAGTGATACTGCGGAAGGTACCACCAAAAGTACTGTTGTGCAAGAAAACGCGTGAGCGGGACAGAGGACGAAAAAAGGAGTTAAAATCCCCAAAACCCACGAAGCGTGCCAGTTAAGGTACTGTTGCTCGAAAAAAACTGTTAATTGCCTGCCTGGCAATTGAACATACCATCAACGGAGCAACGGAGTTTCATAACCGGTAAAGATGAACCTAAGCAGCCCAGGCAGGTCCTATAGATCAATAAATTGTTTCCTTAGCTTAATTTTGAAAATTATATATTTGCTCTTAGATATGCAAAAACAAAATCTAGTTTTGTGGCAAAATTGGCCTTATATCACATGCGCAAAGCGAAATATTGCCAAATTTCTGGTTTTGGCCTTATTTCACTTGCCATTATTTCACGGCAACTTTTCCAAGCCGACTAAGACGTGTTTTGGTATTATTCTGAAAATACAGAACCATCTATGTGGGTGGCACTAATTGTCCTCCTCAAGATCCCAGAGACCGACCTGGACTTTACATTAAGTTACTTTAAAAATTTATTACCAAGCTTTTAGCAACTGAGTTGCATTCTTGAATAAAGGCTTTTGATTGTGTCTTACTGAGTCGTTGCGTCATGTTTAGTGTAACGCAAAACTGCTATATCACCGCTTAATGCCTATTTAATCTGTTGGATTATTTCCTAAGTAGTTCCAACTCGGAGGGTCATTCGATTGGATTTGGCAAACAACAGGCGCTTATCAATATCGGATTTCCGTAGACTTGTTCGAAAAAGGCATCGTTTTTCATGTAAACTTCACTTCAAGGAACAGAATATTCTCATATTACTAGAATCAAAAGAAGAACATAACATTATATCGCCTCCCCTCTAAGGTCTATAACATGATAACTAAAAAGATTCATCAGGCTTAACCTCTCACTTACTTAATTTCTCTTAACCACTGTTCACAAAATACGCCATTAATTCTAATTAATACAAGAATAGGAACTAATATGTTAACCATCATCGACTTTTTAAGATTCGTTTTTCATAAATTCTCCATAGTCAAAACTTTTTTTTTTTTTTGTTTAAACCAATGTGCACGTTTTGTCATAACCTCATATATGGGACCACTTTCAACCGGTTTAAAGAATTCCTAAAATCAAAAAGCCATACTTAAGACAGCAAACGTTTGTTCTTGGGAGTTTTATGATAGTAATTTGACTAGATTTCGAATTTGTGTTTTCATTATATTTTTTATGATACACCCACATACTATACACATTTATCTGCTGCTCTCTCAATTTATTATAGCCATTCAAATAGCATTGCCTACTGAAAATATACCTTTATATCCATTTTTGAAATTAACAAAAGACAGAACAAAAACAAACATTCTAGAAAACAACAATACAATTAAAAGACTTTGACAAATAATATATCTTACAAAAATAAATACTAAAGAACTTTATATTCTAGTATCTTGTAATTTGAGCCTCTTATGGTACTACCTGTTTTATATTTATTTACATGCTGTTTAATTATAAATATTCATCAATCGAATTTATTACTGAATAACAAAAATCTATCTAGGGAACCAATTCCAATAATTTATCGTAAAATAAAACTTTTCTTTTTAAGTAGATTTGTTTTACTATTCTTTTCATAAATAAAAAAACTTGAAAAAAAACTGAATAAAGTTTATCTTGTCGTAGACCGTTTCCGATAATTTTTTTTATAGAAGCGCACAAAAAGTAATTTAACCAAAAATAAACAATAGAACAATGAGTGATACATTTTATTATTATACGTGTACTTAATTTCTATTTAAAAATGTAAAATTAAAAATACGAAAATAAAAAACTATTTAACATATCTGTATAGTATTATCATGATAATTTATAACTTTAAGGTAGATTTAGTAATTTTATTTGTTTATATAGTTTTGGTGTTTAAGTGATAACTGAATTTTTAATTTAACTCAAGTTTTTAACTGATTAAAATGTCACCAGTGAAAGCTCATAAAACAATTAATAATAATATCTCTTTCTTTTAGTATTTACTAATTTTTGTTAAGAACTTTTATGTAAATATTTTTAATTGCAAAATATAGTTTAAAAATATAATATTAATTCATAGTTTTGAATAAATAAATAAAAATTATATTATGATCTATACAAATTTAGTTTTTTTAGTTCTTGTTCAATGGCAACATTCAAAGGGGTAAGCACAACGTTTAAATATTTATCATGATTTTGAAACATTAAAAGCCCTATATTTAATGGGTGATTTTTTTGCTATTTTCTTTTTGGCAACATTGGTTTTGACAGCTCACGCACGTTTCGTGTTTTGTGTCACTGTCAAACATCTTCAGTTTGGTCTATAATTTAACCATGAATCGTCTTACAAACGAACAATGGTTGCAAATTATTGAATTTTGTTATCAAAATATGGTACGTGCTCTGTTAAGGAAGTTCATAGCACGCTTCTTCCATTTTATGGTCAGTTTAATCGACCTACTGAGGCGGCTATTCGGGCTATTGTATCGCAGCGGTATCGGCCAGTGTTAGTGATGACCGTGAATTAGCGATTCGACGCCGTTCGCAGCAATTGGGCCTCTATTACTCCACTATACGTGGAAAATTTTGCGGAAGGATTTAGGTGTGAAGCCTTTCAAGAATTGAAGCCGAACGACCTATTATAACGCCGAAATTTTGGTGAATGGGCTCTTGAAAAGCTGGCCGAAGATCCACTTTTTTATCGAAAAATTGTGTTCAGCGATGAAACTCATTTCTGGTTGAATGGAACAAGAAAAACTGCTGTATTTGGAGTGAAGAGCCAATGCATACAGAAAAAGTCACTGTTTGGTGCGGATTATGGGCTGGCGGAATCATTGGGCCGTATTTCTTCAAAGATGATGCGAATCGCAACGTTACTGTGAATGGTGAGCGCTACCGTGCGATGATAACAAACGTTTTTTAACGCAAAATGGAAGAGCTTGACTTGCATGGCATGTGGTTTCAACGAGACGGTGCTCAAAATCTATTTCACTTCTAATTTAAGCTAGATCATATATTGTTAAGTTTAAGCAAACATTTGTAATCAACAGTTTGTAAATCCATTAATGAATAACTTATAAACATAATTAAGAGTTCTTCAACAGGGACATCAAACGACGCCATATTTCTTGCCGCTCTTTTTACATTTCTCTTCAGTAAGGTTTGCTATTTCATGATAGAAAGATATACGAGCCAACAACGAGTCGAAATTATTAAAATTTACTACCGAAATTCGGAGTCAGTGGCCTCAACGTTAAGAGCGCTACGTCCAATTTATGGTCGTCATAATCGTCCTATCAGATCAACAATTGAGCGTCTAGTGGACAAATTTGAATCCACAGGCACAGTACAAAATGTTCCCGTGTCAGTGAGACAAAAAAGTGCCCGTAGTGTCGATCGAGAATATTGCTGCCGCTGAGGCTTCAGTTGCAGAAAGCCCAAATAATGTGTCTCTCACACGTCGTTCTCAAGCGTTGGGCATCTCTGTGACGTCGTTGTGGCGAATTTTGCGAAAAGATCTTGGCCTTCATCCTTACAAGATTAAATTGACGCAAGAACTGAAGCCGCTTGACCACCAGAAGCGTCGTATTCTCGTGAATTGGGCTGAGCAACAACTTGAAAATGATTCGGATTTTCATCGAAAAATCATCTTCAGCGATGAGGCTCATTTCTGGCTGAATGGCTTCATCAATAAACAAAATATGCGGTATTGGTCAGGCAGCAATCCACACATGCTTCATGAGTCATCATTGCATCCCAAAAAAATTATGGTTTTGTAAGGCATATTGTCCTTCATAACTTCTTAACAATACCTACTCTAAGCTTTGTATACATACCTTACAATATAATATACTTTATACCTAGATCTAAGTATACTTTTTAAAGCTTGTTATTTTATTATTCTAAATTATTGTTGTTTGATGAAGAATACAAAATATATATATTTACATTGATTTGTAAACCTCTATTTGCATATAAGAATACCCGTTATAGTTTGGTGTGGTTTATTGGCCGGCGGCGTCATTGGGTCGTACTTCTTCCGTGATGATCAAGACCGGCACGTTACTGTGAATAAGGATCGCTACCGTTCAATGATAACCGAATATTTTTGGCCCCAATTGGATGATATGGACTTGGAGGACATGTGGTTCCAACAGGACGGCGCCACAAGCCACACAGCGAATGTCACAATCAATTTATTGGAAACGAAGTTTGGAGAACGTGTTACTTCACGAAATGGTCCAGTCGCTTGGCCACATCGGTCGTCTGATTTGACGCCGTTAGACTATTTCCTGTGGGGCTACGTCAAGTCTATGGTCTATGCCAACAAGCCAGCGACGATTGATGAACTTCGTACGAATATCGAACGTGAATTTGCAGCAGTATCGGCCGATTTATGCTTGAAAACCGTCGATAATTGGGTTCAGCGTGTGGACTTCTGCAAGCGTGCCCGTGGTGGCCATGCAAAAGAAATCGAGTTCCATACATAATGGCATCGAACGTACTTTCACAGGAATAAAGAATTTCATTGATATCCAAAACCGTTTTTGTTTTATTTAAAAAAACTTTTGTAGCGCTCTTATTGAAAAAGCCGATACTAAGTAAAGCACTCTCTCAGTATCGTCTATTTTTCTGTTACCAATTAATTTAAAATAAAACACTTAAAGTCTAAAAGCAGTATTATTAATTGAATTTATACATCCCTTTTCTTGACCACTGTATCTTCGAGCTCAGTGAACGTTTCGGTGCACAGTTTTTAAATATCTGTCAACTGCAGACTTTTTTGTCGAACTTTATTATCAGTGCTACGACACAAGAAATTGAAAAAGCTGTAAAGTCAATTCAGTACCATGATATTTCAAAAAGCTGCCTTCAACTTGAAACAGTGGTAGACAATATTCTCATATTTATTTTATAAAGTCAACGGGCCGTATTCATAGTCCCTTTTAATTATTTCTTAGTTAAAAAAGAAAACTTAAACTTGAATTTTCCAACATTTATTTTAATTTTTGTCATGCACTCTTTTTGACGTTTGGAATATTTTGTGTTAATTGCCAAACACTATGAAAATACCCAAATAATAATTCGTACCTATTGAAAGAATTTCCTTTAAAAATTTTAACTTGTCTTTTTCATTGTATTAGCTACAACTGCATGTGCTACTTTAAATTATAATATAAAACATAACATAAATAATTGTAGCTCATAGAAAAAAGGAAATTCTATAAACATACATATATTTATAAATACGAATAAAATTTTCATATACCCCTATTACCGTTGATTAAATTGATTCGATAAAATTCGATTTTTGTCATTGAAAAATAAAGTTTGATTCTTTGAAAAACAGCTATTGTAAATGTTTAGACAATATTGGTGAAAGAGGTTATATAACACGCAAAGTTTTTAAAAGTAGTTTTATTTCAATATTTATTTACATATGGAAACAAATGTGGGAGGATGAAACCGAAAGTGCAATACCAAAAACTGTTCTAGCGTCGCCTCCATTTTGCAATCGGGATTTGTATCCTCATTTAAGAAAAACATTTTAAGTTATTTGTGTGCTACCAGTGACTTTTAGACAGTTAAAAACGTTGCTGAGGGCCACAACAACTGAGACCACGCTCAACGGATTAGCTTTGTTGAACATTCACAAAGAAATCGAAGTTAAACCTGAAGATGTGGTGAATGAATGCATTCGCAAATAAAAAAAAGAAGAATGGATCTAATTTTTTCACCAAATTATCATACTTAAATTTGTTTTTTTTTTTCAAATAAAAAATATAAAAAAAAGTTTACAAATAAATAAATGAATAAAATTAATTCCATACTCGTAACTTTTCATACAATAATAAGGTGGTTGATAGTAAGAATGGCTTTCATTTTTTTTTTGATAGTTTTAGTGACACCTTGAAGAAAAATTTTTATTAATTTTTCTCACTGAGCATCCCCCAAAATAAATCCTGCGTACGCTACTGAAGCGGATAGACCATTTGAGGTGCAGCCGCGGCCAACATTTGCATGAAATAATCTTCAAACATTAAATTATATCGACCGTACTATCGAAGTATATGCTGTCATCAAGAAAGGACACACAACTCCGACGTCTTGTACAAAACGTCATTATAGACAGCTATAACTTTGAGGTAGTGAAGGACTTCATATACCTAGGCGCCGCGCCGCTATAAACTCTGAAAACAACACCAGTGCTGAAATCAAACGGAGAACAACTCTTGCCAATCGCTGTTTCTTTGGACTAAGAAGGCAGTTGAGTAGCAAAGTCCTCTCTCGAGCAACTAAAGTGACCCTCTATAAGACCCTTATCATCTCGGTCCTTGTCTATAGTGCAGAGACATGGACTTTTTCGAAGGTGGATGAGAGCGCTGTAACGGTTTAGCTGATTTTATTTAACGCGACGCGATGACCTGCTCTTCACATGACTTCCTCAGGACCACAGGATTCCCTGAGCCAAGCCATGGAATGTTAAATAAATTGTCCATGTAGCATGGTACGTCTCGGCATGCTCGCTTTCACCGTTGGCCAGCTCGTCGGTGGGGTGGGTACTTGCACCTGCCACTGGACTACCGCACAATGTTATCATGCCGAAGAGAAAACAAACAAAAATCATTTGACAAAACCATCCATTCGCAAGAACTATATTTTGATTTAATTTCTTTATTTTTAAGAAACCCTTGGTGTTATTTAGGGTCCCTGAGTGTCACCCTCCCTGTGCTTCCAAGAACCTAGAAGCTCCTTGGCTATTGAGCCACTCTCAATATTATTTCTCAATAGCCCCTAATCGAAATGAAATAATTCCCTAAGAATTATTCAACTGATCGTCATCGCTTTGCAACACCATTTCAAAACACTTCCCTTTGCACACTCAGAAAAAGAATCACTCAATCATAATTAAAAACAAAATAAATCCATCAGACAAAACGAAGGACTTGAGGCAAGAACTTGATTTAAAACAATTTATTGGAATTTAATCAAGAATAAGATTTTAGATCATCAGAAAAAATAATAATTTTACTTAGGTTTGTAATTACGGTCAAATTTACGTTTGGTAAATAGAGCACATGAAAGCTCTGTCATGAGTTCGAGTGAAAACAAAAGAAACACAATCTTAATTAAACCGAAAACTAAAATGAGAAAAAAGAGTAAGCGAGAATTGATTCGCTCTTCAAAAATTCAACGTATAACTTAATCAATTGTGGTTTTGCATTACCTTTTTTTTTTTTTGTTGGGTTTGTTCTGTGATCACTCTCACTCAAAATTAACCACTCCATAAATAAAAAAAAAAAATAAAAATTAAGAGAATATTTAAAAATTCTTTGCAAAATCTCTCATTAGATCAAATGACAAAAATTTTAAGATCGTCTTACGTTCAGTTTGTCAAGCTTTTCAAAATAAAAAAAAACTTACCGGCTGTCCAAAGTTGGTGTGCATATCAGCTTTGTTGAGGCCTGAGCGTTGAATTTTCTTTTTTTTGTAGCTCAGCTATTAGAGATGTAAAATAAAACAAAAAAAAAACTCTGGCAAGTTGAACGTTTGACGATTGATTCTCGTTCTGGAGAATAATTAAATTGATGATAGATAATGTCTATGTATATAAGCTAGGATTGTATTATGATTTCATTTGATTGTTGTATATTAAATTTGATTATTGTTGATAGAGATGATGGATGATGAAATGTAGTATGTTTGGTTCAGGATAATGTCTGGCCTGTTAAATGCACTCAGGGTGGATTTTCGATAGGATGCTGATCGGGTATTTTCTTAGTTGGTGTAGATAGACCCAATTTTATTTCGAAGAGAGTTTGGTCCGATAAAAAAGGTGGTTGGCTTTCTTCACTCTTGGCTGGGTGCTGGAGGCTTAATTTGTGTATAGCCTGGCCACGCGTGAGCTATCGATTGTACGAGGTTTTCGCCCGAACGAAGATATGATATTTGTCTGTCTTAGGTTACGCAAAATCAGGGTGGACCCGCTGCTTGAAGCAAGGGCAACAAGCACAAACTTCTTGAAACCTCGGAGAGGCAGAGTTTGGATGGCTTGCTCTTGTTGTAAGATTAAGCTGCTCTCATGCCGTTGAACCCCCTAATCATGCGAGAGTTCGGGCTCTGGCCGAGGCGTGATCTTTCGGCACTTGCGATGAACACTCAGCACAAATCTAAAATTTTGTCGATCAAGATGGAACACAATTAAAGACAATAATAACCTACTTTTCCGTATAAGAGCGCACGGAGGACAGCGCTCTCGTTTGACTTTGGAGCAGATTGTTCGGCACGAGTCAAAACTGATTGCAGCAATTCGCCTAAAGTTGGCTTTTCGAGGTTATAATCGATGCCTGCAAAGATCAGGTTGAAGGTGCTAATCCCGAATAAACTTCACTGCTTCCAGGTTCAAATTCAGAACTAATAAGAAAATATGAGGTTCTTAGGGATTTCTGCGTATAAATCCAGTTACACAATTATCTGATATTATTTTGGCCAAACTCGTACTTATAGTATGTGAAAGAAATGATTATATTTTATTGATTTGATATATGTACAAATCTAACCGGTGTCACAATCACGTGTTGTACAACTTACTTCAATTGTTACTTGGTCGACAGATTAGTTACGTCTTCGTCGAAGGTTGGCAGAGAAAAGAAATTAAGAAAGTCGGATATGAGAAATTAGGCTGCGAAAAACCTAAACTGCTGCGCAGTTCACTAACTTCGAAATTTCGCAGATCGTAAATAAATTGTGAGGCCTTGGTTACATGCTGTATGCGATGTTTTGGAGTAATTTACATTTTGCATTTATGGGGCTGGACTGTACACAGCGCTTTAGGCTGTTTCGAGAGGAAAATTCTTCGTGTGATCTTTGGTCCCGTCTGCATAGATGGGGAGTGGAGGAGAAGATTTAACCACGAACTGTGTTGATCATGTAGAGCGAATGGACCCGAATGCTCCGGCCCGGAAAGTCTTCGAATCAAACCCCGAGGGACGGCGAAGTAGATGAAGACCGCGACTCAGGTGGCGCACACAAGTGGGGGAGGACCTCAACCAACTTGGTGTGCGAAACTGGAGACAGCTAGCTAGGGACCGAGCTAGCTGGAGAAGCTTGTTGGTTGAGGCCCTGGTCCACCCCGGACTGTAGCGCCACCTTAAGTAAGTAAGTAAGTACTATCGATTCAAATAAAGATTTCATGCATTTTAATTTTTTTATGTTTTTTTTTTTTATTTCAGATAGCTCTAAAAAAAAACTCGTAATTATAATTCGCAAAAAGGGTGAATAGTTAGACTTAACATTGACCCCAACCTCGGACGTACTATTAAATTCAGAGATTCCATCTTTAGGCGAGCTACACGAATGTTGAATGCTTTACCGGACTCAATATCTCCCTTGCATTATAATATTCAGACATTCAAAGCTAATTTGCATCGGGATCTCCTTTAAAATCCTCTCTAGCTTTCCTAAAATACTCGCACTGTGCTCAATCATTTTAAGGGTAGTGATAATACGAGTACTTACATATAGTGCTATACAGTAAGATGCTATACAGAGAACAAGCCTTAGGTGGAACAATATCACCATCTGCTAGGCGAAAAACAGATTCGGCCTATGCTGGATCTCAAGCACTCTTAAGTTTTTATAACATATATAAAGGTTTTATAAAATGACACTGTTTGATAAGCAAGCACGCAACGTGGCTTCGATTTCTACAGAAGCTGCATGGACGAAGAAGAGGAGGAATCGATTCATCACCATCTATGTACATGTACATGTCCTTGCTTTATCCCAAAGTCACAGACTCCATTTAGGAGATTTCTACTACAATGATTCTAGTGATCTGGAAAATTTAGATATAGATAATGCCGCTCGCTTCATTAGTACCTACAATTGGTTTAAAGCTTAGGGAGAAGGTCTCCAAAATTCAATAGGGTATCACAAGGGATCACCCCATGCTCTAAGCGTTTCGCCTCTCCTGCTGACAGCCATGTCAACTTTTTTTTTTTTTTTTTTTACAATCTACCCGCGCTCAAGGGATTATGATTACCCTTTAAATGTTTCAACACAGCGCGGGCGTGAAGTTAATGAAGAGAAAGAAGGATAGGAAAGATGTGTGGCACGATGTTCTGAGACTGTTGGTAGTTGTCTCAGATATTTGTATCTCCTAACGTAGCGTTTTATTTATCAAAAACTTATTCGGGGAATAATCAACTAACGCTAGCTACCATATATAAAGAAAATCGATGGAACCATGGTAGACAGACAGACAAAATAACAATTCGCAAGACCCACCATTTTCGTCTTTCCTATCGTCCCGGGTTCGACAAATAATAAAAATAAGTAAGGTATTCAGGACTCTTAAAATTAAACGTAGAGACCTGACCATATTGAAAAAGATTTAACACAACGTTGATGTTGTATACAGAATTTTTAAAACAGCTAGAGAGAAAGAGATACAGATAGAGTATTGATGTTTTGCAAACACATAAATCTAAGTGCTTTGTGAAATATTTATTCAATTGCTCTATAAACTTAAGTCTTAAGTTTTGTAAAGCTTTATTATTTGCTTTTCTATTGCCAGCAGAAACACACCTATGACATCGATAGGTGAAGTTCATAAGCCCCAATTGAAGTTCAACAATAATAAATTTTGTCATCCACCCTGGTCGCATTGGAAATACAAAACTGATTGAAAAGTCCAACCAACACTTCAGTTAAATGTTGTGGTTCATAAATCGATAAACCTAAAGTACCACGGGTTTAAACAATCTGTACGTGCGTCGTTCCAATGAAATGCAGGTCTGTTTCAGACCGGAACATGTATTTTATATACAGGGTGGGTTTTTTGTTCCGGGTCGATGTTTTTTTTGTATTGTAATAACTAATAACATTTAAATGGAATAAAATTTTATAATTTATATTTTATTATTTGATTATGTAGTCTTTAATATTGGGTATGGAGTACGCAAAGGCGAGCTCTTTTAAGCACATTTTGCAAAACACGTATTTTGGTTTCTAATGTTTTCCTTAACCATCCAGGTTGTGGTTGGTTTGTTGATTTACACCTTTTCCTTCGCACCATACAGTTACTCTAGGAGAGTCTACTTGTCTTTGGTGTATCAATCGAAGGTTCTATGTGCCCCAATAGCACCTATTCTGATTATTAGCAAGACCAGCCAAGTTGCAATGTGTTGTTGTTAACGGCCTAGGCTTTGATGAAAGCATTGTTTTACATCGTTCAGCGAAATCAAGCATCATTGTGCGTGGCTAGTACTTGGATGGGGGACCGTTCAATACCACCCGTGTGCCGTTGACATGTATTTCTTCTGTTGTTCTTTCTTTATGTGTGTCTCTCTTTGTTGTAATGTCTAAGCCGATGATCTATCTACGGAGTAGTCTATAATGCAATGTAATGTTTTTTCAGCTTTTGCAAAAATAGCGGTCGTCTATAGCTGTAAAACTAGTGAACTTCAATATCACTGACCGACGTTAGTGGTGATTTCCCTGTAAATGTAATAGATTTTTATCGACAACTCTCGACGACTGTCAAATGCGAACTGCCAAATCTCATTCACACAAAAATGACAACCCAATAAAATCCACCTGGAACATAAAACTCACCCTGTATATTTAAAGTATACATACATATGTACTCGTACATGTACATAAAGTTAATGTGAGATAAATTGTGTGTTATGATTGAAACCAAAAACGTAATTAAGGAGAGAAGGACTCAAAGAAGGCAATTGAAGTTGGGTATTGGTCGATGTCAATAAAGTACAAAGAAAATTCTGTAAATAGATTGATGTAGTTTATGTAGACATTTCCATTGAGAAAAAGAAAAGCTCTGGATTTTATAAAACTTTCCACTGATTCCCTTGTTTGCCCAAAGCGCGGTATTTTACTTCCAAATTCTAAAATTATCTAAACTTTACTATATTCTTGCACACACATCTTGAAATACATAATTTTGATACTATAAAAAGTGTTGCGAAAACGAACTCCTTCTTATCAGATTGACAAAATTTGACAGAGGGGAGCAAATGTCAAAAGTTTTGAAGAAAGCAATTCTTACAAATAAACAAATTTGGCTAATCATGAAACCGAGACCTTATTCTACACATGTTGCTTGAATATAAGTAACTTACGGGCATATACACACGTACATATTTCTCTTTGTGTATGTGTTTTCAGATATACAGGGTAATCCAACAAGGGTTGCACTTTTAAATCTATAGAAAAATGCAACATTTTCATGGAAGGTGGCGATATTTTCATTTCAATTTGAATTAAAAACTTAAATGTTAATAATATTGGAATATAATATCTGCCAAATGTCAATTTCTCCGCCTTTCTCCTTATAATGGGTGATTTGTTTTGCTATTTTCATTTTGGCAACATTGGTATTGATAGCTCACGGACGATTCGTGTTTTGTGTCACTGTCAAACATCTTCAGTTTGGTATATTATTTAACCGTGAATCGTTTTACAAACGAACAACGCTTGCAAATTATTGAATTTTATTATCAAAATGTGTGATCTGTTAAGAAAGTTCATCGCGCGCTTCTTCCATTTTATGGTCAGTTTAATCGACCTACTGAGGCGGCTATTCGGGCTATTGTGACTTAATTTCGCACCAAATTTACATTGTTGGACATTAAACCACCAACAAGCTTAAGAGTGCGAACTGAGGAAAATATCGCAGCTGTATCGGTCAGTGTTAATGATGACCGTGAATTATCGATTCGCTGCCGTTCGCAGCAATTGGGCCTCGTGGAAAATTTTGCGGAAGGATTTAGGTGTGAAGCCTTTCAAAATACACCTGGTGCAAGAATTGAAGCCGAAGGACCTACTACAACGCCGAATAGTGAATGAGTTTTTTATCGAAAGATTGTGTTCAGCGACGAAGCTCATTTCTGGTTGAATGGATACGTGAAAAGGCAAAACTGCCGTATTTGGAGTGAAGAGCATCCAGAAGCATTGTAAGAGCTACCAATGCATCCGTAAAAAGTCACTGTTTGAAGCGTATTATGGGCCGTATTTCTTCAAAGATGATGCGGTTCACAACGTTACTGTGAATGGTGAGCGCTACGGTGCGATGATAACAAACTGTTTTTTTCGCAAAATGGAAGAGCTTGACTTGCATGACATGTGGTTTCAACAGGACGGTGCCACATGCTACACAGCACGCGTAACATTGGACCAACTGAGAGGCGAGTTCGGTGAGCAGTTTATTTCGCGTTTGGGGCCGGATCGTGCGATTAAACGCCTCGAGACTACTTTTTGTGGAAGCCAACATTGAAACATTTATTCGTGAGATACCATCCGAAATTTTAGATATATAGAGATATGGGAATCAGATTTCGAAAAGTTATACGAATTTTTGTTAATGAATGACAATCCAAATGTGCTTTTAATAGGTGATTTCAACGCAAGGACCGCGGCTGAAGCGGGATTTGAAAATGAGGTAGTGGAAATAGCACGTCAATCAAAGGATGAAATTTGCAATGCCCGAGGAAAACAATTTCTTGACCTGTGTAATACATTTGGACTCAGAATTTTGAATGGAACCGCAACATCAGATAAGGATGGTGAATTCACATTTGTTGGAAGTCAAGGTAGCTCAGTAATAGATTACAGTTTAGTTGGAGGAGAAATGGTGGAGTATATACGTGACTTCAAAGTAGACGCGATACCATTCTCGGATCATTTACCCATCAATACGATGATGCAAGTAGTTACAAATGATGATTCCGGTACAAGAAATCTACAGTTGCTACCAAAACTGAAATGGAATGTTAACAAGGCAGCTGTATATCAGAGAAACCTAAACCTTTCACTAAATCAGGGAATCAATTCTGGTCTGAGTGCTATTGTAAATTGTATAAAATAGGCTTATCCGGCAAGCAACAATAACAACAAAAAGTTCACTCCTGTAGAACATTGGTTTGACGATGACTGTAGACGTGCGAGACAGAGGTCATTTGCGTGGTTAAAGTCATTTCGTGTTTATGGAAGTCATTATATTAAGAGCAAGTATCTGGAAGCGAATATGGAGTTCAAAAACTTATGCAAGATTAAAAGAAGTACCTTTTTTAATGAAGAGGCTAGACGACTAGCACAATGCAAGAATTCATCGGATTTTTGGAAAGTGGTGAAAAGATTGAATGGAAGGGAGTATAAAATACACAGAGATTTAACACCCGACGTTCTGGTGTCGCATTTTAAAGAACTTTTGAACCCCTTAACCGTCAATGCAACAGTATCCTATGCACAGCCATGCTTCGAAAATAGCATACTAGATGCGTGCATAACTACTGAAGAAGTTGTAAATACTTTAAGAAATTTACAGGATGGCAAAGCGGCTGGGTCCGACGGAATCCCAGTTAAATTTTACAAGTACGGCACCAATGAGCTGATAAATTCGATTACATCGGAGTTCAACTATATTTTGGATAGTGGATCTATACCCGAAAGGTTTAAGGAGTCCTTAATCTTTCCTATCCACAAAAAAGGAAGTACGCAAAACCTAGATAATTATCGAGGAATAAGTTTTTTGAACGCCTCATACAAAATTTTTACGTCAATTCTGCAACGACGACTTAATTTGTGGATTAGCCAGAATGGTTTATTGAAGGAGTTTCAAGCCGGTTTCAGATCTGGTTACTCCACTGTCGACCAAATATTTGTTCTTAAGAGCATTGCCGATAACTTCCTACGGAACCAAAAGAAACTTTATTATTTCTTCGTGCATTTTAAAGCAGCGTTCGATGCGGTGGACAGAAATGCGCTCTTATACAAGCTTTATGGACTGGGGATGTCCAGGAAATTCGGTAAAGTCCTCAAAAATATTTATAATGATACCAAAGCCGCAGTTTGGAATGGAGAGGAAATCTCTGAATGGTTTCAGACTGGAACAGGCGTCCGGCAGGGGTGTGCGTTGAGTCCGCTTTTATTTGCCCTCTTTGTAGATGACCTAACCGACAACATTGGTGGAGGAGTGGAATTCGCTGGGACATTGATCAAAGCACTTTTCTATGCCGATGACATTGTGCTGTTTTCTAATTCACCCCAATCACTGCAACTGATGATAAACCAATTGCATAGGTACTGTGTAACGTGGAATCTAAAGGTCAATCTAAGTAAATCCAAAATAATGATTTTCAAGAATGGAGGTGGAAGAAACAGTTCAAATGAAAGATGGAGCTACGATTCGAACTTGATAGAGGTGGTGAGGGAATTCAATTATTTAGGAGTGTGCTTTACAAAGAATCTTAGTATGGAAAGACATCATGGGGAAAAACTTATGAAAGCAAAAAGTGCAATTGGGACTTCCTGGGCAAAGTGTTTCTCAAACAAGAATATAGCACATAGTAGCAAATTTCGTGTATTTGAAGCAGTGTCTGAGTCTATAATGCTTTACGCTAGTGTTGGTTAAACATCGATAGTCTATCGACAGTATCGATAGTAAAAAACTATCGCGTACATCGATAGTTTTAAAAAACTATCGAAAAAACTATCGATAGTTTCAATACTACCAAAATATTTTACCACAAGGCTATCTTTCTGAATTATATAATAAGGGTATTCATGTAACGAGATAATTTTCCGCTTTGTAGAAATATATAACTTTCCGCAGCATGTTTTCATGAACACCCCCTAAGAAATACTTGCGTAAATGTGGGAAATATTTTGTGAAATGTCAAATTAAAAGTCAGAAGCCATACTTCTTTAGTTTACGAGGTTTATTTCTGCACTTTCCGCAGCAAATTTGTGAGATAATTTTATGCGATTTGCAGAAACTTTTTCCCATACAAATTTTGACAGCTCGTTTCTGCGGAGGTAAAATTATCTGGTTTACGAGGGTTTTCCGCGCTTACATGAATACCCCTAATATATTTATATATATTATATATATATATGTATATATATAATATATTATATATATATTTATTATTGAATAATATATTTATGAATTCATTTATTATCTTATGTTGTTATTTTTTGTTTAATAAAATGATTTAAAATAAGCACACTTGATTTTTTTATAATTTGCTTTAAAAGCTAAAATTATTTTTTTTTTTCAGGTCTTTTTCAGCATTTATTTTCTTCTAGCTATACATTATTATATCGATACATAAAAACAATGTTGTCTTGTGCTCGATAAACTCGCGAACAGATGAGTCAATTGTTTCCATTGCTTAAAAATTGTTTGGCATTATTGGCAAGCTTGCCACATTAACCAAAAAAATAAAGTGGTATTCGTCAGGCCGTACCGAACCGATCTTTTTTTAGAATACCATACATCTTGTTTTTTTTTTTTTTTTTAAATAATAAAAAGCATGTTAACAATTGAAACGATGCATTTCTAGTTGCTTAAAATAAGTTTTAAATTCTCATATTCCGATTTTTAAACGTTTTTTAGTATTCAAAAAATCTGTACCTAATAGAAAAGCCTTTTTAATGCTTTTTAAGAAATTTGGTAAAACTATCGATAGTATCGATAGTATCGATAGTGTTTTCCCAAAACAATCGATACTATCGGAAAGTGAAACTATCGATGTTTAACCAACACTACTTTACGCAGCGCAGGTTTGGGGATACAAACAGTACGAGAGTGTGGAAAAACTGCTAAGATTCTTTATTAAAAGAATATATCATCTGCCCTACAACACACCAAATTACATGGTTTTGCTGGAAACGGGACTATCACCGCTTTTTATTCAAACCCTAAAACTACATATAGACTATATCCTCAAAGTTTTGCAAATGCATAGTGAAAGATTACCGAAGAAAGCAGCCCTCTATGCAATCAATCAAAGAAGTAGTTGGTACGCAGAATGGCACGAACTGGCTTTATGGTGTGAAATGTCACTGGATTTGGATTTCGGTAACGTTAATGATTGCAGAGTTAAACTGTATAAATTGATTGCGACGGTTGATGAAAAGCTCCGTAGTCGATATATAGAAGAAGCTTCAAATTCAACTCATAGATTAATTTACAAACATCTCAATCATAACCTTGGTCCAAATAACTATTTTAGAGATGAGAACAGTGTGGAGGTTATTTCTATGATGCTGAGACTTCGAGGGGAGCTCATGCATCTTAACTATATTCCGCATAGGGAGGATCGTCCTGGACAATGTAGTTTATGCAACCAAAGAGAAAGAGAAGATGTTTTTCACTTCTTAGGAAAATGCCCTGTACTGGTAGAAAGTAGGAGATTCTTCCTCGGATCTAATTACCTTACGGAAGAGGAAATGATAAGTTTTTTAAACGAGATGACGGTGGAAAAACTTTTTACGTATTGCAAAGTGGCAAAATCATATCGGGACAGAATACTCTGCGAAAGCTTCTAAAAACACATCGAAGTTAAATATTTATTTAAGTTGTAAAATATATGTACATAAGATATTTTCGTTTTTTTTTTTGTTTTTTGTTTAATAATTTCTTGCTTTTAACATAATCGTAAAACCAATGAGCTTTATATTATATTAATTTTATCTTGTCAACCTGGCAGACGGCATTGCCATGCTAATTTTGATTTTGTAATTTATTAATATGTTAAGAAATAATGAAAATAAAATCTAATCTAATCTAATCTATAGAGTATGCCAAAATTAAACTAATCGGATGGACCATTTGAGGCGCAGCCGCGGCCAACATTTGCATGAAATAATCTTCAAACAATAAATTATATCGACCGTACTATCGATTCTTATAAAGATTTCATACATTTTTCTGAATTGTATTTTTTTTTTTTAATTTCCGATAGCTCTTAAAAAATCACTCGTTAAATAGGCAATGGTTTGAAGATGAATTTTTTTCAATTTTTGTCATAATTGCGGTAGTATTTTTTTTACTACATGAATCGTTAAAGTAGATCACTGGCATAAAATTAATTTTTAAAATTGTCCCTAGGAAAAGATCTAATTAATTCTGTTAAATCAGACGATATCTTCATTTCGATAAATCACTCAAAGGAGACTAACAATTAAACGGAAATGGTGCTTATATCTAGGACTATCAAAAAATCCTTCCAAGACGACAATAATACCATTTAGGGGAAAAACACTTCTGCCACAAATGAAACCTATCCTGTTAGTTAGAAACGCAGAGAGAAGTAAAGCATCTATAAATAAGACTAGATAGTCTAAGTCTCTGGAACAAATGCTAGGAAACTGCAGTCGGGAGAGCCATAAAAGCCCTAATCATTTGCAAGCTATGGTGGTTTTCCTCCATCTATTTCCTTTCCACGAGGTCATCAAAAGTACGGAAATGGGAGCTTTTATGATATTCTCAAAGGAAGGAACTGGGACAGACAATATTATTGGTGTCAGGGATAGAAAGTTAATCAGCAGGTCCAAAGAGTTATCACAGAGCAGAAGATTATGAGGGCAATAAAATCTATCAAACCCAATAAGTCAGTAGAGGCTGCGTTGCACGAGGTCGTCTCACAAATTGAAAAAAGTATCGAGCATAAAGAACATTCCCTGGCAGCATTTTTGGACATCGAAGGAGCGTTTTAAAAATGTAAAAACGGAATTCATTAAATCTGCTCTGGAAGAAGTTGGACTTGAATCTGCCATTGTGGACTGGATTTATACCATGCTCAATGGCAGAATCATTAGCTCGCAACTTGGCGATAATACTGTAGAGAAATCAGTTACAAGAGGCACTCCACAAGGCGGAGTAATCTAACCTCTCCTCTAGGTCCTTGTTGTTAACGAAATTCTTACAAGATTTAAGAATTAGGGCATTAAAATAGTAGCCTATGCGGACGACATAGAAATTTCGATATCGGGTTATTATCTCACCACCATCAAAGATTTGATGGAATCCTCACTCAAAGAACTATCTTCTTGGGCAGCACAAAACGCTCTAGGGGTTAACCCTTCCAAAACGGAACTAGTCCTGTTTACGAAGAAAAGGAAATTGGAGGACGTTATCCGAACTCCCCCACACCCCCCCCCCCCCCACCCAAGCTTAACGACATTCCTCTGAAACTTTCCAACGAGGCTAAATATCTTGGGGTAATCCTTGATTTCAAGCTAATATGGAAACGTAACACAGAGGAAATAATGAAAAGAGCACTATGTGTTCTACACATGCAAAAAAAAACCTTCGGTACATGGTGGGACATGTGACCGCAGGACATCCAGTGGACGAACACGGCAATTGTCCGTCCCATACTTACCTATGGGTCGATAGCGTGGTGGAAGGCTGTAGACAAAGTAAGCTATCTCAAAAAAATTTATAAGGTACAGAGACTAGTCTGTTTCGGAATAATGGGGGCACAGGGTTCTACGCCACAGGCAGGACTGGAAATTATTCTTAATCTTCCAGTCCTTTTGAAAAGGCGGCAGAATTGGTACGCATCAAAAAACTGAACTCGTCGGATCTCACATTCTTCGTGGAAAACCAAGCTGCCATTAAAGCTTTAACCAGTGAGACTATAAGACAAGACAGTAAAAAAATGCCGAGACATGCTGAACAATATTTGTAACACTAACCAAGTCAAGCTCTGTTGGGTTCATGGTTATAGTAATATAGAAGGTACCTAATGAAGTAGCAGATGAACTCGCAAGGAAAAGGTCAGTATCAAATAAAAACAATAGTAGCCATTTAAATGTGGAACCAAAAGTCCTGATTGGCGTGAAAATAAACCTAATAACGAAAGAGCAAATCAATAACTCCTGGTCCTTCAGGGACGACTGCGTTGTCTGTAGAAGTTTATGGCCTAGAATTAATGAAAAGGAAACTCGATATATTTTATCGCTGAGTAAAAAGAACATTAGAACCCTGATAAGTGTACTAATGGGTGCATTTACACCCGATTTCTGTAGGAGCTGTCAGGATGTCGAGGAGATTGAAACCATTAAACATCTGCTCTACGACTGTCCGAACCTCCGAACAAATCGCCTCCGTTACCTTGAAAACAGGTCTCAATGGCAAATGTGAGAAAATATATATTAAGCACAGGCTAGTTCGTAAATGTACCTGTCTATATGTATAAGACATTACTTTACGAGCATCTCTGCTTCTCTTAATAGGGGACCACAATGGACCAATAGGCCCCCGTGTAGGCAACAGCCTCTGGGCTGTGCACGCCGCTCCTAGCCTAACCTAACAAAAATAAAATGCACCACTGGGTCGCTCGAACTTGCTCTTATGAAAAAAACTATGAATTTCAAAAATGAATGTTATTAGAGAAAAACTGTTCGTATCGTAAGCATAACATTCATTTTTCAAATTACTAAAATAACTCCTTTAGTAGTTTGAGCTAAACAAATGATGCCATGTGTTTTAATCAAATATTATGTTATGCAAGAACAAAATTATAATTCGTTGCAGTGGTTTTTTTTAAAATAAGGTTTTATATACAAAATGTTTAAAAAAATTTTAAGAAAAAATTGTTGGTACGCCAATTTAAAGTTTTTATTATTGTTCGCATAAAAATTAAATTTCCAAAAAAAATTTCATTAAAATCTGTTATGCCGATAACGAGAAATTCAAAATTCGAAAAAATCGTCCTATGGTAGGCAGTGGCGGCTGGTGTGTTGTTGAACAGGTGGTGCACTTTACTTGCTCACTAAGTAGGTATTAAGATTAAAAATCGCAAAAAAACAACAATTTACATGTATATGTCGATTTTTTATTATTTTGTATAATTGCTCGAAGAATTTCGACCATGTATAAAACTGACACACTTATTACATTTAGCAAGGAATAATGTTTTTTATATTTTCACTTAAATGCGTCAAATCGTGAATTCAGTTAACTTTATCTTAAAAAGATTTATTACTGTCTTAAATATACCTAATCACTGCTAATTTTATCCCACACCACACACTGTACACAATAGAGAATCGAACCAAAACCAAAAAAAGAGGCTGGGTGCGACCCACACTGATAACTTCCCATTTGTTTAAAAAAAAACTATTAATTCAATATTTGTCAACATTTTACCAATTGTACAAAATTATACTATGTATAAAATAAACTAAATTAGAAGTCAATATCACTACTAGTTCTCGAGAAATTTGAGTCGAAAAACAATTTTTACCAATTTTCAATAGAATTTTATATAGTTTTTTATTTTTTGTAAAAAAACTGTAAACTGATTTTTTTTGAAATTTTCACCAGTTGTCAAACACATTATTTTTCGTAAAATAAAATTATTTTGAGTTTCAAATTGTTTTCCGTTCTTAGAATATCTAGGTTATGAAATTTTTTTTTTCAGTTTTTTTTATTTAAAAAAATAACGGTATGTTAATTTTTTTCCAAATTCATACCAAATCTGTACGACCTTATAATGAGTACATTAAATCTTATTTGAAATCAAGAGCATTATTTTTTCGTGAGATATTTGAAACTAACCAAAATTTTTACTTTTTTCAGCCTCTTTCGAAGTTATTATCTATTAAACAAAATTTATTTGAAGTCGATATCTTTACTCGTTCTTGAGATATCGACGACGAAAAATGGTACCAGAACGTACGGACGTATACGAACGTACGAACGTACGTACACACACACACACAGACATCTCTCTAAAAATGATTGATATAGCCTCTAGGGACCTTGAAACGTCGAGAAATGTCAAAAATTCCAATTTGACAAATCGGACCGATTACAATAACTCCCTATGGGAAGTTAATAAAAAACAATTACTAACCTAACCCCTACAAACCTACACTATTTAACCAGTCACGGATAGAGCGAAACAATATTACATATTCGCAGGCGCAGCGCATTCTAGTCAAACATCGGTTGCTGTAGTTAATCTTCTTCGGTTCTCGTGCGCTGCACGAGAGCAGGCTAATTTCTCGATACACTTCAATGAAATATCTTTTGTCTCACGTGTCAGGGATACTTGCTTGTAACTCATACAAGTTATATTAGCAGTCCTCGTGCGCTCGTTGAAGCGCACGAGAATTTTTATTTGCAGGGAAAGTAAGTCTTAATAGTAAAGCAAAGCGCTTACATTGTTTCGTCATAATTGGAAATTTTACTTGTTTGTGTTCTTGTAGGTATGTTTAAAAAATAAATATTAATATGGAAATCTAAAAATAAAGATGCAGTAATATTTTGTAATTTTTAAATCTTTTGAATTGGTGATTCAGCGCACGAGCGCACTTAAGGTACAGCCGCCACTGATGGTAGGTCCAGTCAGTAATATCTTGATTTCAAAATTTATTGTACTAAATTGTAAAATAGATCGTAAGAATTAATTGAACGAAAAAAAAAATAGCAAAATTCTCGGAACCGTTTTTGCGAAAAAAAACGACTTTCGAAAACTATTTTTTACCGTTTTGTATGGAGCGAACCGTTATTTTTAGGTAAAATGAATTTTTCTCATATCTTGTAAATTATATTAAGAAACTTTTATTTATCAAGCTTAACAAAAAATCGAGCATGGGGTTTTCGAAATATTGAGTTTTCAATAAAAAATTTGATTTTTTTTTTAAATCAAAAAAAAAAATTTTAATTTGAATGCACAATAACATTGAAACTGCCAGAGTGCTTTAACATACAAACAAAAATGATCAAAATCGGTCGTACCGTTTTTGAGAAAATCAAAAACACAAAAATGGTTCCCAGGGTTGTCCCAAAAATAGCCATTTTTTGGAAAAATTTTTTCAACCATTACCTAGCTTTAACTAAATAAATTTTTTTTATTTTTTTTTTAAATCTGTGGGACAGTTCTTGAGAAAACAAAAATTTTTATAAAATTTCGAAAACAATCGTATGGCAGGTACCGTTGTTTTTGGTCTCAAAATAAAGCCGTTTAGGCTGAATTGTGAGACCCACTTTCTTTCGTCTTTGCTATCGTCGTAATGTCAACTTTGATCGAGTTCGTTTTTTTTTGTACGAATGCAAAACTTAACTTGTAGTACCTTTCAGTCGCAAGTAAAAATAAGGTGGGAGAAGCCATTACTAAGACCTCGAAACAAATACCATCAAGTGTTGCACTAATAGATCGAGAACAAGGAAAGTAACTGGTGCTGGAATCCTTGGGCCAAGAGCCAAACTTTCCACGTCAGCATCTTCCAAACAGAAGTATATCAAAGACAAAATTAAATAAGAGGAGGAGGCAAGTCGATCCAAGAGCTTGGACGAATTCACAAAGCTATTGGAAGCAAAACTACTACTGGGTAGTTACAACCACGCTTAACTAGAAATAACTTAAGAATAATAACATGTATTCTAACTGGACACTGAAAACTTAGAAGGTACTTAGGTTTACTAGGTGTGTTAAGCAGTGCCACCTATGTAGATTCTGCTGCCCGAAATACTAAGATTCCTAAGAGCAATAAATTTGTAAATGGAACTGTAAAATCAGCCAGCTAATCCAGATTCAAGTAGGGGCACAATATAGATCTCAAGATCGCAGTGCAATACCCCGATACTTAATTAATTCATTCATTACGTCCCTTCTTTCCAAGGTCACAGAATCGCTGATCAATCATCAGCTCAAGAAATATCTCGAAGATCAAAAGCTTCTGAATGATTGGCAATACGGCTTTCACAGCGATCGTTCCACTGATGCTCTGGTGGCAGATCTCACCGAAGAGTGGAACAGATCTTTATATAGGCTCACTTATTGAAAACGCTTGTGTTTGGTATCAATGAAACCCTTATTCTTTGGACTTGAAATCACATTCCAGATCGTTCAACACATATTGTATTGGACGGTTTCTTAAGCTTCAAATCCACTTCATTGTTTAGCCGACGAATCTACCTTCAGCTTTTCATACTCGTTCTCAAATTTACGTCCATATTTTTCGTTAGTTTTTTTTTTACTTTTGGAGGAATGCTTGACGATAAGGAGGTATCAATGCCTCCCTGTATGCTGGGCTCTCCAAGGGTTTTAACCTTGGCATACCAGCTTAACCTCCAAAAGTGTCTCGATGATCTCCCTCTCAAGACTACTTTCGCATTACTTGGAGGGGGGGGGGGGGATCCTTGTCTAGACGGGTTCAGTCGTTCTTTGAACTGGCTCTTCTCGTTTCTTAGTGCTCAGGATTTGGGTCAAATGTGAACTTATTCGCATCCATTGTTCATCATTCTCAAGCATCTTCTGGATGATATTATCTTGGTTGGTTTCGCCAATAGTTCGATTCAAATCAAGGCGGAGGGATTCCCATCTGCTGCAACTCGAAGATAGTGTGGTATACGTCATCATAGTTCGAATCTCCGTACTGGAAAGAGGGGCTTCTTGTTTTACCCATCTTGTGTTAGGTAGGAGTTGAAGTATCCGTAATAGTTCACTTCACCGTGTTTTCGGTTACTCCACTCACCCATCTGCCTGATGAGTCTTGCAGTCCAGCGGCCTCTGCTTTCAGACTCCCATCGTTCTTGCCACTTCCGTTGTGTGAGAGCTTTTGCTTCCGCCGTTGCCGCTTTCACACCAATTTCCGCTTTATTTTCGTGTACGTACTTTCTTTGTGCTGCAAGGAGATCTACTGGTGTCACACCTGCTAGAACAGCTGGCTCCGACACTGTGCGGTACGCGCTGGCTATCCGTAAGGCACCACGTCTCTGTACCGATGCCATCTGCTTCCGGTACTTTTCTTGATCTAGTGCGTCCGCCCAGATCTCGCTCCCATACAGTAGAATACCGTGTGTTGCCATTAAGAGTTTTCGTTTACATGCAGATGGTCCACCTATGTTTGCCATCAGTCTTGTCAGAGAGGCTGTCACTTTGGATGCTCGTTCTGCAGCCGACCTTATTTGTTCCCAGAAACTTAGCTTTGTGTCGAGTCCCAGGTAATTAACAGCATTCTTACTTCTTATAATTTCGGTGTCAATGAGGAAGTCGAGAAGCGTGGGAATTCGCTTCTTTGTTAAAAACACTACTTCAGTTTTCCCGGTAGCTAGAGACAAGCCGTTTTCCTCTATCCAGGTATTTATTCTTCGCATGACTTGGTTGAGTTTTCTCTGGTCCACCTAACACAGTTGAAGGCGTTACGGACATCTAGTGTTGCCAGTAGCACTATTTTCCACTTCCTTTGGTAGTGGAATTGCAGCGGCATCGTTTGATAAGCTCAATAAACTCCGATCTTTTCAGCATTGTCAAATGGGGTATACAAAAACGGCTGGAGTTTAATGCTTCGAAAACTCAATGATGTCTATTGTCGTTGAAGCACTGTCCTTGAATGGCTTGAATAGAAGAAGCCGGAAAGCTCTCAATACTCGGTATGTGTGTCAACGACTGTCTTCGTTGGAATGACCAAATTCTCGAGACCCGACACGGTTGTCGCTTGTCATGTCAATTTGCAAATATTCAAGACCAATGTTTATCAACATCTCCTCCCCCCCCTGTCCCATTATTACTCCCTCGTTTGGGCTATGTTTATGTTGAACATTAAAAGGATCTCACTCAAAAAATATACAAACATGCAGCATCTTTTCTAATCTGCAAGAAGGGTCTTCCAAAATTTTGTTATAGTCCCCTAAGATTTCACAGAGACGCATTATCTTCCTGTAGACATATGTACGAGTTTTATAACCAGGATACCGGACATAGGTTGTTAAAATGAAACAAAACCATCGCGAACAATCCACCACAAAGGAGGAAACCTGTATTTTATGCTTAACTTGTTTTTAATTGCAATCAATTCCTGCCATAGATTTATTAAAAAAAAAAGCAAATAAGCAAAAGAAAAAAACTCCTTATATACGATGTAGTTTCGTTTAAAGTTGGAAACAAAATTAAAATTCATAAATCAAATTTTAATTTCATAAATCGCGGCGCGGCTAAGGAAACGAAAGTGTAATTAAAACTCACCCGCCCATTAATACTAATTAGAATCCAGTATGAAACAACCTTTCGCCCTTATTCAGCATAATTCCCAGGGAGTTGAGTCCTATGTCGTCCTCGACAAACAACAACTTTCTATATATACCCACAAAACACATCCCCACTCTCCGCTCGCTCCGGCCTCGCATAGAAAACGAGGACCATTAGAGAGCTTTTATAACCAGCAGAACTGAAGCCTTAGCGCAAGCTAAGGGGTGTTTCGGTAACACGGGGCTGCTGTTTTAAATCATAAACACACTACACCAGGGCCTCTGCACAGTGTGCAGGGAGGCATCATCAGATTCATAAAAGGACCAGAGAATGGATAAGCATTTTTAATACAGTTCAGTCAGGATAAAAGTGGAATTTGCATAAAATAATTACAAGGCGACACGGATGTGTGACTATATTTCTTTTATTTTATTTGCTTTAGCGCAAAGATTTGCCAGTGGAACTCGCAGAAAAAAAAAGAAGTGAGAAAGTATCTTAAGAAATTCATATCTATCTTCTTCTCATACAACACATTAAGATTATTATGAATACTCGGAAAGAGATTGAAAACGAAAAGGGGGACCGGAACGATTTTTATCAATTTACTTTATGGTTTTACGGTTAACTCGGGGTAGCTAAACTTTTTGCGAGCACAAATAAGTTCTTAAAGTGGGTCCCAACATATTCTTTGAAAATGTACTTTTATTTACTTAACTACCCGGCTAACCGACCGACCGCCCGCCCTAGGGGAGGTATATGATGGGTAAAATATGAAGTTATACACCCACTTTAGATATGCTTAAGTGTTGAGTGTACAGGAAGCTGAGGAATACATCACGTGCCTCTGAGTGGATGATTATTTAAGGGTTGATGGTGGCACAGGGACCGGAAGCGGAAGGGAGTAAACTCGCACATAAAAGTTGAACATAAAAGTCTCCATCAGTATTCAAAATATTCGCCAAAAATATGCTGAGTGGAAAAAGTTTATTTCGTGTCGGTGGAAATGGAGATGGAAAGCTGAAGACCCATGACAGTCAAGACATATTTTCCAGCCAATTTGTTCGTCATAAAGTATCCACAAATAACGAAATTAAGCTAGCAGACAAATGGCGTGGAAATTCAAATACCAAGGAGTCTGAGTTGAAGTTTTTAAATGGAAGAAAGGGGCGAGCGAAAGCTAGCTAGGTCTATTGTATGTGCCACGCTGCTGGCTGATGCAAGAGAACGCCTATAATAGTGAAGGCAATGATGATGACGGTATACAAACTTTTCAAGAGAAAATAAACTTAAATGTGTGGAAGGAGGAAATTGAAGTACAGAGCCCCTTAGTGTTAAATATATATCCGGCATCGTAATTGGCAAATTATATTGTGTTTCTGACATTTCATCAAAATAGATTTTAATATCATTTATATTGGTCTTGAGTTCTTTTCGGAGTTGCACGCGGGTGAGAAACTGCCCTGGCAGGATATTCATAGGCTTTTTACAGATCCGGCCTTCTATAAGGAAATGAATGCTAATAACTAACATTTAGAGGTTAAAACTTGGATTTATTTTAATGGCCTCGTAGGTGTTGGCTTGCCTTGTCACGCCTTTATTGGATACTTGACTACTTAAATTGAAAATAAATTAATCAAAAACTTGACACGTTTGCTTTAATTAATATAGCAAAACTTTAAGGGTGTCTGTCCTTCAGTTTATTTTTTCGAAACCAAAATACCTCGCAAAATTTAACTTTTCGAAAAAGTCTCTGAGTCTTATTGTGCTGTATTGCTCATTTTATAGCAATAAAGTATACACGTTAATAAATCATCTTCTACTTTACGAGGGTGGTCCGGTAAGTATTTAGCCTCACCGCCCGCAAGAGAGATTTACTATCGTCTAGTAGATTCTCTTAGACGGCTACTATCAAAATTTCAGCCGAATCGGACCCGTAGTTTTGTTTTGACCAAGTGTGGAAGCCAGCTTGTCCGCGAGTTTTAGAAAAATGGAAAAAAGAGCAATATCGCTCGGTGATTCGATTCTTGTTTTAGGAAGGGAAATCCCGCGGGGAAATCAAAGAGCACCTGGATGCTGTATGCTGACTCTTCTCCTTCGATGGCGACCGTCAAAAATTTGTATAACGAGTTTCAACGTGGTCGCACTTTTTTTTTTTTTTTAATATAAAAAATATTTTTTTTTAAGTTTTGAAATGCAATGTTTTTTAAAGTTTTTAGAATCTCCTCGAAACAAAATTTCATTAAAATGCGTTATGCCGATAATGAGAAATTTAAAATTTGAAATAAAATGCACGACTGAATCGCACGAACTTGCTCTTATGTAAAAGTACTTTGGAATTATTAAAAATACATTTTTTTAAATATAAAACATGGATTTAATGAAATAAAAATGTTTAAATGCATGGAATTGCCGTCTTATTTACGAAAAAGTATGAATTTACGCAAATAATGTTTACAAATAGTTTTTTAAAGTAATTTTTTATATAACAAATTTCTTTCAATTTTTTTTTAAAACAAAATTTGGGATGCCAATTTTAAGTGGTAAGGAATATAGATTTTAGAAAATAATTTCAAAAAATAATCGTTCACATGTTTTCAAGACATTGGTTTTTCAAAAATGAATTGTCATTTTTTTTTTAAACAAAAAAAATATTTTTTCGAATATTTTTATACACAATATTATTTTAAACTTGAGGGGGCTCCTGGTGAAAATGTTTGGTTAAAATCGTTAGAGCCGTTAATGAGAAAGTCGAAAATCAAAAAAATCGTTTAAAGACAGGTACCATTAATAACATTTTGCCCCATTTTTTTTTACCAAAATGTAGTCCATATCCATAATATCTAACTCAATTTTTTTTATCAAAATCGTTAGAGTCGTTTTCGAGATAATTAAGATTTTGTAATACGGGTGTATGGGTGGTACTGTTAATTTTGGAGTTAAAAAAAACTTTCAATTTCCCCCCTAGGGAATCACCGAAGACACTTAAGTACCGGGATTGAAGAACATAGGTCTAGTGGTTTAGGCTGTAGGGGGAGGTACAGACATACAGACACACTGAAACATGTTTTGTGTGTACTAAATTTTCCTTAAAACTTTTATAAAAAAAAAATGTTATGCAAATTGTTAGTATTCAATAAAATACATTTTAAAACGTAATTTAAAAATTTATTCGTGTATCCGTTTTCAAGATATTGAATTTTCAAAAAAAAATTTGTATTATTTTTTTAAAAATCCAAAAACTATTTCTTCGAAAAAATTTTATATTATATTTTTTAGAATGCAAAGGAGCTCATGCATAAAAATTTTAGTTAAAATCGTTAGAGCCGTTGATGAGAAATTCGAAAATCAAAAAAACCGTTCTAGCACAGGTACCGTTAATAACGTTAAAAAACACCCCCCCCCCCCCCCAGTTTTTTGTTACCAAAATGTAGTCCGTGTTAATAATATCACACCTAATTTGTTTCATCAAAATCGTTAGAGCCGTTTTTGAGATAAATAAGATTATGTATTACGGGTGTACGGGAGGTACAGTTAGTTTTAGAGCAAAAAAAAATTTCAATTTCCCCTCTAGGGAATCACCGAAGACCCTTAAGTACCGAGTTTGAAGAAAATAGTGGCTTAGGCTCTAGATCGAGGTACAGAAATTAGGTGTGATAATATGGACATGGACTACGTTTTGGTAAAAAAAAATTTGGGGCAAATTGTTATTAACGGTACCTGTCATAGAACCGTTTTTTTGATTTTCGACTTTCTCATTAACGGCTCTAACGATTTAAACCAACAATTTTCAGCAGAAGTCCCTCTCAGTTTAAAATAATATTGTATATACAAATATTCGAAAAATTATTTGTTGGGTTTTTTTGAAAAATTTTTTTTTTTGAAAAATCAATATCTTCAAAATCTATGAACGATTATTTTTTGAAATTATTTCCAAAAATCAATATTATTAAATACTTAAAATTCGCATCCCACATTTTTTTCTTGAAAAATTTTAAAGAAATTTTTTATATAAAAAATTTATTTATTTAATAATTAAACGATTTTTTAAAGTTTGTTTGCATAAATTCATACTTTTCTAGAAATCAGACGGCAATTTCATTTTAAATTCATGTTTTATAATTATAAAATGTATCTTAAATTCCAAAGTACTTTTACATAAGAGCAAGTTCGTGCGATCCAGTCGTGCATTTTATTTAACATTTGTGTGGGTACCGTTATTTTTAAGTAATATAATTTTTTTTCTCTTATAAAATGTATTAAGAAACTTTAATTTATTAGGTTTAAAAAATCCAGCATGGGGTTTTCAAAATATTGAATTTTGAAAACAAAAATCTATTTTTTTTAATCCAAAAATTTTTTTTGAAAATTAGAATAGACAATAATATTCAAACTTTTGTGGAGCTTTAGCAATCAAAAACAAAAAAAATGGTTCCAAGGGGGTATTATTTATTAATAACCATTTTTCGGAAATATTTTTTCTCAACCATTAACTAGCTTTAACTAAATTAAATGTTTTGATTTTTTTTATTCTGTCGAACAGTTTTTTTCAGAAAAAAAAAATATTTATAAAATTTCGACAAAAATTCGTATGGCCCTGAATTAAAAAAAAAGGAAAAAAAAAACAGTTGGGGGAAAAGTTAAAAATAATATCTACCAAGTTCAAAGAAAATCGGCCGAGTAGAGCTGTGTAAATTGTTCATTTCAAATGATTGAATCGTTCAACAATCGATTACGAAAATGATCCGATCATTTCAATAAATCGATCATTTTTATTTCACTGAAATGATTCAATACTGTTCCTATTCGATTTTAATTTCGATTTCGATGATAAGATTGACTTGTGGCTTTTATATTTCTCACAAAATACTCTATTATTGTAAGCCATAAACATAAATTGCCAAATAACATCAAATGAGGGCTACTTTGTACATGGATTAAGGTGTCAAAAAATTCAAGAAAAAGAAATTGTTGCAACGGAAAAGAGCAACTTTAGGGCTTTCGGCTGACATTTTGTACGAAAAATACTTTGTACGTTATAACTGAATTAGTCCTCTATTCTTCACGTCATAAAATGTCAAATTCCATCAAAGGATGGCTAAGATGTCGATGGATTAAGAAATTTCCAAAAATCCACATTAAACATACCGGATCCTGATACATCAAATAATATCAGTTCAACCCAACAATTGTTTTTGCGGCCTTCAACACCAACAACCAACCCGATCAATCATGTTCTTCAATGCCGAATTCAACCCAGAAATTCGAGTCCACCATCCATTTGGCATTCATAATCCATATTGATTGAATCAGAACAAATGGAATCGAGTAAATCATGGTTAATCGAGTCAACTGGATATCGAAAATCGACACTTATTGAAATGATTAAAATTGAAATAAAAAATCGAGAATCCAGAATCGAGAATCTTCTAAATGATTGAGATCGATTAAAATGATTGATTTCGATCATCAATACTTTTCGATGATCAGATAAAAAAAAATGAATCGATCCTGATTCACACAGCTCTACGCCCGAGCCATTAAGGCTGTAGTGCAGACAGACAGACAGAATTGCGATACCCACATTTTTCGTCTCCAGTTCGATTTTTTTTTACGATTGCTTAACTAGCCTTATAGTACCTTTAAGTCGCAAGTAAAAATATGGAATATGGATTAAGTACATTCTACCAAAAACCTTCACAAACAAAAAACTGAGAAGTGACAGATGACAGCTGTTTTCCATTTCACTTAAAGAGATTTCCAAATTATTAAAGCGAGTGAAATGTAGAACACTAAAAACAAATTCACACGATTTGAAAATTCGTTTTCATTTCGAGTTCACTCGATTTTTCAAACCTAAATCTATATCGACTCAACTATCTTAAAAATGTTCAATATTTATTTCTAAAAAAAATCCCCAGAATAAACGCAAAAACCTATTATCAAGTAAGCATTGCGGGAATTGACATTTATTTTTTGTCAGCTAATAATCTTATTTTAAAACTATAATAATTCTTATCTTTTACTACTAAGCCCATCAATATTCAAATTCGTGTGTTTAGTCTCTTATCAACTTGATTAATTTTTCGTGACGTTGACGTTGATGTTCAATGTGATGCGAGCATATATAACACTGAAATGTGGTAGTGTTAATAGACTTTTAAGGCGATTGTTCCCTTTACTTATCGGAAAAAAATACTTTACATTATTTTTCTGCCAATTTAAACAAAAACTTTTTTTTTAGTAGGTACTAGCTAGTAGCTACCCTTAAAGTTTGATTGCGAATATTTTTCAATAAAGAGACAGTGGATGTGGATGCTTATGTGGATATTTTATTCCATTTTGTCGAATTGGTCATATATGAATTTTTGTATTTCTAGTGGGATAGTTTCATATTAAAAATACATGCATCCATACATCTTGTACAAACACACTCGAAAAGAGGTGACTCACAAAACTCTTTGATATTAAATTCGTTGGATTAAATATGAAAAAAACTTAAACCTAATGGACATCATTCATGAAGAAAGAAACTTCTTTGTAAATGCAAACAGCTCTTTCAAAGACAAACACCGTTTGTGCTATTTAAATTTAGTTAACTGTTCTGCGTCTTTCTGTTAAAGATTGAATGTAATTTTCTTCTGTAGAAAAGATCTTAAAACCAATAATAATCTTAACCCTTGCTGCCTTAAAGCTCGCCTTTTATGGCACTTTTCCTTCAATCTGGAAACACTCCCATGACTGCGTCTACTCGGTATCAAAGTCCAGCATACATAGAATGCGGCTATTTTAAGCCCAACCAGCTAAGGAAATGGCTATGCACGCTCCGCTCAGTAGTATTTGGCTGGCGTTCGTGAATCAATCTCTCTGCACCACCCATGTTCTCCATCACGTTGTCGTCGATTCGCTCCATAATTCGTGCAAAAAGATGTTTTCAACATTCAAATCCAGTTCATGCTGCCATGCACAAGCGATTAATCAGTGCATTTGTTCAAAATGATAGATACATTATTGTGCGGGAGGAGGATGATGGTGATGGAAATGCCATGAAATTTCCCGGCGTTTGGTTACGTGACAACTGTCGTTGCCCCCAGTGCTTTCATCAGAGTTCACAGAGTCGCCGAATCGACTGGGACAAGTTTGACACAAAAGTGAAAGTGCAAGATATTTCGGTAGGTATAAACTGTCTATAGAAGTATCTCTCAAACCTAAACCTACTTTGTTATTGTGAAATAGTTGAACCTACCTCATACTTTACATATTTGTTTTTGTATACAGTGTGACAAGCTAGAGAAGTCAATTAAAGTGAAGTGGAGTGATCAACATTCTTCTACGTATGACTTGAAGTGGCTGAGAGAAAGAGACTTTAATGCAACAAGCCGGAATAAGTACTTGACGGAGGTTTATCGACCAAAGCCAGTGCACTGGCAAAAAACAGACTTCAACAAGGTTACCAATGTCTTCAAGTTTGATGATGTCATACACAACGATAATGGTAAGATTTGTTGGCAGGCGCCATTCAACTTTTGGTATTTCATTTCTGACATTACACTTAGAATATGCATTCAGAGAAGAGGAGTGTTAGATACACCTTGAATTAACTACAAAGTATGCGGTTGCCATTAGTTTCAGATCTGTGCAATTTAGCTTAGTTTATTATGGCCGTAGTTTCTGCTCATGTTACTCTAACAGGCGCTTTACACTCATCGATTAAAGCTGCCAGAGAAGGACATTTAATGTGATACGAAATGATACCTCGGATGAACATAACCGAAAACGTATTTACGGTGAGTTGTCAACGGTTTTATTCAGAATAGAAGACATCTGGTCTCATAAGAAGGTGTTTTTGTCCTCCAATTCAACTTAAAATAAAATGCACCGCTGAGTCGCACGAACTAACTCTTATGTAAAAAACTAAAAAATTTAAAAATTAATAGCGCAAAATATTAAACAGCCTATTATTAAGCCCCATTTAGACTTTCGTTCTTCATTTCGCTGTAAGTTGTTCATTGTTCGTTCTTCTCTCAACAACGTACAGCGAAGAAGCATTTACATTAATTCGGTTTTGTTTTTCAGCTCCTTCTTAACAACAAACACATTGTTAGCAGTGGCGGCACTATTAATAGTTGAGAAAAAAGAAAAAAAAATAGATCCTGTTGGACGAATGGTTGGTTGCTGAAAAGGAAACATTTATAGCATACAAATCTTGTTTTATTTTCTAAACTAGCGCTAGAAGTGATTATAATATCGTGCTTTTTTGCATGTTCTTCTGATTATTATATTTAAAGTATTATTATTCGTACTAGAATGATAAAACCTATAGACAAAATATTTTATTTATTTACCTATAGGTACCCCAATGTATAATAAAACCTTCTGATGCTCCATTCAGTAATAAAAAAACTTCAAAAATGTCCCTACGAGTTGCACGGCACTGCAAAGCAATGTTTATTTAATCAGTTTTCGCATTTAAACACACGTTATCCGGGTAACAACGAACAACGAACACCGAAATTTCTGAGCTCTTTTGAATTTGTACGTTCTAATTCGTTGTTAGTTCGTTGTTCGTTTTTATCATTTACATTCTCGTTGTTCCGCGTACGAGCAACAACCAACAACGTACACAGGGCACGACAACGTAAATTTAAATGAAGCTTTAAGGTTTTAGTTTGATACTATACTTAACAAGTTGCTAACTATAAAGTAGTTTACTAACTAATTCTTAATTTTAAACATTTTCGTACTAAAGCAATTTTCTTAACATATTGCTTCTGAACACACCTTAAGTATAATGGCAGTTCATGCAAAAATCTAAGTAAACAGACCTTTTTCTACATTTGTATATGTCAAAGAGTCATATGAAGTTAGCTCAATACTAAAAAAATAAAATAGGTATTTGATGATTTTAACTTTAATAAAAGGGTAGAGAAGGTAGGATGCTTTATTCGATTACAAATTGCAAAGTCTTTATTTTAAACTAGTTTCATACTAACAGAGCTTTAACATCGTAATTATTCGACTAACATTTTGCGTCAATGTTAGTTATTACAGAAAAACTGTTCATTAGCATAAAAATGACCAAAACAACTCCTTTAGTAGTTGGAGCTAAAACCAGGATTCCATGTTATTTAAGCAAATATTAGCTTATAAAAGAACAAAAATTATAAGTCGTTGTAGTGGTTTCTTAAAAAAAATAAGATTTAATATACAAATATTTGAAAACATTTTTGAGAAAAAAATTTGAGTTCTTATTACTGTTCGAATAAAAATTAAATTTTCAAAAAATATACTGTCTCAATTTTGAGGTATGGAATTTTCCAATAAAAATTGATTTTTGTTTTTTTTTTTCAAAATTAAAATAATATTTTTTTTTAAAGGTTTGAAATGCAATGTTTTTCAAACTTTTTAGAAGCTTTACTATAAAAAATTTCATTAAAATCCGTTATGCTGATAATGAGAAATTAAAAATTTGAAAAAATCGTTCCGTGGTGGGTACAACAGTAATTACAATTTTTTTTATTAAACTACAGATCGTAAGAATTAATTGAAAGAAAAAACTTTTTATACAAATTCTAGGTGCCGTTTTCAAGAAAAATACGACTTTCGAAAACAACATTTGTATTGTGGGTTACATTATTTTTAGACAAAATAAAATTATTTTTCTCACATCTTGAAGACTGTATTAAGAAACTATTATTTATCAAGTTAAAAAAATCGAGCAAGAAGTTTTCGAAATATTGAGTTTTTAAAGAAAAAATTAGAATTTTTTTTTAAATGCAAACAAATTTTGTTGGAAATTTGAATACACGATACTATTAAAATTATTGAGAAGCGTTAGCATAAAAAAATGACCAAAATTGGTTGAGCCTTTTTTCAAGTTTTGAAATGCAATGTTTTTTAAAGTTTTTAGAAGCTTCTCCATAAAAGTTTTAATTGAAATCCGTTATGTTGATAATGAGAAATTCTAAATTTGAAAAAAATGGTTCTATGGTAGGTACAGTCAGCTATATCTTGATTTCAAATTGTTTTTATTGATTTATAGATCGTTAAAATTAATCAAAAGAAAAAAATTTTTTGCAAAATTCTCGGAATCGGTTTCGAGAAAAATACGGTTTTCGAAAACCATTTTTTAACATTTGTTTATTTATTTATTTATTTAATTCATCAAGCAGATATACAATAAAAAATATATAATCTTAAAGACTACTGAATACATTTTCAGCAACATGCGATACTTTACAAATTTGAATAAATACCTTAAATAAAATAAAAATAATATAACACCTAACCACCAGAGTTTAAAACAGTTAATAAATTAATAATATGACTTTTATGAGTTGGCCTGTCTAAGGCACCTAGTTATTGGCTCATTAAGACCATAATTAACCCTATGAAACGGTTCAAAAACTATACTATGCACTCGAAGATCTCTCCTTGGAGCATATATTCTTATAAGGGACAAAAGAAAAGGGCAATTTATTTGATTTCTAAGAATGTCTCTAATAAAAATTATTTCAAAATACTTTCTCCGAGTTACTAAAAGCTGAAGACCGATCAGATAACATCCAGTAAGATAAGATGGCATTCGTATATTCCAATGTAGTCTATAAATCACTATTCTGGAAAATCTTTTTTGGATACCTTCGATTTGATTTGAGTGGATAGCATAGTAGGGGTTCCAAATTGCACAACAGTATTCAAGGACCGGCCTTATATAGGAATAAAATAATGTTCTGAATGTATAAGGGCAGAAAATTCCTTAGAATTAGAAATGAAATCTATATGAAGGCAAAACGTTAGCTTAGGATCGAAGATGACACCTAGGTCTTTTTTTCGGTAATTTTTTACAATGGAATACCATTAATAAAGGGTTTTCCAATAAGAGGTGTTATTTTGATATTCAAAGAAAAATGGCATTTTTGGAGATAAATGATCGGATGTTTATTTCATTATAAAGAGGAAGGTATGCCGTTAATAATGGAACACAACATCAGCCAAATGGCCGTGTGTGTGTCTTTGCTGATTGGGTCCTTGAAATGCATGAAAACGATCCGGAATTTCATCGAAAAATTATCTTGACTGATGAGGCCCATTTCCACCTCGGAGGCTACGTCAACAAGCAAAACTGTCGCATCTGGGGCTCAGAAAACCCAAGAGTTATTGTTGAAAAGCCTCTCCATCCTCAACGCGTGACTGTTTGGTGCGGTTTATGGTCCCGCGGGGTCATTGGACCTTACTTTTTCGAAAATGAGGCTGGAGCAACAGTTACGGTCAATGGATTGCGCTATCGAGAGATGATTAATGATTTTTTATGGCCTCAATTGGATGGTATTGATCTGGACAACGTTTACTTTCAACAAGATGGCGCTACGTGCCACACAAGCAATGAAACCATCGATCTTTTACGGGAAAAGTTTCCGGACCGTGTTATCTCTCGAAGAGGTGATCACAATTGGCCACCGAGATCTTGTGATTTAACACCTTGCGACTTCTTCCTTTGGGGCCACGTGAAAGATAAGGTCTACGCCAACAGCCCAGCGTCGATTCAAGACCTCAAAGATGAAATTCGTGAGGCTATCGAGGACATAGGGCAGCCACTTTGCGATTTGGTTATGGAAAATTTCATGAAAAGGATATGGTCCTGTAAGCGTGGTCTTGGCGGCCATTTGGCTGATGTTGTGTTCCATTATTAACGGCATACCTTCCTCTTTATAATGAAATAAACATCCGATCATTTATCTCCAAAAATGCCATTTTTCTTTGAATATCAAAATAACACCTCTTATTGGAAAACCCTTTATTATAAACATAGTTTATAGGCGACAAGTTTCGGCGAAAAGATAGAAAATCACATTTGGAAACATTTAAAAACAACTGATGAGAGTTACACCAATCAACTAAGTTATTAAGGTCATTCTGAAGAAGAAGGCAGTCTTCCACAGACTTAATGCATCGGAATATTTTTATATCACAGGCGAACATAAGACATTGAGAAGAAATTATACAATCGGGAATATCGTTAATAAGGAGCAAAAAAGAAGCGGGCCTAAATGACTTCCTTGAGGTACTCCAGAAGTCTTAAATATGGGATCAGATATGATGTATTAATACGCACATATTGAGAGCGCCCTTTAAAATAAGATTCGAACCATCTCAATATTTTTGAGTGGAAACCAAGGGAAAAAAGCTTCTTAATTAAAATTGTATGATTTACCTTATCGAACGCCTTTGAAAAATCTGTATAAATCACGTCACTTTGATTACCATTTTCAAGATTTTGTATTAAATCATTGGATAAGATTGTTAAATTAGTGGTAGTTGACCTACCAGAGACAAAACCATGTTTAGCAGGCGAAATAAGTTCCCGAACAACAAAGGATAACTTTTCATAAACAAATTTTTCAAGTAATTTAGGAATCGTTGAAAGTTTGCTTATTGGACGATAATTTGAAACAATCTGCTTAGGACCTGATTTATGAATCGGGATAATACATATATGTTCGTTACCTTCCAATCATCTAAAAAAAAGTCCCGTATTTAAAGAAGCATTAAAGAGTCGAGTTAACGAATCTAAAAGGGAGGCTACACAAAGTTTTAAGATTAAAGGAGGAATACCATCAGGACCTGGTTATTTGCCCTGGTTTAACGCAGATATAGCCTTTTCGACATCAGTGCAATTTAAATGTAGGGAGCTGATAATGATTTGATTCTCAGGTGTGGTAGTTGAAAAATTATTAGGCAAATTAGATGGAGAATAAACTGATTGGAAGAAATTCGAGAACATATTGCATATCGTTTTAAGATCATTTGATATTGTCCCTGAATATTGCATGCAATTTGGAATACCATTGGAACATTTCTTACTTTTGACGAAATTCCAAAAACACTTGCTATTCTGCTTCAAATTTGATTCTATGTGATATAATAATCTTTATATAAGAACTTATTTAGTACATCAAATTCTTTTTGAAGTCGTACGTAGTTGCATAGCAAAATATTATTGTTATTAGACTTTCGGAAAAGTTTATATGCTTTATTTTTTTTATTGCTCAAGTTACATAATCTTTTATTGTACCAGACTGGTTTGGAGTTATTACGAATGACTACTTTTGGTATATAAAGGTTCATTGCCTCAGTTAAAGAACTATGAAAAAGGTAATATACATCACATAATTGAAAGTTATCAACAATATTGCTCCAAGGAAAGATATTCATATAATTATTGATAGAGTTGTAATCGCCGTTTTTATAATCATATTTACATAAATCATTACTAAAAGCTTTGAAATATTCGTAACATTTAAAGTTAATACATAAAGCCAAATGATGAATAGTGTTAGGAAAAATTGGACAAATATTTTTATTTATATCAGTGCAAAATTCTCTATCGACAAAAACAAGGTCAAGAGTACGATTTAAATCATTATAGAATTTATTTATTTGAATAAGATTATATTCAGCAAACGAATCAATTACTAAGCATTCATGAACATTGCTGACATTAAAAGGAATAAGGCACAACTCATCTGGATCTAGGATCCAATTAATGTAACAAAGATTAAAATCACCTAGTACTATTAAGTTTTGATTAGAATTTGTAACATTTAAAACAAATCGAGCATTTTCAATGTGTGAATTATATAAATCAATAGAACTACCTGGTGGTATATAACTCAATATAATAAAAATATTCGTCGAGTTGTTTAAGTTGACACACACAGCTAGTTGATCAACGTCAATTTCTGATGAGAGAGACGGTAGTTCAATTTCACGACATGAAAACGATGAGCGGACAGCAATAAGGACACCGCCTCCTCTAGATTGATTAGTTTTTGCAAAGCATCTGTCTTTTCGGAAAACGTAGTATAAATTTTCATTGAAAATTTCGGAGTTTAAATGATTATTTATCAGTTAGCCACGTTTCAGTTAATGCAAAAATGTCATAATACGAAGATGAAGAATTAAAATGCAATTCACTAGTTTTTATACGAAGACCACCAATATTTTGGTAGTAGAGAAGAAAGTCTTTTCAAACACTCGGAGTTTGGCAATTTTCGCATGATATTGAGCTATTTATAGAAACGTTCGTTGACTCGGCAGATTCTTCAATTATGTTTTGTGGGGATGAAGCCGTGCTTATTCGTTTTTTGAAATGAATTGAAAAGCACGTAGCTTTGTACCTATAGGCCAGATGTTGTCCATGAATATTGCATCATTGTACTCAGCTGTATGGAGGGTTCCGTTATTTTTAGGTAAAATAATTTTTTTTTACATTTCTTGTAGATTTTATTAAGAAACTTTTACCAAGCTTCAAAAAAATCGAGCATGGGGTTTTTTAAAAATCAAAAAAACATATTTTTTTTGAAAATTTGAATATATAATAATATTCAAACTTTTGTGGACCTATAGCAGAAAAAAAATGATCAAAATCCGTCTTACCGTTTTTGAGAAAAACAAAACCCAAAAAAATGGTTCCAAGGGGGTACTAAAAATAACAATTTTTTGGAATTTTTTTTTTTTCAACCATTACCTAGCTTTAAACTAAATAAAATTTTTTGAATTTTTTTAAGAAAACCTGTGGGACAGTTTTTGAGAACAAAAAAATATTTATAAAATTTCGAAAAAAATCGTATGGGAGGTACCGTTATTTCTGGTCTTAAAAAAAAGAAAAAAAACGTGGGGGGGGGGGGGAATTCGTCACTCATTGATAGCCTCTGAATAGTCGCCACAGATGAAAAAAGTTCATATGTATCTTTGAACGTCTCTCGCTGGTACAAAACATCAATTGTGTTTTCCTTTTCATTCTTGAGCTGACTTAAAAAAGCTTTTACCACAGCAGCCTCTTTCCTTGATGGAATTGTAAGACCTAAAAAATCAGTTTTAATGCAATGCATTTTTTCAACAAAAATGACTTAGACCCGTTTGCTTAATCGAAAATTAATGTTTTAGAAGTTTAATCTTCATAAAAAGCTTTTTTGAGAGTTGAAGTTGAAAATAAATATTTATGTTTTTTTTCAGCAAAATTTAATGGGTCTTAGGATTTTTGTTATGCAAATTTAAAGTATGTATTTATTTATTTTCATATAAAGAGGAGTAATCAAAAAGACTTGATTTTCTTGCAGTAACTTATGGCCAGTTGCACACAATTGCAATTAAATGGGTTTTCGCTAAACGTTTTAAAGTTTGTTGACCTGATAAATTTATCTGTTTTGGCTCGTTTATTGGACTTCAAAGTGGCTTGGTGAAACTGTACATTTTACAAATAGTTTTGTTTTCTCACACTTACTTAAGCTTTTCAACGGTACCATTTTGTCTACATCCAACTCATCTATACTCGCTACTGAATTTAGTAGGTCGTCGTTGTCTGAAAATCTCCTTTGTAATTTAGCAATTAGTATGTCCAACGTTTCGTAATACTCAGACTTAAATGGCTGAGCGTTCTGATGTTCTATAATTTTGTATCGCAGAGGAACAGGAAGGGCCATATACCAAGTAGTCATCCATCCGATTTGATTTTTTGATTTGTCTCTTTTGGGTATGAGTCATATTTTCGGAAAAGCCGCTAGTCATAGACTTTGCTTCTTCCAAAATTTGATGATACATTTCTGATCTAAGTTTCCTTATTTTATTTTGGATAAGTTTAATGATTGTTACGGTGTCTTCGGGATTGTAAAGCTGCGTCTGCATGCTGAAGCATGGATATTATTTTTTTTGGCCACAATCAAGACCATTCGGAATTCCAAATTAGGCATCACTTTTTTAATGTCCACGCTCTTGGCGACGTCATCACCCTTAAATCTGTCAAAATCAATGAATAATTATCATGTACAAATTTTGTTACGGCCAAGTGTCCTGACCAACTCTGTTCTAGGAGCCGGTAAATCTTTTTTCCACCATACATGCTGAAAAAATTCATGTAACATGATGCATGGTTCAAAAAATAAACGAATGAAAGTCATTTCCGAGATATAACCCTAATGATTACCAAATGCAAGCCATGGTTAAAGCAGTGGATGTAAGGGATTTTTCGGCCCAATTTATTTTCTATTCTGGTCGCAACGCCCAAAACTTTCCCACACATTACACTTACGCCATCATAGCATTGGCTTAGCATACAAGAGTGGTCAAACTTAACGTTAATTCCGTAAAATTGGCTGCATCAAGATTTTCAGTAGTAACGTAGCGTATTGCTATTGCAATATTTTCGCGGTAATTTTTCTTCCATTATAGTAAGCCAGTTTAGGTCAGATTCATTAATATCTTTAACAATGGAACTTTGTACTGGTATAATCATTGCTTGAATTATTTTATTTTGAATTCTGGTAAAGGGTATGTTGCAATTTGTGTATAAGAGCAAGAGACTCTTTCAAATTTGGATCTTTCATGCAGGTGTATTCAAACAAATTCTGAAATAATCCTTGTTCTTTTTCTTCCTCCAAAATATAATTTCCACGTAAAGCTAATTCGTTGACAAATTGTATAACCTCAATAAAAGACCTTATGTAGTACCTATGTCTCTCTAAAGCTTTTTGATGTATCAACATTTCAACACTGCTAGTTGTAGATGCTCTATTTAATTTGTCCTGCCACATCGTCATAGCTTGGATATGGGAAACGGATTTTTCTTTTTTTGGTTTTCAGTTTTTGAATCAGTGGCATTACGATATGATAGTTGCTTTTTTAAGGTAGGGCATTGGAGGTTTTAAGGTAGGGCATTGCCCCCTAATGCCCTCCCCTAGCTACGGCCGTGGGCTGTAGACGAACCGACAGACAGACAGAATTGCGAGAACCACTTTTTTAGTCTTCGCTATCATCGTAATATCAACTTTGATTAAAACCTCGAACTGATTTGGAATCTTTTCAATCCTTTGAAATAATCTTTACAACAAAGCAAATTTCCTTGATTGCCTTGGTATAATTTTTAGTGCGTTGGACTGTCATGCAGGTCTTTGGTTCGATTCTCAGCCGTTGCGAACATTTTTTTCAAGATTTTACTGCCTCTTGCGTGAAAGTGACAATGTCTCGAAGGATATTTCTTGTTATTAAAAGTGCTGCTGATAAGCCGTTCGTAATCGGCAGAAAATTGTAGGTCCTCTCCATTCCTGATCACAGGCGAATGGTTGAGAGTTCTAGGTAACTATTGGTCCTGGTTCTCTTCTAGTTGTTACATGACCAAATTTTAAATAGGAATTTTTCCAAAAGTGTAAGAAAATACATATTTTGAAAATTTTCAATGCAGCGGGTATCTACTTCTTTCAGATTGATAATTGATGAAAATTTGCATATTTTTTTATATTAATATAGATTACCTAGAAAACTTTGGTTTTTTTAATTGATGCATTCAGGACATCAAATACTATCAAAAGTGTATAATCTGGTTTGAGATACAGAAACTTATAGTTATCAAATTTTGTATTCTTGCTAGACCTATTGGTCTGAAAGAAAAAACCTAGAAAACTTGACAAATTTCAACAATTTGCAATATATTTTTGAATTTTTATCAAATAACCAAGCTATACGCTCTATTACGATTGTCAATTATCATTTGTAGATTTATAATCATTAAAATTTGATATTCAACTACCCAATTGATACAATTTTTGATCATTGAGAATGAAAATTGACAGTATACGAGTATCAATGAATTACATTTTCAATACATTGAATTTTATTATGACTAATTTCAATATATCAATTGATGATTAACAATCTTAGTACGGGTGTATGTTTCATCACTTTCAATAATTACAAACGTTTTACAGAACTTAGAAAATGGCTAGAATCTCTTGCTGTGTATGGAGTTGCAATTATTGAAGAATCTCCATTGAAACAGGACGTCGTCCGACGTTTGGCTAAAAGAGTTGGTTTCATTCGGAAAACAACTTATGGGTTAGTTACATCTCTATCAAATTTGAATCTTTATGCAACTATTAATATTGTGTTTATTTTATTTTTAAGTGAAGAATTTATTATTCAGTCAAAACCAGGTGCGAAAAACTACGCTTATTTGTCCGATCCATTACCCCTACACACTGATTTACCCTACTACGAATACAAACCTAGTGTTAACATACTCCATTGCATGGTCCAATCCCTGTCTAAGGGTGGAAGTAATACATTAGTGGATGCTTTCTATGTTGCAGATCAAATGAAATCGAAATACCCAAACGATTTTAAAATTTTAACGGAAACAATTGTTGATTGGAATGATATTGGCAGTGAAGATGGAAACAATTTCCACAACATTTGGCGGTCACCAGTTATTTGGTAGGAACAATCAGTGTGTCAAAAAAAAGATACTCAAAATCCAATCATTTCACTTACTTGACGAATTTTACTTTCTGACTAACCAGTTATTTTTCAATTTCAGTTTAGATAAAGAAGGAAACTATTCAAGGATAAACCATAGCATACCTCAGAGGGATAGCCATTTTTCCACAGATATTGAAAAAGTTATTCCATGGTATGAAGCTTATTGGAAGTTCATTCAATTGGCACGAGCAGAAGCTGCCGAATTCAAAACAAAGCCCGGAGACGTTTTGACATTTAACAACATACGCCTTCTTCATGGGCGAACAGGATACGATGATAGTGAGGAAAATATTAGATATGTTGTTGGAGCCTATTTGGACTGGGATATCATCTACTCCAAGTTGAGGATTTTGAAATCAGAAACTGTTAGTTAAAATGTGTTTGTGTGGCTGTACTATTTGTATTTGGAAAGTCGTTAAAGGTTAATAAATTGTTATACGAGCCCTTATTTATGAGTTTTGTTGATGTATCACTTCTCTATTGTCATGGCATTTTGGTTCTGGGGGTTTTCTAACATATCTGCAAATTCGCAGCTTATTACATCGTTTATAAAATAGTCGCCAATACCTCCATACTTACGGAAAAGTCATCGAATATCGTCTTGAATGGACTAATTGTTTCCCTGATATAAGTTTTCGTAATTAATATTAAGCATCTCATACTTCTTTCTTTGGGGCTAATTAATTTCACGGGCTTATGCCAATAATCCTCAGAAAATCGCAGACCCAAAGCAAAATGTTCGACAGGAATGGGAACAGTTATCACCGGAGATCATGTGGAAAGTCATGAAAGGGTATGTTAAAAGACCCTTATAATTTTAAACACAGCACGGGCGTTGGGGAAATTAGAGAGGGAAAGAAAGGGGGTGACGATGAACATTGCTCTTGAATGTTTGGAAATTGAAATGGCAGGGGAAAACTGTGCTGAGTAAGTTATTCCATAATCGTGTTGTGCGACTAAAGAACGAATCTTTATACTTGACGGTACGATCAAAGTTAGGCTCAAGGGTGAACTTATGAGCACTCCTAGCGAAGCGGGTATCACGGGTGAATTGATAAAGGGGAGGAATGCAACTGGCTACTTCGAGTGAGCATTGTTTTTGAAAGAAGGGATAAAACAGGGAAATACATGAAACATTCCGACGGTGTTCAAGAGATGGGAATGAATCCAAAGTAGAACTGTTTCCTATCAGTTTTGACGCTTTGTCCTGAATTCTATCCAATAAGTGGAGAGAAGATGGTGCTGCGCCTGCTCGAAGGTGTAAGTTATAGTCGAGTTTTGGACGTATAAACGCCTTATAAATTTTAGCTCGCTCAAAAGGGGTGAAAAATTTCTCACCTCGATATAGAAATCCTAAGCATTTAGTAGCACTTTTAGCGGTCCCGAGAATGTGATCATTCCAACGAAGATCGTCGTTTACACACATACCGAGTACTGAGAGCTTTACGGTTTCTTCGAGGCAAGTGCCATTCGGCGACAATGCCAGAAGGGGGACATTTTGCTTCAACGACAATAGACAGCATTGAGTGTTCGAAGCATTAAACTCCACACGTTTTTTTATACCTCATTTAACAATGCTGTAAAGATCGGAGTTTACTGAACTTATCATACGGTACCGTTGCAAATTCACTTCCGAAGGAGATGGACGTGAATTTGGGAACAAGTATGAAAAGCTGGGAGTAGAGTCGTCGGCAAAACAATGAAGTGGATTAGAAGTTTCAGACAAGAGATCATTTATAAAAATGAGGAAGAGAGTCGGAGACAAAACAGAGCCCTGGGGAACACCAGCATTTATTTTGTGAAGATCAGACTTAAAACCATCCAATACAACATGTATTGAACTATCTAGAAGGTAATTTCTAATTCAAAGAATAAGGGTTTAGTTGGTGCCAAACGCACGCATTTTCGAGCATAAGAGAGCCTGGTGCCAAACTCAATAATCGAACCAAGACTTTTCTTTAGACTTTATACTCTTAATTCTGTAAGGAATAAATGCGCGGATCCCGAGAAAAATCACTTCTGTGATCATATCAGCACTGGCATCAACGTCACTATCGAGGAAACATAGTGACCAGTTAAAAATTCTAAAAATGTTATTCAGACCATCCCAGTTGGCTTTGTCGTATTGCCAAACGGTTCTAGTTGGATGCTTCTCTTTACATAACTGGATGAATTGGACACGAGAAATTAGCTTATATTACACAATGGTCCGAAGTGCCGAATGGAGATTTTAAGAAGTAAGAAAAAAATCAAGAGTGTGAGCGTTTTGCCCAGCAACATCAGGTATTCGGGTGGGCTCATCTACCAGCTGAGTAGATAAGGTGGTGCATCTCACCAAATATCTCAACATATGTTCCTTCTGGTGTTGTCTGTCCTGAATAGCAGAGCCAATTTGAATTGTGTACATTGAAGTCGCCCGCAACATAACGACTTCAGTGTGAGGGTACAAGAAACAATTCGGGAAATGGAATCAGAGTTGTATTGCTGTAAAGATTCGGACTCCTATAAATGAAACAATAATGGATGATGTGCTTGCGGACAGTAAATTTGAGCCACATGAAGTTAAAGTTCGTATTAGAACAGAGCAAGAGTCGGATCCTCACTATTTATTAAGGATACTAACGAACATTCAATTACAACTATAATTAAGATCGATATAATGCAAATAAGTTCAGTAACCGTTAAATTTAGAATTTCGTACAATAGTGTTGCGTCAATCTACTGTCCTCCTAGAAGTAAAATTGCGAAAAACGACTTTATAGATCTATTTGAAGTTCTCGGGCCGAAATTTATCATTGGTGGCGACTTCAATTCGAAACACACTTTCTGGAGATCAAGGTGCATCTCAACTAAAGGTAGGCAGCTTTTCAAAGCTTGTATGGCATCTTGTAAACCAAAATACTGGCCAACAGATAGAGCGAAAATGCCAGACTTCTTTTTCGCAAAAAGGACTACATAAAATTTATACGAAAATAGAGGAAAACTTTTACCTTTCCACCGATCATTCACTAGTCATGTTGACAGTAAGTTTAAAGCTAGTCAAAAAGGAAAGAGCTCCATTTTTATGTAACAACAGAACTAACTGGGATAAATTCAGAGAACATTGCGAAGACAATATTGCGCTTAATATATCTTTGAAAACGCCTTTAGAGCTAGAAGATGAAGTCGATATATTTATTAAGGTAATACAAGACGTTGCATGGAAAAACACTCCACACAACTTTGGAGATCCAGTTAGAAACACAGATACAATTCCACCGGAAATAAAAGATCTGCTTGACGAAAAAAGAACTGTTCGGAAGAGATGGCATCAATCACGAGCACCTCAGGACAAAACCATTTTAAACCGCCTCTCGAATGATCTCAAATAGGTATGCTATCCGCGACTCAAAAAATCGGAAGATTTCTACCTATCTTGAAGGTCTGACTGCAGATAAAAATACGAACTATTCATTGTGGAAAGCTATAAAAGATGTTAAAAAGTCGCAAATACATTCAGCACCAATCCGACAAAATAATGGTGGATGGGCTAAATCCGATAGAGAAAAAGCCGATTTATTTGCTGAACATCTAGAGGAAATTTTTGAACCTTTTGACGGTCAGGCGTTGATAAATGAACATGGTGATATCCAATGGTCATCTGAAAACTTTCTTATTCGGAATATCACGTTATCAGAACTTTATCAAGCTATCAAAAATCTTGAAAATAATAAAGCTCTTGGGTACGACCTAATAAATGCTCGCGTGCTTAAAGAGCTACCCAGAAAAGCAGCAAATAAACTTCAGCACTTTATGAATGAGGGGTTAAGGCTTTCATACGTTCCACGCCAATGGGAAGTCGCAGAAGTTTTAATGGTTCCAAAACCGGGAAAGTGTCCGAACGAAAAGAAATATTTGAGACCGATTTCCCTCTTGCCACTGATCTCCAAGGTATTTGAGAAAATCTTATAAAAGCGACTGCTTCCTATTATCTAAGAAAAGCGGCTTATTCCTCACCATCAATTTGGTTTCCGGAAAAGCCACTCAACAATTGATCAGGTGTACAGAATAACCCATGAAATAGAGAAATCACTAGAAGGAAAAAATGATGTCTCTTAAGCCTTCCACAAGGTCTGACACGATGGCCTTAAGTTTAAACTGCGACAGGTCTTTCTGAATCAAATATATTACATTCTTGAGTCCTACCTCGAAAATAGGCTATTTCGAGTTCAGCAAGGGAGGGAATATTCGGATTTTAAGAAAATCAATGCTGGTGTTCCCCAGGGAAGTGTTCTCGGTCCGATTCTTTTCTTCCTCAAGAAGAAGATACCATAATAGGTACTTTTGCAGACGATACGGCTATACTTGCAATATCTGATTCAGTTGAATCTGCAACCGAGAAGCTCCAACGAGCTCTAGATAAAATTTCGGTAAGGACTAAGAAATGGCGAATTGTTCTTAACGAGTCCAAATCAACACATGTTAATTTTACTTACAAAAAATTACCAATCTGCCCACTTACAGTAATTCGGTGCAAATACCATATGCTAATCAAGCAAAGTACCTAGGAATGACACTAGACGCTAAGCTTAAATGAAGAACTAACGTTAAAAAGAAACGAGATCAACTTGAAAATAAATTACGTGAAATGAATTGGCTTATTGGAAGATACTCCAAACTCAACATCTACAATAAATTGCTCATCTATAAGCAAGTGATAAAACCTGTATGGACGTACGATATACGACTTTGGGGTTGTACTAAACCAAGCAATAGACAAATATTACAGTCTTATCAGAACAAAGTTCTCAGAGAAATCGTAAATGCTTCGTGGTACATTAGAAACAGTGATTTACACAGAGACTTACGATTACCAACTGTTGAAGATGAAATAGCAGTTTTCGCTGGGAAGCTACGAACTCACTTAAATAACCATCATCATCATCATCGGCTCGACAACCGGGTTCCGGTCCTGGCCTCTTTCAACAAGTCTCTCCACCTATCCCGGTCTCTAGCCGACGCCATCCAGTTGCGCACCCCAAGGCTTCGGGCGTCCTGGTCTACGCCATCTCTCCAGCGCAAGCATGGTCTACCACGCTGTCGTCTACCATAGAATGTACCACAAAGAACTTTCCGAGCAGGTTCCTCTTCGCTCATGCGAGCTAGGTGCCCTGCCCACCGGAGTCTACCGAGCTTAATTTTTGTCACGATATCTGCTTCAAGGTAGATTGCGTACAGTTCATGATTGTACCGTCTCCGGAATCGTCCTTCCTCACATACGGGGCCAACAATTCTCCTTAAGACTTTTCTCTCGAACGCAGCTAAGAGGTCGGAGTGCCTTTTGCTAAGCACCCAAGTCTCGGATCCATATGTGAGTACTGGCAGGACCATGGTCCTGTACAGCAGCAGTTTTGAAGTTATGGTGAGATTTCTGGATTTGAAGAGCTTTGACAGACTATAGTAGGCTCTGTTGGATTTGAGAAGCCGCCCGCGTATTTCTTCTTCTATATTGTTATCGGCTGCTACTATTGACCCAAGGTATTTAAAGGATTGCACCACTTCAAATTCGTGCTCCGCTACCTTGATTGTTTGACCAACTGTTCCTCTCGCATTCGACGCCACCATGTACTTTGTTTTACCTTCACTAATGTGCAGCCCCAGATTTTGTGCCGCCTGCTCGATCTGGATGAAGGAATCGTGTACAGCTTGTTCGGTTCTTCCGATGATGTCGATGTCGTCTGCGTAAGCCAGTAACTGGCTGGACCTGTTGACGATGGTCCCTCTTGTTGCCGTGCCAGAGTCACGGATTGCTTTCTCCAACGCCAGGTTGAAGAGGAGGCAGGCCAAACCGTCCCCTTGTCGGAGTCCATTAAAGATGTTGATTGGTCTGGATAGCAATCCGGCTATTTTTACTTGGCTTGTTACGTTGGTCATGGTCAACCTACATAGTCGTGTCAATTTATTTGGGATGCCGAATTCTCTCATGGCTTTGTAAAGTTCTACCCTGGCTATGCTATCATAGGCGGCCTTAAAGTCTATAAACAGATGGTATGTTGGGATGTTAAATTCTAGACATTTTTCCATCGCCTGCCTAAGGGTAAATATCTGATCAGTTGTTGATTTGCCTGGAATGAAACCACACTGATATTGTCCGATAACGGTTTTAGCGTATGGGGTTATCCGGTCTTGTAGGATAGAGGAGAGTATCTTATAGGCGGTACTCAACAACGTGATACCTCTATAATTGCTGCACGTTGTGACATCTCCCTTCTTATGTATGGGGCATATTAAACCTTTTCGCCAGTCTTCTGGCATTTCTTCCTGCTCCCATACGTGTACTATAATATCATGAATTGCTTGACGTAAGGCTGGCCCGCCGTGATGGAATAATTCGGCTGGTATGCCATCGGCTCCCGGGGCTTTGTTCTGTTTAAGCCGGCGTATAGCCTTCTCAACCTCTTCTATGCTTGGTGGCGGCAACATAGAGTATTCTTCTTGAAGTAGTGGAGCCTCCACTTCTGCAGTGAGCTGACCATTTAGCAATTCATTAAAGTACACTTCCCATCGCTCCAGTATGCTTTCAGGATCGGTGATCAGATTTCCCTCTCCGTCCTTGCAGTATGTGCAGCGTGGTGTGTACTGCGTCATGTTTCGGACGGATTGGTAGAACTTCCGCGCCTGGTGCGGACCTCGCTCTCGGCTATTTTCTATTTCACAGATTAGGTTCTTCTCCCAGGCTGATTTTTTTTGTCTGTGTAGCCGTTTTTCTATTCTTCTGAGCTCTTTATATTCCTCTTCGCGTGCCCGCGTTCTATGAGATTGTTGCATTGCTCGGTACGCAACATTCTTACGTTCAGTCGCTAGCTTGCATTCATCATCAAACCAGTCGTTCCGATTTTTACGACTGCTGCCTAAGATGGAGTTGGCAGTACTAATGACAATATTCTTAAGGCGTGTCCACTTCTCATTTACGCCCAGCATACTGGCTCCAGGACTTACTCTCCCTAAATCAAGTGATTCTAGGGCGAGTCCTAACGCATTACCAAAGGTGTTACTGGTGTTTTCATTGCGCAGGGCAGCCGTGTTGATTCGAACCTGATCGGCGGATGCAATGCGTCTTCGCAAGGCAATCCGCCCTCGGAAAACCATACCAACAAGATAGTGATCCGAGTCGATATTGGCACCTCGGTACGTTCGTACCGTCATCAAGTTCGAGTAGTGGCGACGGTCTATCAACACGTGGTCTATTTGGTTACGAGTGACTCCATCAGGTGATACCCAGGTGGCTTTGTAGATATCTTTACGCGGGAACCTGGTACTCGCAACGACCATGTTTTTCGATGCTGCCAATTCTAAGACTCGAAGTCCATTGTCATTAGTGTTCTCATGCAAACTATGGGTGCCTGCGTAATGCCTGAATACCGGCTCCCGACCTATTTTTGCATTCAAATCCCCAAGGATGATTTTAACATCATACCTTGGACAGGCATTGAGGGCCCTCTCGACTTGTTCGTAGTAAGTCTCTTTTTCTTCGTCTGAGGACTCCTCCGTAGGTCCGTGAACGTTAATGAGGCTGATGTTCGTAAATTTGCCTCGCACGCGAAGGGTGCATAGCCTTTCGCTTATAGCGTTAAAGCCGATGATGGTAGACTTCATTTTTTCGCTGACTAGGAAGCCTACCCCGAGCACATGGTGTTTTGTATGACAGCTATAGTATATGTCATATTCCTTCTTCTGTAGAACACCATTCCCTGTCCATCTGATTTCTTGAAGAGCTGTTATGTCAGCTTTATATTTTGACAGGGCATCGGCTAGCTGCTGAGCAGCTCGAGCTCTATAGAGCGATCGTACGTTCCATAAGAAAATTCGTAAATCGTTTTTCAGTTTTCGTTGCGTTGGTTGTCGTCGTGTGATCAGTCCGTTTCCGAGGCTTGTTGTCGGTCTCGTAATTCAAAAGTTTTACGGGACAGGGAATTAACCTGTCGCCAACCTGAGGAACCAGCCTGATCATATTAGCCAAACCTTTTTAAAGGCTTGTTTCTAGCGGCCGCCACGAAGAGGCTATGATCAGACTTCCACCAGTCCCGAATAGTTACGGCACGTGCATGTTTTCGTATGCTACATGTTATTCCCCCTATTCGTCTGATGGCTGACCGCCCTTAAATAACCATAGCAATAGAATTATTCAACAAACAGACGATGAGACAAACCTTGTGCGCCGAGTTCAAAGAACGAGACCATTCGAACTAGCGCCATAAGGAGTATCCGCTTTCAAATGCGGTATCCGCAGGTCCTCTCAGTGGGGAGCTACCTGCCAAACGTGATTATAATATTATGAAATTAAAACTACTTGATAAGACAACTTAGTTGTAGTCGCAAGAAAATAAAATGCACGACTGGGTCGCACGAACTTGCTCCTATGTAAAAGACTAAGAATTTCAAAAATGAATGTTATTAGAGAAACTATTCATAAGCTTAAATTTCATTTTTTAAATGACTAAAAAAAACTTCTTTAGTAGTTAAAGGTAAGAATAGGATGCCATGTGATTCAAGCAAATATAGATTTATACAAGAACAAAAATTATAAATCTTTGTAGTGGTTTCTTAAAAAATAAAGTTTTATATAAGAAAATTTTAAAACATTTTTAAGAAAAAATGTTGGTACACCAATTTGAAGTTTTTATTATTGTATGAATAAAAATTAAATTTACAAAAAAAGCATTGAGCCGTTTTCGAGATATTGAATTTTCAAAAAACAAAAAATTGATTTTTTTTTTTTCAAAACTCAAATTTCAAAAAAAAAAAAATACTTTTTTTTCTAAAAATTGAAAAAATATTTTTTCTTAAGTTTTGAAATGCAATGTTTTTTTAAACTTTTAGAAGCTTCTTTCTACGAAATTTCATTAAAATCCGTTGTGCTAATAATGAGAAATTCAAAAATTTTAAAAATCGTTCTATGGTAGGTACAGTCAGTAATATTTTGTTTTCAAAATTTTTTTTATTAAATTACAGATATTAATAGATAATAAAAAGAAAAAAAATTTAAGCAAAATTCTCGGAACCGTTTTCGAGAAAAATACGGTTTTCGAAAACCATTTTTTAACATTTGTATGGAGGGTATCGTTGTTTCTAGGTAAAATGAATTTATTTTTCTTATATATTGTAGACTATTTTTTCAAACTTTTATTTATCAAGTTTTGAAAAAATCGAGCATAGGGTTTTCGAAATACATATTGAGTTTTCAAAAAAAAATTTTTAAAGTTTTTTTAAAAATCCAAAATATTTGAATACACAATAATATTCAAACTGCTGGGAAGCTTTAGCATAAAAAAATGATCAAAATCGGTGGTACCGTTTTTGAGAAAATCAAAAACAAAAAAAAATGGTCCCAAGGGGGTTCCAAAACTACTCATTTTTTGGAATTTTTTTTTCAACCATTACCTAGGTTTAACTAAATTAAATTTTTTGATTTTTTTTTTTTAAATCGTTGCAACAGTTTTTGAGAAAAAAAAATATTTATAAAATTTCGAAAAAAAATCGTATGGCAGGTACCGTTATTTTTGGTCTTAAAAAATCAAATCAAAAAACATCCGGGGGTAAAAAATCAAAACCCATATCTACCAAGTTTGAAGAAAATCGGCCGAGCCGCTTAGCTGTAATCGAACAGACAGACAGAATTGCCAGACCCACTGTTTTCGTCTTCGATATCATCGTAATGTCAACTTTGATCAAAATCTCGAGTTCGATTTTTTGTACGAATGCATAACTTGCCTTATAGTACCTATAAGTCGCAAGTAAAAAGGGAGGTGTTTTTTTAGTGAGTAAAAATCTCACACTACTATGAGTACCGGGCTCATAGTATCTATGAAAATTCTTCACCTACCCTCGAGAAAAAAAAAAAAAACTTACCGTTCCAAAAAATCACAAACACCCAAAACACAACTCTGACGATCTAAAATCCACCGTGAAGTGTAGGTCCAATGGATTAAAATCAAAAATATAAAACGGGCATAAATGTGTATTAACACTGGCGGCGGCCACTTGACGGATATCATCTTTTTCAATTAACAGAACCAACTAACAGGTCCACCTAAAGATTCCCATCACTGAAAATAATTTTTTTTTTTTTAGTAAAAAAAAAATAAAAAAACAAAATTGGATAATTAATTTTGCGCCACCTTATAAGACTATGTCTCAGTCAGGGAGACGGGGAGAACCTAAGAACTGTTTAGTAAGGGGCAAGCTAGGCCACTGCTTTTAAGAAGGGCAATTCCGGGAATTTGATTGTTCCTCGAGACAGATATCATATCTGTTCGTTTGGTATCTCAAAACTGACAATTTCTAACCAATTTTAGTTCAAAGACTGTCAAAGTTAAGTTAAACTGTCGTCGCACTGTGGTCCAAAATGACTTTTTTCGTTGCAAAAATCATAACTTTTGAACACGTAAAGCTATCGCAACAATTTTTTTTCCCTTAAAGATAATTTCCAAGGCTATATAAATTGTGAATTTTAAGAAAGTTACTTTACAGGGTGTTTCAGAATAATTGGTTGATGTAAGATTTTCTTAGATAAAGGAGTTAACAGAATAAAGTCTGAAAGTAAACCTTTTAAAAACAGTCCTAAATTTTTAAAACTTTGTAAAAAAAAAGTTTTTGACTATTCAAGTGAATTTATAACAACAGTGGATGCTTAAAGTTAACGCACCAATTTCAGAAATATTTTTTAAGGAGTATTATAAAACAGTATTTTTTCATGTTGTGGGGCATCAGTTTATTCTATAAACTGTTTGACTGATATATTTTATATGAAACAGTGTAGGAAAAAAGTAAACGGACGAAAAAAAAATAAAATAGAATATAAAATTTATCTTCTTCTTCCTTTGATTCGGCGCTGTTATGATCTCGATGTCGAGGGGATCATAACTCTCCCACGTATCTGCTTCACACTAGTGATCCGACTGTGGGGTTCGCCGGGTTGACCTCAGAAATCGGCGGCAAGCCTCCCGGTTTTGTATTGTTCCATTTCTGAGGCCAACTGAATGCTGGTGTTTTTGCATTTGTTTGTACCAGGAGTGTTTAGGCCTACCTTTCTTTTTATTCCGAATTGGAACGTTGTAAAGGGTTTTCCAATAAGAGGTGTTATTTTGAATAGCCCGCTATTTCGGTAGCTGTCACTTTTGAAGCTGTCATTTTTTGACATTTGACAAGTAGAAACTACGCTATTAATAAAAATGGAACGATACACGCTTCAACAACGCATTGAAATTATTAAAATTCACTATAAAAATGCATGAAAATGAACCGGAATTTCATCGAAAAATCATCTTGACTGATGAGGCCCATTTCCACCTCGGAGGCTACGTCAACAAGCAAAACTGTCGCATCTGAGGCTCGGAAAACCCAAGAGTTATTGTTGAAAAGCCTCTCCATCCTCAACGCGTGACTGTTTGGTGCGGTTTATGGTCCCGCGGGGTCATTGGACCTTACTTTTTCGAAAATGAGGCTGGAGCAACAGTTACGGTCAATGGATTGCGCTATCGAGAGATGATTAATGATTTTTTATGGGCTGAATTGGATGGTATTGATCTGGACAACGTTTACTTTAAACAAGACGGCGCTACGTGCCACACAAGCAATGAAATAATCGATCTTTTACGGGAAAAGTTTCCGGACCGTGTTATCTCTCGAAGAGGTGATCACAATTGGCCACCGAGATCTTGTGATTTAACACCTTGCGACTTCTTCCTTTGGGGCCACGTGAAAGATAAGGTCTACGCCAACAGCCAAGCGTCGATTCAAGACCTCAAAGATGAAATTCGTGAGGCTATCGAGGACATAGGGCAGCCACTTTGCGATTTGGTTATGGAAAATTTCATGAAAAGGATATGGTCCTGTAAGCGTGGTCTTGGCGGCCATTTGGCTGATGTTGTGTTCCATTATTAACGGCATACCTTCCTCTTTATAATGAAATAAACATCCGATCATTTATCTCCAAAAATGCCATTTTTCTTTGAATATCAAAATAACACCTCTTATTGGAAAACCCTTTATGATATTGCCTTTTTGACGGGGTTCTCAGGATCTCTCCTTTGAACATGGCAATACCAACTGAGTCGGTCGTGTTCAATTTTTTGGGAAATGGTATTCTTAACATGAAGGCTTCCTCGGATCTTCGTACTTCTAATTCGATCAAGCTTTGTAACTCCTGCTGTCATACGAAGCATCTTCATCTCAGCTGCCGTTAGCTTACTCTCATACTTTTTGTACATTGTCCAACATTGTGAACCGTATGTGAGTGCTGGACGCACAACTGAAGTGTAGAGCTTTCCTTTCAGCTTGGGGGGCATTTTTCGGTCACAGAAGATAGCAGAATTTTCCCGCCACTTCATCCACCCTACGCTTACGCGATGATTGATATCGTCATCACAAGTAGCTTCGTTATTTATCATAGACCCCAGATATTTAAACTTTTCACACTTGGGAAGCACTACTCCATTCAAATAGGTAAATGTCTGGAATAGGCCTGTGTGGATCAGAAAATGGGCAGCATAGGTATTCTGTCTTTTTCGCGCTTATGCGGTACCCACTTCCTTCTAGAACATCCACCCATACGTCAAGTGCTCGTTGTAGGGATATCGAGTCGTCACTTATGATGGCTCCATCGTCAGCAAAGAATAACTGATATACTTTTGGATCCGTCACTTTGCCTTCAAGCAGGTAATCAAGAACTGTAATAAAGAGCAGGGGACTCAAGACACTTCCCTGGTGTACACCTACTGTGATTTCGAATTCTTCGGTGACTCCAGCTGCGCATCTTACTTTAGTAACTGCTCCATCATACATGTCCATAATTATCCGCACATAGGTTTCTGGAACTCCTCATTGCCTGAGGGCCACCCATATTAGGTCTCATGGTTGCCGATCGAATGCTTTTTCAAAATCAACCAATACGACATGCAAATCCTCCAAAGAATAAAATTTATATTAACAAAATAAAATAGAATACATTATAAATATTTGTTTATAATTAACTACTATAGATCTAATTTTTAGAAAAAAATTCATCGACATCGTTATCATTTTCAACAATTAATAGACCTATTAGTTCTGGGCAGTAACTCTTTTTCAGCTCTTTTTTTGATCTTACGTGTCTTAAAGATGAAACAAGTGTATCTGATGATATAGCTAGCATATTAAATAAATCTTCATTTTGTCGTTTCCGTGAGACTTTGCATGTATTTGAGTATCGATATCGCTTGTAGTCCTTATTCCTTGATTCCTGTGCTTCTTCTGAAAGCTCCCCGATTGGCAAAATTTGATGTCTTATAAGTTCCCCTCCATGGTCCAAAATTTTGTGCATTTATCTACATTAATAGATTCTTTAGATGACAGCGCATTTAAAATAACTTGCAGTTTCTTTATAAGATCCTTGTCTACTCGGGTTATAGCTGACGTAACTTCTGGATTTTCAAAAAATCTTCGTGAAATGTTTCCATCATTTGTGTTACCGAATCCTTGTTTTGGCGTATCAATGATTAACCCGAGTTGTTCCCTAAATTCCTTTTGAAAATCCGCTTTTCTTCTTCTTTCGGCTTCCTTCTTGTGGGTTGTCTCATCTTCTTGGTATAGTCCATAAGCTAGTTTAAGAACGAACTCCATACATCTTATTCTAGCGTGATCCTGATTGACTAGGCTATTTAAAATCCTCTTTGCTGTATGGTCCACCAAATCTTGGAGATTCACTTCAACAGAAGTTTCTGTTACTATCAAATTTGATGGAGTTGCTTGTATTTTAGCTTCCATTAATAAATTGTAGCTTGGAAACACATCAACGTTACGGTTTCTTAATGATTTTCTCATCAAATTATATTTTTCTTTAGAAAGCCCCATATCTAAGAACAAGACTAGCGCAGTGGGACCATCGTATTTTATTGGATCCCTTTGAGGTGTGGGAATACTCTCCTTTATCCGTTGCACTCGCAATGGGCTTGCATTAAAAACTGCTTTTCTGATATCCGCTTTTATCGTTTCGTGTTCCTTTTTATATTTTATACTCAGAGCTGTGGAAACATTTTCAGTCGAAATATGGCCCGTAGTTTCCAATAGTTTCCTCCTTTTGGTATATACTGAACATGTATCTAAGGATTTCGAAGGCCTTCCTCTTGATGTACTTGGCACGTCACTGTCTTCAATTTCATTACATTGGATTGCAAATGTTCCATTCAAAAATTCTTCATATTTTGAGACAAATCTTGTTTTAACTCTAAAACAGTCAATCCATTTTTTTTTAAATGATGCGTATAATCTTTGGAGTTTCTTTTTCGTTTCATCGTTGTCACTTATATCTTCGTATTGGTTTTGGATCAGAATTACAAATTCTTCAGAATTCGAAACATTGATAAAATGTTCAAAAATTGTTCTGTTTGAAATATTCATATTGATATTTAATTTGAAAACTCCACTCGTCAGTAAAGCCTCTTGAAAACTAACAACATATATCCATTGTCATAGTTTATAATATACCTCCATAATGTATATACACAAGGATTATTTAACCTGTGAAATTTAAGCTTAACAATATGGGGTATCGGAAAAAAATTATTATTCCTACCTGTTTTATTAGATCATAAAATAATAATCCAGAATTAAATAATTCTTTCAACTTTGTATATGGAGTAGGAAATAAAGCTATTAATCCTTTTCTTTTGGTAAGTTAATATATGATTAGGTACTATTAGAATAAGATCAATAAATATTTACAATAATTTAAGGGGAATTTATTCAAAGAGGGTCGTTAAAGTGGGCGGATTAAAAAATTTATTGTTCAATAAAGTAATCAATAGTTTGTGTACAATATTTTATATTTTTTTAATAATAATTGGCATTTGTATAAAAAGGGGCGTAGAAATGGGCGTTTTTTTTTGTCAGAATCAAGATAGTAATAAAACGATTTTTAATTACAAAAAAAAAAATTTCACGTTCTCGACTATTTTAATTAATAAAATAATTAAAATTTTCCATAAGGGAATTTGCTTTTAATACCAAAAGGTCAGCACTGGGAACACGACTTTTTTTTAAACAAATTACAATTTCTCTGAAGGTTGCAAATAGTTGCAGCTACAATTTTGCATATGGTTTAAGAAATAGTTAGGGTAAACTATCATGGTCAATTTTCCGCGCTAACTCGCGAGTATTTTTTTGTAGCTCTATTCAAACCGAAAAAATCTGCTAAAAATGGGTGTTTTTTGTTTTATTTATTAAAAATACTAAATATTTTTTGTTTTTTTTTTAATCAAAATTTTGATTTACGGACAAATTATACAACTAGAATACACTATAGAAAATTAATATTTTACATTTAATATGCCAAAATTTAAAATAGGAAAACAAAGAAGTTAGTTTTTTCTGTTTTTTTTTTTAACTCTAGAACGAAATTGACCAACTTTGAAAAGCTCTATAAGTCAAACTAGTTAGCGGAAAATTTTTTTGTATGCTGTTTTTTAAGCTCCGTATATAATTCTATTAGAAATAAAAAACAAAACTTTAAAAATAAAACATCGAAATTAGTATTTTTGCCACGAAATTTTCCTTTTCGGACCACAGTGGCGTCGTATAGCCCACCTCATATTGTACAATGAAAACTCAAATAATTTGAACTTACCTTTCGTGTTTTTGAATTCCTTTTAAATGTAGGTATAAGCTTTCAGCAGATATAGTTTTGTAGAGTAGAGCTTTGCAGTTGCAACACGATGAATAACTCGTCTTCTAAGAAGAGTTGAATCAAAAAATATTCAGATACCAAGTCAAACACAACAAGAGTTCCGTCTTCCGTCCGAGATCTGAAAACAACAATCCCTATTAATATGTATGTTGATTTTATATAAATGGAAAATGTAAATATTGAAATTGATAGAAACTGAGCTGCTGACCCAACTCATCCTTGTGTATATGGTATTGTAATTGAGGTATGTCAATTCGCATAGCATGCAATCAAAAGTAAACGCTTTGCGAACAACTTGCATTCGCATTAAGTCATATACCAAAGCAACTGCTATTGGCTATAGCCGTACATCGATCGATAAACATCCAGTAATCTTTTATTACATTATTTGGAATAAATCATCAATAAATTTGCCCAGGACGGGACACAAGCAAAAACGTCGCATTGTTCATGAAGAAATCACTGCGATTGGGGCCATAAAAGGAGCCTGAGTACAAATCGTTGTCACATGTGAGTTGAATTTTTATTACGACCAGGGGCTGCTGCCGCCGCCACCGCCACCGCCTCTGCCGAACACCGCTTCGTTCGAAGCACCGTAAAATCATCCGCATGGTCTTTGCGGTCCAAGAGACGCTCGGACGACTGGTTCTTGGAGTACCGACCTACCTGTGAAGAGAATTAAAATTGCCGAATGGATTGAAACGCGTTTTTATATCTCCTTGGGTTTGATATCGGCTTCGACGTTGTTTTGGTCTTATTGCCGGGAATGCAAGTGATCTACGCAAGGAATGTTGTCCGCGGCGGCGTCGATGGCGATGTGCACTGTGCAGTATATGAAAATGCTTTCCAGATCTACATATATGGCAGGACTCACATTGTATAGCCACCAACGTCCCGCTTCAGCAGCACAGCAGGACCAGTCTGAAGCAATATCTAAGCGATACGATGTATTGTTTTGGCCTTTCGGAGACGGCAATCGCGAGCCTATAAGACTATCGAATACGGTGCGTGGAATCGTTTTCAGATATCTCAACCAGAGTTGCCACTGACAAATTAAAAAAAAAATAAGGCTACAGATCTTTGTCGAAGAGAGCTTGAAGCAAGCTATTGCAATCAAAGTTTTGCCAATACACTAGATCATTAATAGCTTATTAACATATGGAAAGAAGTGGCTCTAAGTAACTTTCTTGAGGAACTCCCGATTTGGCAACAAAAGGATTTGAGAAGGAGTTTCTGGAGAAATCAAGATTGTTGCATTTGATATTTCTAAAGAGTTTTTCAACAAGCTCTCATATCGAAAATGCATGCATTTAACATCAACGGGTTAGTTCTTCACTGGATTATGAATTACCTTCTGGACTGTTCAAAATAAGTTGTTTTGGAAAGAATCAAGCCTAAAATTCACAAAATAAATGCCGGTGTACCCCAAGGTTCCGTATTGTGTCCAACGCTATTTCTTATTTTTATAAACGATCTCCTGCCTGAAGCTGCTAATTCACTAAACTGCTTCGCTGATGACAGCACCTTTAGTGTTTCATATATCCCTTACGAACTCACCTCCCCCTTCTTCGAATGTTGAGTTGCAACGGTAGAATATGTTCAGCTCACTAAATTCTGATTAAAAGTATTTTTATATAAGGAATTAATAATCGTGTGGAATTTAATGCTTCCAAAACTCTGTCTTCAGTCGTTAAAGAGGAATATACCGCTAATTGTGGAATATTCTCAAAAATGTTTTACCATTTTAAAATGAGAATTGAACACGCCAACTTTTAAGGTAAAATTTCGTAGTAAATTTTTTTTTTACACTACAGTCCATTGAATTAGGGTCATGTACAAATTTTGAGTAGTTAGTTGGGCAAAAAAGTGATGTTTTCTTGAAAACTGATGCAGGTGTGTTTAAATTTTTGAATGCAATTGTTAGAAGGGTTATTTAAGGTTTCATAACAAAACAAAATGTACGACTGGGTCGCACGAACTTGCTCCTATGTAATAAACTACCAATTTTAAAAACGAATGTTATTAGAGAAAACTGTTAAACTGGATAAAATTAATTTTTTAAATCCTTTTAATAGTAAGAGACGAAAACAGAATGCTATGCAAATATGTATTTATGCAAGAACAAAAATTATAAGTCGTTTTAGTGGTTAAAAAAAAAGCTTTTATATAAAAAATTTTTAAAAGATTTTTAAGAAAAAATTTTGGTACGCCAATTTAAAGATTTTATTATTGTTCGAATAAAAATTAAATTTAAAAAAAAATATTGAGCCGTTTTTAAGATATCAAATTATCAAAAAAAGAAAAAAATTGATTTTTTTTTTTAAATTCAAAAAATATTTATTTTAAAGTTTTGAAATGCAATGTGTTTTAGACTTTTTAGAAGATTCTTTATAAAAAATTTCATTAAGATCCGTTTTGTCGATAACGAGAAATTCAAAATTCGAAAAAATGGTTCTATGGTAGGTACAAGCTGTAATATCTTAATTTCAAAATTTATTTTAATAAATTAAAGATCATAAAAATTAATTGAAAGAAAAAAAATTTTATCAAAATTCTAGGTGCTGTTTTCGAGAAAAATACGATTTTTGAAAACCATTTTTTTTAATTTTTTAGCATTTGTATGGTAGGTACCTTTATTTTTAGGTAAAATAAATTTTTTTGTCTCATATCTTGTAGATTATATTGAGAAACTTTTATTTATCAATTTACAAAAAAAATCTAACATGGGGTTTTCGAAATATTAAGTTTTGAAAAAAAAAATTTGAAGTTTTTTTTTTAAAAATCCAAAAAAAATTTTTTGGAAAATTTGGGTACACAATTCTATTTATGTTTTTGGGACCTTTAGCAAAAAAAAAAAAAAGATCAAAATCGGTTGTACAGTTTTTGAGAAAATCAAAAACCAAAAAAATGGTTCAATGGGGGGTACCCTCAATAACCATTTTTCGGAATTTTTTTTTAACCATTACCTTGCTTTAACTAAATGAAATTTTTTTGCATTTTTATTTCTTAAATCTGTCGAAAAGTTTTTGAGAAAAAAAAAAAAACATTTAGGTATAAAATTTCGAAAAAAAAATCGTATGGCAGGTACCGTTATTTTTGGTCTTGAAAAAAAAAAGAAAAAAACTTGTGGGGGAAAAAAATTAAAAGTGACATCTACCAAGTGTAAAGAAAATCAGCCGAGCCGTTTAGGCTGTAGTCGAACAGACAGACAGACAGACAGACAGAATTGCAAGACCCACTTTTTACTTGCGATATATGTAGGTACTATAGGGCAAGTTCTGCATTTGGAAAAAAAAATCGAACTCGAGATTTTGATCAAAGTTGACATTACGATCATAGCGAAGACGAAAAAAGTGGGTCCGACAATTCCGTCTGTCTGTCTGTATGTCTGTACCTTGAACTACAGCCTAAACTACCAGAGGTATTTTCTTCAAACTCGGTAGTTAAGGGTCTTCGGTGATTCCCTAGAGGAGAAATTAATTTTTTTTTTTTAGCTCTAAGACTAACGGTACTCCCCATACACCCGTAATGCAAAATCTTATTTATCTCGAAAACGGCTCTAACGATTTTGATAAAAAAATTATAGGTGTGATATTATGAACATAAGCTACATTTTGGTCAAACAAAATTTTGGGGCGAAATGTTATTAGGGGTACCTGCCATAGACCCGTTTTTTTTTTATTTTCGACTTTCTCATTAACGGCTCTAAGGATTTTAACCCAAAATTTTCAGCAGGAGTCCCCTTAAGTTTAAAATAATATTGTATATAAAAACATTCGAAAAAATATTTGTTGAGTTTTTTTGCAAAAAAAAAAAAAATTTTTTTTAAATCAATATCTTCAAAAAATATGAAGGATTATTTTTTGAATTTATAATAAAACGATTTTTTAAAGTTTTGGGGGTGGCCGTGGTACGATGGTTGTGTGCTCGCCTGTCAACCTCATGATCACAGGTTCGATCCCTGCCGTTGTCTATGTTGCTTTAATTCCATTAAAAACCTTCTAAAAATTGTCATCTATAGGTTGCTGGTTTACTCATTACATGTTGTTCAGGCATAACACTAACAACATGTAATTGAGTTAAACTAGTATGCCCAACAAGGATGAACACGAATAAAATAATGTGAATTATAAGCGACATAGAAATAAGACACGGCATTTCTCCGCTTTAGCTCCACCGCCATCCCTGGAGATAAAAATATCTACATTTAAAGGGTAATCATAATCCCTTGAGCGCGGGTAGATTATAAAAAAAAAAAAAAAAAAAAAAAAAAAAAAAAAAAAAAAAAAAAAAAAAAAAAAAAAAAAAAAAAATTGCATAAATTCATACTTTTTCCAGAAACCAGACTGCAATTTTATGCATTTGAACATTATTATCTCATTAAATCCATGTTTTATATTTATAAAATGTATTTTAAATTCTAAAGTACTTTTACATAGGAGCAAGTTCGTGCGATCCAGTCGTGCATTTTATTAAGTCTTCGCTATCATCGTAATGTCAACTTTGATCAAAATCTCGAGTTCGATTTTTTTTACGAATGCATAACTTGCCTTATAGTACCTATAAGTCGCATGTAAAAATGGGAAAATTTAAGATTTGTAATCACGGCATTTGAAAGCGTGACCATTTTTTCTATCTTTTTTCGAATGCCTATAACTCACAAAATACATGGTTACGATTTTGTTCACTATTTTTCAGATATCTGTCACCACCTACCCTATCACCCGTTTTCGATTCGACGTTGACTATTGGGACACCCTGTATGTCAGCTAAACGCAGAAGGGCAAGTCTTAATTCTCCGGAAGCAAAATCATTCATCACTAATTTACACGATGGACTTTCCGTGATTTAAAAATCAATCAAGGTCACGTACATATGTAGGTCATTAAAATGCTTAGCCTTGAACCAGAAGACGAAGTACAAAAAGTAATTTTTTGTTGACTTGGAAGTTGATAAGCTGCAACCTTAAAACGGTTGGGTTTGTGATAAAACGTCATGTTAAGACCTTTTTTATAGAGCGTCTTTGTTTTTAATCTAAAACAGCATGGCTATACAACAACACGTATCAAATTGATAACATCCTTATCGGTGGTTAGTCTAAAATAACTATTTTTCTAACTATGGAAATTGCAGCATGGCAACCTGGGTGAAGAATCACATCCAATGTCCGCATATAAGAATATCTATAAAGTCGATTGTTGCCTCCGCCTTGTTTGAATGTTTATTGTTCGAGATACGAGTATTTATTTGTTTTTGCTGTGAGCCAAATGAAATTTGTTGCGATGCTCATATATGGACTAAGACCTGCCAAGGGACAGTCGATTGTCTATGGATTGACAAGAGATACACTCAGGCTGGAAGACAGTGATGCGTCCGTGCGTCCGTCGTCGTCGCGTAGTTCCACTAAATCTCTATTGATATTCTCACATAAAAAATATCCAGAAGTTGATCCGCGGCCAAGCTAAAGACCTATCCGTGCGATTTTATTTTGTTTTCTTATTTTTATGTGTATCTGATGAAAAGAAGTCCCAAGTCCCTTCTGCGCTTTGGACTTTGGTATTTGTTTGTCTCCGTGTTCTTTAATTTCTATCGGTTTATTTTTTTTTTTTATTTTCTCATCGGGGCATTTATAAACATAAAAATCTCAACAATGCATGATGGCCTATCTTCATCGAAATGAGTAGTTTCTCAAAACAAACGAACTTCGACTATGGAAAAGAATAATAAACACAGCACTTGAAAATAGGTCCCAATGTTATCCTATCAGTGTGCTGGATTGTGAAGAGTGTAGTTTATCTGAAGTTGCATCATCCGAGTATGCGGGGAGCTGTTGCCTGCTTGGAAATCTTGGTTGGGTAGGTAATTTTGTAGTCACACCAACACGTTGCATAGAGCACCACACACTACAGATCATTATCAGCGTCTTGCCAGGAAACACAAACAGTGATCTGTCAGTTTTTGAGATCATTATGCAATGACACGATGTTCATCCTGCCACTATCTGGCATACGCGCAAGGGGTGGTAATTAGGTATTTTGTGTTTGTGCGATGTCGTCTTGTGTGTGAATTAATCAGTGGCCTTGTTATGGGATTTGAAGTGAATCATTTTCGATTCTATTCCAGGGTTTCACTCAGATCGGTTTTTTAATTTCTTCAGTCGTTTAAAAATCAACGTAGTCATATAGGCGTGTTTTTGTTTTAGAAGTAAAACCACCTCAACTACCTTTTATAAGAATATGTACACTTTGAAGGTTTGCCACTTTCTCGCAAGAGGCAGAACCCTGATAAAAAAAATAGTTTTTATGTTGCAGCGGCTGGGAAATGAACCTTAAGTTAACGTCACGGCACAAATCAATTCACACAGAACTGGCATATGGTTTTAATATAGCACTGGCGTGGTGCGTACATATGCCACGTTCCTCATCATACATGTTGTTTTATAGGATAATACAGGGTGAAAGTTGGGCTTTGCCATCATCACACGCTGTGTCACAATATAAACGGTGCGCTATGATGAAATCTCTTTATTGGAGTTGCGCTCATAGTGCAAAATGCAAATGGCGTCAAACGTCAATCAAATTTGATGTTTGTGAAATAGACAGCTGCAGAATACAAACAGGCAAGCAATGGAGTCCATATTTTTGAACAATAATCAGTCGGTGGTGTTAGAACATCGTGAATTTCGACGTCGATTTCCTAATAGTGTCGCACTGGGCAAACATTCCGGCGATTAGTTACTCGACTCAAACAGACTGGAACCACAGGCGTGGCCAACACCAAACTGGTCGTTCGACCGAGAATATCGCGGCTGTGGCTGCCGATGTCACTGAGAGCAAAGAAACAACCACAAGACGACGAGCCAGCGAGTTTTAATAAACGACTTACACATATTCCCCTATGGAGGGCAAACAGTGCACGATTTAATGTCTGCTCACCGTCCGTCTCGTGTGAATTCCTATAAAGCCATCCTCAATCTCTACAAAGAAAAGTCCGATTGTGTATCGAAAATCATCATGACCGACGAGGCGAATTTCCGCTAAAGCGGTTACGTCAATAAGCAACGTTTTTGTAGCACTGATACACGAAGAGTAATTACATCCTGTCAAACCCACTTTACGGTGTGGCGTTCACGCGGGAGGAGTGATTGGTCCGTATTTTTTGAGGACGCTATCGGCAATACGATCAGTGTTACTGGCAAACCTTATAAGGCCATGATAAACGACTTCTTACAGCCGGAATTGGATGAGCGGGGCTTGGAAAATATGTGGTTTCAACAAGACAGTCCAACCGCACACACACAACGAGCCACAATGGATATTGTGAAGGAAGCGTTTCCTGGTCGCGTAATCTCACATTTTGGCGATTCGGTATGGCCAGCAAGATCGCCCGATTTAACCATCTCAGACTTATTTCTTTGGGGCTATTTGAAGTCGTGAGTTTATGCCAACAAGCCTTTTATAATGGCAGATATTAACAAGAATGCAAACAGTTTTGTGGAGTCATTGAAAATGCGACAAAACGGGCACAAATGTGTATCAACACTGGCGGCAGCAATTTGACGGATGTAATATTTGACACTTAACAGACAAAATTGTAAAGCTCCAAATAAATATGTATTTACTTCACTCTAAATTTTTTTATGAAGTTCTATTTATCTGTTCAATCGAACTTTTTTTTAAAGAAAATTTCGGCTCTGGGATCTTGGCACCCCAAATATGGGATATTCGTAAGAAAAAGTATGCCATCTAATTGATCAGTAATTGGTCAAAAAAGTTCAACTAATTTTGGAAATTATTCAGCCATAGAAAATTTGTAATCATGGCTCAAAATGTTGCAAGGTCATGTGTGATTTTTGGCACCCTATTTGTGGGGTAATTGGTCAGCCATAAATTTTTTTTTTTATGAATTTTTAAAGTCATCCGCGTATCCAAGATATTGAGTGGACTTTTGAAAGATAGTGCCATTGGTGTTGGCCCGAGTATTGCGCACTACTCTGTCAAGGACAATATTAAAACAGCTACATGAAAGCGCGTCACCTTGTCGAAGTCCTCTGGTGGTTTCGAAGGTTTCGAATGAATCCCTCCCATCCCATCCTGATAACGCGTATCAGTTTGGCAGGGATACCAAAACTCGACATGGCACGGTACAGCTATTCTCTATGAACGCTGTCATAAGCTGCTTTAAAAGCGATGAATAGGTGGTGTGTTCGATATTAAATTCTTGGGTCTTCTCCAGGATTTGGCGTAGTGTGAAGATCTGGTCGATAGTAGACTTTCCAGGCTTGAAACAACTCTGATAGGGGCCAATCAGTTCATCAGTAAATGGCTTTAGGCGTTCACATAATACGCTAGACAGGATCCTATAAGCGATGTTTAAAAGGCTAATACCTCTATAGTTGCTGCAGAGAAGGCGGTCGCTTTTTTTGTGGATCGCGCAGATGGTACTAAGGTTCCACTCATCGGGCATACTTTCCTTCGACCATATTTTATTGAAATGTTTGTGTATGCTCCTAACCAGATCATCTCCAGCGTACTTAAAAAGTTCCACCTGTAGACCATCAGAACCGGCTGCTTTGTTCGATTTTAACCTGGCGATGGCTAACTTGATCTCACTTAGGTCAGGTGGGTGGAACTCCAGATCATCAACCAAATTTGATTGACGTGGCTGCTTGCTGGCGAAAGTTTGGTCATCATCTCCATTAAGCAGCTGGTTAAAATGATCTCTCCAGATATTCAACATCGACTGCGTTTCGACTATGGTGTTTCCTTCCTCATCCTTGCAGGCACCAGGGCGATTAGTGAATCCTGTTGTTTTCTTTATGACTCTTTTATAGAAACTCCGCACCTGTTTTCTGCTAAAACACCTCTCTATTTCCTCGACTTCACGCTGCTCCTGCTCTTTTCAACGCAGAGCTGACTGAAGGCCCTTGTCTTTTTTTGCTGCCACAACCTATACGCCTCGGTTTTGGCTTTGTTTGCCAGAGCACATTCGGAGTCAAACCAAGGTTTCTTTGGCGGCGGTTGTGAGAATCCTAGCACCTCTTCCGCAGCAGCCTAGATGGCATGTTGGCATTGCTGCCAGTGGTCTTCTGGGCTCATCTCGTCTTTACTAGGGTCTCTCGCAAGCTCTAGGGATATTTGGCCGGCATAGGCTTTCGCGGTCTCTTCCGATTGCAGTCTACCAACGTTAAATTTCCTCCTCAGGATTGATTTTCGCCTAATAGTCTCCATGGATATTCGCACGCGCAGTTTTGCACCAACCAGGTAGTGATCCGAGTCAATGTTGGCTGATCTGTTCGTGCGTACGCCCAGTATGCTAGAGGAGTGCTTTCCGTCGATAGCAACATGATCAATTTGGTTACACGTTAGATCATCGGGGGACCGCCAACCATTTTTGTGAATATCAAGGCGGGGAAATCTAGTGCTACTCAACACCATGTTCTTTCCCGCTACGAATGCGATAAGCCTGAGTCCGTTTCTGGAAGTGATGTCGTGCAGGCTTTGTTTTCCGACTGTCCTACCAAAGATGTTTTCTTTGCCAATTTTGGCATTAAAATCTCCCAGGAGTATTTTGATATCATTTTTGGGACATTACTCATACGTTTTGACGAGGAGCTCGTAGAATTCTTCTTATTCATTCTATTTATGGCCAGTTTTTTGTTATTTTCGCCCACTGTGCGGTGTTATTATCAGTTCTTAATTCTTCGAAAACAACGATGCCATTTCCAGAGTGTGATTCGACTAGTTAGACTTTTTCTTTTGACGTTTCCAAATCTCAGTCGCAAAAGACCGGCGCTCCCAAAATCATCATGAAATATGCCATCGCTCAAATTCAAGCTGATCTCTGTGCTTGAGTCATTGAAAATTTGCCGCTCTCAGATGCACAACTCAGCGAAACCGTGTCGGACATTTGAATGATGCGGATTGGCACGTAAAAATATCTTTCGACAGTGTCCTGGCTCTTGTGAGGAATTGACGAATCCCACAAGAGTATATCTTTTCATCAAAAGAGCTTCTCGTCTTAGTCGTTAAGACTCATCAGAAAATTGTAAGTCACCTCCATTCCTGCTATCACTCATACAAGAATAATAGAGAATTTTAAGTCACTTAGTTTAAGCTCTCTAAGCCTTTAAGCCTTTGACGTCTACTTAATTTTGACACTTAGAAATTAGAAAACTTTGCAAAAGAATTGACTGGTAATGTTATTACGACAAAACCTAAAATTGTGTCACATAACCTTTTATCTTACCATCTTCCTCACCAATCAGTCTTGAACTCACCCTTATACAATTAAATCATCAGATCATTAATAGTTCGTAGAAATACCAGAATCTTTCAAGCATTTTTATTTAATACGATATCATCAATGATTGGTTGCAATATATTTAGGAACAATCTCGTTCTCTAACCCTTATTGCGTGTCATTCCAATTTAAGTCCATTGTTATGAACCATTAAAGCATTGGATTAGCAATTTCATCCAATGTCAGTTTCCGCCTGCAGCGCGACGACTATTCGTTAAATTCCACACAAAGCTCCAACGCCTTTGTGTGAACAAATTTCCCAAAAAGTCCAGCCAAATTGAATTATCATCCATCGCAATGATAGCGAAAGAATAAGCCGGTTAGTTTTTTGTCCACATCGACCAAATGAGAAGACACCCGAGAGCCGAGACCCGAAATCCAAAAACCGAAAAGGAATCTTCTTCGATTCTTGAGTGTTAACGTACCTTCATAATCTATAGTATAGTTTCCGTACTGCGGCACAGCAGCATCTCCGTGCCCTTCGACGCACCACAAACAGCAACAGAAACGTTACTTGCTAAGAATCTTGTTCAATCGAATGGAATGCTCTTAAAAAAAAATTCCTCTAACAAATGCACGTCATGTAGTCTGGGAAATTTTATCAGAAAACTTTGCCTTGCGGATTGCCGACTCGGGAATTGAAAATGAATCCCTGCCGCCCAGGTATGGGAGTCACGTAATTGATGGAACACACCCAGACAGGAGGCGGTTGGAGGGCTAAAGGCTACAGGCGAGATACCGTATTGGAATGATGAGTTTTCTTTTTCGCCTGGCGTCGTGCTCAGGCACACAGCCTCCATTCCTTTACTTTGGCTTGTTTGATTTTATTTTTATGTTGTGCTGCTCGACTTCCAAATTGGCCCAAAGTGCACGAATACGACGACAACGACGACGATGACGATGCCGCCGATAGGTGGACGGATGAGTTGAAAGTGAAAACCCTTTTAGGGTGACTCTGGCAAGGAAATGTTTGCCCAAAAGCGTTATTAAGGACGTTGTAAAAATCCGCAAACTTTTGTCTGATGACGTGACGAGAAAAAAATAAACAGAGACGTTTTCTTCAACACTCGACACTGCGCTGTCCTGTCAGTTGATGATGGGGCTTTGGGGAGAGAAAAGACGATCAAATCTACTCGGTTCGACAACAGACTAGATGTGGCAACAGAAACAACAACAACAACTAATGGAATCAACAGCGCCGCCATTCTCAAACATTGATTTCAACCGCAGAGCAGGAGGTGCTTCTAGCGAGAAAGGTTGCCACTTTTGGTAATATTTTACTAAAATTTGTGCTAGGTATTTCCCCCTATTTCTCGGGGTAGTCATTGTGTTGGAGGTACTTCCTCCGGAATTGTCATTCGCTGAAACAACCCAGGGTTTGGCTTTCACCAAATTTCAAGACCGAAGACATAAAGATCTGATTCTGTCAAGAACCGTTTCTGCCTAGCAATTTTACTTACTTTTGCAGGTATTGCCTTCGAGTTACAAAATGTTGACTCATTTAAGAAGGTTGGTTTTATGCATTTGTCAGCCTAAAGCTTGTAGGCCGAATGTGTGTCAACATTTTTATTTTGCTTAAAAATCTATGGCACAACCTTGGAAACCTCAATTTATTTCTAAGATGACTATTTTAAATTCTTCAGACTACTACCTACATTTTTGGTAGAGAATACATTTTTTTTTGGAGTGGTAACCATGCTAATAGGTGGGTGGAAAAGGATGCCCAACACCAAACCATATTGGTCTGAATTGATGAGGTTGAGGGCGAAGCATCCTCGGATTGCTTATCCGCCAGACCGGAACTTTCTTCTTGTTTGTAAATAAAATCCGTCCGCCCGTCCACTGCACCGGGTGGAGATAGAGAATCTGTTAAATTTATTTATGTGTACCTTTTAGCAGAAGGAAAACACACATATGGAGGGGCGTGGGTCTGGATTTAGTGCAAGGACTTCCCAATAGAGTTAAAACGTTGCTGATGTATATATGCTGTTTAACCAGAACATATAATGTAGCTTTGACTATGGGTCTTCGAGTGAAAACTTATTGCAGCTTGAAGGTAAAGCAGAGGATGTTATCTTTAACTCGGCAGGAAAGAGTTAGAGTTGCTAAATTATACAGAGCTCCTCTGCTTACACGGAAGCATGTTAGAGATTAAGAGGGAATTAAAAGTTATCTCATGAATTTATCATTATTGTTGGGCTCATGGTGACACCATTAAGACTATGTTTACCTAATGGAAAATCTGCTTACACTGATATTAATATGATGATGGTGATGGGTTATAACGAAGTAAACAGCACTATTAAAATATTGATGTCAACGATTGACAGATATGTGTTTGCTTGTTGTGCAAAATGCCAGTTACTTTGTGGGTTTAGGTAGAAATGGTGAGTATCTATATACCTCTTAAAGATGCAAGAAAATTGAAAATATACATAGTTACATCAAAGGCAGTTAGTTTAATTAAGAATGTACATTGATGTTGGAGTTTGGAATCAAAAACTAATCTAGCAAGTCATCTTAGAGCCATTTGCTGATGGGAAACGTTTAAGATTAAGTTCTACTTAAATGTTGTTTTACTTTTTCCTGAGCGTAAACCATCATTTGGGCACTCTCGTTGGACTTCCATAGACTAGACGCAGAAAATGGTCGGTTAAAAAAATAATTGAAAGTTGTGTAAAATTAAACAAGTGAGACTGCTTGGATACAACTTGCAAACATGCTCGGATAAAAATACACAAGTCAACTCGGTTAATTATAATTAAATAAGTCTGATTAATTGTTTTAACTAAATTTGTGTGCAAGTTTAACAATCCTCAGTCAGTTAATATAAAGAATTCGATGTGTTATTTTTACCCACACATTCGGTTAAATCAAACAAGAAGACTGTTTAGTTATTTTAACCCAAAAACTTTGTTGTAAAATTCAAAAAATCTGAATAATTGCTCATTTAATTTAAACAATATAACCATTAGTTTAATTTAACCAAGAAGACCGTTTAATATTAAATAAGAAATGTGGTAAATCAATTAGGTGTAGTAATTTGATTTAAACATATTACTCGTAAAGTACAGAATCTTGAAAAATGCGAATTAGAGTCTAATTTCTCGATAAATATGACTATATTTTTTGATTTTAAACAATTTAATTTAATCAAGTTAACTACGCTACTTTTATCAACATACCCTACGTGGTTTTACCCAAGACTACGTTATTTTTTACACATTTTTTTAGCCAACTGAAAAAAAAAGAGATTATTTTGTTCTTTAGAAATAACTTAGCCAAAATATTTGCCACATCATTGGAAAATTGCAGAATTCATTGTTTTAAATTATAATTAAACGACGTAAGCCACTATCAAAAGTAACATATTACAGAGCTACATTTATATCGCTTATATCGAGAAATTGCTCCCGAAAAGGCTTAGCAAAATAATAGAAGAAAGAAGACTAATCCCGAACCATCAGTTTGGATTTAGAAATAAACATTCCACGATAGACCAAGTGCATAGAATAACGGATGTTGTAGAAAAAACACTTGAAGAAAAACAAGTATGTTCAACTCTATTCTTAGACCTTACCAGGCAGTGCTATGAAATACTGAAATCCTACGTTACGAACCGACCCTTTAGAGTACGGTACGACCAATTTTTTTTTTTTTTTTTTTTTTTTTTTATAATTAGCACACACTTAAAGGTTTTTTGTATACCCTTAATATGTCAGAGACACAGCGTGAGCATTAGGAAAAAGGGAGGGGTTAGAAAGGAGGTGTCGGTGTACATTGGTTTTGAATTCTTGAACATTACAATGACTGGGAAAGACAGAGCGTGGTAAGGAATTCCACATTCGCATAGTACGGCTAAAAAACAAATCTCTGTACTTCACAGTACGTCCGAAGTTGGGCTCGAGGGTAAATTGATGGGCATTCCTAGAAGTGCGAGTGTTACGGTTGAATTTTTTTAGTGGAGGAATGCAACTGGCCATTTCACTAGACCAAAGTCCGTTAAAATAACGGTAAAAAAGGGTGAGGCAAGAAACATTACGACGATGTTGGAGTGACGTAAATGAGCCAATGATGTTATTCTCACCAATCTTTGAATACTGTCCAAGAGACTTAAGTAAGTTACTGGAGCACCAGCCCATAGATGGGAGTTATACTCAAGTTTTGAACGTATATAGGTTTTACAGATTGTAGCCAGATCAGAAGGAGAGTCTTGCACCGTCTCAGAAAACCCAAACATCTTGCGGAATTTTTGGCAACATCGCGTATGCGATCGTTTCACAAGAGGTGGTTCGTGATGCACATACCGAGAATATCGAGATGTTCAGTTTCATTGATGCAAGTGCCACTCAAAGATAGTGGCAAGGGGGGTATATCACGCTTTAACGATAAAAGACAGCATTGAGTTTTCGAAGCATTAAATTCCACGCGGTTTCTTATTCCACATTGCACAATGCTGTTTAGGTCTTGGCTTAATAAACTTATCATATTTTGTCGTAGGATTTCCACATCCGAAGAAGAGGGATGTGAGTCTTAAAACGAATATGAAAAGCTAAGAGTACTATTTTTAATTTTAATTTTAATTTTGTTGGGGGCAATACCCCCATTTTTTAGGCTTATTACAAATTTATTCTTAATCTAACTTAAATCTAGGATTGGATTGAATTTCAAGGATGATTAAGACAGATTTTCAGGCAGGGTGAACGGAAGTTGAAGTCGAAACAGTTAATGTTACAATTAAACCTCCGAAGTGTGCGAGTAATAGGTTCGTTAGAGTATGGCACTGGTGAGAAAGTTCACTGTGGACAACTTAGGGTTAGCACTGATCCCTGGACTTATAAGGGTCAGGTAAGAGGGTTGACAAGTAGCGACTCTAGTATTATATGGGACACGAGAGAAGACTCGCCTAGAACTAGCATACAAATATGAAATAACATAAATTTTATATGTATCTTTTATAATTTTTGACAAGGGATCTGGTCCCGATACAGGCCCAAATAAACATCGATGGAGGTATCAGGACAATGGTTGTGGCAGCAGCCTACTTTGCTGGTGATGAAGCCAACATTCCACCGACAGAAGTACAGAGGCTGGTGGATTACTGCAACCAAAAAAAGCTACCAATATTGATAGGATGTGACGCTAATGCTCACCATACAGTATGGGGTAGAAATATGTAATGTAGGGAATACCCGCACTTTTGTTACTAGAACTAGAAAAGAAGTCCTTGACCTACTCCGAAAGTAGCTTGTCTAGTAAAGGATTGGAGTATCCAATGAACCATCAATGTCTGATCACGGATTAATAGTGTTTACCCTAGAAGGTCTTCTCACAGAGAATATCTCTGGAAGAAACCCTAAGAAAACAAACTAGAACCTATACCAAAATTTTCTAAAAACAAACCTGGAACAAATAGGTCCAGCAAGTATGAAAAAAAGTCACCTTGAACTAGAATTCGTATAGTTAATGAGTTTAGTGTTGTTATACACGAGGCATATGAATTCATTTGCCCTCTTAGCACTTCGGTATAGTGATGGGAGTTTCACTGAAAATGAAGAGCAGAGGTGCAACCTGCTGCTCAACACACACTTCCCAGGCAGTTTACTATTGGATGGTAATCACCAGGTGCAGATGGTATCTTCCCAGCTTTCTTGCAGAAGAGAAAAGAATACCTTATGCCCTATCTAATTAATATTTTTCAGAGGAGCATTGCTCTTGGGTATATACCAAGTCTATTGAGAACAGCTAAGGTAATTATCATTCCCAAAATAGGGAAAAAAGATACAACCCATCCAAAGTCTTTCAAGCCAATAAGCTTAACATTCTTTATACTGAAAACTTTGGAAAAGGTATTTGACAACTTCATAAGATCAGAAGTGTTAATAATTAGGCCTCTCAATCAGCGACAACACGCATATAAGGTGGGCAGCTCAACACAAACCGCCCTGTTCTAACAAATAAGATCCAAAAAGACTTAGATGTAAAGCAAACACCATTAGCTGCTATCTTAGACATAGAGCGCGCCTTCGACAACATCATCCCACGAGGGTGTAGGCAAAGCTCTTGTTAGGAAATGCGAACCCATCGCCATAACCAGATGGATAAACGAAATGTTAGGTACTATTCTCTGTCCAACAAAAATTGTCAGTACAGGCCTTATGGGAGAGCTTTTTCTAAAGCAGTGGCGCCTGATGCACCCTCACTACAATGCGTTAGGAAAAATACCACTAAAAAAAGAGCAAGCCACTGACTTTTCTTAAGGAATTGTTGTTGTAATTCTTTGCAAAAAGTTGTACAGCCCAACACGACCGTCGTATCCCACTGCTGATGAGATACTGTCAAGATCAAGACAAGAGTGTCAAGTGTCACTCAATACGATCGTGCGCTCTTTATCTACAGCAAAACAGAGTTACCATTATCATTCTCAATTGCAAGCAAAGATCTTTTTCAGTGGTTTTTATTAAGGAGCTTTTGGGATTTGAAGCTTTTGAGAACACATTTTAAGAAGATGAGTATGTTGAGTGTTGTCGTATTGCTTTTCAACTTAAAAAAAAAACGCGCCTATTGTCTTGCCGCTTGGCGTTGTGGGAAAAGGTAAATTGAATATTGTTTTCAGTCGTTTTGAATCGGCAGACGGTAGCCCTACACGTTTTTTACTTTCATTTGCGGCGATTTATAATTTAAACTACGGAATCCCTGTGAGAGCTTTAAAAGGCGACACACTTATGCATGGCAATGCAACCAGAATGAGAGACAAACGTCCTATCTTCCCTGTACTGACAATTTTTGTTGGACAGAGTAAAGAAATGCAGAGGCACAAGCAGGACAAAATGTAAAAAAATCAATCACAACAAGAGGCTGTCCTCAGGGTGGTGTATTATCACGCTTGTTGTGGAGTCTTGTAGTGGATGAATTGTTAGAAAATCTTACCTCCCAAGGTATATGCCTAATTGGCTTTGCCGATAATATCGCTATCATTACAGTAGGTAAATTTGAAGAAACTCTTCGCGCTATTATCCAAAGAGGACCAACATTTACAAGGAAATGGTGTCTATCTGTAGGGCTATCAATAAACCCATCCAAGACAACAATCATACCATTTACCAGGAAAAGACTTTTGCCACATATGAAACCTATCCAGTTGGCTGGTGAAGTAATTGAAACGCAGAGGGACGTAAAATATCTAGGAATTATACTAGATAGGAACAAACACTTAAATACTATAGTCTAAAAAGACACAAAAGCCCTAATGATTTTCAAGAGACTTGCAGCCAAGTCATGGGGATACAAACCGAAAATCCCTCAGGTCGATATAAACTATGAGGGTAAGACCCATCATTACCTATGGTGCGATTGCATGGAACAAGAAAACCGAATTAACAACAACTAGGAAAACCTAAGAAAAGTGTTGTTCACTCATGCACCAAAGGAAAAACCATCTGGGACAATACCAGGTAGAAGATCCTCTCTGAAAGTGCACCAATTACTAGGATTCCTAAAGGCAATAGGTTTGGAGGAGGAACTGTAGGATGAGCAAGCTCATCATTTTTTGCGGGCGCACAATAGATCTCCAGGTCGTAGTGCAATAACCGCCCAATACAAATTCATTCATTCATTCAGGGGTCAGAAAATTCTTTGGACCAACGTTTCACAAGGCCTCGTGTAGAGTTTGCTTTGAGTATAATCTCAGAATCACATATCACATAAAACACCAAGGCCTCAAATTGACTCAGCGATGGATATGGGTTGATAATGAAGAAGGTATCTATAGGGAGTAGATTGGATGCGTTTTCGTGAAAAAGTGATTGAATGCCATTTGGAAATATTTAGCTCTAAGGATTTTTTCAGGCACCAGACAGAGAAACTGTTGAGATCAAGTTGTTGTAGAGTGGCATCGTGTGTGGAGGAAATGGTCTTGAAAATCTTTGTATCGTCACGTCGGCGTAGAGTGAAATATGGGAGTGTTTAATGACCATCTCAATATCGTTAATGGCAAGAATAAAGAGGATAGGTCCTAAGTGGCTGCCTTGTGGGACCTCGAAGGTGGCTAAGAAATCATCAGAGAAGGAAGATCTACATTTAAATTTGTAGGAACGGGTTTCAGGTAAGAAGAAATCCATCTTAAGAAAATAGGTCCAAGCCCAAACAAGGGTGGTGGTTTGAATAGAATAAGCTTATGTGAAATTTTGTCATAGACCTTCCTAAAATCGGTTGAGACAACGTCGACTTCCTTTCCGTTTTCTTTCCATTTTCTAAGGCTGAGAGGCGAAAGGATACGAATTCAACAAGGTTAGTCGTTGTGGACCTACCCTTGACAAGGCCGTGTTGTCTAGGGGAAATGGGAGACTTACAACGAAAACTTAAAAAATCAAAAATGCTTTTAAAGATTTTGGGAATATGTGAAAGTTTGGCAATTGGACGATAGTTTGTAACTTCACACTTTGGGCCCTTTTTATGTATTGGGGTTATGAAAGAGGTCTTACATAAGGAAATACTTCTTGAGATAGAGATAAACCAAAGATTTTGGAAGGAGAAGGGAAAGTATTGAAGAGCATTATTTTGAGAAATATGGCGGGGATATCATCTGGGCCGAGAATATAGCCATCATTGAGTTGATTCAGCTAATTTTTGATGAGAAATGGGTGAATGGTATGGGGTAGAAATGGTCCGAGGGAGAAATTTGGTAAATATTTGAAATAATTACAATCAGGTATAAAGGTGTACTCAGAACTAAAGAAAATTGAAGCCGGTGTACCACAAGGAAGTGTCGTAGGAACAACCTTGTATTTGTTATATACTAGGGATATTCTAGTGGACACCAACGCTATCATGGCTACATTTGTGACGAAACTGCGATATTGGCGCCTGATAAATCCGTCACAAAAGCTGCAGAAACACTGCAAAATGCAGTCGATAAAGTTAGAGATCGGACGCAATGATGGCGTATCAAATTAAACGAAACAAAATCGAAGCATATAAACTTTGCAAACAAAAAACTAAATAATGTTCCAATACAGCCAAATACCTTGGAATGACTTTTGATGCAAAGTTAAACAAGCAAGTGCTGAAACCCGTTTGGACGTATGATATCCAGCTATGGGACTCTACAAAGAAAACAAATGCTGAGCCCATCCAAAAATTCTAAAACAAAGTCCTTCGTGGAATAGGAAATGCCCCTTGGTACATAAGAAATAGCGATATACATCGTGACCTTCAAATAGAAATGGTTACAGAAGTGGTTAAAAACCACGCTGTATCACACTACCAGCGACCAACTCCAAGATGGAAACCGTCTTAAATGTAAGAGACAATGTTCGGAGACTTAAAAAAATCAAGCCTCATCAGCTGATGGTCTTAATACTATGGAAAAGTATTAAAAGTTTAAGCTTGCCAATGTGGAAAAAATAATAAAAAAATTTTTTATAATTCACACGCACTCAAGGGTTTATTGATGCTTCTACGGCTTCTACGATGCAAGTGCCATTCAAGGACAATGGCATAAAGGGTGCATTTTGCTTCAACGACAATAGACAGCATTGAGTTTTCAAAGCATAAATCAACATTTCATTTTTGTATACCCAATTTAACAATGCTGTAAAGATCGAAATTTAATCATCATCGGGAACATGCCCGATGTCTGGACAAGTGGCCGTTAACACGGAGGGCATTATAATCAAGAAATCAGTCCAACTGTTGAGGTATGCGAACGATGTGGACATCATATCCCCTTCCCAACGTTCTCTAATAGAGCCCTTCAAGGCTGTTGATAAGATCAGGCGAGACTTGTTGGTCTTGAAGTAAATGAGGACACACCAAATATATGCCCTCAATAAACAACCAAAAATCTGTCCGATTAGTTCCAAGCGTCACTATTGATAGCAATTAATGAGTTCATCTACCTCGGAGTTAATATTAACTCCACGAACGACACCTTAGTGGAGATGATACGACGAAGAATTACCCTAGAAAACCGCCGATACTTCGGCTTAGCTAAACGAATGGGTTGAAAACTCCTCACTCGTTAGACGAATTGCAAGCTCTACAAAATCCTTACACTACCAGACCTGCTTAACGGAACCGAGTGCTGACTATAAGCAGAAAACTGGGCTCTTTCAAAGAAAAATCTTCGACTTATATTTGTTCCTGTGTGCGATGAGGGCGAATGGCTGGGAGATATAACCGTGAACTCAATCAGCTGTAGTCCAGAAAGCCAAAACACGTTGACACCTTGGGTCGGCCAAATTGTGCGAATGGACAACAATGCTCCAGCTAAGAAAGTCTTCGAATCCAGCACCAAAGTTCGCGGCAAAAAGAAAGGCCCAACCTTCAGTTTAAAGACCTAGAAACTTACATTGTTGTTTTTGTTTATGTAGATAAATTTAAAATTCAACAAAAAAAACAGAACCACCCTTAAGAGATCCCTTATACTAAGCGGCAATTCATTTTCTGTTATAAATGGCCAATGTAAACTTCTACGAACAACAACATTATCGTCTAGGGTGCCCATTCAAGACCAAATTAAAACAATGAAAACCTTAATTAGGTCAATTTTTTATAATTTATGGGGTGTCCCCCATTCTATGCTTTTTTTTATGGATACAAAGACTGAATGGATTGAAATTTACGTTTAGATTTTTCTTTGTAATTTATTTTCAGGGTTTGTCATCTACCTCTGAGTGGTATTGTTTCTCTAAGAATAAAATTTTTGTCTTATTTTTTTGTTGTATTTTTTTTTAATGTCAAATAGTGTCACCTGAATAATTAATCTCATAAACTAATAAAATAACCAAAAGTAAATTTAACCAGTTTTTTTAGAATTAATTGAAATATTAATTCTTTGTTTAATCATAGAAGAAAACTTACAATTTTTAAAGAATTCCATAGAAAAAGTCCAAAGGTTTGCGTGTATCTGTATAACGGGAGCAATGAGTATCTGTCCTACTGCAGCTTTGGAGGTTGTCTATCTATCCCCTCTACAGGAGGTCATTAGAATTGCGGTAATTGGAGCTATCATGAGATTCTCAAAGGAACTGGCACAGGCAAAATCAGTGGTCTCAGGGAAAGGGACTTAATGAGTAGGTCCACAGTAACAAACCTTCTTGACATCCCAAGAGATTGTATGGTCAGAAAATATAATTTCGAGAACAAATTTTTTACAGAGCTAAGCAACAAAAAACCTTCGAAAAAATACCATCAAGTTGTATTTGATGGATCGAAAACATGCGAAGGGACTGTTGCAGGAATCCTTGGGTGTAGAGCCAAACTTTCCATACCGATGGGGCAGTCCACCAGCAAGCAAGCATATCCAAGAATTGGAAAGAACTTCCAAAGCTGGGGCAGACGAATCTACTACTGCCCAATTAAAACCCGGAATGTTTTATAAGCTGTAGAAATAACCTAAGAATAATATCGCAGGCATCGTAACTGGACACTGCAAACTTAGAAGACACCTAAGTCTACTTGGTATGGTAAGCAGTGCCACTTGTAGATTCTGCAACATGCATGAGGAAACACCGGACCACATACTAGGAAGATGTTGTTCACTCATGCACCAAAGGAAAAACCATCTGAGACAATACCAGGTGGAAGAGACCAACCTATCCTCTCTGAAGACGCCCCAAATACTAAGATTCCTAAGAGCAATAGATTTGGAGGCGGAACTGTAGAATGAGCGAGCTCATTCATTTTTAAGTGGGGGCACAATAGATCTCGTGGACGCAGTGCAAAACCTCCAATACATAATTCATTCATACATTTAAATATGTACTTAAACATGCACTTGCAGTATTAAAATGTGTCCGAGAACAATACATGAATAGAACTTGTTGGGAAGGAAGCAGACTTTCAGACCGGTTTAGAACAAGTTTGGGAGTAAAGCAGGGATGTCTTCTAAGCCAACTGTTATTCTCAATATTCTTGGACGACAAATCAACGGGTCATTAACCTGCGAATTGATGACAGCAATATATAACGACGGTTCCAAGATGGAAACTGGTGTTGGTGCAGGGTTCTTCTAAGAAACCCATGGACAGCTCATTAGGACTTCCTAATTACAGCAGTGTCTTTCAAGCTGAGTTCCTGGCAGAGACGAAAGCTGCTAGACAAGTCTCAATGGTGGCAATACCACAAGCTGATATCACTTTGTCCATTGATAGCTAAGGAGCAATAAAAGCAAAGTTTCTAACTTGCCGTTGCGAAGAGCTAAAGGTTCTTGATACACAGCACAACATAAGGCTCTGTTGGGTTCCGGGTCACAGTGGTGTCCCCATGAATAGGATCAACACTTGATCTTTATCAGGCAGACACAAAAGTTCAGGTCCCACCCTGTAATCTTAAACAGGTAATCGGAAGAAAGGCTATAGCTATAACAAACAAGAGATGGAACTAGCTCAATACCTGTCTTATAACAAGCTATGGCCTAGTTTCAGCAAACAAAAGACTGAAATTATGATCCAACTCTATCCGTTTTCGTGAGCATCACCAAGGGTCACAACCAACTGCTTTACCATTAGAACAAGATAAAACTCCATATAGACGACTTATGCACAGGATGCGGTAACGAGGAGATACATGAGGATACTCCTCACTGCCTGTATCGCTGCCCTGCGCTATATCATCTGAGAAACAGGCACCTAGCGAGACTCTGAGGAGCTCTCTGACATTCCAAGCAAAAACATATTGAAATTTATTATCGATACATAATGGCTTCAAAGTTCCTAAACTCTTTCAACCAGCCGACCACGAGGTTGGAAATCACCTCCAACCACAGTCAAAAGACATAAAAAGGGTCACAAAAATGATAATCGAAAACGACTGAACGATGTACGCGTTTCTTGTAGCAGTAGAACCAATCGAGAATGGGCACCTCGCCTATATACCAGCGATTTCCACTGCTACGGTGAACGCGAGCTTCAGTGAGTTGATGGGCCCACCTCTCCCTAAGATTGGTAAGATGCTCTTGAGGAAAAAAACAGCCCTTCCGAGTGATTCAGCAATCCTGTCCACACTAACGGACATTTACACCAACCACTTACTTATCAAACTCATCTACCAAACGCTGCAAGGAGCCACCTGCTTCTACGGGCCTGCTAGAGGGATGATTTATCAAGTGGGGGTACAGCAAGAAATCAGGCTCTTAAAAGGCTTCTATCTCTCCTCAACCAGGTGATAATGTGACGACAAACATATCTTCAATGACTTAGAAGTACCCTCCGAGATTTCAGGCTATAGCTTCCTGAAACCCATCAACACTCTCAACGGACTTGAATGATATAGGATTATCTTAGGTTTCAATACATGGGAGTCATAACCCCTAGGGTATCACAACGGATCTACATTGACCTAAGTGCGACGGTAACAAGATCAACAGTCAGCCCATTAACCTAGCCTAACCTAAGGTTATCTCTCGCATTGGTGCCGTGAGTTGTCTACCAAGGTCATGCGATTTAAACCCTTTAGGATTTTTCTTGTGGGGTTTCCTGAAATCACGAATAGACCACAATCGATGATGCCCTTAAGGTGAATATAACACAGGCCATCGCTTAAATTCAACCAGCTCTTTACGGAAGACTCATTAAAAATGGTACCAGCCGGATCAGCTTAAGATAATATATTCCATACATACATAATGTTATACATGGGGCTTTTAAAATAAAAAAAGGATTTTGTTAATACCTCATAGACAGCTTATTTTATTTCATTTGAACTTCTATTCGCACTTATTGAAAAACCCTTTATAATTATTGTTTCTCGACATGGCCATGTTAACACCCATCAGTGTCTACCAGCCAGGCTGATTTTAGGGAGACAACTTGTCCCGCCCAGTGTTATCATTAATTCCGAATATTTTCTTAGACAAATTTTATTCATAAGTAGGTTTAATCCTTAACGACTTAAATGTAAACGAATAATAAATAAATAAATCATCTTAACATATTATATTCACTATAGTAAAGACCTACCAACAAAAGCTCTTTAAGTACAAAATTTACCATCATTTATAAACCTCATCCAGTTGAAGCACCAAACCGAAAAGTCCTTTAAACATTTCCAAGTTCCTGATCCACTTCAACTCAATGCAGACGCTCAAACCGATTTGTACTCTTAGTGATGGCAGTAAAAAGCATCATTATGTCGTTGCCATGTATCTTAAGCAAAATCACCAAGGAATCTATGCCAGTTGAGGGCGCAAACTGGCACACCCCACCTGCCTTCTATCACATCAAGTATACCTGTAGAACTTTAAAATATTAAAGTTTTAACTTTTATATACATAGGTACATGTTTTTTGGCAAATTCACATCAAAATTCGCATGGAGATAAGTTACTATAAGACGTTGGAATATCTCCAACCCAACCAGACTGTGCGGTGTTCTACTTGAGATTTATTTTGATGCCTCTGAATAGTCTACAAGATAGAAGGTATTTTTTTTTTTTTTGGGTTTATAAGCTGTAAGTGGTATTTATGGTGTAGTCTTGTAGTCTGCAGAATTAAATCATCTCAACTTTTATTATGTTTTAGTTTCTTCTTCAAACAGAAATCAAACTTGCTCCAGAACCGCAAGTTAAACATCAAGGAGTACGAATTTTTGTCGCCCGCCCTGAACGTTGAGATACAAAAAATAGAGTAAGCAAGATAAGGGTACATAATATAAAGTGAACTTGATGGTTGGATTTTGATAAAAAGTAGATTTTTCGTCACTGCAGTCAAACACTGACTTTTGTATTTGCAGTTCATAATGGATACAAGAAATTTAAAAGCTTTTTATAAATTTTATGAACAAACACCTTGAACATTTCTCATATCAGAACTCAAACAGAAAACTAGAACCGTCAAGGATGGCATAATGTGAGAGGCCATATAAAATTTGTTTTGACCTTAATGATTAAAAAAAATCGACATTTAACAGACTTAGGTCATTACATTAGGAAAAGACCGAGTTATCATTAATTTAAGATGTCTCAAGTAAATGTCAGTATTTACTTACTTAACCTTTTTCATTGATAGCCAACAGCGATTTCTGCCATTGAAATCAAATCGAAGCTTGTAACTTGCCGTGCGTCGCGAAGAGCTAATGTTTCTTGGTACACAGCACAACATTAGGCTCTGCTAGGTTCCTGGTCATAGTGGTGTCCAGGGTAATGAAAGCGCTGACAGGTAATCGAGAGCAAAGTTCTATAACAAACAAGAGACGGAACTCTCTCGATTCCTGTCTTATAACCAGAAAACTATGGCCTAGTTTCAGCAAACAAAAAACCGACGTTATCAACCAACTGAGTAAAAAGTCTCTTTCTCTCTTCGTGAGCATCATCACCGATCACAACCAACTCGGTTACCACATGAAAAGGATGAAACTCCGTATGGACGACTTATGCAGAGGATGCGGTGAAGAGGAAATACATGAGGATACTCCTCTCTACCTGCGTCACTGCCCTGCACTATATCATCTGAGAAACAGACACTTCTTCAACGACTTGGAGGAGCTCTCTGACATTTCAAGCAAAATCATGTTAAAATTCGTTAACGATACCAAATGGCTTGAGAATTACTAAACTCTGAAAATCGCCTTTATTTACAGTACGATAAGGTAGTACGGACGAAAACGACTTAACGATGCAGGTGTTCCTTGTAGGAGCAGCACCAAAGGAGAATGCTACTCCTACGTTGAACACGGGTATCAGTGGGTTGATGGGTCACTTTTGTCTAAGATTGGTAAAATCCTCTTTGGTAAAGAGACAGCCCCTTCGACTTAATCAGCGATGACTGACCAAACAAACGTACATATACACGAAACACTGAAATATCAAACTCATCTACCAGACGTTGCAAGGAGCCACATATTCCAATTACACCCTTAACGAGCTTAATCGACATAGGATTATCATAGGTTTCAATACAAGGGATCACAAACCCTAGGGTATCACAACGGAACTACATTGATCTAAGTGTGACAGTAACAAGAGCAACTGTCAGCCCACTAACTTAGCCTACGTAACCGGCTTCCGAACCATGATGATTCTCTTTCTGAGACACGACAACTTTCCATCCTCTGCTATCTCGAACACGCTGCTTCCAGTCATCTAGGCCAAGCGCGCTGGCATCCGTGCCCAGTATCATATCCCCTTCCCTCTTATGGTCCAGCACTCGAAGCCGTTAAGCAAAACTGAAAGTCGGATCTCCACTAAGTCGGATCTTAACTAAGATGTCGTTCATGGAGTTAATATTAACTTCGAGGTACATGAACTCCTTAACTACTTTTAAGTTTTTGATATAAATGGTCCTGTTTTGCGCGAGTCGGTCCACTGATGTGTGCTTGTTTGTTGATAGCATATACCTGGTCTTGTTCTCATTTACCTCAAAACCAACTAGGCTCGCCATGAAGGAATCTATTACAGAACGTTGGGAACGGGCGATGATGTCGATATCGTCCGTATGCCCCAACAGTTGTACCCTCCGAGTTACCGCCTGCTCGGTGCACAATGTGGTCTAGAACTAGATTAAAGAATTCACATGATAGCGCATCTTCTTGCCGAAACCCTGTGCATGTTTGGAAGAGTTGCTGCCTAGTTGCACATTGCACCGATTATTTTCCAATGTCAGGAGTCAGGACCCATTTAGATCAGTTTTCCGGGGATCCCAAGATTAGCCATTGCCATATAGAGCTCCTAACGTTGAATACTGTCCCATACGGCTTTGACGTCGATAAAAAGATGGCGAGTCTCGACTTTAAATTCGTTGGCCTTTTCCTGGATATACCACAATGTGAATATTTTGTCTATGGTCGATTTGCTGCACCGGAAGCCACACTATTACTTGTCGACTAAATTATTACAGAACGGTTTAAGATGTTCCCCTTAGGAAGTTCGATAGGATCTTATGTGCGGTATTTTTTAGATGTGGCATATGGAGATGATGGTCCAGTCATCGGTCATGCTTCCTTCCACCCATATTTGGTTGATGGTTTGATACATGCGCCCTACCAAAACATCACCTCCGTATTTGAAGTGCTCTTATTAAGCCATCAGATCCTACGACCTTATTGTTCTAAAGCTTATTTATGGCTTGACCTATCTCTTCTTTACTGGGTGGTGGAACTAGTTCTTCATTGATTGGAAGCAAGTTGTTAAATGCTTTACATGATGCCCATTTAACAGCTGTTGGAAATGCTGCTCAGTGTGGTTTGGTGACTATGATACCTTGGTAGTTTCGAAGAGCCTGCGTTCCTGTCTTAAAACCAGAATGCAGTTCCTTTTTTCTCGTCTTTGCTCAATACTCTTTTATCGCTGCTCTTGTTTTGCGATGCAGCATATTAGCATGTGCAAGATCTTTCATCACTCGTTTCAGTTAAACGCATGCCTCACCATATCACGGATTCTTTCTCTGAAGAGATTCTGGTCGAGGTGCTCTTTGTATGCTCTGGCAACTCTAGGTATGCTCAGGTGCCCAAAGTCAAATTTCTTTTTCTGGGCTGTTCGCAGTTTCTTTCCGTTTGGGAGTCAAGTTCTGAATTTAGCCACAACTAAGAAATGGTCAAAGTCAACGTTTACCTTGCATCGATTAGCAATATGGCTGATTTGGTTGGTGGTTTGAACATCTTTAAATCCTAGTGCTAGATATCACTGTTTTACGAGCTGCTGCAAAATCTGTAGGTCAGAAGACGTTATCGGTTGTCGTTTCGTTCTTCTCAACCGATCCGCCGAAGATGTTTTCCTCTCCGATTTTAGCGTTAAGGTCCCTGAGCAAAACTTTGACATCTTACTGCAGACATGTCCCGTAGGCTCTGTCCAGGAGGCCATAAAACTCCTCTGTGGTAGGTTCTTAGGTTCTTCAGCTAAGGATGTACGTCAAGATCCGAAAGACCGCCGTAGAATTGACAATTTTGGTTTGTTTGCGACGGACGCTAGAACGGCAGCACTTCAGCTAACCCATTGGCACGTGAAAATCCAGCAACCAAAATTTTGACTGGACTATGAATGACACTTGCCTTTTGGGACGAGAATTATGACCAAAAATTGGCGTCGACACTCTTAAAGTTGATGGTGTCAACGACTCCGAACTTTGATAAAATTAATCCTACTAAATTAGTTAAACTGCATCAAAGTGATTTTGACAAGTTACAGGATCTTGCTAATGTGCTAGGGTCAACAAATTTACTGTTAATTCATATGATTTTAATGGAAGGTCTATCGGAAGGTTTCAAAATATTGGATACCCAGAGAATCATTATATCGCGGAGCTGCAGTCTTAACTGCAAGAGTTAACCAACTTTTAACTTTTGGGTTTGACGTTTCAAAATCCAACTATTCTAATTACTCGATGTAGGTTCACACAAACTTGAAGCTTGAAGCTCTTTTTTTGACAAATTCACCCCTATTGTTCTGAAAAGGTGTTCTTCAACGCTGGAAAAATCATTACGTAAGCTTTTCTATATGTCCTACTCTATTGGTCTCTTAACGAGTGGGTGAAAAACATAATTTGTGCAGGTAGTCCCTAAACAAGGCGAATCTTTTTTCACCTTCAACTACCGTCCGATTGTACTCGTACTTCCCTTCTTTCAAAGCTCATGGAAGCGCTGATAAATTTTCAGCTCAAGAAATATCTTGAAGAACTACAGGTTCTCAATGACCGGCAGTATGGCTTTTGTAGCAATAGGTCTATTGGTTGATTGATTGTATATTTCACCAAACAGTGGCACATATTCTTACATCGTTTTGATATTTCAAAAGAATTTAAAAGAGTTTGGCATCACTCTTTTATCAAAAATGTTTGTTGAATTAGAAACCACTTTTCGAAGCGGTCAGTAAAAGTTGTATTGAATGGTTTTAAGTCTGAAATTAATTGAAATGAATGCTGGTGTGCCACAGGGCACCTCTTTATATCCGACTCTCTTTCTTATATTATTCAGTGATCTTTTGTCTGAAATTTCTAAAATATTAAAGCATTTTGCTGACGAAAGTATTCTCAGCTTCTCATATTCGTTTTCACATGCGAGTCCTTGTCCTTCGGATGTGGATTTAGAACGGCAGCATATTAAAAAAAGGCAATGCATTCTTTTGTCGTTAAAGGGCAACCCCCCTCCATTTGAATATCCATGAGCGGAGCGGCACTTGCATCGAGGAAACCGAACAGCTCTTAGTTCTCGGTATGTGCATCACAGACCACCCCGTGTGGAATGACCACATATTCGATGTCACCAAAAACGCTGCTAAGAGTTGAGGTTGCCTTCGATGTTGCAAGAAATTTGCCACCTCTTCTGATCTGGCTACAATTTTTAAAGTCTATATCTATATTCATCCAACGCTTGGGTTAGGGCAGGTGCTCCAATAACCAGAGATGTGAAAGAATGCAGTCTTTTTAGTATTGCAGTAAATTGAATGGAAAGACTTTTTTTTAAGTCTTTTGATTTAACCTCAGTACTGTGACTTTCAAACTAAAGTCCCAGTCAATTTTGCAGTCTTTTATTTAAAAATCATCTGAAGCAGTCAAATGAATTCAAATCAAAAGAATGCATTCTTTTTGGACTGCTTGCAACCTTTGAAGTCTTTCAAAAGTCTTTTACATTCTTTGCATTCTTAAAGTCTTTTCAATGCATTCAATGTATTGAAGTCTTTTTACGGCTTTGAAGTTTTTGTATTGATTGAATGCTTTTTACTGCTGAAAGCTTTTTAACTGCTTTCAAGTCGGTTAAAAGTAGCACACTTCAGTAATTATTTATAAATCTCCACTTAACATCGAAATTTCGCCAAAACAGAAGTCATTAGACGAGTTAAACGGTTTTCGCACAGTTTTTCTTTATGACTATATATCTTTATTAAAAATAACCGACTTGAAAGCTGTTAAAAGGCTTTAAGCAGTAAAAAGGATTCAATCAATAAAAAGACTTCAAAGCCGTAAAAAGACTTCAATACATTGAATGTATTTAAAAGACTTTAAGACTGCAAAGAATGCAAAAGACTTTTCAAAGACTACAAGCAGTAAAAAAAGAATGCATTCTTTTTATTTAAAGTCTTTTGACTGCTTTTGATGATTGCATTATTTAAGACTTCAAAATAGAATGGGAATGGATTTCTGAAGTTAAAAGAATGAGATGATAAATTCTATTGCATTCTCGAAGAATCAGTTGAATGAGTGGGACTTTTCGGAATGCAATACTATAATAGTGAATTCTTTTACAACTCTGCCAATAACATATTAAAATATAAATATAAAAATTTCATTAAAATCCGTTATGTCGATAATGAGAAATTCAAAATTAGAAAAAATGGTTCTATGGTAGGTACAAGCTGTAATATCTTAATTTCAAATTTGTTTTTTATTAAATTGAAGATCGTAAAAATTAAATGGAAGAAAACGAATTTTAACAAAATTCTAGGCGCCGTTTTTGAGAAAAATACGATTTTTGAAAACTATTTTGTAACATTTGTAAGGTGGGTGCCTTCATTTTTAGGTAAAATAAAATTTTTTCTCACATCTCGTAGATTATATTGAGAAACTTTTATTTATCAAGTTTTAAAAAAATCTAACAAGGGGTTTTCGAAATATAAATTGAGTTTTGAAAAAAAAAAAAAATTTTGGAAATTTTTTAAAAAACTCCAAAAAAAATTTTTTTGAAAATTTGAATACACAATACTATTTATTCATTAATTTTTAGGGAGCTTTAGCAAAAAAAATTTATCAAAATCGGTGATACCGTTCCTAAGAATATCAAAACCAAAAAAATGGTTCCATGTTGGGTGCCCTCAATAACCATTTTTCGGTAAATTTTTTTAACTTAATGAATTTTGTTTTGTATTTTTATGTTTTAAATCTGTCGAAGTTTTTGAGAAAAAAAAATATGTATAAAATTTCGAAAAAAAATTCGTACGGTACCGCTATTTTTGGTCTTAAAAAAAAAACTTGTGGGTTGGATATTATAGTACCTATAAGTCGCAAGTAAAAATTGTATTTTGAAACTCAGCCTAGCTTCCTGACTTAATTGGTTTATATTTCCCGAACAATTGTCCCAGTTAATTTCAGCATGAAACCCAACGAAACAATTTCAAGCCAATATATAGCTTTTTTTTATTTAAATAAAAGCAATTTTGGCTAAATAAATAAATGGCATATAAAAAGAAAAACATAACAACAAACAACATGGCGAGGGTGTGCGTGTCACACACAAAATCAAACGTGATGACATTCATTGGAGGGAGATTCATGAACCAAACATGACGAAACACTCCCGTTGCTTCCGACAAAACGCAGTTAACATTAACATTTAACCATTCAATTTACTACGCACGACTATATATGTGAAGAAGGATGTTTGTCCGCTCCTCACCATTGCAGATCACAATAACAACCAAAAATGTGGCAGAATAAAAATTTAAATTTCTTTTATCATCATCGCGCCCAGAGCGCATTTCAGTTTTTATTAAAAAAAAACTCACACTGTTCCATTATAAAGTCGTGCAACGGAAGTACACCATTTAATTTAATTATGCAGTATAATTTGAAAGGGATATGCGGAATCACAATGACTTTACGGACTGATTCCATATTACTGTATGCATGTGTAGGTGCTTCGCTGTCCTGCTGCTGAATGTAATCATCTCGCGTTCGTTGTTCAGGTTTTGATTGTTTGTTCGGTGGTTGAAACAAAATTAACTTTTATGCACTCTGTAACACCGAAAAGTCTCGTTTTTAAAGGTTACAACTTTTGAAGCACCTGCTAACAGCAGCTAACGGCTTTCAAAACTTCCTCAAAGCAAATTTCTAAAATAGTGTTTATTTTTTTTGTTGGGTTTATGGTGTCAAAATACCGGACAGCATACCTACATAATGTAAATAGCCGTATAATATCCAGTGTCTGGTGCAATTTACTTTAAAACTTTGTAAAGTGCAGTGTTGTCATTAGGGTCTTAGGTGGTTGCATATGTGTAATTTCCGCCCAGAAAGCCATCTTCGTAGTGGAATACTGCCGGTGGCACTTTAAAAAGGGTGGTTGCTAGAATAATGGGTTGTAAGAACAGCTCCACTCCTGGCAGATAATCTCAAAGTACCAAAAGGTAACTGTGCTTACACGACTACGTGGGCGTTCGAACCTAAGTATGTGGGTAGTGTAGGTAACTTTTGCTGCACACACACACACTGTGACTTAATAAATTAGTTTATTACTTTGAATTTTTGGTTAGGTAATTTAAAAGTTGCTCTATCTCTCGAAGAGAAGTTACACAGCAATTTGAGAGTAAATTGTACTGAAATATGTATTTTCTGAAAAGATTATTTTCCAAGTACCTATCAACAGAATTATGAAAAGAAGCCAAGTTGACGTCATATATACCTACTGACTTTTAAAAGCATTTGATAGAGTCAGCCATTAAATTTAAATTTAAATTAAAAGTTATTTAGTTAAAATTAGTCAAACTAATCTTAAATTACTCAGGAGTCCCTCAGGGAAGTCATCTGGGTCCACTCTTGTTTTTACTACTCTGTAAAAATCAAATCAACAAGGTGTCGATGAATATTGGTCTTGGATGTTTGCAAATTGAAATTTTAAGGGAAACCGTAGCGGGTAATTTATTCCATAATTGTGTTGTGCCACTAAAAAACCTGTCAACCTGAGGGTAAAGTCGTAGGCAGAACAATGAAGTGGATTAGAAGTTTCAGACAAGAGATAGTTTATAAAAATGAAGAAGAGAGTGGGAGACAACACGGAGCCTTGAGGAACACCAGCATTTATTTTGTGAAGATCAGACTTAAAACCATCCAATACAACATGTATTGAACGATGCAGAAGATTAATTCTAATCAAAAGAATAAGGGTTCCAGCCTTGCGTCTAACTCTATCATTAGGAAGCTTTCGTTCTTCGCGATATTTCTTGAGCTTATGATTGATCAGCGATTCGATGACCTTGGAAAGGAGGAACGTAAGTGCAATTGGTCTATAGGAGGAGGGGGAGGATGGGTCGCATTTTTTAAGAACATGCTGGACAAATGCTTTTTTTCATCTTCTATGGAAGATTCCAGAATAGTAGAAGCGATAGAAAAGCCTTCGGAGGCCGTGGACATTTATACCAGACTGTTTAACTACGCAGTAATGCACATTATCCAGTGCCATGGAAGATATCTGAGGTATATCCTCTCCCCAAAGAGGAAAAGGCAAATCTCCGGTCGATAAGTCTTCTTCCGAAAATCAATAAGGGATTCAAAAAAGTTATGAAAAGAACTTTGTCCAAATGGACGAAAGAGAACAATATACTGGCTACTCAGTTTGGTCTTAAGGCAGGACATGATGCAATTCATGCCGCGTCTAAACGAGTCTCTGATATCCAATGGAACAAATCTAAAAGGTGCTTGTCTAGTTGATTTGGAGAAGGTTTTCGACACCGCATGGTTAGCGGGTCTCTAACCATTGTCTAAATGTTTGTTGTTCAAAGTGGCAATGCAACTTCTGCCGCAATCTTCGATATGAAAAATGGTCTTCAGCAAGGAGTGGTCATCTCGCCGATTCTATTCAGCATCACTGGAATGAATGAATGAATGAATTAATTGGGGTATAAAAACACTGCGACCTAAAGATCTATTGTGTCCCCCATCTACAACTGGATGAGGTTGGCTCATCATTACAGCTCTTCCTCCAAATCTGCTCCTCTGAGGAATCGAAGTATTTGGATTATTTTAAGGGATGATAATTCACTCTCTTTTATGTGGTGCTTGCCCTGTGCCTTTGATGCACGAGGGCATCACATTTCCCGAGTATGTGGTCAGGTGTCTCTTCGTGAATGTTGCAGAATCTGCACGTTGTTCACCAGGCCAAGAATGTTGAGGTGTCTTCTCAACTTACAGTGGCCTGTGAGAAGCCCCGTGATTTTGCTGAGGTTGTTCCTACTTAAGCTAATGCAGGTTAGAAAACGCTCTCGGTTGTAGTCCCCGAGTAAGAGTTTTGCCTGTCTTAGCTTAGGGAGTTCTTTCCAGATTTTTGATCTTCTTGCCTCCTCTTCTGTTTTGATTTTATTTTTTTAATCACGTTTTATCCTATTCCGCAGTAGGGCTCTGACCCTGTAAGGGGTGTCGATTTACCTATTTTTGCTAAGGAGTCTGGCTCTTCGTTGCCCTGGACACCAACTTGGCCTGGTACCCAATGAAGCGTCACAGTGTTATTCTTGCCCAGTTCGTTAAGCTTAATCACGCATTCCCAAACAAGTTTGGAACTGATGGCGTGGGAGCTTAGTGCTTTTAGTGCAGCCTGACTGTCTGACATGATGACAATGTTTTGGTTTTTATATTTCCTATCGAGGTTTCTTCCAGCACATATGCCTATGGCATTTACTTCTGCCTGGAATATGCTACTGGACTGTCCCATCTGTAAAGAGAGTTTAGTTCTAGGCCCAAAAACTCCAGCACCAGTCCCTTCAGCTGTCCTCGATCCATCAGTGCACCATTTGATGGTATTTTCTTTAAGACTGTAGTTTATTGTTTCGCCTAGCCAGTCTTTTTTGCAACTTAACTCCGTTTTGAAATGTTTTTCGAAGTTATATCTTTTGATCATACCATCTCTTGGGATGTCAAGAAGGTTTGTTTGCATGACTGGAAGTTGAAAATGAACTTTCACTTTTAGAAATCTAAAACCATTCTGTTAAGGGCTCCGTTGGCTGGAGAACCAAGGTATACGAGAAAGAACTGGCGCAAGCTAGTTATCGTAGGGCCACATGGACAGCCACTGGCGAGTAAAAGTGTAGTAAAGTACGTTGGCATCTGGTTGGATCAGTATTTGTATTTCGAAAGACATATAAATGCCGCTCTTGCCAGGGCTAGGGAAGTCTTTGGCTTGACGAAACGGTTGTTTTACAGCAGCTGCCTTGACAGCAGGATGAAGGTGATTTACAACATGGCCCTCATCCGGCCGATGATTGTCTATGGGTGGTTCAATGTTGCCGCATTTTAAATGAAAAAGGTGTTTGAAAAGGCAGTCTTAGACGTTTTCTTGGTTTAAACACAACACCGGGGTCGGAGTACAATCATTGTTATTATTTAAGACTTCCTGATTACAGCAGTGTCTTTCAATCTGAGGTCCTGGCAGTGACGAACAGTGCTAGACAAGTCTCAATGATGGCAATACCACAAGCTGGTATCACTTTGTCCATTGATAGCCAAGGGGCAATAAAAGCGAAGTTTGTAACTTGCCGTTGCAAAGAGCTTAGGGTTCTTGATACACAGCACAACATAAGGCTCTATTGGGTTCCTGGTCACAGTCCTGTCCCAGGTAATGGAAGCGCTAATGAGCGGCCAAGAATAGGATCAACACTTGATCTTAATCTTAATGCGGTGACGAGAAGATAGATACTCCTCACTACCTGTCACTACCCTGCGCTATATCATCTGAAAAACAGGCACCTAGGGAGACACGTCTTCAACGACTTGGAGGAGCTCTCTAACATTCCAAGCAAAAACATATTGAAATTTATTATCGATACCAAATGGCTTGAAAGTGCCTAAATTCTATCAACCAGCCGACCACGAGGCTGGAAATCGCCTCCAACTACTGTCAAAAGACATAAAAAGGGTCACAATAATGAAAGAACGAAAACCACTGAACGATGAACGTGTTTCTTTTAGGAGCAGCACTAACGGAGAATGGGCACTTCACCTATACACCAGCGATTGCCACTGCTTCGGTGAACACGAGCGTCAGTGATTTGAGGGGGATATCTCTCCCTATACTTGGTAAAATCATCTTGAGGAAACGAACAGCCACTTCGAGTTATTCAGCAATCCTGACCACACAAACGGACATTTACACCAACCACTTACCTATCAAATTCATCTACCAGACATTGCAAGGAGCCACCTGCGGGCCTGGTGGGAGGGATGATTTCGCAAGTGGGGGTAATGGAAAGGGCGGTCAGCCATCAGACGAATAGGGGGAATAACATGTAGCATACGAAAACATACACGTGCCATAACTATTCGCGACTGGTGGAAATCTGATCGTAGCCTCTCCGCGGCGGCCGCTAGAAACAAGCCTTTAAAAAGGTTTGGCTAATATGATCAGGCTGCTTCCTAAGGTTGGCGACAGGTTGATTCCCTGTCCCGTAAAACTAAAAGAATTACGAGACCGACAACAAGCCTCGGAAACGGACTGATCACACGACGACAAACCACGCAAAGAAAACGGAAAAACGATTTACGAATTTTCTTATGGAACGTACGATCGCTCTATAGAGCTCGAGCTGCTCAGCAGATAGCCGATGCCCTGTCAAAATATAAAGCTGACATAACAGCTCTCCAAGAAATCAGATGGACAGAGAATGGTGTTTTACAGAAGAAAGAATATGACGTATATTACAGCTGTCATACAAAACACCATGTGCTCGGGGTAGGCTTCCTAGTCAGAGAAAAAATGAAGTCTTCTATCATCGGCTTTAACGCTATAAGCGAAAGGCTATGCACCCTTTGCGTGCGAGGCAAATTTACGAACATCAGCCTCATTAACTTTCACGGGACCTACGGAGGAGTCCTCAGACGAAGAAAAATAGACTACGAACAAGTCGAGAGGGCCCTCAATGCCTGTCCAAGGTATGATGTTAAAATCATCCTTGGGGATTTGAACGCAAAAATAGGTCGGGAGCCGGTATTCAGGCATTACGCAGGCACCCATAGTTTGCATGAGAACACTAATGACAATGGACTTCGAGTCTTAGAATTGGCAGCACCGAAAAACATGGTCGTTGCGAGTACCAGGTTCCCGCGTAAAGATATCTACAAAGCCACCTGGGTATCACCTAATGGAGTCACTCGTAACCAAATAGACCACGTGTTGATAGACCGTCGCCACTACTCGAACTTGATGACGGTACGAACGTACCGAGGTGCCAATATCGACTCGGATCACTATCTTGTTGGCATGGTTTTCCGAGGGCGGATTGCCTTGCGAAGACGCATTGCATCCGCCGATCAGGTTCGAATCAACACGGCTGCCTTGCGCAATGAAAACACCACTAACACCTTTGGTAATGCGTTAGGACTCGCCCTAGAATCACTTGATTTAGGGAGAGTAAGTCTGGAGCCAGTATGCTGGGCGTAAATGAGAAGTGGACACGCCTTAAGAATACTCTCATTAGTACTGCCAACTCCATCTTAGGCAGCAGTCGTAAAAATCGGAACGACTGGTTTGATGATGAATGCAAGCTAGCGACTGAACGTAAGAATGTTGCGTACCGAGCAATGCAACAATCTTATAGAACGCGGGCACGCGAAGAGGAATATAAAGAGCTCAGAAGAATAAAAAAACGGCGACACATACAAAGAAAATCAGCCTGGGAGAAGAACCTAATCTGTGAAATAGAAAACAGCCGAGAGCGAGGTCCGCACCAGGCGCGGAAGTTCTACCAATCCGTCCGAAACATGACGCAGTACACACCACGCTGCACATACTGCAAGGACGGAGAGGGAAATCTGATCACCGATCCTGAAAGCATACTGGAGCGATGGGAAGTGTACTTCAATGAATTGCTAAATGGTCAGCTCACTGCAGAAGTGGAGGCTCCACTACTTCAAGAAGAATACCCTATGTTGCCGCCACCAAGCATAGAAGAGGTTGAGAAGGCTATAGGCCGGCTTAAACAGAACAAAGCCCCGGGAGTCGATGGCATACCAGCCGAATAATTTCATCACGGCGGGCCAGCCTTACGTCAAGCAATTCATGATATTATAGTGCACGTATGGGAGCAGGAAGAAATGCCAGAAGACTGGCGAGAAGGCATAATATGCCCCATACATAAGAAGGGAGATGTCACAACGTGCAGCAATTATAGAGGTATCACGTTGTTGAGTACCGCCTATAAGATACTCTCCTCTATCCTACAAGACCGGATAACCCCATACGCTAAAACCGTCATCGGGCAATATCAGTGTGGTTTCATTCCAGTCAAATCAACAACTGATCAGATCTTTACCCTTAGGCAGGCGATGAAAAAATGTCAAGAATTTAACATCCCAACATACCATCTGTTTATAGACTTTAAGGCCGCCTATGATAGCATAGCCAGGGTAGAACTTTACAAAGCCATGAGAGAATTCGGCATCCCAAATAAATTGACACGACTATGTAGGTTGACCATGACCAACGTAACAAGCCAAGTAAAAATACCCGGATTGCTATCCAGACCAATCAACATCTTTAATGGACTCCGACAAGGGGACGGTTTGGCCTGCCTCCTCTTCAACCTGGCGTTGGAGAAAGCAATCCGTGACTCTGGCACGGCAACAAGAGGGACCATGGTCAACAGGTCCAGCCAGTTATTGGCTTACGCAGACGACATTGACATCATCGGAACAACCGAACAAGCTGTACACGATTCCTTCATCCAGATCGAGCAGGCGGCACAAAATCTGGGGCTGCACATTAGTGAAGGTAAAACAAAGTACATGGTGGCGTCGAATGCGAGAGGAACAGTTGGTCAAACAATCAAGGTTGCGGAGCACGAATTTGAAGTGGTGCAATCCTTTAAATACCTTGGGTCAATAGTAGCAGCCGATAACAATATAGAAGAAGAAATACGCGGGCGGCTTCTCAAATCCAACAGAGCCTACTATAGTCTGTCAAAGCTCTTCAAATCCAGAAATCTCACCATAACTTCAAAACTGCGGCTGTACAGGACTATGGTCCTGCCAGTACTCACATATGGATCCGAGACTTGGAAGCTTAGCAAAAGGCACTCCGACCTCTTAGCTGCGTTCGAGAGAAGTCTTAAGGAGAATTGTTGGCCCCATATGTGAGGAAGTACAATCATGAACTGTACGCAATCTACCTTGAAGAAGATATCGTGACAAAAATTAAGTTCGGTAGACTCCGGTGAGCAGGGCACTTAGCTCGCATGAGCGAAGAGGAACCTGCTCGGAAAGTTCTTTGTGGTACATTCTATGGTAGACGACAGCGTGGTAGACCATGCTTGCGCTGGAGAGATGGCGTAGACCAGGACGCCCGAAGAGACTTGTTGAAAGAGGCCAGGACTGGAACCCGGTTTTCGATCCGATGATGATGATGATGGTAATGGAAAGGACCACGCCCTTAAATGGCGTCTACCTCTCCTCAACCAGTTGATAATGTGACGATAAACATATCTTCAATGACTTAGAAGTACCCTTTGAGATTTCAAGCTATAGCTTGCTGAAACCCATCAACACTCTTAATGGACTTGAATGACATAGGATTATTATAGGTTTTAGTACATGGTAGTCACAACCTCTAGGGTATCACAACGGATCTACATTGATCTAAGTGTGACGGTAACAAGATCAACTGTCAGTAAATTAACCTAACCTTACCTAAGGGAGCCATTACCTAGCTTTAACTAAATGAAATTTTGTGGATATGTAGATAGACATTGCAAAACGAATGGCTATATAACGAGTTCCACCTGCTCCTGGCTTAGCCCATATATCATACAAAGTTTAAGATTGTATTCAAGAGAATGGACAAAACCTTTTTAATAAGCATCAAATACTTTTAAGCGGATATTTATTTGGCGCTATCGTAAACAAAATTTCCCTCGAAATTTTTCCCATCCTCGAAAATTGGAAACGACAATACTCCTGCACTGTTTCTTGTAAGCTGGCGAATAGCCTTTTTTCTAGTTTGATATTTATTTCTTGTTTTAAAACTGATCCACTCTTTATGTAACCCTTACCCTCAATCCTTTTAAATTAAATTTTCAACCTTTTAGGTATTTAGATATGTATAGGCATTAATACTTATCTCAAAAATTAATTAATCAATATTAAAAAAAATGCGTATCGCCCCTAGTTTAACTCCATACGACGAAGTTCTATCACTAGTTAAACTTATATTGTTTCCACAAGCGCCTTTTGTAAACATGTGTATTTAACATTCAACCCCAAATAGAAATAAAACAGACACACAAAAGTGCTGCTCCCCCTTTAGCTAAAACATAAACAAACAAAAGTCCTCAAGAAACGGATTTCCTATTAGATACTCAGTAAAGCCATCACCCATCCGTTAAAATCCCGGGCTTTGTGATAACGCGTCATATTTGTTTGTACACATAGAACAAAGGCATTTCCTGCTTCCATCACAAATGCACAAAGGTAAATTGCTTTATGAAACTCCAGAAACAGAAACAGAACCAGCCAGGCCACAACCCACACCCAAACCCAAAGAACTCTTCTTTTTTTTTTGTTAACCCTGGTGGTTGGTGTTTGCTGAAAATATCCTTCTGCTGTCGTCACTGTTTTCGTCGCTGCCGCCTTCCATCTTCGAATTTCACTCTGTGCATATGGTTCATTCCAGCAGCAGTCTGTTCATCTGCAAATTTATTGCCAGAAATTATTAAAAAATTAATTCAACCCCAGTGCGCTACGCAAATACACGTGTTGCTATCCTTTTGAATTCGGGCACTAGGCAAACAGTTTTCACCACACTGGCTGCTGGCTCGGCTCGCCTGTCGTGTGTGCCTTCATACTCGTATTCATCAAAAGCCGGACAGGATTCCCGTCCATCGTCACCATGGATTCTATCAAAGCAAAGAACTAGTGAGAGTGCTACACCATTAAGGTCAGGGCATTCTGGGGGATGAATGAATGAGCTAATACCGAGAGAACGGGGGGATGACTGGATGTCTAGCCATGAATGATTTATCCCATAAAATTAGGAATGTTATTCACTTCCCATAACACGCTTACATCATGGCCATGTGTGTAAAATCACCGCAGAGAAATCTGTTCCCGGAGTGCCTATGTAGGTGTATGTGAGATTATTTTTCACATTCGTCCTTCGTCCTTGTCCTCGTCCTTTACTTTTTTGAATTTAATATGAAATTCTCTACAAACTATTGGTTCGCCGAAAGTGTGTAGGTGTTGAATCTTGGATGGGAGTTTTCAATGATTGGCAAGAAGTGGATACCACAATAAATTTTAACTGTCGGCATTTTTGAGTTATGGGAATATGAAATTTGTTGATTTCTGACATTCTAGAACACATTTTAAGAGTTCAGTATGAATACCAGTCTCAAGGCTTGGTTAGATATTCTTTTCTTAATGAAAGCAATTCATCACATGGAGTTTATGACAAAAAGGTAGAAAAGGCTAGGTTAGAAGTTCGGTAATGAAATAGTTGAAGACCAAGTTTTAAGCTTGAGAGTATGAAAAGGCACAGAAAGAAAACAAGAGATTCAATCATTATTCATTTAGTTCAACTTTCATGCCCGGATAAGTTTGCAAGGAACTTGACTCATGGAAATCCCCTATCGTTACACTTAAAGAAAAAAAAAAAAAACAATATTTGTTTCGTAGAGTTGATTTATTGTTCAATTCAACAGGATTTTATTTTTTTTAAAATAATATTTATGTTCATATTTTGTTTTAACACCTTTAAGACCGAAATTTTCGGAGGGTACTGCGTCTCGCGATAAATTGACAAATCCTCATGTCTAGATTCAATTGTTTGCGAGAAAAATACGATTTTCGAAAACCATTTTTTTACATTTGTGTGATGAGTACCGTTATTTTTAGGAAAAATGTTTTTTTTTTCTCACATCTTGTAGATTGTATTAAGAAACTTTTATTTGTTAAGTTTAAAAAAAATCGAGTATGGAGTTTTCGAAATATTGAGTTCTGAAAAAAAATTTTTTTAATTTTTTTTAAAAACCCAAAAATGGTTCCCAGGGGGGTGGCAAAAATATTCAATTTTTGTAAACAAATTTTTAACCAAATGAAATTTTTTTAAATATGTAGGACAGTTTTTTGAGAAAAAAATATATTATACTCGTATTATAAAATTTCGAAAGATTCGTATGGCAGGTACCGTTATTTTTGGTTTTAAAAAAAGAAAAAAACGTTTCACGAAAATCAGCTGAACTTTTTTCGTCTTCTCTATCATCGTAATGTCAAATCTGATCAAAATCTCGAGTTCTATTTTTTTACAAATGGCATATAAGCAAAAATTTTAAATTAAGACATTACTGACACTTACCATACAATTTTTTTACTTGCGATATATGTATGTATATACATTGTAGGTAATATAGGGCAAGTTCTGCATTTGGAACAAAAATCGAACTCGAGATTTTGATCAAAGTTGACATTACGATTATGGCGAAGACAAAAAAGTGGGTCCAGCAATTCCGTCTGTATGTCTGTATTTCGATTTAGAGCCTTAACCACTGAAGCTGTTTTTTTTACACTCGGTACTTAGGGGTCTTCCGTGATTCCCTAGAGGAAAAATTGAAATTTTTTTAAGCTCCAAAACTACATACACAGTAGGGTATGTCAAAGTGCTCAACTATGGTATTTTCAAATATAATAGCTTTTAAAAGTTGCATTGCTTATCAAAATTAAATCCTGCGTTTACAATTTTCATTTTAATTAATATCTTTGGCTCGCTCAAAAATAGGATGTGCTTTTCAAGAAAGTTTTGCAGCATCGAAATCATCAAAGAAAATTTTTTTTTCTCCAAAAGAGAAAAGCCATTTCTCTTTGGGAAAAAAATTTTCGTTAACCATCGGCAAACACACACTCCCTCTTTTCCAACTTATTGCTGACGGAGAAGAGATCATAAGAAATGTGAAAGATGAAATGGAACAGGAAATTACAAGAGCAAAGTTAATATGCTTCACTCTTTCCAACGTCACCAACACAACGACATATTCGACAAATACATTTTGAATACAAAGATGCTGCAAACTTTCTTAAAAAGCACAAACATACTTATTGTTTTTGTACCAGCTGACAAAGGGAATGTGATGGTTGCAATGAGTCGGACTGAGTACGAAGATAAGATGACAGAACTCTTGTCTTGTCTGATCGCTCAACATGTAGAGTTACAAAGGGAACTCCTCTCACTTTTCTTCAAAATAAAAACAATGATTTTGTGAAATGGTTACACACCAACAAGATCATCGAGGACAAAGACAAATTTAGAATGACTACTTACACAGCGCAAAAACCCGCTATACAGGGTGTCCCGTAATTCGTGTGCCATACTTTGGGATGTGATTCTTGGACATATTCTAAGAAAAAAATTGTTCTACAGTAAAGTCTGATTTTCAACTTTGACATCACTAACTAACTTTGGTGTACCCTGACCTATGTCAATTTCTCTGTCAGTATTAATGGTAGGGACCTTATTTTGGACTTTTTTTTAGAAGAAATACTAACCTTTAAAACTACGTTTAAATTGAGCTGATGTATTTTTAGCGTTGCCAGATATTCAATTTTAAATGGTGTTCAATTTTTCTTGCCCGAGCAAAATTTTGACTTTGAGGTTAATTTTTTTCAAAAAATGCGTAATAAACATAAAGTTTTCTTATTTTTACCTGATGACCAAAACAATAATAAAAAAAACTCATTAATAACTACATCCAAAAACCCATACATTTTATGATACTTGGGAAAATCTAAAACATGTAAAAAATCGAATTTTTGGTTTTTACCTACTTTTATTATATATGCAACTAAGCTATGGAATTCTCTTCCCTTACATATTAAAAGAATAATAAATGCTGGAAACTTCAAAAATGCGATCTCTTCTGAATTTAGTTAAACCTCTTCACAGTATTATTTATATATAGTAATTAACAAAGGAAATTAAACAGGTTTTTATTTTTATTTATGTAATATTATCATGTGCCATGTATTATATATTTATGTACAATTATGTTATTATTTCTTAGATTAAGTATAATTGAATAATTGTTGCTTACTATCCAAATGTTAAGTACTATAAAAGACTAAGTCTTACTTGTACATCCTTATTAAATAAAATTGAATTGAATTGAATTGAATTGAATTTTATTGCAGCACTAGGAAATTGCAGTGGTTTTCCAAGAATTGATAGTTTTTATGTAATTTTTAAGACTGGGCACTCATGAAAAGGGTTAAAAGTGTAATTACGCCTACTTCACTTGCTGTCAAAACCCTAATCAACTTACCTCTTCTCAGGGAGAGTTAAATTTGGGGTATGAATGTGTAATGGATAAATTTACTAAATAAGTGGTATAAAAGAATAGAAAAACAAATTCATTCATCAAATTATCAAGTTAAGTCACGATTACAGTTGGGTAAGAGCGCTTTTTGAAATGCCTTCATTTACGAGAGGAGAATACGCAGACATTTTATTCGTTTATGGGTTGTGCAATGGAAATTCAAGAAGGGCACAACGAAGATACCAGGAACTTTATCCTAACAGACGACTTCCTTCTTGGAAATACCTTTCGAAGGCTTCAAGAAACTGGATCAGTTTCAACTGTAAGACCTAACGCGAGAGTGGCAAGCACAAAAAGAGTTTCGGTCGATGAAAGAATACTGGCAGCTGTTGAAATCGATCCTTCCATCAGCATAAGACGCTTGGCTCTACAGTTTAATGTTTCCAAACACAGATTTTCCAATATACTGCACGGAGAAAATATGTATCCATATCATCATACACCTGTGCAAGAACTGCTTCCCGATGATTTTGAAAATAGACTCGAATTTTGTTACTGGTTGCTAGAGAGAAACTTGGATGCCAACCAGTTTATAAACAGAATTCTTTGGACAGATGAATCTCAATTCACAAGAGATGGTATTACGAATTTCCATAATCTCCATACATGGGCTTCGAGCAATCCACATTGGGCAGGTGTAATTTGAAATAAATTAATCGGGCCTTTCAAATTACCACCCCGACTTAATTCTACTAACTATCTGGGGTTCTTGCAAAACAATCTACCAGACCTTTTGGAGGATGTTCCACTGCTTCAACTAGCTTCATCATATTTCCAACAAGATGGTGCTCCGGTCCAGTATGGTCGTGAAGTTAAGGATTGGCTGGATGAAGAATACGATGATCGATGTATAGGCAGAAATAGACCAATTCATTGGCCTGCAAGATCTCCCAATCACACTATACTGGATTTTTTTGTATGGGGACGAATGAAACAAAAATGCTTTACTCATCTGAAATAACAACTTTAAGTGAATTAGAACAACTTACGAGTATTTCCCAAGGATCACTAAAAGTAAGGCAAGAGTTATTGAGAATAAACATTCAAAATGAAATCCAGAAACCGGCACTTATTATGACTGTATTTGTGTGTACTAAATATAATAAAAAATTACTTAAAACTATACAAATTATTGTTTTATTCAATTCTTTACAGCTCAGGATTTTCCTAAGTATCACAAAATGTATGGGTTTTTGAGGGCACTTATTAATGAGTTTTTTTTTTTTCTTATTGTTTTGTTCATCAGGTACAAATAAAAACTTTGTGTTTATTACGCATTTTTTGCAAAAAAAATTGACCTCAAAGTCAAAATTTTGCTCGGATAAGAAAAATTGAACACCATTTAAAATTGAATATCTGGCAACCCAAAGAATATGTCAGCTCAATTTCAACGTAGTCTTTTTTCTAAAAAAAAGTCTAAAATGGGGTCCCTACCATTAATATTGACTGGAAATTGACCTTAACATGGGTCAGGGTACACCAAAGTTAGCCTTTTTTTAAATCGTCAAAAAGTGATGTCAAAGTTGAAAATCAGACTTTACTGTAGAACAATTTTTTTCTTAGAATATGACCAAGAATTACATCCCAAAGTATGGCACACGAATTACCGGACACCCTGTATATACAAAGGTAATATCTTAATTTCAAAATGTGTTTTATTGAATTATAATCACAAGAATTAATTGAAAGAAAAAAAAAATGTATCAAAATTCTTGGTGCCATTTTCGAGGAAAAAACGATTTTCGAAAACTACTACTATTTTAACATTTGTATTGATGGGTACAGTTATTTTAAAATAAAGTCAAATGTGTTTTGCAACATCTTGTAGATTATATTGAAAAACTTTTAACTATCGAGTTTTAAGAAAATCGATATATTGAGATGTAGATGGCGCTTAAATCGAGTGCAGAAAACCATTTTTATTATGTCAAGACATTTGTAAATAAAGCTTTATGTCTAGTTTGTAAAAGACGTAAAAAAAATCTCAAATGTAAATTGATTGAAAAACTTCTGAAAAATCTCAATTTTTTAACCGAAAAATCGAAATTTTTTGGATTTTTTTGTCAGGAAAATTGCGATTTTAGGGCTTTTGGAGAGCATCTAGAAAGAAATACTCTAAGTAGGTCAATATATAGTATATTGCCCATCAACCAAGCCATAAACTGTCAAATTCCATTGGAGGATGGCTGAGATCTCGATAGATTAAAAAACATCTACAAAATCTGAATTCTTTTTTAACGAAAAATCGATTTTTTTGCTCATTAAAATTGTAATTCAGGGGATAGCAAGAATATGGAAAGAAATAACGGGTGATTTTTTTGAGGTTAGGATTTTCATGCATTAGTATTTAACAGATCACGCGGGATTTCAGACATGGTGTCAAAGAGAAAGATGCTCAGTATGCTTTGACATTTCATCATGAATAGACTTACTAACGAGCAACGCTTGCAAATCATTGAATTTTATTACCAAAATCAGTGTTCGGTTCGAAATGTGTTTCGCGCTTTACGTCCGATTTATGGTCTACATAATCGACCAAGTGAGCAAACAATTAATGCGATTGTGACCAAGTTTCGCACTCAGTTTACTTTATTGGACATTAAACCAACCACACGAATGCGTACAGTGCGTACAGAAGAGAATATTGCGTCTGTTTCTGAGAGTGTTGCTGAAGACCGTGAAATGTCGATTCGTCGCCGTTCGCAGCAATTGGGTTTGTGTTATTCGACCACATGGAAGATTTTACGCAAAGATCTTGGTGCAAAACCGTATAAAATACAGCTCGTGCAAGAACTGAAGCCGAACGATCTGCCACAACGTCGAATTTTCAGTGAATGGGCCCTAGAAAAGTTGGCAGAAAATCCGCTTTTTTATCGACAAATTTTGTTCAGCGATGAGGCTCATTTCTGGCCACCAAGATCATGCGATTTGACGCCTTTAGACTATTTTTTGTGGGGCTACGTCAAGTCTAAAGTCTACACAAATAAGCCAGCAACTATTCCAGCTTTGGAAGACAACATTTCCGAAGAAATTCGGGCTATTCCGGCCGAAATGCTCGAAAAAGTTACCCAAAATTGGACTTTCCGAATGGACCACCTAAGACGCAGCCGCGGTCAACATTTAAATGAAATTATCTTCAAAAAGTAAATGTCATGGACCAATCTAACGTTTCAAATAAAGAATCGATGAGATTTTGCAAATTTTATGCGTTTTTTTTTTTTTAAAAGTTCTCAAGCTCTTAAAAAATCACCCGTTATTATAAATACGTCAAAATAAATTCGAAATTGCTCTAAAATTCGTGTCAAACTTTGAGATTAAAAGAGAGTGAATATAAAAATGACTATAATCGTTTTTTTTTTCGATTTTCTTTACTGAGTGGCTATCAATTTTCCATACAACACGGCTATTATAAGTGATTGTAGTGGTTTCTTAAAAAAATAAGCTTTTATATACAAAATTTTTAAAACATTTTTAAGAAAATAGTTTGGTACGCCAGTTTATAGTTTTTATTATTGTACGAATAAAAAACTAATTTCCAAAAAAAATATTGACCCTACCCCCTTGGAACAATTTTTTTTTTTTGTTTTTGATTTTCGCAAAAAACAGTACAACCAACTTTGATCATTTTTTTTTTGTTAAAGATACAAATTTCAATTTTTTTTTTTGTTTTTTGGATTTTTACTCGATTTTTTAAAACTTGACACAAATAAAAGTTTCGTTGTAAGACCTTGAAAATTTAAGAAAACATTTTTTTTACCCATCAAACAATTGATAAAAAATATTTTTCAAAAAAAATGTTTTTCAAAAATCATGTTTTTCTCCAAAACGGCACCTAGAATTTTGATAAATTTTTTCCTTTTGATTAATTTCATGATTTATAATTTAATAAAAAAAATCAAATTTAAGATATTACTGACTGTATCTACCATAGAACCATTTTTTTTTTGTTGTTCATATTTTGAGCTTCTTATTATCGGCATAAAGGATTTTAATGAAATTTTTTATAGAGATGCTTCTAAGGAGTTTGGAAAACATTGCATTTTAAAACTTTAAGAAAAATATTTTTTGAATTTTTGAAAAAAAAACATTTTTTTTTTGGAAAATTCGATATCTTCAAAACGGCTCAGTATTTTTTTGGAAATTTATTTTTTATTCGTACAGTAAAAATTTAAAAGTTGGCGCACCAAAATTTTTTCTTAAAAATGTTTTAAAAAATTTGTATTTAAAATATAATATTATTTAAAAAACACTACAACGACTTACAATTTGTCTTCTTGCACAAACTAATATTTGCTTGAATCACATATCCTGTTTTTAGCTCATTTTTGAAATTCTTAGTATTTTACACAAGAGCAAGTTCGTACCACCCAGTCGTGCATTTTATTTTTCAACCATTACCTAGCTTTAACTAAATGAAATTTTGTAAATTTTATTAAACAATTTGTGAAACAGTTTTTGAGAAACAAAAATGTTTTATAAAATTTTGAAAAAATTTGTGATGGCAGGTAAAAAATAAAGAAAAAACGTGTAGGGGAAGAATTTCAAAATGTAATCTACCAAGTTTAAAGAAAATTGGCCGAGCCGTTTCGGATGTAGTCAAATAGACAGAATTGCGATCAAAATTGAATTGATCAAAATCTCAAGTTCGATTTTTTTCCAAATGCAGAACTTGCCTCATAGTACTCGTACCTATATCGCAAGTTAAAATATATAACACGTAGAGAATTTGTATTAAGAAAATCTTAAATTTTTATAAAACTTACAAATTACTGATTTCTCTGAAATCGGTAGAGCAAGCAAGATTAACGTGACTAGTGAAATAAAATAACTCAAATACAAACAACGATAAATTATGTGGATAATAAGAAGATACTTCACACATTACAGGGGCTATCGTGAATAAAATTAAAATTTTTCCCAACTTTCAAAATTGTTAGCTTGAATAATGTCGAAAGTTTAAACTGGAATTTATTGATATCGGGAATTAAGCTTCATGGAGACGTGAGCTCTCATTTCAAATGGCCAGCCGCCAGCTTACAATAATCAGTGGGAAAAATTCCGAGTGAAATTTCGTTTACGATAGCCCCTAACATCTTTGAAAAATTGTATATCCTCAAGCAATTACTTAAATCATAAGTATATACGGCACCTATGGTACACAACAAAGTGGAATAACTAAACCTAGCTGCAGACAAAAATGTCGACCAGAACAAAGTTTTACAAGCATTAAACGAAAAAAGAAGATGAAATAGATTTAGGAAAACCATTTTCGGAAATTAAAGTGAGGGCGGAAAACAATATTGTTTCTTTATTTCAGTTTAACGTATTTTTTTTTATATTTCGAATCCCAAAATGAAGACCCTGTTATTAAAAAAAAAAAAAAAAAAAAAAAAAAAAAAAAAAAACATCACTCGTAGTTGGAAAGTATACGACATAAATAAATAGAATTAAATTCATAAATTGAAGAGACTTGGAAAATTTCACTAAATTTGAATTATAATTTAGTTAAATTGAATTAAGGCTTTACTGTCAATAACTCATAATTTGTCAATTTTTACATAAATTAATTTTTTTCTGAGCTAAGCATTTGACAAGATTGTAGGTTTTAATTAAAAGAACTTTATGGTTTACTTGTCAGCGAAACTTATGTGGATGTTAAATTATGATGTTTCCTATTATGGATTTTTATTAAAACGAGACAAACTTTAAATTAAGGCATTAGAACTTTTTTTTTTGATCTTTTGCGTGCGATTGTTTGATTTTCGTTAAACATAAACTACTGTCGAATGAATTAACTAAGCAATATTTGGTTTATGAAATAGAATTTAAGGTTTTGCCAAATTTAGAACAAGCTTTAGCTTGTCAACGTTAGGAATTAAAATTATTAAAACTTGTTTATTAAATTTAGGTGAGCCGACAAAGCCGCTACTATGTGATATCTTAGAATTGTACATTCATACCATGTAGGTAGGAGTTTTTGTGTATTTCTAAATACCATATGTCTTTGTTAATGATATACTATGCCGTAAGAAAATAAACATTTGGCCGAATTTAATTTTCGCTTGAAACTTGGATTGAAGCAGTTAATAAATTAATAATATGACTTTTAAAGATATCACGATTACGACTAATATTGCTATAAAAAATCTATAACAAAATGAACTGAATTGGCCTGTCTAAGGCACCTAGTTATTGGCTCAATAAGACCATAATTAACCCTATAAAAAGGTTCAAAAAATATACTATGCACTCAAAGATCTCTCGTTGGAGCATATATTCCTATAAGGGACAAAAGAAAATGGCAATTTATTTGATTTTCAAGAATGTCTCTAATATAATTTATTTAAAAATACTTTCTCCGAGTTTCTAAAAGCTGAAGACCGATCAGATAACATCTAGTAAGATAAGATGGCATTTGTATATTCCAATGTAATCTATAAATCACTATTCTAGAAAATCTTTTTTGGATACTTTCGATTCGATTTGAGTGGATAGCATAGTAGGGGTTCCAAATTGCACAAAAGTATTCAAGGACCGGCCTTACATAGGAATAAAATAATGCTCTGAATGTATAAGGGTCAGAAAATTCCTTAGAGTTACGTGAGATAAATCCAAGTAAGGAATTTGCTTTCGCAACTATATGAAGGCAAAACGTTAGCTTAGGATCGAAGATGACACCTAGGTCTTTTTTTTCGGTAATTTTTTGCAATGGAATACCATCAATGTTATAAACATAGTTTATAGACGACAAATTTCGGCGAAAAGATAGAAAATCACATTTGGAAACATTTAAAAACAACTGATTAGAGTTGTACACTAATCAACTAAGTTCTTTAGGTCATTCTAAAGAAGAAGCAGTCATCGACTGATTGATTTAATGCATAGGAATATTTTTATATCAGCGAACATAAGGCATTGAGAAGAAATTATACAATCGGGAATATCGTTAATACAGAGAAAAAAAATAAGTGGGCCTAAATGACTTCCTTGAGGTACTCTAGAAGTCACAAATATGGAATCAGATATTATGTTATTAATACGCACATATTGAGTGCGCCCTTTTAAATAAGATTCGAAATAATTTTCATTTCTCTATTGATCATCTCAGTATATTGGAGTGGAGACCAAGGGCAAAAAGCTTCTTAATTAAGACTGTGTGATTAACCCTATTGAAAAATCAGTATAAATCACGTCACATTGATAACCAATTCACGAACATCACCTCACTATCGATCTCAACAGCTCAGCATTTCACGCAGGAGAATTCTGCACGAAGATCTCGTATTATTCGCTTACAAGGTTCAATCGACTCAGCTCACGACCAGCCGAGGCAGCCACTTGAGCTCTTTCTAACAAAGCCATAACACATGGAAAAAAAATTAATTTTGTTCATTTTGTTGCATTTTTGAAAATAAACTGGTATTTGACCCAGCCTTTATACCATCTGAAAGGTATGTAGGCCCATATATCTAAAAGGTCAGCGAACGATTTTTGGTCCCTTTTATGAGGATCTAGTGATCTTAACGATGGTATACTTTTTATTCCGAATATCCCACAAATGGGTCGCCAAAAATCGAGCGTGACCATGCAAAAGTTTAAGCCTTTATTACAAATTTTCTATGGCTGACTTTATTTACTAAAATCCCATATATGGAGTGCCAAGATCCCAGTGCCTAAGACTACTCCTTTTGTAATTCGGGATTTTCAAAATATATTGAAGAAAAAATTTCAGTACGTTAACATTAAACTTTTACTATTGTACAAATAAAATTTAAAGATCAAAAAAATAAAATGCACGACTGGATCGCACGAACTTGCTCTTATGTAAAAGTACTTTGGAATTTAAGATACATTTTATAAATATAAAACATGGATTTAATGAGATAATAATGTTAAAATGCATAAAATTGCCGTCTGGTTTACGTGAAAGTATGAATTTATGCAAATAAACTTTAAAAAATCGTTTTATTATTAAATAACTTTTTTATATAAGAAATTTCTCTCAAATTTTTTATGAAAAAAATGTGGGATGCGAATTTTAAATATTAAATAATATTGATTTTAGGAAATAATTTCAAAAAATAATCGCTCATAGGTTTTGAAGATATTGATTTAAAAAAAAAATTTTTTTTTCAAAAAACCCAACAAATATTTTTTCGAATATTTTTATATACAATATTATTTTAAACTTAAGGGGACTCCTGCTGAAAATTTTGGGTTAAAATCCTTAGAGCCGTTAATGAGAAAGTCGAAAATCAAAAAACGGGTCTATGGCAGGTACCCCTAATAACATTTTGCCCCAACATTTTTTTTGACCAAAATGTAGTCCATGTCCTTAATGTCACACTTAATTTTTTTTTATCAAAATCGTTAGAGCCGTTTTCGAGATAAATAAGATTTTGCATTACGGGTGTATGGGGGGTACCCTTAGTTTTGGAGCTAAAAAAAAAATTTCAATTTCTCCTCTAGGGAATCACCGAATACTCTTAACTACCGAGATTGAAAGAAATAGGTCCAGTGGTTTAGGCTGTAGTGAGAGGTACAGACATGCAGACACACTGAAACATGTTTTTTGTGTACTAAATTTTCCTTAACATTTTTATAAAAAAAATTGATATGCAAATTGTTAGTATTTAATAAAATACATTTTAAAACGTAATTTAAAAATTTAATCGTGTATTGGTTTTCAAGATATTGAATTTTCAAAAAAAAATTGTATTGTTTTTTTAAAAATCCAAAAACTATTTTTTCGAAAAAAATTTTAGTTTATATTTTTTCAAATGCAAAGCAGCTCCTGCATAAAAATTTTGGTTAAAATCGTTAGAACCATTGGTGAGAAATTCGAAAATCAAAAAAACCGTTCTATGACAGGTACCCCAAATAACATTTCCCCCCAAATTTCTTTTTAACCAAAATATAGTCCATGTCCATTATATTACACGTAATTTTTTTTATCAAAATCGTTAGAGCCGTTTTCGAGATAAATAAGATTTTGCATTACGGGTGTATGGGGGTACCGTTAGTTTTAGAGCTAAAAAAAAAAATTTCAATTTCTCTTCTAGGGAATCACCGAAGACCCTTAACTTCCGAGTTTGAAGAAAATACCTCCGGTAGTTTAGGCTGTAGTTCGAGGTACAGACATACAGACATACAGACATACAGACAGACAGACGGAATTGTCGGACCCACTTTTTTCGTCTTCACTATCATCGTAATGTCAACTTTGATCAAAATTTTGAGTTCGATTTTTTTTCCAAATGCAGAACTTGCCCTATAGTACCTATATCGCAAGTAAAAAATAATAACCAGTTTCGAGATATGTATTGAACTTTCCTAGGAAAAACGTACACAATTTAAAAAAAAAAAAAATCAGAAAAAAACAAATTTATCCTTCGATATGCAATAATTTTCAAAATTTTTAGGAACTTCTATATAAAAAATTTCATTAAAATCCCTTATGCTAATTAATGAGAAAGTCAAAATTCGAAAAAATGGTTCTATGGCCAGTAATGTCTTAATTTAATTTTTTTTATCAACTTTCGTACAAATTAAGCGAAAGAAAAATGTTCTCAAATTTCCAGGTGAAGTTTTGGAGAGAAATACGATTTTCGAAAGTTATTTTTTAATGTTTGTATGGTGGGTACCGTTGGTTGAAGATGAAATAAATATTTTTTCTCACATCATATAGGTTGTATTAAAAAACTTTTAATCATCAATTTTCAAAACAATCAAGCATGGAGTTTTAGAAATATTGAGTTTTGAAAAAAAGAATCGATACTTGAAAACACAATACTATCCAAACTAAAATCGGTTGTACCGTTTTTGAGAAAATCAAAAACAAAAAAAATAAAATACACGACTGGGTCGCACGAACTTGCTGTTATGGAAACGACTAAGATTTACAAAAATGATTGTTATTAGAAAAAAATTGTTCATAAGCATAAAATTAATTTTTTAAATTACTAAAATAGCTCCTTTAGTAGTTGGAGCTAAGCACAGGATGCCATGTGTTTTAAGCAAATATTAGTTTATGCAAGAACAAAAATTATAATTCGTTGTAGTGGTTTCTTAAAAAAAACAAACTTTTATATTCAAAATTTTTAAAACATTTTTAAGAAAAAATTTCATACGCCAACCTTAATTTTTTATTACTGTACGAAAGAAAATTAAATTTCCTAACAAAATATTGACCCGTTTTTGAGATATCGAATTTTCAAAAAAAAACACAAAATACTTTTATTTTCAAAAATTAAAAAAACATTTTTTTTTTAGTTTTGAAATGCAATGTTTTTTTTTTAATTTTAAGAAACATCTCTATAAAAAATTTCATTAAAATCCAATTTGTCGATGATGAGAAATTCAAAATTATAGAAAATGGTTCTATGGAAGGTACCTACATGTACAAGCGGTAATATCTTAATTTCAATTTTTTTTATTAATTTAAAGATCATAAAAAATAATTGAAAGGAAAAAAAATTTGTCAATTCTAGGTTCCATTTAGGTACCTTTAGTTTTAGCTTAAATAATTTTTTTTTTCTTACGTCTTGTAGATTAAATTGAGAAACTTTTATTTATCAAGTTAACAAAAAATCTAGCACGTGGTTTTCGAAATATTGAGTTTTGAAAAAAAAAATTTGAATTTCTTTTTTTAAATCCAAAAATTTTTTTTAATACACAATGCTATTGAAATTTTTGGGGATCTTAAGCATAAAAAAATTATCTAAATCTGTTGTACGGTTTTTGAGAAAATCAAAAACAAAAAAAAATTGTTCCATGGGGGGGTACCCTCAATAACCATTTTTCGGAATTTTTTTCAACTATTTCCTAGCTTTAACTAATTGAAATTTTTTTATTTTTTGTAACAAAAATCTGTGGAACAGTTTTTGAGAAAAACAATGTTATAAGATGTCGAAACATACTTGAATGGCAGCTGACGTTATTTTTGGTCTTAAAAATAAAAGTAAAAAAGGTGTGGGGGGAAATTTAAAAATGATATCTTTCAAGTTTAAAGAAAATCAGCCGACTCGTTTAGGCTGTAGTAAAACACACCGACCGCGACGAGACCCACTTTTTTCAATTTCCCTATCATCGTGCGAGAAATGTCTCAAGTCTTCTCAAAATCTCGTTAAAGGTGGCATGTTTGTACATATATCTCTTCTTAAACAATCCTTTCATGAAACAAACGGCCATATCTATTACATTCTTGTAAAATATTTCCTTTTTTCCAATTTTGCTTCAGTTTGTGGACCCTCCTCCAAGAATGTCAATAATATTAAATTCAAATTTATACATTCTTTAAATTTGATTAAAAATAAAATACCAATACACTTTCCGACAAAAACAACAATACCTATAAATACCTCTGAATCTGAACCCAAGAATTTTTTGTTGTTGTCCTCCCGTATATGTATATATACACCCCTCATGATTGTGGCTGACATTATCTTCTTCAACTGACAAACCTAAACTGACAGTAGTCGGTCCTTTTTTTTATATTCCCTCCCAACATAAAAATTCATGAATACCCCCCCAATTTTTATTTTGTGTGGTTTTATTGAAAAATGACCTATGATCACTTAATTCCTCGCCTCGCCATCAGTGGGAGAATGTATAGAAAATCCAACCCTCGAAAGCTATGAAACAAATAAAAATACCAAATGCGTCTTTCTACCGCAGAGTTGAGTGGACGAATCCGTCAGGTTGTCTTATCAAATCAATTTATAAAAGAAAACCAACCAAAAATAAAAAAGCAGAGAAATGTTAAGTTGAGTCAACAAAAAACCCTAAAACTGACAAAATTTGGAAAATAATGAAGACTGCCGTCCAGAGGAGAGGAGGATGAATTAATGCAAAGACAAAGTGGTATTGAAGAGACTAAGGTTGTTTTATGACTACAGGGATAGGAGTGTATGAACGCGTATACATAAGTGGGAGGATTGGGGTTTTATCCATAGAAACACATCATTTTGAAAGAATAGATAACTTCATATCTGGGACTTGGGAGGCTATGAGTTGCTTCTATACCCCCTGAACAGTGTTATCCACATGAATGCAAGAGGACTTGGCCAAGTCAGGATATGCCGATAGCTACTCCAATTTATCATTTTAATTTGAGACTGTAAATAATGTTCGTCGTAAGTCATTAAAATCTCTTGGGATTTCGCTGTGGGAAAAGCCTAAAGGGGAATTTGGGGTGAATATGAAAAGAGACATTTTTCTTTGGTGCTATCTTCTGATGGGGATGAATATTCCTGACTTAGCCAAGTGACGAGAAAATATTGTAACAAAATAATTGAAATTACATGGATCGTTGCGTCTATCGATTAATCGACTTCTTTAAAGGGATATTCAATTTTACAGAGGGCCAGACACAGCTTTGGTTTTGCATCCAGTGTGGGCATGTTGTCGAATACCCAAACAAATTTCATGTTTTTGCTTTGTGAAGAGTAAAGGTAGGTTTGTTCCATTAACATTTAGTGGGACAACAAAACATACCACCAAATAAACTTGAAGAGTTTGAACGTAGCAACAATGGCTGAAAAACGGTCTATATATAGCTTTTTCACGGGGGTCAATATGGGTTCGATTCTCAAAAATGTTTTTGAAGGGTGTCCTAGTTCTTGCGAGGAAGTGACAAATCCTCAATGAGTATCTCTTGTCACGAAAAGTAATGCTTTTAAGTTGTTCGGAATCGGCAGAAGATTGTAGGTCTCCTCCACTCCTACTAAAACGCACACAGGAATGGTTGACAGTTCTACGTCACTAGGTTTAGGCTCTCCACGAGCCGTAATGGCCACTAATTTATTTATTTCAAACCCATCAACAGGCACTTTTTTGTGGTGCAAGGTCTATATTTTTTTTATAATTCATACGCTCTTAAGGGTGTATTGGAGACCCTTATAATTTGAAACATAAACATCGCACGAACGATGGAGAAATCAGGGGTGAGAGGAAGGAGGTATCGATGAACATTGGTCTTGAATGTTTATTTAGCGGTACGACCAAAATTAGTCTCGAGATCGAACTGATGAACATCCCTGGTGAAACGGGTATCACCGTTAAACTGGGAGCAGTGGAAATGGCTACTTGGATTGAGCATTGCTTGTGAAAGAAGTCCCGAAACATTCCGACAGTGTTCAAGAGATGGGAGTGATTCCATGATAGTTCTGTTTAAGCTTATCATACGATATCGTTGCACTTCCACTTTCGAAGGAGGTAGATTCGAATTTGGGAACGAGGATAAAAACCTGAGTGTAGAGTCGTCGGTAGCGGAAGAATTCCCCAGATGGAATCAACGGTGGCGTCTACAGTTCCAGTTAGGATGAACTACTTGGTGAACACCTTATATGGGCTACTACGGCATATTCGTAGCTCAGGCCTATAAGGAGCGGATTCGTCCGGCTCTCTACCCTTGGAGTTATACTAAGGGTCTGGTCCTTCCCTACCACGTACAAATTTAACGGTTCCAAAACAACAACAAGCCTCGGATATGGAAGATTTTAATGTTGACGACCCTCGCAAACGAAACAAGAACAATGATTTTCGGTTCTGCACGTGGAATGTCCGAACAAATAGTGGAGAGCCTGGATAGGCTAAAGGCTGGCATTACAGCCATACAGGAAGTGCGATGGGATGGAAAGGGCATAGGAAGGATGAAAACGTGTGACATTTACTTCGGTGGGTGCTACAAGGAGCAGGGTTACCGGTTTTGTGGATGTGGATTTGTGGTAAGGGGAGGACTTAGACAAGAAGTCTTGAGCTTCAGAAATTTAAGCGAGCGCCTGGTCACAATCCGCATCAAAGCGAAATTCAAAAACTTGACGCTGATCTGTGTTCAAGCCCCAACGGAAGAAAAAGATGACTCAACCAAAGAAGAATTCTACGACCTTCTCGAGGAAACGTATGATAGGTGGATAGGTGCCCCAAGTACGAGGTCAAGATTATTCTTGGCGCCTTCAACGCCAAGATCGGAAAGGAGGGCATCTTTGGTTCGATAGTCGGAGAACACAGTCTGCACGACAACACTTCTGGTAACGGACTCAGGCTGATTGACTTGCGGCGGGGCGAAATGTCATCATAGCTTGCACTCGATTCCCACACCTCAATATACACAAAGGGACCTGGCGGTCTCCGGATCAACTAACCATCAACCAGATTGATCATGTTGCGATAGACGCGAGACATGGTTCCAGTATCCTGGATGTCCGAACATTCCGAGGGGCCAACATAGACTCGGATCATTTTTTGTTGGTACCCCAAGTACGGATGCGGATATCCATGACGCCACAGCGACGAACGGATGCTGTGAAAAGATTCAATGTCGCGAGGTTAAAATCGCAGGAGGTCGCCAGGACTTTTGCAGACCGAGTCTCTGTTAATGTCTCAGCAAGACCGCCTCCAGCTTCATCTACGGAAGCACTGCCAGAATGCCATCAGTACTGCCGCCATTGATGTGCTGGGTTTCACAAGGCCACCACAACGAAACCTCTGGTTTGACGAAGAATGCAGGTTGGCGCATGTAGCAAAAAACGAGGCCTACGGGCAAAGACAAAGGGAGGAACGCCGACTTCTAAGGAGGAAAAAGAGAGAGCATGCGAAGCGGGCGATCGAGTCTATTGAGGACTATACCGGCAGAGGGGATGTTCGAAAGTTTTACCAAAGGGTGAGGCAATCCACCCAGGGCTACAAAGCTAGAACGGAAGCATGTCGGGATGAGAGTGGGAATATGGTAGTGGACACGCAGTCCGTGCTGAGGATCTGGAAACAACACTTTTCCAGACTGCTGAACTGCGAGAAAGGCCAAAATTCCGCAGCTAGGCGGAAAATTCCATTCAACCTGGACGATGATGGTCAAAATTTCCGTTCATCCGACCTAAATGAAGTAAGGTCAGCGATAGCCAAGCTGAAAGCGTACAAAGCTGCTGGCGCAGATGGCTTGCCAGCTGAGCTATTCAAAGCAGGTGGGGATGACTTGGTAGGGCGCATGCACCAACTCATCTCAAAAATTTGGTCGGATGAAAGTATGGCCAATGAATGGAACCTCGGCATAGTGTGCCCCATCCACAAGAAAGGAGATGCTCTGGCGTGTGCTAATTACAGAGGTATAAGTCTCCTCAACGTCGCATACAAAATCCTGTCGTCTGTACTGTGTAAGCGTCTAAAACCGTTTGTCAACGAGCTGATCGGCCCCTATCAGTGTGGTTTTAGGCCCGGCAAATCTACCCTGAATCAGAGTGAACATCGACAGATTTTGGAAAAAACCCAGGAGTTCCAAATCGATACACACCACCTTTTTATCGATTTCAAAGTCGCGTATGATAGCGTGGACAGAGAACAACTATATAGAGCCATGTCTCATCTCGGAATCCCTGCCAAGCTCGTCCGCTTGTGCAGGATGACAATGGAGAAATCTCGCTGCTCCGTAATGAACATCACCGAACCCTTTGATCTCGAGAAATGTCTGAGACAAGGCGACGCGCTATCATGCAACCTATTTAACATCACTCAAACGTCAACAATAGAGGTACAATTTTTCAAAAGTCAGTTCAACTGCTTGCTTATGCGGATGATATTGATATCATTGGGAGGACGAAGCGAGCTGTTACCGTTTGCAAGTATTGAACTTGAGGTGGCGAAATGGGTTTGGCTGTTAATAAGGACAGGACGAAGTATATGCTATCATCGAGAAAGGAATCTCAACATCGTCGACTCGGGCTAAACGTCACGATGGGTAGGTATAACTTCGAAATCGTCAAAGACTTTGTCTACCTGGGCTCTACTATAAAATTGCAAAACGACATCAGTGTAGAGATCAAGCGAATAATTACAATTGCCAACCGCTGTTTCTTCGGGCTAAGAAGGCATTTGAATAATAAAAGCCCTATTTCAAAGAACCAAGGAGACCTTGTATAAGACCCTCATCATCCCGGTACTGCTGTATGGGGCAGCTAGCTAGGGACCGAGCTAACTGGAGGGGCTTGTTGGTTGAGGCCGTAGTCCACCCTGGACTGTGAGCGCCATCTAAAGTAAAGCAAAGTAAGTAAGTAAGTATCGTGAAGTGGACTAGAAGTTTTAGGCAAGAGATTATTTATAAAAATGAGGAAGAGAATGGGAGACAAAACGGAGCCTTGGGAAACACCAGCATTGATTTTGTAAACATCAGACTTGAAACCGTCCAATACAACATGTACCTTAGGAACTTTTCTTTGACCTAGAAGGGGCCTTTAACAACGTTGAAAATGGTGCGATTCAACTGGATTGACTCAATGCTTCAAACTAGAATTGTTACTTCCGAAATGGATGACACCAAGCATAAAGTTAGAACGTGTAGGGGCACGCCACAGAGAGGTGTCTTATCTCCCCGTTTGGTTTCTGGTCGTAAACCAGATGTTAATTAAATTAGGGCAAGGTGGCGTTAAGGTCGTGGCGTACGCTGGTGACATAGGCATCAGGAAAATGTGTATTTTGTGCGATCCCTTGACAAGCTCAGTAATTGGGCCAGTAGCTACGGACTTAATATCAACCCCTTTAAAACAGAACTGGTTCTGTTTACGAGAAAACGAAACATTCCAAATTTAAATCCCTCCCGCATCATAAATGAGATATCATGGAAAACCGGGTCCTAAACGCAAATGATGTATCGGTCTTTACAGACGCTTCCAGAATGGAAGCTGAGAGAGTCAAGCATCTTCTCAGAAAAAAAAAACACCCATAAATACATCACTAAAGCTCCCAAGCTTTTGCAGTGTTTTCCAAGCGGAATTGCTTGCAGTTTGCGAGCCCGCAAAATATCTTGACGAACAAGAACATTGATATCTTCATTTAGATAGCCAGGCGGCAATCACAGCCATTTCATCAATTGTCACAAAGTCAAAAATGGTTGCTCGTTAAGATTTCTCGGCGAAGCAAATTCAGTCACCTTTCGATGGGTCGCGGGACATTTATGGAAAGGAAATGGCGGATGAACTAACCAAAACCGGTTAATCGCCTGAACCCAGTCCAGTTGTACCCTGGGTACTTATGTCTCAAGACCGCAAATGACATCCGGTCAACGGTTGACACCTGTCTGGTTTCAGGGAATCTTTGGCCAGATATATCGAGGACAAAAACAGAGTATCTACTGATACTTAGCAGGCCTCAATTATCTCTCCTGGTTGGAAACCTTACGGGTCAGAACTAAATTAGAACCCAAATGACTAGAATGGGCATCATAACATCTGACTTATGCACAGGGTGTCAGGTAGAAGAAGTGGAAGAAGTGGAAGAGGGCTCATCTCATTTCCTTTTTGAATGCCCCAGCCTAGCCAGAACTAGAAAAGATGCTCGGAAATGTATTTTCTTGAATTCGTGGAAAATTTCATTTCTGTCTTTGATTTTATCCATTTATCTCTATTAATGTGGATTAAATCTTATATAGCTGTTAAAACTAAAAATCATAAAACTGAGGATATTTATGTCACATCGGGTGTACCACAAGGTAGACATTTGGGTTCACTGCTATTTATTCTTTTTGTAAACGACATTCTCACTTCTTTTCAAAATTCTTCCTGGCTCCTTTTTTTATAAGGTTCTCTCATATAGCGGTTATTTTTTCATTTGAATAAAACTCCTCTGGAAAAATGTCGTATAATTACCGAAATTATAATCTTTCACCTATACCTTCTTCTGGTTGGTTCAATTGAGTCATCAGTTTTCGTAGGCGACATCCGTTCAATTGTAAGAAGTTACATTTCTCGGAACTCTGCCCTTTTCCAACTTAACTACCGTCGTACTAAATATGGTCTGGGAGTGAATTGGAGCCATGTTCCTTTCGAAGAAGACTTAGGCAAACTTTTGAACCATAATTTATAAAAAAATGTTTTCGAGAAAAAAATAATTATTATGATCAAATTTTTGTATGCATCTAAATGAGTCACAAAATCGACACAATAAACTCACTCCACCTCTCCACCATAATAAGCACAGCAAAAAGTCTACCAACATCTGCTTGATTGACAGCAGGCCACCACCTTCCATTCCTTAATAATACCTTTTTATATAGGCATTATGACTTTGAATAAACCTACGCTACGCATATATCGTCAAAATGTGGTGAATTTCTTTCACAGATTCACTGGATCTAAAGTCCATTAATCATATTTATTCTGCAATCTGCACTATCATCAGCTAAACACCTTGCAAGATTTGCCTTTCCAATTTGCAACACAAACCATTAATAAAGATACAACCCGAGTTTCACTTCGTACTAATGCTATACATTATATACTTTTATTTACTTAAGATAGCATTTGCCTTATGGCGCGCTCCTGTATTTGTTTAAAACCCCAGACATTCCCATCAAAACGGTGCGGTGTCCTCCTATACCAAGAAATTTAATTAAGCAATAAACCGTAAATTTATACGCGCGCTACGTTGCAGGCGTCTGTATCAATTTTGCCCCTGGCCAAATGAGGCTTAAACGAACGGCTACAACCAACTCTTGTTAGCCGCCACTTAACTCTGGCCATCAACATATACGAGACAAAAGAAAAACAAATATTGATCCGTCTTTTGATCCCCAAGTTTATCTAAATTACCACGATATCAAGGGAGTTACCAATCTGACTGGGGGGATAAATGAAAACCATAACCTCGTGTGATCTGCCTTGATTGGCGTTCATTTCTCTTCTTTTCTTCACTGCAATACAGCTCAGATTATTTATAGGTAATTCCTCTTTGCTATCGCCAGATTGCATCAAATGATTTGATCAACCGGCTAATATGAGTCCACATTATACGTTGTGAAGTTGGTGCCACGCGGACAAGATTATAAGCCTCTGCCGTTCAGGGTGTGCAGAAATCCGGTTGATACTCTGAAGCTGATCAAAACAAACATTCAGAAGGATTTTCGGTATTCGGTTTTTAAAAGTCTTTTTCGAATTTGCTTGGAACACCCTGTGCTTTTTTTTTATTTTCAAATGTATGTACATAAGTCTTAAGGGACAAGTAATGCATTCACAAAAATACTAAAAATCTAGAACTTTATCAAGTACTATAAGGTGGCATGACTAAGAAGCTAAGTTTTGACTTTTAAAAATATGTAGATCACACTATTCATCGGCTTGAACGTGTTCATTTACTGCAAAAACTTTTTGTAGATGAAAATATTTGCTCAATTTTCAGAATTGAGTAGAATGCAGGGTGTGAATAAATTCATATTTTTATTTTTGAAATAGATTAATTTTCGACACATTTATTTGGAATAATATATTTATTGAAGATGTAAAGCTTAGCCGAGGAGTGTATGCTTTAAAATCATGCTAAAAATAGTATGAGGATGTACATTTCATGAAAGCTTGTAGACAGTCATGGTTTTTATAAAAAATCAGTAAGTAAAAGAATCGCAAAGTAGTCGTCAAATTGCCAGGCCAAGTCAAAAGTAAAGTATCGAAAAGACTAAGTCGCTAAGTTAAATTTAAATCCTTTCTAAAGAATTAATAAGCTACTTAATTATTTAATCTAATATTTAAATTGAAATAATTTACATTAATAATTGCATTATACATAATTAAAAGGGAAGTGTTTTTTATCGATGCGGATGGAAGTAATGAAAATTAAAAGAACTACATGGTGTCAGAAGTGGGATAGTGGTTAACAATTTTATGAAACTAAAACCTGGGCGCATGTAAAAATTAAATTAAAGAGGAATGTTTTATGATTATTTTACAGACACTACGTTAACACAGACTTAATTGAAAGAATTTTGAAGTTTCCCCAGTTGTTTAAGAGAGAAGAGGCCTGTAAATCGAAAGATTTAAAAAACTTAAGGAAAACTTTAAAACGTATGAAAGGCTCGAGTCAGGACAAGCTTGAGAAGATGAGATCTACAGTAGAACATAGCTCAGTAGGAAATAGTAGAGCAGTTCAGGGACAGGCATGTTTCGAAACGGAAGGATAGTTGACAGTGTCTTAATAAATCAAGTGGCTGGAATGGTTAACTTAGTGAAGGTTTGCGATCTAACTATGCAGGCTGAAATAAGTCAGTGGGAATAGTCAGTGGGAATTGTGGGAAATAGGGAAATAAAACCTTCCGAAGAAATAGTCTTTCCTTTAACTTTCCAAAACCTTAAACTGTAAAACACGTTATGAGCTTTATTAGGGTTCACAGGATTTTTTTGGAATTTTCTAGAAGGGTACTCAATTCTTACGAAGCCTTAAAATCTATACCATGTTGACACGCTAAATAGGTTTCCTGTTGTATTCAAAATTTAGAATTGAATGTTTCAGGTAGTACGAAAGGCACAAGCATCGGATGATTTTTGTAGGGTTACTATAAAATTATTGCAAAGTTGGCCATACCAAGATTTTGAAGTAACCAACGAGGTACTTTATAAGTTAAGAGGGTCTTCGTTTGCTAGGTATAACAAGGGTTCATGAAAACAGGCATGTTGGTGGTGTGCAGAAAATTGAAGGCATTATTCGTCAAGACTAATTAATTTATTCCTAATCTAAAGAAACCCATTAAAGGAGTTGTTTGGAATTGCATTTCTGGTTTCAAAGAAACTAAGAGAAATGGAAGGCCCGCTGAAACCAATTACGAAACGGAATGTGCCATTACACATATTATTATTTGGATCAACTTGAGCCAATACAATCTACAGATAAGTCCTATAAGTACTAGGTAGTTGATGCTATTTCTAAATTAAATTGGATATATCCGGTAAAAGTTCAAGAACTATTGTGAAAAGAAGAATATTGCCCATCATCATGTTCAGAATATTCATCAACTTAGACTTGTTCATTTACTGCAGAAATAAATTAAAATCCCGAAAGATACAGCCAGATCATACAAACCTTTCATAATTAATGTTTATGTCAAGGTTAAATAAGAAGAAGAAACTTTGGAAGCATCCTGTCTACAAATTCAACCATGCCCAGTAGCATAAAAAAAACCCATTTCCCAGTTAGCTCTAACTATCCAAAAGGTCTGCGATTACTAGGGAAAAACTTCAATGGGCATTTAACAGCTTTAAACCCTTCAAGTCAACAGGACCATATATCATAATTCCTGTCGAGCTACAAAGAAATTACCTATATCTATTCTTGAGACACTGTTGCTTAAACATGTTCTACATTCTTTTGCTATAGAGAGAAGTCAAGTTTATGTTCATACACAAAGTCGGTAAAAGTTCCCAAGTAAACCCGAAAGATCTCAGACCTTTAAGTTTACCATCAATTCTCCTAAAAACTCTTTAAATATTGATTGACATTCATTTACATGCAAGCATCGATACGAGACTTATTTCTACGGCTCAACATGCTTATTGAAAGGCGAGCTCGGTAGACACTGCTTTACAATCAGTAGTACGAACTATCAAATGTTCCCTCCACCATAAAGAGTACGCTTCGGTGCCATTTTTAGATATAGAAGGCTGATTCTATCCATTTTCACACCGACGACGACGCAGACGGATCGAAAACTGATGATAGGATTGATGGCGGTGTGTACTCAGATAGACTTAAATTATGTCTCTCTTTCATTCTTCCTCATCATTGTAGCGTGTTCCAGGCGGAACTTATGTTGATTAAAGAAGTCCTGTTTTGGCTCAAAGAAAACGTGTTATGAACTGCTATTAAATCTCTGGACTCGATCTCTACTAAATCTATAACAGCCTTCAACTGCCGTTCATCTCTTATAGGAATGGTACAGCAGTTTAATGTTCAGCTCTGTTGGGTGCTAGGGTGACCCTATGCCAGGGAACTGTAAGGCTGACAAACTCACCAAAAATGGAACATTGGTATACCCATCGCCACATGTAAACTTATGGTAAAGCAAGATGCTATTAAGAGGACAAACATTAGATAGAATAGTATAACCAACTGTCTGCTGACAAAACAGATATGGCAACTGCTTGATCTAAAACGTTCCAAGTGTTTGATATCCTTAAACCTTAAGCACTTTGCAAATCAGCTCCGTAATTGTTGTCATAACTGGATACTGTCTTATAGGCAAACACGCAACAAGGCTTGGCTTTTATTCAAACGATTTTTGCTAAAGCCTTATGGACGAGAAACAGGTAGAATCAATTCTTCATCTTCTATGTACAGAGTGGCATAACCTCAAGGTTCAATTTTCGGCCCCCCTTTATTTTCAGTTTATGTGAAGTTCATTTTTGATCGCAAACTGTTGCTCTCATATGAATGCAGACGATGTTCAGCTGTACTTGAGTTCCACTCTTGGTCTAATTGAGCATGGGGTTTTTTGTGTCAATGAAGACTTATAGAAAATGGTAAATTGGTGTTAGTCAAATGGCCATATTTAAAATCCTTAAAAAATCTTAACGTCTGATCATATCAAGATAGCCACTAGACCTTGTTTATTTGCCATCAATTGTCTTGAGCAAATTTCCAATCGAATACGTTAAAACGGCACAAAATCTCAATGTGACCTTCAAACGCTCTTTAACTTGGGATAACCATATTATTAATGGAATCGCAGACAAGGTTAATGATGTAATTTATACTCTACAGGTTACTCAGGCTTTTGCAAACGTTAAAACAAGTTTACTTCTTGCAAAAACCTTGGTAAATCCTATTTTGATATATGGTTATGAAATTTTCTGAAACCGATTTTACACAAGCTAGTGAAAACTCAATGTCAATATGTATACCGGTAACGTAGACACGACAGAATTTCTGGTTTCCCTACGCGCATCCTCGATATGCCTTTTGCCAACCACGAATGGATAAATATTGAGAGAGGGTTTGCACAGCAACTTAAAGAAATAGGGTGTCCCCATCCACAGCTAGATGAGTTTCTAACTCTACAGCTCTTCCCCTAAGTTTATCCCTTTGATGAGTTTAATTATTTGGAGGACATTCAAAGAGGATAAATCACTCTCTTCTACCGGGTAGCGTCCCAGGTACTTGTTTCTTTGATGCATTATTGCTTCACATCCGCCTAATATGTGGTACGGCATTTCTTCATGAGTATTGCAGAATCTGCTGTTTAAAAATACTCAAGTGTCTTCTTATTCATAAGTCCCGATCCTGGTTAAGCTGATACAGTTCATGAAACGATCTTGGTTAAAGTTCCTAAGAAGTAGTTTGGCCTACATCAATTTGGAAGTTCTTTCCAGTTTTTGTATCTTTTGGCCTCCTGCTCTATTTTGATTTCGTGTTTAATCATGATTTCTCGTATTCCTCAGTGGGGCTCTGGTGCCATTAAGAGTCCTTGCTTCTATTTTTGCTAGGGAGTCTGCCTCCTCATTTCCCTGGACACATACATATCCAGATATTCATTATTGTTCTTGCCAAGTTCGTTTATGTTGTAAATATGTAATTCACTACTTGAGCTTTTAATTGAAACTTAGTTTTTTGTATAAACATACTTTTAAGTTTTATATGTTTATAAAATATTTTTCATTCCTCAATAAAAATTGTTACATTCAAGATTAAATAAAAATTCTCTGTAACTCTTATTTCAAAAGGTTATGGACCCAGAGAAACGCTAAGAAGGATAATTATACCGAAGAATTACTCCGAAGATTTGTTGTGTACAAATAAGTAATATATTTTCATTTATTATAATATTCTTTGTTTTTGCTTAATCTTGAATAAGACCAAAAGACATATAAATATAATTATGTCGAGCAATTTTTTGGCCACGATTGAAAAGCTTAAGGGGCGTGATAATTATGCTAGTTGGAAGTTCGTAATAAAAACTTATTTAGAACATGAAGGACTTTGGAAATCTGTTGAAGGTACCGAAGAGAATACTTCGAAAATTTCAAAATGCAGAACGACTCTGATTTTGTCCATTGATCCGACTAATTTTATTCACGTTCAAGAAGCTGAAACGGCAAAAGAAGTTTGGGACAAACTACAAACTGTTTTTGAGGACAAAGGTAGGGTTCGTCGGATAGGTTTAATTCGTCAATTGTCTCAGACGAAACTAGACGAATGTGAATCAATGCAAGTTTATGTTAACACAATCGTAACAGCTGCACAACGTTTGAATGCTATTGGTTTCAAAGTTGATGACGAGTGGCTGGCGTGTTTTTTATTAGGAGGCTTATCTGAAAAGTATGGACCAATGGTAATGGCATTAGATAATGTCGAAATTCAGCTTTCAAGTGACGCTGTCAAGACAAAATTATTACAAGAAATTCCATCGGATAGCAAAAATAGTGCATTCTTTAATAATGCGAAACAGAAACAAAGGAAAGGTGGCATTCGTTGTTATACATGTAATAAGAAAGGTCATAAATCACCTGATTGCCCAGACAAGAATAAATTAAAAAAGGATTCCAAAAGGAATCCTGATTCAGCTTATAATGTGAAGCCTGAGTATAGTTCAGTGTTTTTGACTGGACAGTTCAATAAATATGATTGGTATATTGATTCTGGTGCAACACAGCATCTCACAATGAACAGTGATTGGATTTTCAATGAAAAGAAATCTACCATTTCCGAAATATTAGCTGCCAACGATACAAAAATGAAGGTCGAATCATGTGGCACTGTTAAGTTATATGCTGATGTCAATGGAACACCAAATCCGATTGAAGTACGTGATGTTTTATGCATTCCAAATTTAACTGCCAATTTTTTATCAGTAAGTCAATTAACGAAAAATAATAACTATGTTGATTTTAACGCAAATGGTTGCAATATAAAAAACAAATTTGGTAAGTTGATGGCAACTGCAAATTTAGTTGATGGTTTATATCGCTTGAATGGTGCAAGATGCAAGAGTTATGTTGCTGTATCTAAAAGTAAAAAAATTGAGACATGGCATCGTAGATTAGGCCATATTAACATCAATGATTTGTTAAGAATGAAGAAAGGGGCAGTGAACGGTGTTTCTTTTAATGAAGAAAAATTAACTGATGTATGTGTTACCTGTTTACAGGGTAAACAAGCGAGATTTCCCTTTAAGCATGCTGCAACAAGAGCAAATGAGATTTTGGAACTTGTTCACGCTGACTTGGCAGGACCAACTCCAACTAAATCAATTGGTGGAAGTCGTTACTACTTTGTTTTAGTAGATGATCACTCAAGAATGACTTTCACATATTTTTTAAAAACCAAAGATGAAGCTTTCGAAAAATTCTGCGAGTTTAAGGCATATGTCGAGAACCAAACCGGCAAGAAATTGAAAAAGTTTCGTTCAGATAATGGAACTGAATTTTGCAACAGAAGGTTTGACAATTTGTTTAATGTTTGTGGTATCGAAAGACAAACGTCGACACCATATACTCCACAACAAAATGGACTTGCTGAAAGAACAGTTCGAACATTGACGGAAAGAGCTTTATGTATGTTCACAGATGCAAATTTAGGTAAAAAATTTTGGGCAGAGGCCGTTGCTACTGCAACATACATAAAGAATCATTCATCTTCACGGGTTTTGGAGGACAAGTCGCCGATTGAAGTTTGGTCTGGATTTAAACCAGATTTATCTCACTTCAGAATTTTTGGATCACCGGCTATGATTCATGTTCCTGATGAGAACCGAAAGAAGTTTGAAGTTAAATCGGTTGAACATATATTCGTAGGATATTGTAATGGCAACAAAGGATATAGGTTGATAAATCCTACAACAAACAAGGTGGTTGAAAGCAGAGATGTTATTTTTTTAGAATCTGAGAAAATCAGTTATCCAGTTATGCCATTTAAAAAATCAAATGAAAGTTCAGATAACGGTTGTATAGTTGTTGAATTGGGTGATAGTGATTCATCTGATGAATACTGTGATGCTGTGGAAGTACCACCATTTCAAGAAGATCAAATCAGTGAAGAGATAATTCCACCAAATGAAATGGTAACATCAGATCCAGTACAGATCAACAATTCAAATGAAACTACAACTTTAAGAAGATCAACTCGAATAAAAAATGCAATCAACAGAAAAGACGTTCAATATTTTGTACAAAATAATGTTAATGAACCATCATCTTTTAGTGAAGCGATTTCAAGTTTAAATAGTAAAGATTGGAAGAGTGCAATGAATGAAGAATTTCAATCACTCTTAGGAAACAAAACTTGGCAATTGGTAGATTTACCAACAGACAGAAGAGCAATAAATTCAAAATGGGTATTTAAAATCAAGACCGATCCAAATGGAAAAATCCTTCGATACAAGGCGAGACTAGTTGCGAAAGGATGCAGTCAACGTGCTGGTATCGATTATGAAGAAACATTTTCACCAGTTGTTCGATATTCTTCAATACGTTTAATGATGGCATTAGCAGCTAGATACGACTTAGATATCGAACAGATGGATGCAATAACAGCATTTTTACAAGGCGATGTCAATGAAACTATTTACATGAATCAACCTGAAGGTTTTGATGACGGAAGTGGTCGAGTTTGCCAGCTGAAAAAGGCTATTTACGGCTTAAAACAAGCAAGTCGACAATGGAATATCAAGTTGAATGATGTGATGATCAAGAGTGGATACAAATGTTCGCAAATTGATTCGTGCATTTATTTTCGTCGTCAAGGGAGAAGTATGATTTTTGTTGCGGTCTATGTGGACGATTTTTTAATTTTTTCGAACAATAAAGGATGGACAAATCAACTCAAAGCTAATTTGACGAAGAATTTTAGCATGAAAGATTTGGGAGAAGCAAGTAATTGCATCGGGATGAGAATCACTCGGGACAAGAAACAAGGAACAATTACACTTGACCAAAAAAAATACACGGAACAAATAATTGACAAATTTAAGATGAATGATTGTTATCCTGTGAAGAACCCAGTAGATTTAAATCAAAAATTAACCAAGGACATGACAGCTAATACATCGGATGAGACCAAGGAAATGCAAAATATACCTTATCAAGAAGCAGTAGGAAGTCTACTTTATTTATCTGTTTGTACTCGTCCAGATATTTCGTTTGCGGTTGGAAATGTGAGTCGTTTCAACAATGAATTTGGAAAAGGTCACTGGAATGCAGTAAAAAGAATTTTCAAATATCTCAAGGGTACAACAGATTATAAACTTCAATTTTCGCGTGATGGAAACCAATGTATGATTGGATTCTCGGATGCAGATTGGGCATCGGACATTGAAAGTCGAAAATCATGTACTGGCTATTTATTCAAGATTCAAGGTGGAGCAATTTCATGGACTAGTAAACGTCAACCAACAGTTGCTTTATCAAGTGCAGAAGCAGAATACATGGCCTTGTCATCGGCTACACAAGAAGCTATTTGGTTGAAACAGCTACTGCAAGAAATTGGTGAGAATATCGATTCGGTTGAAATTCATTGCGACAACAAGAGTGCCATAAATATTGCACACAATCAACTTTACAGTCCAAGAAGTAAACACATTGATATTCGACATCATTTTATAAAAGAGAAAATAACAGATGGCTTAGTTAAGATAAAATATCTCAACACTAAAAATATGGTTGCTGATAGTTTAACAAAAGGTGTTATTAATGATAAACATACTTTTTGTTTGGAAAATATGGGCTTAACTCTTTAATATTTTGTTTGTTTTTAGTAATATTTTAATTGAATTATTTTAACCATTAATGTTAGTGTTAATTTTTTGATATTTGATTGCGAATTAAGGTGGAGTGTTGTAAATATGTAATTCACTACTTGAGCTTTTAATTGAAACTTAGTTTTTTGTATAAACATACTTTTAAGTTTTATATGTTTATAAAATATTTTTCATTCCTCAATAAAATTGTTACATTCAAGATTAAATAAAAAATTCTCTGTAACTCTTATTACAAAAGTTTAGCCACATCAACTTAGACGTGATGGCCTTTAAGCTTAGTGCTTGATTCGGTTTCGGTAGTTTCTTTCAATAATTCGACTTGCACATTCCGCTATTGCATTGGCTTACGCCTGGAAAATGCTAGTGGATTGCCCCATTAGTATGTAAAGTTTTGTTCTAGGCCCAAAAATTCCACCACCAGTCCGTTCTGTCGTTCTCGAACCATCGGTGTACCACTGAATGGAATTGGCTTTGAATGTGTAGTTTTCTGTTTCGCCTACCAACTCTATTTATCAACTTAACTTACTGTTATAATTTTTTACAAAGTTGTAGTTTGCAATTATTCCAGCCGTAGGAATGCCGATAAGGTAAGTTTAGAGGCAGTCCGTATCGTAATGGTAGGGAAATATTGAGACAGGCAAAGCATTCCACATTCGTGTAGTGCGGCTTGAGACAGAATCTCTGAATTTTACAGTTCGTCCGAATTTGGGCTCAAGTGCACTCTTATTAGCACTCCCTGGAGCCCGAGTACAACGTTTAAAATGTTTAAGTAATGCAACTTCCTACTTCGCTAGAAAATTGATTATAAAATTAACGGCGGAGCTGCTAGCTGCCAGTCACGCGCTGACGTTCTAAATCTAAAGGACAAAGGCAAGGAATCTGGAAACGGATATAAAAAGTTGAGAGTACTGTCGTCACTAACTTGGATTAGAAGTTTCAGCCAAAAGATCATTGATGAATTGAATATGAGAAAGAAAGTCGGAGACAAAACGGAACCCTGTGGCACACCAGCATTTATTTTATGAATTTCAGACGTCTTTCAGAGTCCAACACAACTTGAATTGAGTGGTTCGAAAGGTAGTTTCTAATCCAGTGAAGAATCAAGTCCAAGATAACGCAGATTTGTACCACTATTCGGTGAGATAAACAATCAGATCACCAGTGGACCTTTTGCCACGAAAGCCATACTGCCGGTCATTGAGAAGCTTCCGTTCTTCAAGATATTTCTTGAGCTGATAGTTGTTATTGTTAAGCCATCACGAAATACAAATAAACATTTCTGTAAAAATATTTATTTTAACACTTCAAGAGCAAGTACGTACGATCCAGTTGTTCATTTTATTTTTTGTATGAACCCTATGAGTATGACACTCTCTTACTGGTGTCCTCATATGAGACTGGATCTGGAAAAGCTAGCAAGATTTGTATCTAAGACGATAAATATTACCTCGCGCTGGATGTAAACTGCTGATTTGGGTTGGCTCTGGGGCTCAGCACATCACAGGCAATCGACTCAGCGCGCGCTGTGAACTAGTTGGTAATGGTGGTGGTGGTCCGTGAACGCCATATTTGTTCCGGGAAAACGGTGTGACACTACAAATAGGTATACGCGTCTTTTAACGAGCATCTACGAGTATCTATAGGCCCAGTCCGGTCGGTCATTATGTGCAAGCGTGTAGGTCAGTATTTTTTGTTCCGTTCCATTCGGGACTAGGGCGATTGAAATTTATGATGGGATTTACCTAGTGCTCTTTTGTATGCACTGGCACAGCCAAGCAGAAGTTATTTTGCCTTTCCTGTACGGCAACGACGCACGGTCTGAGTTTTCTTCTTTATTTTTCACTCTCGTGTGTGTCGAGATTTTGTGTGAGTAATCGCACTTTTATCTAAAACCATATGCCGGTCGTTTGGATGGCATGATGCATTGCAATCGACCGTCAAGTCCGGGGAAAATGTAACAAGTATCAATGAATCAGCATGAAAATATAGGTCTTTATAGTTAAAACATTACGAATTGAGATTTTGAGATAAGAAGCGCATGCAGTCAAGGTTACGCACATTAGGAGATATTTATCTTTGAATTGTCGGTTCATTTCAAGTGAAAACATTTGTTGATTTTTTTTTTTTTTTGAAAAATTAAATTGAAAGAAAAAACAAATTTTTGTATTTTTGTGTTTTGATTCTGTTTAAAAAGAATGATGGCACTTCAAAGAAATTGCAAATTGATTGGAAATACTTTAGCAATATAAGGTATCTGTCTTAAGTCATTTTCGGCTAAGTGAATGTTTTTGAAACATGTTAAGCTGTCAAAGAGTGAATCAGATTTTATAAATAAGATTGAATTAATTCACTTTCCGAAAACAAGTTAATAATTTGCTAAAATTATGCAGATTAAAAATTATTTCTTTTTTTTTTTAATTTGAATCTTTTGTGTGCTGATTTATGGGTGGTTTTTATATAAAAAAAAACAAGATCCAAACAAGAAGGTCAGTTGTTCAATTCACACTAGAGAACAAAGTTCATGCATTTTTTGTTTATATAGTCCAAGCAATGAATGTTGCTTCAAACATTACTTTAGGACTTTGTTTATAATATATTTTATAGGTACTCTGTTCAACAAAAATTGTCAGTACAGGGAAGATAGGACGTTTGCCTCTCGCTCTGGTTTCATTAGCTTTCATAAATGTGTCGCTTTTTAAAGCTCTCACAGGGTTTCCCTTGTTTGCATTACAAATCGCCAACACTCAACATACTCAACTTCATAGAATTTCTTCTCAAAAGCTTCAAATTCCAAAAGCTCCTTAATAAAATCCACTGAATAAGCTCCTTGCTTGTAATTTAGAATGATAATGGTAACTCTGTTTTGATGTATGTATATATATAACAAGCGCACGATCTTATTGACTTGACTTCAGCAACTTCAGCAGTGAGATTCAACGGTCGCGTTGGGGTGTACAACTTTTTGCGAAGAATTACAACAACATTTTTTTAAGGAAAGTCAGTGGTTTGCTACGTGCCATTTCTCCCAAGTTAGTGTAATGATAAGTGTATCAGGCGCCACTGCTTTAAAAAAAGCTCTCCCATAAGGCCTGTACTGACAATTTTTGTTAAACAGAGTATAGTGTGCTTAAAATTTAGAACTAATTATTTACTGGATTAGGAAATATTGGAAGCTTCAAAATCCGAAAGAAATTTTAAAATCGGTTGAAGGATTCGGATGATACAGGTAGTCAAAATTTTCTTATTTTTAAAATCAAAGAAAAAATATTTTTTTTATGAAAAGTTTCAGAGTTTCGGCGTTAAAACCTAAAAACTTTGTTTAAAAAATTCATTTTTTTTATTTGAACTTGTAAAAATGACCATTTGTATAACAATTATGATGCATTTTTGTATATTGCAAAATTTTAAGATTTTCGAAAAGCTGTTTTTGACTCAATTTTTTTACTTTGAGTTGAGTTATAAATAAAATGCACGACTGGGTCGCACGAACTTGCTCCCATGTAATAGACTAGGAATTTTAAAAACGAATGTTAGTTAATAAAACTGTTCATAAGGATAAAATGATTTTTTTAAACTTTTTTAGTATAGTAAGAGATAAAAACAGAATGCTATACAAATATGAGCTTCTTTACAAAAAAAATTTCATTAAAATCCGTTATGCCGATAATGAGAAATTCAAAATTCGAAAAAATCGGTCTATGATAGGTACAGTCAGTAATATCTAGATTTCAATTTTTTCTTTATTAAATTATAGATCGTAAAAATTAATCAAAAGAAAAAAAAATTTGGCAAAATTCTCAGAACCGTTTTCGAGAAAAATACGATTTTCGAAAACCATTTTTTAACATTCATATGGTAGGTACCGTTAGTTTTAGATAAAACAATTTTTTTTTCTCAAATCTTGTAGATTATTTTAAGAACCTTTTATTTGTCAAGTTTGAAAAAAATTGATCTTGGGGTTTTCGAAATATTCACCCCTGTTCTGATTTCCGTTTCGAATTGAAATCGGATTAGAAATCGACGTTATTAATTTCGTACAAATTTGCTTTGCAGTGGTACCAACATTCAGACAGATTTTCTGTTAAACATGTGTCTTCCTCTCCATAAAAGACAAAAAAATAGTTTTTAAAGATGTATTTTTAAAAATACATACTTACATACATTTTAAGATTTACGAATTCAAATTCTCCAGACAAAATCGAAACGAAATGAAAACGAAAGTATTACTTTTGTAAACAGGGGTGATTGAGTTTCCAAAAAAAAATTTTGATTTTTTTTTTGTAAATCCAAAAAATTGAAAATTTGAATACTCGTATGTAATAATATTTAAACTTTGAAGGAGCTTTAGCATACAAAAATGGTTCAAATCGGCTGTACCGTTTTCGAGAAATCAAAAAAAAATGCACCCAGAGGGGCTACCAAAAATACCAATTCTTTGTAAAATTTTTTTCAACCATTAGGTATCTAGTTTTAACTAAATGAAATTTTTCATTTTTTTTTTTAATTCTGTGGGACAGTTTTTAAGAAAAAAAAAATATATAAAATTTCGAAATTTGGTCTTAAAAAAAAAGAAAAAAACGTGTGGGGGGAAAAATTAAAACCCATATCTACCAAGTTTGAAGAAAATCGGCCGAGCCGTTTAGGCTGTAGCCAAACCGACAGACAGACAGAATTGCGAGACCCACTTTTTTGGTCTTCGTTATCATCGTAATGTCAACTGTCGAGTTCGATTACTGATAAATTCGGATATTCTTCTTTTAGCTACACTACACGAATGTGAAATGCTTTACCCGGCTCAATATTATGATATTCAGCGATCAAAACCAATGGGCATCGATATCGCCTATTAGTTCCCTTCCAACTTACTTAAACGTTCGCACTGTCCTCAAAGATTTAAAAAAATATAAAGGGTTGATATCACGTCAAGAGTACAAAAAATTTTTGTTTTAATTTTCGAATTTTGACCGAATTACAGAGGGCGCAAACGTCGACTCATCAAAAAATACATGGTCCCATTGCAGACAGTTAATCTCCGGATCTAATGAACCGATTTTCAAAAAACTTGTTGCAACTTGATTGTTTTGTGTTTTCTAAGACAATTTAGCACAATTTAACCAAAAAGTTATGAACAAAAAAAATGGCGACCCAAAAATGGCCAACGAAATTGCCAAACAAAAATTTTTTTTTTTCAAAGCTTAACATTTTTGTTTGTTTCTGATTTTTTAAACAAATTGTGGTAAATTGTCTCGTAAGAAACCTTCCTTTAAATAAGCCACTTTGTTTTTTTGTTTCAGTCCGCAATGGGACAATTTTTTTTTTGATGAGACAACGTTTGCGCCCTCTATAATTCGGCCAAAATTCGAAAATTAAAAAAAAAAATTTGTACTCCTGACGCATGTATTCATTATTTAAAAAAAAATTATGTTATTACCTAATAAGGTTTCCGAGAAAAAAATTCCCAAAAATCGTGCGTTTTTTTGGCATTCTAGACCGTACTAGTACCTTAAACGTTTTGAGAAATATAATAGGGCTAGAATGCCAAAATTGTCCTTCTTAGCCTCAGCTTAAGGTAAGGTAAGGTAATATTAAGCAAAGCATAGTCACAGCTCTGATGTTTACGGAAGCCTGATTGCAATTGAGAATTGAGAAGTGAGATTGTGTGTGAGTTTCAACATGCTTCAGAATTTGAGTGTACAATATTTTTTTCGTGAAGTTTAGATAGAATGTTCTGTTGTTTCGGAAGCTGAATTTTCCACTTTTGAGATAAGTGTTCATCACAAAGCATTAACTGTTTCTTATAATTTTGGTATTTTAAATAAATTATCCGTTCCAAATTGTTATAATATTTTATATGACTTTCCTAAGGCCGATTACGTGTCGTTAAACAACTATATTTAACCAGTTGACTGGGAAAATATTGTGAACTTACTTAAAATGTTTTTTTTTTTTATTCTTTCTAATTTCATAGAATGAGTGTTGATTCCAAACCACACAGCAATATTCTAAAATAGACTTCACATAGGCAGAAAACAGAAATTTAAGGGTAGGTATATGGGTCTCTTGTACTCAATTGCCTTTGCCTTTTAGCCTTTGCAGCGTTATATTTAACGTCCTTAACAAACTGAAAGGATAAAAATTGATACAAATCAGAAAAAGGAGTGGTCCAAGGTCACTGCCTTGGGGGACACCAGATGAGAGGTGAAAGAATATTATCAATAGAAACAAACAGAATGCATAGGGATTATAGCCATTTCAAAATACTTGAATGAAAACCTAATATTTGAAGTTTGCTCAATAAAATTGAGTGATCAAAAGCTTTTGCGAAGTCGGAATAAATCACGTGCACTTATGACACTTCTTCGAATTTATAAAGAAGAAAGTTAGAAAAACTTGAAAGCAGTTGATTTACCAGAAGTTAGGCCATGTTGGAATGGAGAGATAGTTTCGTTGAGCTTATCGAAAAGTTTTGGAATAGTTGACTTAGAAATATAATTTGTAAAGTGCGTTAATGAATTCGTAGAAATCCTCTTTGGAAACAAAAAATTATGTGCAGAGAACTGGTACTGGATATATCGGCTCGATCCATGTCAAGGCTTATTCGAGATGACCTTCACATGAAAGCCTATCATCGAGCAACCGGACTTCTCCTGCCTCGCGGTAAATGGATACAAATATACGGATGAAAAAATCCTTACCATAGAAATTTACAACAAACAAAATGACAAAGTGTATGCCACGTCAGCCAAAGAAGCCAAAAAAGTTGTTGCGAGAGTTCAGCGCGGACACCATCCCACTTTAGTAATGGTTTGGTGGGGGGTAATCGCATTAAGGTGTCACATCACTACATTTTTGCAAAAAAGATGTGAAAACGGGGGCAAGAGTGTATCAGGAGGATGTACTCGTAGGGGTTGTTAAGGGTTTAAAAAATACCCTATTCAAACGACAGAGATGGGTCTTCCAGCAAGACTCTGATCGGGCACACAAAGCCAAAACGACACAAGAGTGGTTCAGATGCAATATCCCGGATTTTATCGCTGCTGCAGATTGGCCATCAGGAAGTCCAGATTTAAATCCGCTAGACTACAGCTTGCAGTCAGAGCTGGAGAGCATGGCCTGTAAGATTCCCCATAGAAATTTTAAAAGCCTTAAAGCATCTTTAATAATAGCAGCGTCGTCGATTCCCATCGAAACAGTACGTGCCGCTGAAGAACATTGGCCACAACGTTCAAAAGCCTGTGTCAAAGCTAAAGGCGGTCATTTTGAATATTTTTTTGTTTTCTTTTAACTTATATTGTTAACTAATGTAATACTAATAAGTATTTAATTTTATGGTAAAAGAATTATCCGCCATTTTTTTAACATTTGAATGGTGGGTAACGTTATAAAAAAAACATTTTTTTCTAACATCTTTTAGATTGTATTAAAAAAAACTTTTACCACCTGTTTATAGACTTTAAGGCCGCCTATGATAGCATAGCCAGGGTAGAACTTTACAAAGCCATGAGAGAATCGGCATCCCAAATAAATTGACACGACTATGTAGGTTGACCATGACCAACGTAACAAGCCAAGTAAAAATAGCCGGATTGCTATCCAGACCAATCAACATCTTTAATGGACTCCGACAAGGGGACGGTTTGGCCTGCCTCCTCTTCAACCTGGCGTTGGAGAAAGCAATCCGTGACTCTGGCACGGCAACAAGAGGGACCATCGTCAACAGGTCCAGCCAGTTACTGGCTTACGCAGACGACATCGACATCATCGGAAGAACCGAACAAGCTGTACACGATTCCTTCATTCAGATCGAGCAGGCGGCACAAAATCTGGGGCTGCACATTAGTGAAGGTAAAGCAAAGTAAATGGTGGCGTCGAATGCGAGAGGAACAGTTGGTCAAACAATCAAGGTTGCGGAGCACGAATTTGAAGAGGTGCAATCCTTTAAAAACCTTGGGTCAATAGTAGCAGCCGATAACAATATAGAAGAAGAAATACGCGGGCAGCTTCTCAAATCCAACAGAGCCTACTATAGTCTGTCAAAGCTCTTCAAATCCAGAAATCTCACCATAACTTCAAAACTGCTGCTGTACAGGACCATGGTCCAGTACTCACATATGGATCTGAGACTTGGGTGCTTAGCAAAAGGCACTCCGACCTCTTAGCTGCGTTCGAGAGAAAAGTCTTAAGGAGAATTGTTGGCCCCATATGTGAGAAAGGACGATTCCGGAGACGGTACAATCATGAACTGTACGCAATCTACCTTGAAGCAGATATCGTAACGAAAATTAAGCTCGGTAGACTCAGGTGGGCAGGGCACCTAGCTCGCATGAGCGAAGAGGAACCTGCTCGGAAAGTTCTTTGTGGTACATTCTATGGTAGACGACAGCGTGGTAGACCAAGCTTGCGCTGGAGAGATGGCGTAGACCAGGACGCCCGAAGCCTTGGGGTGCGCAACTGGATAGCGTCTGCTGAGACCGGGATAGGTGGAGAGACTTGTTGAAAAAGGCCAGGACCGGAACCCGGTTGTCGAGCCGATGATGATGATGAAAAAAAAACTTTTAAATGTCCATTTTTAAAAAAATCGTTTTCCAAATATTGAGTTGTACCGTTTTTTTGAGCAAATCACCATTTAGAATCACCCAAATATAAAACATGGATTTCATGAGATAAAAACGTTAAAATGCGTGAAATTCCCGTCTGATTTTCAGAAAAGTATAAATTTATGCAAATTTCTTTAAAAATTTTCAAGAACAAAATTTAGGTGCCAAATTTAAGTATTTCGTAGCATAGATATAAGAAAATAAATTCAAAAATAGTCGTGCAAACGTTTTGAAGATATTAATTGTTCAAAAAAATCGATTTTTTTTTTTAAAAACCCAAAAAATATTTTTGCGAATATTTGTATATGTAATATTATTTTAAACTTAAGGGGGATCCTGCTTAAAAATTTTGCCTAAAATCGTTAGAGTCGTTAATGAGAAAGTCGAAAATAAAAAAAAAAACGTTCTATGACAAGTACCGTTAATAAAATTTTTTCCCAACATTTTTTTTTCACCAGAATGTAGTGCATGTCCATAATAGCACACTAAATTTCTTTTTATCAAAATCGTTAGAGCCGTTTTTGAGATAAATAAGATTTTGCATAATGGGTATATGGGGATTGGGGGTACCGTCATGGCCGTAGCTAGGGGAGGGGGCAATGCCCTACTCTAAAACCTCCAATGCCCTGCTTTAAAAAATTAACTATCGTATCGTAATGCCATTGATTCAAAAACTGGTTTGTCAAAGCAAGAAAAATCCATTTCCCATATCCAAGCTATGGGGATGTGGCAGGACAAAATAAATAGAGTCTCTACAACTAGCAGTGTTGAAACGTTGATACATCCAAAAGCTTTAGAGAGACATAGGTACTACGTTAGGTCTATTATTGAGGTTATACAATTTGTCAAGGAATTAGCTTTGCGTGGAAATTATATTTTTCGGAGGAAGAAAAGGAACAAGGATTATTTCAGAATTTGTTTGAATACACCTGCATGAAAGAGCCAAATTTGAAAGAGTCTCTTACTCATACACACAAATTGCAACATACCGTTTACCGGAATTCAAAATATAATAATTCAAACAATGATTATACCAGTACGAAGTTCCACTGTTAAAGATATTAATGAATCGGACCTAAACTGGTTTACTATAATGGTAATCATTAGGGTTATCTCGGAAATGACTTTCTTTCGTTTATTTTTTGATCCATGCATCATGTTACATGAATTTTTTCTGCATGGAAAAATAGCTGCCTTGTATGGTGGACAAAAGATTTACCGGCTCCTAAAACAGTTGGATGCAGACAAAATAGTACCGTAAAATGTACAGTTTCACCAAGGCACTTTGAAGGCCAATAAACTAACCAAAACAGATAAATTTATCAGGTCAACAAACTTTAAAACTTTTAGCGAAAACCCATTTAATTGCAATTTGGTGCAACTGGCCATAAGTTACTGCAAGAAAATCAAGTATTTTTGATCGCTCCTCTTTATATGACGATAAATAAAAACATACTTTTAAATTTGCCATAACAAAAATCCTAAGACCTATTTGCTGAACAGAAACATAAATATTTATTTTCAACTTCAACGCTTATGTCTCAGAAAAGTTTTTAATGAAGATTAAACTTATAAAACTTTAATTTTCGATTAAGCAAACGGGTCTAAGTCTTTTTTGTTGGAAAAATGCAATGCATTAAAATTGATTTTTCAGGTCTTACAATTCCATCAAGGAAAGAGGCTGCTGTGGTAAAGGCTTTTTAAGTAATCTCAAGAATAAAAAGGAAAACACAATTGATGTTTTGTACCAGCGAGAGACGTTCAAAGATACATGAACTGTGGCGACCATAGCATGTAGCACTGCTGTGTGAATTTACGTTTTCAACTTTGACTGCAATTAATAAGCCTCAGAGGCTATCAATGAGTCACGAAAGAAAGGGAGGCATGGTATTTCTGGCCTTTGAAAAGAAAAGGACCAAGTCAGTTGATCTGGGTGAAGTCCTTCATATTTTTAATATATGGCGAATCAAAGAATTCAGTTATTTTAATAAAAGAACTTTGTATTGTTATCTATGTAGGTATACTAAATATAATATGTTAAGAAAAATAATAATATAAACCATTATATAAATGAATGTTTAGCACTTATCTATCACCCCCTCCCTCCAATTGAGTACCACCTTTACCAGATCAGATCATATTTCATGTCAAGTAAAATTTTTACTTCCGCCCTACATGTTATCACCGATGGCCTACCTTAAATTCAACTCTAGCTACGGCCCTGGGTACCGTTTGTTTTGGAGCTAAAAAAAATCAATTTCCCCTATAGGGAATCACCGAAGACCCTAAAAAAATACCTCCAGTAGTTTAGGCTGAAGGGAGAGGTACATGTATACAGACATACAGGCACACAAACGTTATTGCCGGACCCACTTTTTTCATTTTCGTTATCATCGTAATGTCAACTTTGATCAAAATCTCGAATTCAATTTTTTACAAATACATAACTTGCCATATGGTACAGTACATACTACATATATGACATGTCGCAAGTAAAATTACAATTGGCAGAAATTGGCAGTTTTAGGAACTACAGAAACCGACTCACGTTTGTATAGTGTAACTGAGTGGTCCATCATAGTAAGATTAACGCCATCGACGGAACTTAGAAAGTTCCAAGGTTTGATGATTTTTTTTTTTTTTTGAGGAACTACTAAATCTTAAAACTTATATTCCCTTAACCTTTTTTGAGAGTTTGCACCCATCCAGGCATAGTGTCATAGTGTCTGTGTCTGTGGTTATACACCAGTTTGATCTGAATTTACCCTTCTAAAATTATGTGCAGTAAAAAAGAAATAAAATTAGAATTTCTAAATTGACAAGTCTATGAATTGTAAATTAAAATGAAAACTAATATCTTGCCCGTTGAGTCTTTTGCATTACAACTTTAACCCACCTTTACTCTATAGACGCACAGAGTTTACAGAGCTATTGGAAATACTTATTATTATTACAGTGAAATCTTTACAAATACAAATAATTGTTGAAGTTTTTTTTAGCCGTCTTTTAGGTAAGATTCTACGAAGATTTTTTTTTTTATCTAATATTTAAATTATGATTTAATCATATTCTATGCTCTTACGACTGTTTCTTACAGAATGTTAATAACACTAAGCAACATGTTTGCAAACATTATTTATCAACATTTCTTTCAATTCAAAAGTCTCCACTGTTTGAATCTTCTCAGTGTATCTCATCATACGACGAAATTTAAGAGTTTGCGATTATCTGCAAAAACAGAGAGTCAAATTCAACTCACCACACCACACTACAGAATTATTCGCTTTAGCCGAGACACTTCTTTCAGCTGCACAGCATCTTTGCAACGAAACAAGATTTCGACCAAATAAAACAACCACCAGCACCAAGAGCACCACCTTCACCACCACCGATACCACTGCCGCACTACAGCAGCATCCATCCATTAGCCCATGGACCGTGGTGTCTGCTTTCGATTTTTAGCGCAACACGATTCAACTAAAACGTATCTACGGAACACAGATTCTACTCTACGCTACGTGCAATTACGGAACAGACGAAAACGGGCGCACGGTGAATGAATGCGAACGAGTCTTAACAGCATCAGTTGACTGTGAACAGCCGGCTAGCTCTGTCGTGGTATCGTGGGTAGCGCTTGATGAAATATTCTCTCGAATTATTTATCTCGTAAATTGCGTACGTAAAAATCTTCTATTCGAGAAGACCCTTCTGCAGGTAGGACGATTATAATTTTGCGTTGGTTGCTGTTGCTTTTACATACCTTGCTATATCGGTAGCGGGTAGTTTGTCAGACTCGTTGACGCCTCGCCCGTCACTCATCATTTATTTAATCCTCGGGCGTGATGATCATAAAATCGGATTCGCAGGTAACAGATTCCTTCCTTAGCACGTTGCGTCGTCGATCTCTGTGCGAGGAAGCATAGTTACAAAAATTGTGCATCCAACTGTGCAACGGAACGGCTATCCACGATTATTCAAGTGGAAATATGAATTAAACGCCCAGCGATATACAAGAATATCGTGTCAATTATTTTAACTAGTGATATTGTTTGTTGATCAAGATTAGAGAGTTCGGGTTTTTGTTGGTGATATCCTGATATTTGAACCGAAAGCAATCTTTGTATATTTATAAGAAATAAAATCCTTTTCCTTTATTATGAAAGTGGTTTTTTGTGCGTGTCTGCTGATCGTCCAGCTGGCGATCAAAGGCGGGGCAATACCCTCCGACGCGTATCTAAAGATGTTTGCCTCCCAATCGTCTATGGACCCGTGCTATGATGAAGACAAGGCAAGCAAGTGTATCCCGGATTTCGTGAATGCCGCCTATGGCAATCCTGTTCTGGCCTCGAGCACCTGTGGCCAAAATGGTGCAGTTCGCTATTGCGATATTTCGCAAGGCAACGAAGAAACACAATGTCATCTTTGTGATGATTCGAACTCAAAGCGACGTTTTCCTGCCTCAGCAATGACAGACCTAAATAATCCGAGCAATGTCACCTGCTGGCGTTCGGAGCCCGTTATGCCAGCGACAAGTATACTTTCACCGCCGGATAATGTAACGCTCACCTTGTCGCTGAACAAAAAGTACGAGCTGACTTATGTTAGCTTGCAATTCTGTCCGAAAGCTCCAAAGCCTGACTCGATGGCGATTTACAAAAGTTCTGACTATGGCAAGACCTGGCAGCCCTTCCAGTTTTATAGCTCGCAATGCCGCAGAGTTTATGGACGTCCAAATCGGGCAACTATTAATAAATCAAACGAACAGGAAGCCAGATGCACTGACGCCCACCGCCACATGGGCGAAGGGATGTCCACTCAAGGCACTCGGATAGCCTTCAGCACTTTGGAGGGACGTCCCTCTGCAAGGGACTTTGACTCATCAACGGTTCTCCAGGACTGGGTTACTGCCACTGATATTCGGGTGATCTTCCACCGTCTACAGATGCCTTTGGATCACTTCCAGCAGGGGCAGACAAATCAGGACAGCAATGGGATGACAGCTCCTGCTTCGAGAACCAAATACACGGAGGATTCCCTCGGCTCTAATGCCATCGATCCTCCCGTAATTACTGTGTCAACTTCGATGGCCATCACATCGATAGTCGGGCAGCATTATGCCGTGTCGGACTTCTCTGTTGGTGGACGATGCAAATGCAACGGACATGCTTCTAAATGCATTACGGATCGTGACGGATTACTGACTTGCGACTGCAGGCACAACACAGCAGGCAGGGATTGCGAACGCTGCAAGCCGTTCCATTTTGATAGGCCATGGGGCAGGGCAACATCGCGGGATGCCAATGAATGTAAAGGTAAGTTTTCATACACAGATACCGTTAGCTATGATGAGTATGTCTTGTTGTACACATGTTTTTTTTTTTTTGTATTGTTGGCTCAGGTTCAATCGACCAATCGACCATAGCTGTCAGATTTCTGCTGTTGTTTGTACTTAAATCCGGGGTAGGTATGAGAACAATTAATAAATTAATAACCATATGGATGGTTGGGAATATTGTTCGACTAAAAGGGGGTGGAAATTCCATTCGTCGTCATCGTCGCCTTTTTGTGTGTACCTACCTACCTACGATTTAAAGTAAATCTGTTCCGGAGCTCACGCTTCTATGACCATGGATGTATGGAATTACCCTTAATGGAGGGATGTGTTTTTGGTTTCAGGGCTTTCCCGTATATCTGTATATCTGCACATACCCTAGGATATATTGTTCGACATATGAAGGCAATAAAATAGCGCTCCCTCAATCGCATCCAATCGGTCTGTGATTATACGCTGAATGCCTACTTAATGATTTTATTACGCTTCACTCGACTCAACTGCAATGAATTGGACTCTTGGTTTTGTTCGTTCTTGCACATGTGATTGTCATCGTCTCTCCCTACATATTGCTAGGACGGAAATATTCAGAGGTTTCCCTTTTTTTTTGTTTTTATTTTGTTTTATAAACTCGTAGCGGAAGCATTCTTATTATTCAGGAATATCTTTGAAATTTTGAGGGATGTTCTTTTGCTTGTTGATCATTGGGACACACGCCACGCCGGGCTTTATGAAGATTAATCTTATGAAATTGAGGTTTAGAAGGATAGATACCTCGTGTCTGCTTCTAGATGTCAGGGTTTTCTTGAACGATGTAAATAAGTAGCATACCTGTGTATCTTAAGACTTCTGCTTATTTAAGCTACATAATGAACGTAGTCCAGGCATGTCATGATAATAGTTAGAGAAAAGTTAAGATTTTATTAGATTCTCTTTATACAGGCACAGGGTGGTAATTCATAAAATTTATTGTTTTTAATTCTTTTGAAAAATTTTTTATTTAGTTTTTTTTATTTTATTCTACAAAAAGTTATAACATTTCGTTCTGGTTTTACCAGAATACTAGTATGGCAATTTAATAAAATACATTAAAGGAAATAATTTAAAATACAATCGTCCACCCGTTTTCAAAATATTGAATTTTAATAAAAAAAAAAAAACGAAAAAAAAATTTTTTTTCCAAAATTTGTATAGGTATACAATATTTATTGAAATACGCTGCCGTAAAAAAATTTTGATCGCAATCGGTCGAGCCATTAATGAGAAAATCAAAAAGTCGGCTCTTAGTTATAAATAAATAAATAAATAAATTTGGTGGTGCAACAGCTCGGAGTGAAGCAGGACCTAGTGACTTACAACTCTCAACCATTTCTGTGTGCGTGTTACCAGGAACGGAGGGGACCTACAATTTTCTGCCGATTCCGAACGGCTAGTGAGTAGCACTTTCCATAACAAGAGATACTCTTGAAAATTTGTCAATTCCTCGCAAGAGGCAGTACACCCCTGAACAAAAACTTTCTTGCAGCGGCTGAGAATCGAACTCGAGACCTTCCGCATGACAGCCCAACGCACTAACCATTATGCTCCTCAGGGGTACTACAGGCTCTTAGTTAAGTACAATTAATAACACTTTTTTTGACCAAAATGTCTGTAATAGTGCACATCACTATTACTGTCAAAATCGTTAGAGTCGTTTTTGAGATAGATAAGAAATAATAAATACGAAATTTTTCTAAAATTTTTAGTATTAATGATATACATTTAAAATTAGTATTTCAAAAATTAATCGTTCATCCGTTTTCAAGATATTGAATTTTCAAAAAAAAAAATTCTCCTTGGCAAGCTTTTCACTAAAGCCTCACACCATTTTTTTGGAATTGGTCGGATTAAGGTCAGAATTGGCATAGGCCACTTTAAAACATTTATATTGTTGGCCTCTAAGCAGCACTTAACAATTTTGGAAGTGTGCTTACTGTCGTTATTGTGCATAAACGGCCAAGAAACTGGTAAATTATCTTCCGAAAATGGTATCATATGGTCCACAAGAATACCCTTATACACATTTTGGTCGATTTTAGAATCAATTTTAACTATAGGACCAACGCCGCCGTGTCATAAAAAGCAGCCCACGCCATTACATTCTCAACTCTGTGTTTGACCGTTTTTATAGTGTTGTTGCATATTTTGTGGACGCCATACATACTTCTTCCTGTCAGATCCGAATCGACAGAACTTGGATTCATCGATTTAAAACACAAGTGCAACTTGGTAAATTCTAACCTGGCCTTTGAAACTTTTTTTGGAAACGAGAGATTATCGCTGCGCAACACATCCACGTAAAATTTTTTCATTTAATCGGCGTAATACATTTCTTGAAGACACATCGATTTCTTAATTCGTATTTAATTCGCTTCGAATGACACTGGAGGTCTTAAAGGGTTCCTTAGTTGATAGTCGGTAAATTATTTTGTCTTTTTTTCGGGGAGATGTTTTTCGTTTGCGGCGAGCTATGTTTTGTCGTATCTACGTAACGTGGTATAATTGAAGAACTTGCTCTTCATTTGCTTCAGATTTATGTCCAACAATTGATCGTTTGATTGGGATTTATCCGCATATACCTGGCATATACCTCAGTAAACACCACAAGAAAAAGTCTACCCGATTCAAATCGCATGACCTTGGTGGCCAATTCAAGTCTACTCTCCAAGAGATAACCTTACCCTCTATTGCAGAAAGTCAATGGTGCCGTCCACTATGTGGTACGTAGCGCCTAGGTTCATATGGTTCAATTCGGAATAATAAATTTATCATCATTAGCGCTTTCCATTGACGGTAACCGTATCACTAATGTCGTTTTCGATAAAGTACGGACCAATGACGCTACCGGCCCAAAGTCAGCACCAAACGGTCACTCGTGTGGATTGGTGTCATCCTATATACGGCAATTTTGCTTACACGGACACTCATTCGAAAATGCGACTCGTCGCTAAAGAAGATCTTTTGGCCATAATTGGGCTGCTCTTCCAAACCGCCGAAATCCAGTCAGCGAACAAACGGCGTTATCTATGGTCATAAACTTTGAGCTCCTGGGTAGGGCTGATGATTCTACCCGGGTAATCAACTACCCGGGTACCCGGTTACCCGGGTTTTTGTACCCGGGTATTCGGGTATTACCCGGGTACCCGGGTATAAAAACGAAAAACTTCTTCGTGGCTATGTAAATCGCTTTTTCAAAAACACCTACAAATCTTGGAACAAATTATATAATTATATGTATGACACAATTAGGTACAGCGACAAAATTTAAGAAAAAATAAACATTTTATTCAATAGGTAGTCAAAAAACATATAAACAATGCTCTGAAATACAATTGTATTAATAATGAGCAAAGGAATTATCAAAATTTCATAAATTGTTGATGAGGAAAATTTGATGGGTTTAAATTCTAATTTAATAGATCTTGATTTTTGTGCAAGAACACCAACAAAGAAACATTTTCTGGGGCCAAACATGATCTTTTGGCAGTAATAATATTGCCTGCAGTCGAAAAGAGCCTTTCTGAACTTGCTGATATAGCTGGAACAGCAAGATATCTTGTTGCCAAAGATGCCATAACGAGGATAGAGCGTTCTCTCGAGCACCACCATACAAGAGGGTCCAAACGGTTCGATATATGAGGTTCTGCTATGTACTGCTCAAACTAAGAGATGTTGTCAAGTAATTGCCCTTCAGTTGCAAAGAGGAAATCCAAATCTTGGTCATCACTACTTCCACTAGGTTCTTCTTCTGTTACTTTATCAGAGCACATTCCCAGAATTTTTTCCTTAACAAAAGTACGGATTACTTCACTGCTCTCAGTTTTAAGGTACTTGTACCTTGGGTCTAAGAATGATGCTACTTGGTAAAATATTCTCGGCTGGGGACATTTCGCCTAGGTGAAAGCGCGTTTTTAGAGAAAAAACGATTTTATTTTTGAATATGGTCGCTGTTTCTGTGTCTTCGAGCTTAGGTGCATAGTGGTTTTCAATCAGAGTTTTGATAACCAAGCGCACTGCAGAAAGCGTTACTTTACTTTCACGGCATAGCAGTTTTGTTACTATGTATAGTGGCTTCAAAACTGTGGTTAACTCTTCCATTATTCCCCATTCGTACTCAGATATTTCCAGGTTCAGTGCTGTAGAAGAACTCATAAAGCTGTTATCACTTAGAACTGCAATAACGTCGGAGCGATTGTGGTGCAAAATATCACACATAAAATAAATGGAATCCCATCGGATTGGACAATTTTGAACTAAACGTTCCTTCTTCATTCCTAGCTGCAATTGTTTTCTGTTAAAGGCCGACGTAGCAACATTCGATTGGTGAAAATGTGATACCACTCTTCGACATTTTATTGCGACAATTTCGTAATTTTCAACAGACTTAAATATATGCTTTACACAAAAATGTAGGGTGTGAGCAGCACAATTCACATTGTCACCCACATTCATTAACGGTAATAATCCAAACCAATTTGTATTCTCTCTTCTTGAGTTGAATCATTTTGCGAACATACCTAAGCCTAACCGTTGTATCTGTACTTTAATCAGTGCATTTCATTGTATACTTGCTAAACCTCTTAATCTAAACCATCCTACAAACGAATAGCGGTATTGATTCGGATATATTTAATTTAATAGAGTTTAACTTCAATGTCTTTTATTTTACTGTACCCGGGTAATCGGGTAATCGAGTAATCGGGTAGTCGGGTACCCGGGTATTACCCGGGTACTCGGGTAGCCGGGTATCATCAGCCCTACTCCTGGGTCAATTGGATATTTTACGGCTGTAGGTTTCGACGCAAAAATTGCCAAGTTGAAGTCTGCGAAAGGGCGAGTTCTTGTGCACGGCAAGGTATCGACTGCTTCGGATTCTACCCTAAATTTTTAACGAACCGCGGCAATGTTTTCATCCGGTTTTGCTTTTCTTTGACGAATGTTGGCTGATTGATTACCAAATCGTCGTTCGTCTTAAATTTGGCAACAAACGTTGAAAAGTCGACGGTGAAGCAACGGCACCAAAACGACACGGTCAAAACAACCTGGTCGCCAAAATCTACCCTCGCCAATTGTAACACTCTTTATTAAAATCTTAAATTTGGTGTACCAACATTAAAAAAAAATCAAAAAAAAAAAAACAAAAATGAACACCAGTGATGTTTCAATTTCTTTGTTAATTCAAGAAATCAGAAGTTATTTTGCTTGTAATTTTTGTAGTAAATACATATATCTAAATGCCAATCCTTTTTATGTGATAAATATAGTGATTAGGAAGTGATAATTTTTGAAATACATACATATGTCATGAAAAATTGCACTACGCAGCGAGAGACAACATAACTTGAGTTTCTAAAATGCATGGTTTTTACTAAATAGTTCTCGACAGAAAAATAACCTCTCTGATCTAATTTATAATAGCGACTGACCAGGAAGCAAACTATACTTCAGAACCGCGCCTCTCACAACGAACCTAACATGGAGCCAATTTGAAATAGGAAGTTATATATCCCCGCACCCTGTAATTTAATAAAACTTTTTTGGCATTGGTTCAATTTTGAGTGTAAGGTATTAAGGTTTTGTTCATTTTGAATGTAACTCCCGAGGTATTAATTCGAATTTTTGTAGCAACCCACCTAAAAGAAATCAATATGTCATTAGCTCTGTTCTTATACGAGGGTAAAATCTTACAACTAAGAGCTAAAGCAGTTAATAGAATCATAAAGCCCGTGGTATAATATATATGGGCTTATCCCTGTAAATTTTAACTTCTTGAGTTTGAAAAAAAACAAAAAAAAAATTAAGGCACGCGTGTAAATTTAAGTTTTTCTTCAATTATAGACCACGAATAAATAAAAAACTTCAAAATAACTCATATGTATTGTTTGTTGAAGAGTATAAAGGTATAACGTATAGAAAAATGAATTAAAAATCATTTATTTTAAGCACCGGGTTAATTGATTTGGTTTTTATTTTTAATCTTCACAGCTTCGGTTTTCAAAATTAATTGTTTAACACTTTTACCATTTTTTTTTATAATTTCTACAGTTTAAATTACGCTCATTGTAAGGGTAAAATCAAACAATGCTTTGGTGTGCTGGTAAAAAATGTGCCTTTTTTGAAACAGTTACGTTTTTTACGTTCGTTTTGTTAACTTCATAAAATTTTTACATAATGAAGCACGCATTGAAGCCAAAGTTTGTTTTACTCTTGATAGCTTAAATAATGATGTAGACCATAAAAAAATGCCCCATGATCAATGTTAAAAAAATAGACACGATAATTTGTGACAATTAAAGATTTACGAAAAATCACGCATGGCAGTTTTTTTCTAAAATTTATATCATATAGGACTATTTATAAGGAAGGCACGCACTCAAAATGAATGATTTCAATTAATTTTGACCTTCATTTATCTGAAAAAACAAAAATTGTACTAAGTAATCTTATGTTAAACATTATTTTTGCAATAATACAAAACGTTAATTATCCACGCACGCAGCCAAAAGTCTCAATATTCGATGATTTTTTCGATTTCAAACACTTTCGCACTATCTCGATGGTTCATTTTATAAATTGAATAGTTAAAACTCAATGATATATATAATATTATAAGTTCCAAAACCTGAATATTTAATAATAATGTCTATATATTTCGACGCATGGCAAAAGTTAAAATTTGCACGGATAAGCCCATATGCTTTATTAAATGAGTGTCCTGTTCTTTATTTATTAGAACTTCAATAAAATACCATTAAAATCAGCAAAGTTGACAAAAGAGAAAAACTTAATATTTGCAAAGTTAGATACACAAACGAATTTTCGGAAAAAAAAAACGCACATAATCAACTAAAAGGAAATATTAAGTACATACAAATTCCAAAACCTAATTCTTTATACTACTTTTTGAAAAATATGTTGATCCTCTTTCATCGGATTCTATCACCAACTGAACATTCTATTAAACTACATGGTGCAATAAATCACATAGAAACTCATATTAATACCAGAAACTTTTCATCTATTCATTTTGTGAACGCTCTTCATAGAAGAGTTAAATGTCAACATTTTTATGCGCATAAAACATCATATCGTCGTCGTTCTATGAAAACTCCCTAAGTCCATTTTTTGTGTTTTGAGATATTTGCATTTAAAGTTGGAAATTAATATAAAAAAATCCAAAAATTATCAGAATAGCACGGTCTTAGGCTTCAATTGTAAAATGGGTTTGGCGTAGCCATTGTCCAATGAAATTTTTTGCAAATAGTTTATTAGGAATGAGTTAAATAAGAATTAAATCAAATTTTTTTTTTAAAATGGACTTAGGGAGTTTTCATAGAACGACGACGATATAAACATTTCAACTATTTTATTTTCTAGATAAAAAGTTTACAACTTTAGACAAACACAACTCTTTTATGTTTGCATATAAAAAACTTTTTCTTAGGGATTTAATTTAAAACATTTGGTACTAAAACAAAATCCAACTTTTAAATAACTTTCTTTTTGTATCCCTAATAATGGAATTTAAATCCACTGCATAAAATACATTGCACCAAAAGGAATATGTTTAGAGCAAACCAGACTTAACGTTATGTTTCGATTCAAACTTACATAATCATTTTTATTTTTGTTCTTGTATTACGTACTGTTTTTGGTATGTGAATTTGTAAAATTTTCTTCCTTTTGGAAGTTTATTTGAATATAACCAAGCCGAATAAAACTTTGACTTTATGTAGTATGGAGGTACATATCTTCTTGCACTGTTAAACTTTAACAAACGAAAACCAATTTTCAAAGTTCAGATGTTGGATTTTTACTGCAAATTAAATTTAGAGTTAATGGAATTGAAAGATTTGACACAACTTATAAAGACTGACAGTGATTCGAAGGAATAGAAAATACCTGTATTTTCAAATAGGTAGATGATATTTTAAGAACGGAGCTAAATTCTTTTCAATTCGGAAAAAGGCATATCCTTTTGAATGGGAGAATTCTTTTCCACATAAAACAGAATTTGAGCACAATTCAGTAGGTTTTTGTAGTAAGATATGTATATTATGCAGGGCGCATTTTATATTTCAGCTAGATTTTATATATACATACATATGTAAGTACATAGTTGCCATTTTTGTGTGAATGAAATATGTTTGTTGGCATTTGACAATCGTCAGGAATGGTTTATAACAATTTGTTATGAAGCATCTAAGGTAGCAAACAACGTATTGAAATTATTAAAAGGTTTTATTTTAATAATTGTTCAATTTTAAATGCGCAGAGAAAATTACTTGACCTTTTTGGTGGAAATCATGTGCCAAAGAAGTCAACCACTTTTAACTATGAAAATTCACATACGCTGAGAGATAAATTAAAGACTAGGCGACAAGTAAGCCAACGGACGCCAGAAGAGATTGATGCAGAGGAAAAGAATGTTGCTGAATGTCCTGCTACCTCTCATCGACACCGCCGTGCACAAAAATTGGGAAAGTCTTGTGTTTGCTTATAATTCTCAAAAAATATTTGCATTTATACCTGTATAAGAATCAATTGAGATACCAGTTACAGGTTAATGTTTCAGGAAAACATTAGAAACGTATTTGCATAAATTATAACAGAAGTCTGAGAAGTTGTTATGCAAAATGTAGATTATCAATTTTTTGATTGTCATTTTGACTATAGCTGTCTCTCATATCAATAAAGAAATATAGAGAGAGAGCGATTGTTTTTAATGTCGATTTCCTTTACACATGAGAAATCAATTTCTGTGTGAAGATTTCGATCTCTCGACAGATTTCACGTTCCTTTACACCAAAAAAAATCGATTTTTTTCTGACAGAGATCAAATCCCTCGAATCCGTATTTGAAGAGGGATTTACATGTATACGAAATACGCACACCAAAAGAAAAAATTTGACAAGGGATCAAAATCCCTAGTGAGTAAAGGAAATCGACATTAGTATCATTTTGCTCTTACGCGATACGGGCCTCTATACTATAGCAAATATGAGCAACTTGTGCGTTATAGCGTATTTTAAAAGAAATCCTCCCAAAGATTTGAAGACTAGATTTTTAGAGGGAAGGCATTTTTTAATTGTGAAGTTAGAGTTTACTAATTGAAGAAAGTATCCAGCCACCTGCATAAGAAGACCTTCTTTTTGTCAAATGAAATGGATTCGAAATTATCAAAAAGGAGACAGTACTTCAAAATTCAAAAAATAACCAAATTTACGTCGGGGACATTAGTAGGAATATTCGACGATGAACTGTTATCTGCGACTTGAAAACTACATACATATATTTACAAAAGTTTTGATATTTTTCTTAAAGAAATACATAATATGTACTTACATAAATGTCCTTCGGTAGTTATATATGTACATCATTTGAAGAATATTGAAATAGTCTTAATTTCGCTGAGCGCTACTTATGAGACACCGAGATTGTCACTGTTTAAACTTTAGTTTTTATACACATTTTCAGGCAAACCTTATCGAACACTGATAAATATGTATGTATTTCCTACAGATCGAAGTCAAAGTTACTATGATAAAAATTAATTTAATTGATCAAAAACTACCTTACGTGTAAAACAATTAGAAAAAAGAAGCTTCCACACTTTTATGGACAACATTTTCGATAATTTTGCTGTGTCCAACATTTGACCCGTTGCAGTTTTTTTTCTACTGCTGCAATTGTTACCGAGGCTGCTTTACTAAACCACCATTATAATCAGCCAAAAAGATTTTGAATTCATCCCAGTATTGTGATGTGGGTTCATATCTTCCGTTTCCATGAGAGTTATAGATTCTATTTCCTTTCCCTGGCAAATTTGGATTGTAAGCTCCATTTTTTTTTTTGAATACCCGCCTTTTTAATATGGAAAAGTTTATTCAACCAGCAGAGCAGAGTCGGCCATTTTTGTTTTGTATTCTTCCTTCCTGCCTTTTAGTACAGAAATGAGAAGAATGCGAAGATGCCTATGCATATTGATATTAATAAAGTTCAGGGCTCTTAGTTCACAAGAAAAAACTACAAAACAATAATATTAATAGTAAAACAACAAGCAATTTATTTATATTCTACAATTTAAAATAATCTACTGATTGAAACTGACCGGACCGCAGACAAACACGAAACTGACAGGAGACAGGAGACAATTGCGTTGATGAACACGTCCAGACTATAAAATCATTGTTCAGTCTGGGTCTACACAACTTAGTTGATTTGAATCGGATTGGGTTCGGATCAAGAAAAGTTGGTTGGCGCTATTGATCAGCACTTCTTTACTTACTAAACTAAACATAGTGGATAAGTTATGTAGATTTAAACATATCTACATAACGCCGCACCTCCATTAGCAATATTTATTTCTGACATTATATCAGACACTATATCTGAAGTTTATATTTCTTTAACACCGTGGGCAAATTATGTCGTGATTATTCATTCCTCGCCATAATCTCACCAGGTTAGTCACGTCGTTTGACTTTAGCGATAAACGCAGTGAAAAACTGGAAGAGACAAAACGGGAAGAATACAAAAGGAAGCACAGGTTTTGGGTCAATCCATTTTTGAGCAAAAGAGATTTGCACGACCTTGAAAAACATTTGCTCCAAAACATAATTGAGTAGTCCCACAAGCATGAAAAGTCTGACTGTCCTAACTAATTTAAAAAAAAAATAATCAAAATACTATCTTCAATAGGTGCGTTTTATTATTCACAAATCTATCGGGATCCGGATTTGGATTAAGTTTTTACATGTATTACAAAAACAAATTCGGGATCCTGTTTTCTATCGGGATCTATTTCAAGATCCAAGAATTAGTTTTAAATCCCAACACCAGTAGGCAATTTTCTTATGTAAATGTTGTCAGCACTGTGTACAAAAAAACAACAAATCGTGAAATGTCATAATAAATACCTGTACAATAGCAAAACCATAAATTTCGTTTAAAAGTTAATTAATTTTGTATCAAAAATCTAAAGATGAATGCAAAATAAAATAAAATGTAAGTATACCTATTTCGTTTTATTAATAAATTAAGTTGTAAAAATATTTTTTATTAAAGGCGAAGAATTTGGACAAATTGTGATACCATCGCCTATAGAGCCTATAAGAGCTTACGAGAAGCAGCAATATGAATTTGACCACCCCCGTAAAAAAACAATATGCTATGAGCAATGTGCTGGAGGATCTCTTGGCAGCTGAAGTCCTCGTAATTTTGTCGTTTTATTTAACCAAACTATATATCAAATCGTAAGTTTGCTCCATCAATTCACAGACTCAACCAACCACTACCGAAATGTTGACAATTTAAAAAAATTTAAAAAAGTCCTGGAAAGAAACAAGCGAAACAACGCCCGAACCGGTGCATCTGCCAGCAAAGCCCCATTCGAGGATATAATGGAGGAACTCTTTGGGAAGCGACCGGAGATAAGAAACTCACACACTTTAATTCTAAGTGGAACGGTCATCGCAGCACTCCCGAGCTCTAGAGTCTAGACGCTTTTCCGAAGAAGAAGAGGAATGGTTAGAAGAAAATTTAATGTTACGATATGGTCAACGCGTTGGCTATTTTCGTTTAAGTTGTTGTCATACTGATTTTTTGTGATTTGGTTTTGAATATAGTTTACTTTTATAAGGCTATAAAAAGTAGGGTTTATGTTCATTTTTGGTTAAACTTTACACAATGAGGGGTGGTATATCCCTCATTTTTCTGAAGAGGTGTTCTTCTTCGCTAACAAAACTATTGCGTAAGCTTATCCATTAACCCTACTATTCTGGACTCTTCCCTAGAAGATGAAAACGTACATAAGATCTTACCCAACGTGCTAGCTAAGCACGTTTGCAACACTATTATCGGCAAAAATCAGTGTGGCTTGCCGCATGGAAGATTGACCATAGACCAAATCTTAGCATTAAGGAAAAATCCTGGAATCGAAAATGAAAATCAGGCAAAACATTTTTCAAACTGTCCACAGACTATTCTTTTACAATCCGTCACAACAACTTCGAAGTAATAGTTAAGGATGACTCTAACTCGGAGTTAATATTACACCCACTAACGGCGACCCTTTATAGGGAACCCTAGGAAATCTATGCTTCTTCGGTTTGACTAAACAAATTGTTTCTAAGCTCCTCATCACTAAGATGAAGCATATGCTCTTCAAAAAACCTGATGCTCCTAGTTCTCCTTTGCGGCGACGAGTGTTGGATTTTAACAGAAAGGGAGAGATGATACTGGACTTTCGAAAGAAAGAAATTGCGAAGAATATTTGCACCTATAGAAGATACCACCCTTAACAGAAAGGCATTTTTTTTAATTCATGCACCTAGCAAATTTAAGCCTGTGGCTTGTAAGACCCGAACTTTTAATTAAATCAATAATGTTGCAATAATAACCCGATGTCAGTTGTATTTTTAAAAGTTATGTTATTAATAATTATCTAATTCATGGTTTTCCAAAAACAACCAAGAACAACAATTAACCACATTCCTTAGTTTATTTTCTTCACTAACTGGCATAAACTCGATATCCATCAACTGCAGATACGTCTGGTTCAAAAGCAAAAGGTTTTCCGGCAGTAGCAACAATATTAACAACAGGAACCTTAAACAATTTTGGAAGAATTAATTTAATTTAAATTCACATTTGTGGTTTAACGAAAAACCTACCTTATGACTTAGTCGATTGTTCATCATCGCCATCATCGTCACTGCTGAGGGTCAATATTACTGGCTCGCTTTCGGCTGGTTTACTTCGACCACTTTGGGTGCGGCTCCTTGATGAAGTTACAGTTCTACCACCACGGCTTGGCGTAACTGATAATGCGGTGAGTGCTTTTCTTTGTGAGCGATTCAATATTTCAGAGGGTGCAGTTCGTTTCTTATCCTCTTGTGCTTTAGCTGCATTTGCAGCAGTTGTTGCAGCACTTGCTGCCGCTGCTGCTGCGGCAGCTGTCTTCTGGCATGGCATCCGCTTTGAATCCTCAATAAAAACTCTCTTGCTACTGTACGTACACACATTTTTCACTAGTAGTTAAATTAGTTTCAAATTTATCAAACTTACCGTTCACATTTAGCATGATCGTATCCGCAAAAACCGCAATACTGGCAAACGGCAAGGAACCCTTGAATAACCTTTCTCTGAATTTCGTCACTTAATTTGTTTACTAAATCCTTGTTGGCATATCAGAACTTGTCGTAGCCACAACTGCTTGAGGTGAAGTACTTGGAGCAGTAATTCCTTGGACGTTGCATAGTGTTCAAAACTTGTGGTGGCGCTTGTAGAGCAGCAGAAGCTGCAGTTTTCTGTTGCCGACTCATTTGGATACTTTCTTCATCTTAGGAAATAGGTTCGCTAGCATTCCTGAACTTAAAAGAACTTAAACTGTTTGTGCTCACAGTTGATATTTGTCCAGATGAAACAGATACACTTCGTGGAGTTGTAGAAACAGCCCGCTGACGTACTGTTCGTCCACCTCTATTTCCACGCTGAGTGGCGGATGCATTTACTCGTGCTTTTGGTGTCTTAACTGGATCAGTCGAGCTCGTTCCTATTGGAGTTGCTGCACGTGGTCCATTTCCACGAGGAGCCTGACCACCTCTTGGAATTTTTGCACGAATTGTACTCCTTAGTTGCGATGAGATAACCTGTTGGTAAAATATATGTAGGTTTATTTTATACACATACCTATTTATTTACTATAAATTATTTCGAATATCCATCATCCCCCTCACGCCTCAACCATTCTTAATTTATATTAAAAATTTAACTCACCCCTTGCGGCTGTTGAATTGCGACATTCTGTCCTGTTGGAACTTGATGAAAGATAACATTCTGCGATGGCTGTTGAGTGGCCGAAACGATAGGCCTTGGATGAGGAATGCTTGAGTTTGCAACAAATGTTGATCCTGCTGCTGCTGTATCTGTCTGTGGCGTAGTCTGATGAGTATACATAACAGTGCGACTTGGATTGAAGAGGATTCTCTGTTGGCGCACAATCATTTCGGGTTGATGAATAGTTTGGGGTGTTGTTTGTATAAGCACCTGCGGTTGGGATTGTTGCACAATAACATGAGTATTATTTAAGAGCTAATCGGTTACAAAAAATGTATAAAAAAAAAGAAAGACAAGAACATAGTATTACACATACATAACATAGTTTATATTTTTCTCAAAAGTACCTGTTGAGTTTGTTGAGATGTGCTGGAAGCAGAGTTTGAGTCCCAGTCACTGCCTTCACTTTCTAAAAAAAACTAAGGAAATGATTTTTAGACTGGACAATAGGTAATTAAATATTGCAATTTATAATGAAAGCAAATTTACCTATTCCAATTGCGTTTTCCATTTTTATTTTTTGATTGTTTACAAAAAAAAAAGTAGAAAAAATTGAAAAGTAAATTTTCTAGGATCTGGATCGTTTTATTATCAAATTGATATCCATATGGATCTTGGTCGATAATAAAACGCACCTAATGTTTAATTCTTTTAGTGTTAATTTTGGCCTGCAAACAACCAAAAAACATTATGTATGTACTTCAACAGACAGTAAATGGTAGAAAAATTACATCTTGGCTTAACAGGACATAATTTCTATACGAAGTGAAAACATAACATGAGTTTGTCAATGAAACGAAGGAATGTTACATGAAAGTGTTGGAATTGGTGTCAAGACTCGACGTCTTGTGAGAAATTTGTGTCTAGTGAAGTCACAAGTCACGAAACGTCAAAATTTATATCTGCATTTATTTCTTCTACGAAGACAAGAAATAAATAGAAATAAAATTATGTCTAAAAATAACAAAAATCGAGGCATAAGGGGGCTCCACAAGAAATATTGGCTACATGACACATTTCTTGCAATCATTTATTTCAAGTGGAGGCTCAGTGTAATGAAAACGCTACTTTAAACAGCTTTTAATTTAAGCTGAAAATTCTGTTATTTTTACATATTAAAGGTATTCACGCAACGAGATAATTTTCCGCTTTTCATAAAGATATAACTTTCCGCAACATGTTTTCATGAACACCCCTAAAAAATACTTGCGTAAATGTGGGAAATATTTTGTGAAATGTCAAATTAAAAGTCAGAATCCATATTTCTTTAGTTTATTAGATTTATTTCTTCACTTTCCGCCCAATATAAGTGAAAAATAATAAATAAGGCTGCTTGGGTTTTATTGGAGAAGAAAAAACGAAAGGCTCGTACTTACTTGCTCTCATGTTCCAGAGGCTTTAAAAAATTGTAATTAAAAAAATGGATGTTATTAAGATAAGTAATTCATAATTCATAAGAATTATATTCATGTTTAAATTGCTTAAACGAATCGGTTAACAGATTGCAATAAAAAGATTACCGTTTAATATTCTGCAAAAATATGAACTAATGAAGAAATTTTTATTTTTAAATCATTCGAGTGTTAAAGAAATAAATTTGGTGATGCAACAGCTCGAAGATAACCAGGAGTTAGTTACTTGCAAATTAAAACAATTCCTGTGTGCGGGTTATCAGAAAGTGATGGGACCTAGAATTTTCTGCCGGTTCCGAACATCAATTTTAGAGGATTTTATCAATTCCCCGCAAGGGGCAGTATAACTTTTGAAAAACTTTTTTTTTTGCAGCGGCTGAGAATCGAACCCCAGGAACTTCAGCATGACAATCCAACGCACTAACCATTATGCCTAGAGGTACTACTCAAATTGGAATTCAAATACTACTGATTCGAGTGTTCTTCTTAATTAATTTTTTTTTATGACTGCAATATTACCTTTCGATTTTTAAGCATGTGACGCGTATAGCGGAGTTATACCAAATGACTGGGGTTGGAAAAATTGCAGAGTTATCGTTCTTTCTTTTTTGTGGTTTTCTTTATTTCTCCGGGATTTTTCATTTCTATTTGACGTTCGCTCTGAATTTTGATTAACTAAGCAGACTGAAGCAGGGTTCGGTCTTCATAAATCACAGATCGCAGTAAATTGGCCAAGAAATCGCAGTAAAACCAAAATTTTCGCAGTAGAAATACATATATTTTTTTGATTAGGTAACACAAAATTATAAACAAAGGAACCAAAGTTAAATCACATTAAAATCATCGTTGATTTTTAAAACAACATAAGTGATATTTTAATTTTTTACGGAAGAGAAAAAAAACATATTAAAAAATCGTTAATGGTCTAAAAGTCGGTGGGTTAAAAAAATGACAATGACTACACGGCCAAAAATGTAAGATTTTTTGTATCTCCTGTGAAAAAATTAAAATTTCTGTTTTGTTGTTTTAACAATCACCGATCCATTTACATAGTATTTGTGAACAAAAATACTCTTACTCGATAATGAAAATGTATAGTTTTAGCAAAAATATATGAAGCTAGGTAATCAAAATAAATTTAATATCTACAAATTTGTACTTTTTGAAACAAGAACAAAATAAAGAGTAGTAGAACTAAAAACATATGTAGCTGACAAAACTTGCACTTAAGAGATGAGGATCTTTTTAAATTTTGACATTTTGTTATGAGCACATTTATTTCTATGACCAGTGCTGCTAATCAAACAAAATCTGAAGAATCGCAGTAGATTGTAGGAAAAGCGCAGTGGTGCAGTAGATTTAAAAAATAAGAAAAAAGTGAAGTATGCTTTCGCAGTAAAGTCCGAACGCTGGTAGAGTGCGCAGAGATGACTCCTTTTCAATAGAACAAAGTTAACTTTTATTGAAAATCGCTGTGTTTAAATGCATCCATGCAATCGAAAGGAAGCCAAAAGAGGAATAAGGATTAAAAATCGCTTGCGTGTACAAGCAGTCTATGCAATTCGCTAAACCATTTTCAAGAGCAAAATTAAGAACTCCAATAATGGTAATTTAGTTCTAATTCTGACAGACACACAAATTCACATTAAAATCGTAGGAGCCATTTTGGAGAATAATAAACGATCAATTCTCACATCAGATTAACAAAGATCAAAGATTAAAAAAGATTTATTTAAGTACCTTTTACATTTTTGTGTTCGGTGAAAATCTTCAAAAGACATTTGGGAATATTTGGTAGTCAAATGATTTTTCTTTCTTAATTTAAAATCGCTTTAGGGGAGTTATTTTATAACTCTTTTTCCCATAGCTCAGGAGACTTGATTCTTCTTACTCTATGAACATTGCCTAGTACGTTTAAAATGGTTTTCATTTTGAAGTTACGATCTTTTACTTAGTCCATTTCGCCTCCCGAGTAGCGGATCAACCAAACGCAGAAAATAGTTGACTCCCTTCAACATCAATTTGCAGGCTTTTTGAATTTTAGTTTGTTGTAAAAGTAGATTCCCAAGTACTTTTTTGGGGATTTAACTGTTACTTCATTGTTATCTGGAAACTTTAGTTTGAAAGCATCAGAGCATGTTAAAAGCGCTCGTCATCGAATGACAGAAACTAGTTTTCGGGAGCAGATGACTTAGGTCTTTTCCCTGTTTAACTTCAGTACTTGTACTCTCCTGGTAGAAATGTCTGGGACGCGCTTGCGTATATGCGATATGGTGTCGCCTGCATAAAGGTTCGTCGTGGTACCAAAGAATATTATCTGGCTGATAAGCTGTTTAAATGATTGTTAAACAGCCTGTACTACTGCTACGTGTACATAAAAATGTCAATGAGTTGGGAAATTTTTGATTATACCAAGTGATTACAAAGTCCAAATTCCGAGATTTTGAATAGTAATCCTGTTATCCAAACGCTGTCGAAAGCTTTTTCGATGTCCAGCAAATACGCTACAGTCGTTTTCTTTTTGTTGAGTCCAAGTGTCACATCACTTTAAAGTCCCACTAGTGGATGTAAGTTCGAGTGTTTAATTCGAAAGCTGTACTGGAACTCCGATATGACGTTGAGTTTTCAATATTAACGCCTCCAGTTTCTTTCTCATACATCAGAACAAAGAAATCGACCGATATTCTTCTACTTCTGCGCGATTGTTTATTGGTAAGAGCAAAAATTCAACGTGGTTCAATTAGCTGCCTCGGCGGATGGGAGTGGGCCTTCAATTGCTGAGTCAATTGGACCTTCTAAGCGAATAGTCCGAGTTCTTTGTGCTGGATTTTTCTCAGGAAATTGCGTGAAATGTTGAGCTGTTGAACTGTCGATCGATGGCGACTTGATGTTTGTAAATTGAGTTTCACACTCTCGGTTACAGCAGCTACATTTTCGTCTGTGCGCACTGTGCGACGACGGAGACCATGAGTGTTGTCCAGTAGCATGCCAGTCATACGAACTTTTTGCATAAGCTTGCGTTCAGCAGTCGCGATGGGTACTTCATTTCGGCAAAAACTTCTTTTCAAAAAACGCACTGTTTGAGCTACAACGTTGTTCGAACTTAAAACGACTTATTTCGTTCCGCGGATGTATGATACTGAATTTCTGTCAAGATTCGAGCGGGAACCAGCTGTCTGTGTCAAAATAACCTATGATTTAAAAAGAAACCACTAGATGTTGCACCCTGTACATTAGGGTGTGTCAAAGTGCTCAAATATGGTATTTTCAAATGTAATAGCTTTTAAAAGTTGCATTGCTTATCAAAATTAAATCCTGCGTTTACAATTTTCATTTTAATTAATATGTTTGGCTCGCTCAAAAATAGGATGAAATCCAAAAAATTTTGATTTTTCGAGATTTTTGAAATATGTGTTGTTTTAAATTGCGCCGTGTGGATACAAAAAAAAATATATAAAATATTTTTAGGCTTTCAAGTGAAAGATAATTGCAAGGAAACACTTTTAAGCTTATATTTGTTTAAATTGAACACTTGATAAAGAAGCTATGATATAATAAAAGAAGGAAGAAAAATCATTTTTTTTATGTAAAATCAAAAAAAAATTCTTAAAAATCAACGGAACCACCTAGAATATCGTGGCATATCTTTTTGTAAAGACAAAAATTCTTTCTGTATTTTATTCAGTTTTTTTAATATATGTACGTAAAAAAAAAATTTACTGTAAATTATTTTTTTTTTTCAACTTCAACCGATTTGAGCGAGCCAAAGACGAACCATATTTTATTTTTTTTTACATGTTCTTAAACCTGAGATCCTAATACAACTTTTGAGCACTATACCATTTAAAATTAATAGCGGCCATACAAAAGTGACACACCCTACTGTACATACAAATGAATGTATTGATTTTTTTTGTTTTCAAATCAGTATCTATAATAAATCTGATTTCATTATATCACTTTTTCGCAACAAAGTTTTTAACTTTTGCTGTCAAACTATGTATATGCTGATGAAATAAATGTTTGGATTCCCCGGCTCAGTTTAAGTGGTATGAAATTTGTAAGTTTTCATCAGTAGGTAATATAAACTAATTAATTTTAGACCTGATGAAGATTTATTAACAAATCAAATTAGTCTACGTAATTCTGTTAATTCCTTCGAAACCCAACAGTCAAATATATCATTCCACATTCAAAAGTGTAAAAAATGATTAAATTATCCAAGCTTTTTATAAATTTTATTTTATTTTCCTGCACAAGTGAATAACCCCTTAAAAAAAGGCCTATCAAACTGTCTTACGATATTTATTTCCATCCTTCCAAAAATAGTCCAATTAAATGAAATACAAATCAACAGATTTAATGGAATTTTAAAATGCCATCACTAAGAGCCTGTTGTGACACTAGCAATTGGACATATTCGACACTAAATACCAGCCCAATCCCATTCGTTTTAAAAGTCCATTATTTGTGTCAGCCCTGCCAACAGACTCATTTGTTTCTGTTCGTTTTGTTTTTTTTTATTTATGTATGTGTCTTAAATAGACGAAATATACCTAAATATTTGCAATAAATTATTTAATTTTATCAAAAAACCAATCAGATAACAAAAGAAGGTATTTAAGAATCTTACAAATAATCGACATAAATGTTATTTAAAACTAAAAAAGACTGTGTGTACTGACGTACGCGCGGTTGAAGTAAAACTTCTTTTTCCTCAAGCAAAGCTTCTGTAAGATTATAACCTACGAACAAACATTTTGTATTCTAAAAAAATGTCGCTGTCTTTGACGGATAACGTGACGTTTTGACATGTCACTGATAGCTGCATAGAGAATTTTTTACCACCAACGCCGGAAAAGAAGTTTTACTTCAAAAAATTGAATGTGCGCGCCTAGCCTTAAATGAAATCGAGAAGAAAAGTACAAAACTCCCATGCCACTTGACAAGCAAGTTGCCTCGCTTTGTTTGTATTACCCTAGGGCTGCACGTGCAAGTATTGGAAAGCATGTTGTAATCTTGTAATGTACACAAGCATTTCTTATTAACCCGTACAAACCCGAGCAACTTAGTAGTCACCTGGCATTAATTCAGTATCCAGGCAACTTGGAAAGCAAGTACACTGGCAGCGGCACTCTTGTAAAATTAATTATTAAGGTATTTGATTGATTAGTCGGGTGACGTTCAAATTTATAAATACCAAAACAAATGTCGGTGGCGTGTGCGATTAAGCGAATAAATATTATTAAAAAGTATAATTTCAAAACTTTCAGGCAACCTGATGGTCATATGGCATGCCGTCTATGACAGCAAGAATACAAATGGTAGTGGATATACCCAACTTTTTGGCCAGTACTTTGTATGCGAGGGTTAGGTGTTGGTAAAATTTATTTGGATTGCAATATACTTGTCAATAATTATTCGGTTGCATAGCCATTGCGCGTCTGAACCTATAGTTTTATGTTTATCTTTGAATGCAGCCATTTGAAATATGTAAATTCTAAATCGTATCCAACTTCATGTTTTACTTTGCACATGCTAAAAACATGTCGTTGTCTTTGACGGATGGCGTGACGGTTTGACATGTCACTGACAGCTGCATAGAAATTTTTTCACCCCCAACGCCGGAAAAGAAGTTTTACTTCAAAAATAAAACCAACTAGAAATGCATCTGGGGTTTCTGGCTTCTGAGTAGCTACGTGTGCGAAAAGGCCATTTTTTCACAAATCGTAAATTTTAAATACATAAATAAGAAAATACAACATTTCTGCGTTCGTAAATAAACAAAGCGCCACAGCAACTACCTATACAAAACGAGATACAATACGATTGTGAGTTTATTTTCTTATGCACGAACCAGGCAAACGGATGGATGCTCCTAGTCGAATTTATACTTGAGGCAGATGAATTATGAGCGCAGGCATTTTAAATTGGGTGTTTTCTTTTGCTTTTGGAGCAGAAAAATATGCCAGAGCAATGAATTCAAGTTTGTAGATCGTGCCAAAAAACTAATAAAACTGCAATTTTATAATTACTAATAGAATTAACAATGTTTAATTAATAATGAACATGGAGCAAGGAGTTTTGTATTTTTATAAATATAATTCCAAAGAAGTGTCGCTCTAAATTTTAATTTAATGAAAACACAAACTGTTAGAAACTCATGAGTATATCCATGGTTGCCAAATTTTTTGAAGAATTGTTGTATAATAAAGTCCAAGCCTGGGCTACACGTAATGTATAAACATGACGCCTGAAGAAGTACCTAAAGTGTATACCTTAATTTTGAACCATGGGCTTAAGATATTAGGGAAAGTGGATGATATTGGAACGAAATTAAATTATACTATCAAAAATTGTGAAAAACATGCTATTTTAGGTAAAACTACAAGAAAAGGAGATCTCATTTAAATTGAAAAAGCGTAAAAATAAAATAGACGACTAGTGGTCGATTTCACAAAGGACTTGTAAACATTTAGCAGGCTTCTAAACCTAAAAATGGTTTTTTTTTTGATCTTAGGTACTAAGCGCTTTTAAATTAAACAAGTTTTTAAACGTCCTTATAAAGTTATTGCCCATTTTGGCTCATTAAATTCGTTAAAAGCGTCATTGAAATGTCATCAGATGCAGTTCACAAAATCAGATGCAGATACAAAATAATAGGTGAACAAGTTTCGACTTTGCATGTTAATCATAATATTTTAATGATTTACTTTTTATTGAAGGGGTTTTTCTATGATAACATACGTGCAGTTGCCTGCAAAGCTTCCTATATTAGCCGTATTTTTTGAAAGAGTGAATAGCCAAGTTAGCAAAATTTTACATGCAAAACAATAAAAACATCAAGAGTGAATATAATTTGGTCAGCAATCAGAGTTAATATAGAATGAATAAAAATTGTTGATATATTGAGATGTAGATGTCGCTTAAATCGAGTGCAGAAAAACATTTGCTTGGTACTGGGATGTGTTTTCTGGAATGCATCTTTTTTTCTCAGAGATTTTTATTATGTTAAGACATTTGGAAATAAAGCTCCATGACTATTTCGTAAAAGACGTACAAAAAATCTCAAATGTCAATTGATTGAAAAACTTCAGAAAAATCAGAATTTTTTCACCGAAAAATCGAAATTTTTTGGATTTTTTTTTGTTCAGGATAATTGCGATTTTATGGCTTTTGGAAAGCATCTAGAATAAAATACTCTAAATAGGCCAAAAAATAGTATATTACCCATCTACCAAGCCATAAACTGTCAAATTCCATTGGAGGATGGCTGATATCTCGATGGATTAAAAAACATCTACAAAATCTGAATTTTTTTTTAATGAAAAATTGATTTTTTTGCTCATAAAAATTGTAATTTAGGGGCTGGCAAGAATATGAAAAGAAATATTCTTAAAACGTCAAAATAAATTTGAAAATACTCTTTAATTCGTGTCAAACTTTGAGATTAAAATAGAGTGAATATAAAAATGACTATAATCGTTTTTTTTCGATTTTCTTTACTGAGTGGCTATCAATTTTCCATAAAACATGGCTATTATGATTTTTGAACATTACACCAACAACCTGAATGAACTACCATCAAGTGTGTTTTTATTTTGGCTGGAGTTATAGCTATTTCACGGGTGCCAAGCCGATCATCAGACTCCTTTATTAGTGGTGCATAGCCTTTATATTTTCAAGTTTAATGCTTTTTATTTAAAAAAAAAAATAGATTGTTCGTCTTCAGAAGACCAGTACATAATAGTTTTGTTCACTGAATAAAAGTTCAGAGTAGAACAGAACAGAGCAGAATAGAGCAGGATAGGGCAGAACAGAAAAGTTTCAATGAGAAATGTCAGACAAGTTAGAACCGTCAGTCGTCTGTTCTATCTTTCTCTAACTAAAGCGCGGAACATATTGAACCAGCAACAGCACCGTCAACAGCAACAGCGGCCGCCATTAATTTAGAGCCAATGTATTTCAATTGTTCAAAACACATAAGAACAGCAACGCCAGTAGCGTCGTTAGGCCAAAGTCCTAAATTTGCTGTTGCTGGTGCAGTGTTGTGAACTTTCCCACTGCAATATTCCATGGCACCACAATGAAAAACTTTTTTTCCATATGAAATTTCAAGCAGATGAAATGACGTTGATGGTGGCAATGTGTTTGAGAAATGTTTGCTGTTGACGATGCTGGTGCTGTTGCTGGTTTAATCTGTTTCGCGCATAAAAAGCTAGGGCAAGAAATCTTGTTTTAAACTGTTCCTGACCACTGATCTCTATAATGTATTATAGAGATCAGTGTTCCTGACAGACTCATTGAACAGCAAATCAGAATAGTTTAAAACAGAAAATTTCTCATTGAACAGCAAAAAGTTGTATTTTTCTGTTCCAAACTGCTCTAAACTGTTCGGAACAGCGTCACTGAACAAAACTAATAATTCGCCGTGCAAGAGCATTCCGGGTTCACAGGAATCTATATTCTCCGACTATTACGATATTAGGCGTTTTTTTTTTCGACTCAGAGCATGCCTGAGTTGTCAAAAAAATAAATTGTGTTTCTTTTTTAGTTCAGAGTGTTTTGAGCTTCGAATATGTGTTTCTATTTTCGTTCTGAGCATCTTTTGAGAGTGTTCAAAGTGCGCTCAATGAACTCAGAACAAAATAACTGAGCAGAGTTAAATCCTAACATGCGGTCTCCACTAACGATGAATCCAGAACATGCTTGAAAGCATGCTTTCATTATCGCAAGTGGAGACTGTCATCGCAGCTATATTTCCATAGCTTGCGGTAGAAAGTACGAGTATGCTCTCATCGCATACAATTTATCGCTTGCTTTATCGCAAGGAGAACTGTTCTATTGTTTTGGGGTTCCCAAATTTAATTTATTTGATTTTGAGTTTTGCGTCCGAAGAAAGCTTTTGATTGAGATTTACGTTTTCTATAAAGTTTACAAAAATATATAATTTAAAATTGTCCATAGAACTCATTAATAATCATTACTAGGAGTAATTTGAAAGCCTGTGTAATCTGATCCAATAAAATTATTCACTATACCAAAAAAGTATGCGTTGAAATGCCCAGCCAAAAAAAATCTGACAGCTCTTCTTCTCTCTGCTTTCTGCTTTATGGCTAAATCACAACCTCGCGTTCAGTCGGTCCGGCGTTAATGGGCGTTTGGTCGTATTTACGATTTTATGTTTCAAAAAGCGCGACCGTAGCATTTGTAAAACGAAATTTAGCTTCAAACCTCGAGCGTTGACTGCCATTTCCATGACATCTTTGATAAGTACCTACTTAATTGTTATATTCCAATGAATTTTGTTACTGTTTATTAATTTACAAGGTATATAATATTGCGTATTTTAAATTTTGGGCATTTAAAATAGTTAATTTGTAAAGCTATTTTTTTAAACAAGAGATGGATATGGCCGATATGGATGATCTTGATGACCTCCTTGACTTTTCCTTGTTCGGTGTTGTGAGCTATGCTGGGTATGAGGCGTTTAAAAGCGACGAAAAAAGAGTAGAAAGGCAGCGATGGGTTCGGGAGCTCAATTTAAGCAGAGACACTGATGGATTCTTTGCTCTTAATTATGATGCAATGCAAAAGCATGATCCAGAACATTTTTTTAAAATAACCCGAATCAAACCGGCGACATTCGATTTGTTGAGAACTTTTATCTAGCCAGAACTAGAAAAGCATTCTTGGAGAAAACCAATTTCTCCTAGGTGTAGACTTTTTTGTATTATAAATACAATCGTTATCCCGAATCATGTTTATTAATTTGTCTTCGAAAGAGCTCATACGACTATTTTTTAATTAATTTCTTTTCTTTTTTTAATCAAAACAAAACCAATGAACTGTCAAACGCCCGACCGAATAGAAAATAGATCTACTTTTGCTTTGGCCTGGCGTTGGTCTGACGTTTACGATATTACGATATAAAGCGGTCGCAACGCCGGAGGTAACATTTCAGATTGCCTCATAAGAGTCTATTGTTTTTATTCAAAATGTCAAAGCCCGACCGACCAAACGCGAGATTGTGGTTTGGCTATTAAGGCTAGCCGCGCACTGGCAACTGTGATCGAAATCAAATAGTTTAATCGCCAGTTGATAGAGTACCGCGCACTGGCAACTCTTTACTCACGCTCACACTCTTTACTCACGCTCACACTCTTTTCTCTCTTGCGCTTATAGAAAACAGCTCAACTGTTGCGAATTAATTTTAGGCAATAGTTTAGTTCGTTTCAAAACACAAACTTTTTAGTTGATGGAATCGAGTTCTCTTAGTGCGCGGTGTCCTATATAAGCCCATATGTTTCATTTTAGCAACTAAACAGTGGCGAAACTAAAAATTGAATGTGCGCGCCTGGCTTTAAACATTTTACAAGTGGAAATTTGAAAACAAAATGGTGACAGCTAAGGGTTCTGGTGTGTTTCGAAAACAACTAAGAGCACGCTTGCTTGGTTCAGAGGATTTTCACAACGTGCTCTTCATGCTCGGACTCTGTTCAGTGCTCTATTCTCAATTAAAAAAGAAAACGCCTATTGACTTCAAATTGAGGTTCCGACTTTCCAAAACATCTGTGGATCAGTTGTTGAACTCGTTTGCTCGCCATTTGGAACCTAAAACTAACCGAAACAAACCCATCAGTGAATTTTTTTTGCATTTAGTTCTTTTTTTTGCATTTTCTGGCATTTGTTTCATCATATAGGTAATGCTTTTTAATTTTTCTCATACATTTCCATACATTTCATTATTATTAAAAAAAAAAAAAAACTTATTTTTCCAGGGATGCGAAGAGAATTCAATTTTAACAAAAAATTTCTCTTTTATAGACTGAGGAAATTAAAAAAATTTGAAGATCTGATACAATTTAAGAGAATTTTTGATAAAAGTGATTTTAGTATTTTTTATGAAATTGGCAGCAAAGCAAACTTGCTCATAGTTCAAGTACCTAACTTGAGATCAAAATTTTTCCAAATACACCTCCCCACATATTGACTCTGAATTTGTGTTGCATGGTTTCTCCGCAGCCCATGTATGAAGATTTCGAAAATTTCTGATTCCATCTCTTTTAAATTGAGATTTATTCGACCAAGGAATTCTACTAATGAACTCGTTGTCATTCGAGCTCCTTTCCAGCAACCAGTCATACCTTTACAATTTGTATTAAGGTGAATTCGTACAAGGTTTCATCCGTCATATGGACGACTTTTCAGAACTCAAAATATTGAAGATCTTGTTTTTTATGCTTATTGACTTTTGCCTATGACTTTGGTCCCCAAACTTTCTAGCTAAAACAAAAGATTTTGGAGATGCAGCGTCATCGCACGTGTGTGTGCACCACTCATTTTATTTATGAGTACTGTAAGACGCAAAGGCGGTGTCATTGGCGCAAAATTAGTGTTAAGGTATGATACTAATTAACAATTTGCTAACTTTAAAGTAGTTAACTCTTTCTAAATATTTAACATTTTCTAATTAGTATCGGCTAAGGCCGTTTTTAAATAAATTATTGAACACACCTAAAACAATGTTAGTTCATGCAAAAAAAAAGTAAACAAACCTTTTTTGACGTTTGTAAATGTCAAATAGTCATATGAAGTTAAAAGTTAGCATGATACTAAAAAAACAAACTAGCTATTTGCTGATTTTAACTTTAATAAAATGTCGGGGTGTAAGAAAAAGTATGATGCCAAACTCAATTAAAATATGCAAAATCGTTGTTTTAATTAAGTATAATACTAAATACTAATACAGTTTTAACATCGTACTAATTCGACTATAATTTTGAGCTATTTTTGTAAGTACTTCGTGTTAACAGGAGTCATATAAAATTTTAGCTGGAGTTATAGATATGGTCCAAGTACCTTTTTAGTCATTAACTTATTTGTATAATGCGAAATTTAATTGAAAGTAAGAGATCTCATGTTATGTTCATTAGCTTCGGGTACTTAAGCTTCAGCTGATAAAATTTGATATACGTGTTCACATATTTTCCGCTTGGCAGTCCCAAGACCTAATGAATCTTTTTGGGGAAATTATACATAAAATGAATTTTTAATGTCCCCTTATGCTAAATATTCAACCAGTCTCGTATTGTCCATAAATGTTATCCCCAAAATGTTGCCAAATTTTTTCAAATGTATAGCTTACACCTTAGACAAATGGCCCATTGAGAGTATCTGTTGAGTGTAGGTATATCTCCTCTTCAATAGAAACATAACACACAAACTAAACAAACGAGTTCCTAGGGATGTTCAATGTGTATATATTAGGGATAACGAGTACCTACAGCGTATGTGGCAATGGCACTGGTTCAACACAATCGCACACAAAAAGGAGCTGGTCAAATGCTACCCTTTCTATTTGTCATGTAATTCAAGTCATTGTGAGTGTAAGGGCAAAAGACCATTATCCCATTCATTCATAATAATCGTATAGCAGGCAGGTATAAAGCCCATATACCCCATCATAAAAGACTGGAGTGTTCTTTTTGTTGAGAAGAGAGTTTGTTGAGCAGTCGACCGTCATCGTGGTCCTCGTAGTTGTTTTTATAGCAAGAGGTGTCCTTTGTCGTCCTTTAATTGCTATTTACAGAGATTTCTGCTAATTTTCAACTCCTTTACCATCCAACTGGCAATATGCCCTCCTCTTGCATATGTGTATCTGCAAATAATTTGCATTGTATCTGCGGCACTTGAACTTCGTTTATTTGGCTGCAACAACGGCAACAGTTCAGCTCCTTGTGAGTTTGTAGAATTGTGTTTCTTCGGCGGGCATAAAGTCGGTGTAAAGCACCGAATAAGTGTTAACAGATACAACATACATCATTTGTGTTGATGGCACAATCATAATACAAACTTCGGTCGGTCGTCGTCGTTGTCTTCCAAGGCAGGCCAAGCCATCCAGTGCCATCTATTATAATGGGCAGGTGCGCTGCGCGGGCACATCAGGTCGACCGCGACGATCAGTATACATCTTAGCCATCAGATATACAAAGATACTACTTGTTCACCTATTCCTACTCTACACTCCGGCTATATCAGCCAGATTTATCTAGCAGAAGCGGCTTCGACTTTGAGTGCAATAAAACACTATAGCAATGTGAGCGATGGTTTATGTTGGTTGTTTGGCACTTGGTGCTGGCCTGGAACTCGTCCTGCGTTTGTTTTGTTTTTGCAAATTGCATATTTACATTTCGTTTAGAGAGTCGAGCCGGTGCCGTCGCCGTGTGGAGGTCTCGTGGCGGCGGCGGCGGTGACGGTAGTTGTATCCTTTAATTCACTGGCTTGGCAGCACCTGGCTGGGTGCCGACACCAAGATGGAGCTAATCTCTGTACTGCTTTTCATTGTTTACTAACATTTCGTACTTTTTTATGGGTGCTCGGGCTCACCTCTTTAATTCCATTTGATGATATGCGATTCGGTTGGCGTACGATTAAGTGATGTCGACGACGACGATGACGAAGGTGGTGGTAGCGGTGAACTTCTATTGAGTTCCATGCCATGTTCTTAGAAGGACCATCTACTGGAATTGATTTGTCGACAGTTGGCCGAATTTTTTGATCTGCGCGGTGATTAGGTGTGAACGAATGAGCAATCGGAATCGGTTCGGATGGAAATTAATTCTCTCATCCAGACACGCAGCGATTGGGTTTTCTTGAAAAAATGTTTATGACTCAAAAGGCTAAAATAAATGAAAATTGCCCGCAGATATATTTATTTCCGAATTTGTGACGCACATATAAGGGGGAGTGTATTCTACAAATACAAATATCGTCTTTTTTTGGAACATTCGATCTTCTGCAAGCGGAATGCTGAGTGATTGGACTCGTTATTTTCTGTTTGATTTGAATGTTCCTTGGGAATATATGGGCTTGATGCATTCAACTCGAAACCAAAGCACGCACAACCCAAGAGTATTAGGAAAAATAAACCGTCAGAATGAGGTGCGATCATTAAATTTAATTTCCTTCGAGATGAGTTACTATAATATGAATATGCAAGGCGTTGTATATTATTCTCTTCTCACATCAATGAAACGGACAAGTGAAAAGCTTTTTGAAGAGTCTGATATGTGCAACGCATTCTTGTAAAAATATAAAAGAAGTTCTTGTATAACAATTTCAAAAAAAAAAAAAACATATGCTTATATCTCAAAGCAAACTCTCTGATCGAATATAAAAATGTTTGTGTTAATAAGGTATTTAGACAGAATTTTTCGAAAGATACAAAGTGTGGTCTTTAATTAATGTTTTTATTGCTTACATTTTGGAAAAATCTAAAAATACCGGGGGAAATACTCGTGTATAGGAATCTTCGACACTAATGGATCACTTAGGTTGTTTACACTTAAAGTTGTAAACATAAGTTATTGGAAGAAATTAAAATAGATTCTTTTTTTTGTGAAATGAGAGCATGTCAGTTATTTGTTTGTTTAAAGTGGACTATTTTAGAAATTTTATTTTACAGGTTTTGCGATTTAATTGTTTGAGTGAATTTTAAATCCTAAATAGAGGAAATTTTGATTTTCCTTAATTTTTGTAGGTAAGTTAAATTTAGGGCATTTGTATGTATATTTATTTATCGTTTTCGATCGAATTAGTTCTGTAAAACCATTTCTCGACTAAAATTTTGATGGTGGAATTTTACTTACACACATTCATGATGAGATATTTTTACGCACTTTTTTCTGTTTCCACATACGCATAATGTGACCTAACTTCTACTTGCTGTTTTTAGTAGCAATAAAGCTTTCTCTTCAAATATATATTTAAATACAATATACAGGGTGGCGTTAAATTAATCACCCTATCGGAAGATGTTATAATTTTTGCAAATGACGTCGTACGTCGGTCATATTTGACATTTCTGAAATAGACAGCTGCAGTATACAAACAGACAAGCAATGGAGAGCTATAATCCGCAAAAGGTTGTTTTGTTTTTTTAGCAATAATCGTTTGGTGGTGTTAGTGCACCATGAATTTCGATGTCGATTTTGAAGAAAACGGACGAACGAACGAAGAAACATCAAACCGACGACAAGCCACGAAATTGGACATCACCAGACGGACCCTACAACAATTTTTAGTGCATCAGTTAATGCCTGCTGACCGTGCGTGCGTCGCCTGTGAATTACTGTCAAGCCATCCTCAATCTCAACAACAAAGAGGACGATTTTGTGTCGAAAATCATCATAAGTGACGGACGAGGCGCATTTTCACTCCACCTAAACGGTTATAAGTCAATAAGAAAAATCTCTTTTTCTGATCCATGGAAATCCGCATCCTGTCAAAGCCACTGTTTGGTGCGGCGTTCACTCGGGAGGAGTGGTTGGGTCGTTTTTTTTTTGAAGACGCCCTTGGCAATATGACCACTGTTACTGTCGAACGCTACAGGGCCATGATAAACGACTTCTTACTGCCGGAATTGGATGAGCGGAGCATGGTGAATATGTGGTTTAAACAAGACGGTGCAACCGCTCACACAGCATGAGCCATAATTTATCAATTATTTTAATGAATTGGTATTATTATTGACTTTTTACATATCGATTGCTAGTTCCTTGTTAATTCCATTCAAAAGTTCCATGGAAAAGGGTTCCATCGCTCCGTAGCGACGTAAGAGCAAATTTTAAGTTATAAACTCGTCTAAATGACATACATATATTCGTCTCAACATACTCTGCAATATCAATAACCCTTTTTCTTATTTAGTTCAGAATAGAGCACTGAACAGAGTCCGAGCGCTGTCACCATTTTTACTTGCGACTTATAGGTACTATAAGGCAAAAGGCAAGTTATGCATTCGTAAAAAAAATCGAACTCGAAATTTTGATCAAAGTTGACATTACGATGATAGCGAAGACTAAAAAAGTGGGTCTCGCAATTCTGTCTGTCTGTCTGTCTGTCCGTTCGATTGCAGCTAAACGGCTGGGCCGATTTTTTTTTTCTCAAAAACTGTTCGACAGATTTTAAAAATAAAAACAAAAAAAAAATTCATTTATTTAAAGCTAAGTATTGGATGAAAAAATTTTCCGAAAAATGGTTATTGAGGGTACCCCCCAAAGAACTCTTTTTTTTGTTTTTGATTTTCTCAAAAACGGTACAACCGATTTTGATAATTTTTTTTGCTAAAGCTCCCCAAAAACATAAATAGAATTGTGTACTAAATTTTTCAAAAAAAAATTTTTTGGATTTTAAAAAAAAACTTCAAATTTTTTTTTTAAAACTCAATATTTCGAAAACCCCCTGCTAGATTTTTTTTAAACTCGATAAATAAAAGTTTCTCAATAATATCTACAAGATGTGATAAAAAAAATTTTATTTTACCTAAATATTAAGGTACCTACCATACAAATGCTAAAAATTAAAAAAAAATGGTTTTCAAAAATCGTATTTTTCTCGAAAACGGTTCCGAGAATTTTGCTAAAATTTTTTTTCTTTGAATTAATTTTTACTATCTTTAATTTAATAGAAAAAATTTTGAAATTAAGATATTACAGCTTGTACCTACCATAGAACCATTTTTTCGAATTTTGAATTTCTCATTATCCACATAACGGATCTTAATAAAAAAAATTTATAGAGAAGTTTCTAAAAAGTCTAGAACACATTGCATTTCAAAACCTTAAATTAAATATTTTTTGAATTTTTGAAAAAAAAATCTATTTTTTATTTTTTTGAAAATTCAATATCTCAGAAATGGCTCAATATTTTTTTTGCAAATTTGAATTTTTATTCGAACAATAATAAAAACTTTAAATTGGCGTACCAAAATTTTTTCTTAAGTTTGTATATAAAAGCTTTTTTTTTTTAAGAAACCACTACAACGACTTATAATTTTTGTTCCTGCATAAATTTATATTTGCATAGCATTCTGTTTTTATTTCTTACTCCTAAAAGAATTTAAAAAATTAATTTTATGCATATGAACAGTTTTTTCAAATAACATTCGTATTTAAAATTCCTAGTCTATTACATAGGAGCAAGTTCGTGCGACCCAGTCGTGCATTTTATTTTTAATTTCCATCTGTCAAATGGTGTGTTAAGCATTTAACTCTGTGGAGGTTGGATTGGAGTGTCCGAGAGTGCAGACGTGTTTCTGCGTCTGCACTCTCCAAAAAATAAAATTAACATAATTCTTGTAAAAACGTGTTACGGTTTAAATTAATTTTTTTTCCGTTTTTAATGTCTTTTTTGACTAAATTTTATTCGCTTTTACTAAAAGCGAACTTCCTAAACATCCTAAATTAAACTCAACGCCGGATGATGCTGTGATTACAACGAAAAAACTGGATCACTTTTTTAACACAAAGTGCCCATTAGTTCTCCCCAGCGAGATAAGAAAAAGTAGAACCTCAAAATGAAGCATTAACCTAACAAATAAAAAAATGTGTCTTCCAATTATTTACTGAAAGAAGGTGTCACAAAACAGCTGTGTTGTATAAAATGAAGCAGCATTTGTTTTTTTTCTGTACTAGATTTTCACATTCTTTTACGTTACGTGACACAACCATTGTTTAGTTAAGTACCAATGAAAAATCGATTATAGATACGAATTGAAGTTTCGTCATTTAAAGCCAAATTAAATATTTAAGTATGCTTAACTAAATAACCTCTAAGATGCAGTTTAAGAAAATCTTATAGATACGGTTGATGTATAAGTATAGAGCCATCGCTCTCAACTTATTATCTCTGTCATGTGATATTAGTGTAATCGTATACATATTTTTCTCACTCACTCAAAATGTATATAAGTAAGCAGTATAGAGCCATCGCTCATAACTGACTACCTTTCTCACTTTCACTCCTCCAGTGAACTAATTGTATATTCAAACATAAAGAGCATTCGCTCGCTCTCATTCTCAAAAAGACAAGAAATATTAACATTTTATACAAAAATAGAAAAGATATATTGCGCAAAGTGCATTTTTAGTTTTTAATTTTTAGTTTTTAAGTTAGTATTAGTATATTAAATCTGTAAATATGTATATAGTCAACGAAACTTCCGTTTCACGCAAATGTATAACGCTCTTGAGCATGAGCAGAACAAAACTATATTATTATATACAAATTGACATGCCACGAGGCTTAACCTTAAATAAAGTAATTGTTAAAGAAGGCCATACGCTACAGCCACTTTTGTACCTATGTTAAAGTTAGAATAAGATGAAACGACTTTGTAATTGATACTTAAAGACTCAATAAAACATTCATTCATTCATTCATTTAACTCTGTCTGCTCAGGTACCTATTTTATTCTGAGCTCATAGAGCGCACGAACATGCTCACAACGAAAATGAAAAACACATATTCGAACCTTTGAACACTCTGAGCAAAAAAAGGAAACACAATATATTTTTTGACAACTCAGGCTCTGCTCTGAGCTTGAAAAGAAAAACGTCTAAAATGAATTTTAAATTTGTAAACATGCGGGATGAAACCATTTAATTAAATGACAGCAAATTCACAGCGGATGTTTTCTTCTTAAACCTGAATTCCTTGTTCCTGTAAACTCTCCCCATTTAAGGTTATGACATTATGACAGGTAAATCCGTTATCGAAAATTCTTCATTTCTGTTTACCCGGATAGCGCTAATTTACGAGCAAAGCAATTACCAGTTAAAATGGAAAAATTCCCGATGGTCATAAAATCCGCTGAAACTCTATTTTGCATAAGCAAAGTATTAAAATAGCTTTTCAGTTTTTTTTTTGTTTTACAACAAACTTACAAATATCCCGCTGAACGCCCGTTTACAAACTCAATTTTCAAGAATTGATAAATCAAGTACCAAAATCAAAAGTTGCACTATGTTTTCCGCCTTTGTATCAATAGCGCTAGTTGCAGTCTAACTAAAAATGGAACCAGTGTGAAGTTGGCTCCTAGCAGCCCATATTTAATTAGTCAATGGGTATCATAGTTATCAGACATCAATTTTGTTTAGGTAAACGGTGAAAATATGCTTCGTTGCTCATATTGATTTTTTGACAAATATGGCGGTCGTCTATAGCGATCTGTTTCAACATGTTGTTGCCCACTTTCTACAACTGTCAAATGCCAACTAAAAAATATCATTCACACAAAACTGGCAACCAAATAAAATCAATCTGGAACATAAAACGAAACCTGTAGTCCAAGGGTATAATGTAGCCATTAGCATGGGATAAAGTACATATAAGGTAATCTCGTGGTCTGAATGTCATCCGATACTCTATCAGCCTTATTTATTATTTTTCACTAATACTGGGTTCAACCTGGAAATAGTTAAACCGAGCCGAAGCACTTACTTCGGGTTTACGCCACGTCAAAGAAATCCTTATTTATAAATTATTTTCTTAGCCGTTTAAGCTATGCCTTCCTTATGTCAAATATACTACCAAAAAAAGTCACCAATCTAAAACTCTGGTTATTATACATGTAATAGGAGTTAAGCCATGGCTTAAATATTTACATTAATAAAAACAAAATGTTCCCGGAATAGTAAAATGACGTTTATCAAAAATCCTTTTAAGAAAATCTTCTACAAAAGTAAGCAATCTCTTTTTTATATTCTGTGGCTACCTAAATTGATTGTCAATTGCTTGTGTCTGACTGTGGACATTTCTATTTCTTATTCCTTCGCTAAACCACTTACTTCGGTGGTTTAACTTAATCATAATTAGTAAACGTCACTTGACAGAAAATTTGTTTTATTAATGAAATTTCGCACTTAATCCAGGACTTAACGATAAACCTCCACTAAACCATCTTTATTAATATGGGTGTAAGTATATGTTTAGATTTAGGTTTTCCATCGTTTTACATTCGCTGAATGTGTTAAAGTTATAGCAAAAATAGTGATTTTGTAGTAAGGTACGTTTCACGCGTTTTAACAAAATATTTTATTCGAAAATGAGGAAGCTTTAACTGTCACCTGTTAATTCCCAACGATGAAGCCAAAAATATTAAATGATTTTTTTTGGCCTGATATCGAAGATATATTTGTGCAAAAAGGCTACCACATCCCAAACAACACAGTCCATTTTGGTTTACTTGTAAGACAGATTTCGCATTTTGATGATGTGAATTGGCTACCAATATCCATTTGATTTACATACGACGTTGGATTTTTTTTCTTGAAAAGATCCGAAAACTGATTACACTTTGAAAGCGAATATTCGTCCATTAAAGGTTATTGCCCAATATGTATTGATTTTATGATTCATTCATAATAGAAGGATAAACACCACTTATTAACAAACGGCACGGCCCCTCACGAATTGCTTTCAAAAAGTCAAATCCGAATCTAGGAATTTTGTCATGAGAGTTAATCGAAGCATTGCAAATTATCTTCTTTATATGTCCTCATAAAAACGACTGCTAATCGTCATAATTCGCAGGAACAAATTTTGAGAATTTTCAAATAAGTTGGCGGAGAACGTCATCATTTGTATTCAGATAAAATAGCACTTAATTCAAATGTATCATGAATGACTACATTTGTCTCTATCAACCACGTTTAAGACCTTCAAAGTTCTCAAAATTTCGTTTTACTATTCCTTGAAGCAGTTCAGCAGTTCAATTTTTCCATTTTTGACATAAGAAATTTTGAAAGAAAGGCAGCGTATAAATCGTTGTATGTGTTGGCAATAAAAATTGCGTTCCCACCATATTGTTTGAAAAACTAAAATCAACACTTATCTCTAGCTTGGAGGTCTGATTTCATTTGTTTGTCTCGTTATATCTCCTTATTGTAGATATTTTCTCCTCTAACAAGAAAAAATGAAATTAAACTTTTCAAAAACATTTAAAACATTTGTTCTTTAATGTTGCACTTGTTGCAAGTCATTGATCCTTTTGGGTCATAATAGAGGTATACCTATTCAAAAACTTTTGCGACAACTTAAGTAAAGTCTAACTTTTACTTCTAAGTGAAATAATAAAAAAAATAATCTTTGTCCACCCCAAATTTATTTTACTTACCTTTCCGAGTCGTCCACTTTTTCATTTAAGTACCTCTTCAGGGTAAGAAACCTTCATTAAGTTTGTCCTTTCCGTCCCTTTTAACTATTTCTCGGACACTTATTAAATGCAGCCACTGCGCTAATTTGACGGCAGGTAAAAGTTCTTCGAAAAAAAACAAGCAGAAATTGTCAGGAACAGGGTAGGTACTTTGAAAAAAAACATTAACAAAACTTCAATTGTGCCCGGAAGTTATAACAAATGAATACGAAATCTGTAAACAAGAAGTCTGACTTTTTGCAACGCCTCCGTTGGCTTTGGGAGGGATTGTGTTTTTGTTGTTGTTGTTGTTTATGAACTCGGCAACTTCCACAATTATTATTATAGGTAGACTGTCCTTTTAATCCTGAATAAATTTATGAAAAGGGATTTTTTTGTTTTATTTTCATTACTTACTCAACGAAGAACAAGTACATATACACATCGGACTTTGGACTTTCCAATTTAAATCCTTCTCCAAAACATAAGCACTGACTCTACAGTGGTCTTGCTCTTCTGTTATTCATTTATTATCCTTTTCCTTTGCGTCATTGGCGTTTAGAAAATCTCAAAGCAAACATTGAATTGAGAACAAAAAACTTTAATAACGTCGTCACCGTACGTACAGTCAAAACCAAGTATGTATATTCAAAATTGTAAGATTTCGCAATACCATAAGAAGAAAACGAATATATGAATACGTGCAAAAAACTGTTCGAAGTCTGTTCTTTTTATTTTTATAACTACCCTTAAAATCTTAGGCATAATGCAAGTGTCGGGAAAATATGGAAGGATTTAAGTAGGATATAACGATGCATAGATATTTATGTCCGTCAAGTAAGCACTACGATTTCAAAATCTTAAGGATGAAATAATTGGATTAACTGTCGTGAATTTGTCGTAAATTTGTCGGGAAACGGAAAAATTTGTCGCGCTTGTTTTTTGAAAAATTAGCCCCTGGTAATGCTAACTTGACAGTCCAGTTAGCACTACCACCCCTCAAAAAAAGGTAAAATGAACTCGAAAAAGAAAAAGGACAGCGTGAATAACTGTCGTTAATTTGTCGTAAATATATAGTTACAGAAAAAAAAAATGTCTTCTCCTTTTTCTCAAAAAGTTCCGTCATAAATCGGTTAAACATTAAGAAATGTTAAGCCATAACTTTCTTTCATATAAGAACTGCAACAAAATATACATACATACTGGGTTTTGACTATTATCCAACGATATGCTTTACTGCAGGGAAATAAAAAAAGAAAACAGAAATTGATCCCCCCGATTCAGATACTAAAACAGCAAACACATCGGAGAAGGGATGGCAAATAAATATTTTCGTCATTTTACCGCTTCAGTGGGCTAATCCCCCTTTGCATTCAAATGCTATTGCCAACCCTCTACAGACACGGGGCGAGTATTAAAAAATAAAAACAAACTTAAACTCAATTCCGCGCATATCACCATACCATCAGGATTCAGTACTCCTCTTCGTTATTTACCTTTCATCCTCTATTATATGAAAAATCCCAAGTATAAGGAACAATTTATCGAAGGAATTTTTCATTACAATTAAAGCAATAACTTTTACTGACCTTTAGCGGGCTTGCTTGTCTTTATGTTTATCGAAACATTCTACTTACAGTTTTTTTTTTAACATTCTTTCATGGGGGTAAGGGAGTTCTTAGCTATAAGGGTGGGTAGTTTTGGCAGAAACTATTTTCATTATTTCCAAGACTTTTTCTCCCGCTTGTGGAATTAACAGGCCCGAAAGGGCGATGAAAGTCCTTATTTATTTATCTGGGTACCTCATCTTCTGCCACTTTGAGATACTTGTTTAATTAATTTGAACATGTTTGCAAAACCCACTTCTATAGTTAAAGGTGAATAAACACATGTTTAGTTGAGTTATCTTATAGTGATGTTATTGTAAATACTCTTGATTTGACAAGGGTTACCCTTGAAAGCTCATCAAGAAGTGAGCAAATGTTGTGAGTGCGTTGAAGGTAGGTATGTACAAGGGTGCCAAATGAAGTGCAAGCTAGTATACTCGACAAGTGGGTTTGTTGAATTACAAATCCAAACATATATGTACAATGTACATATGTATGTACATTTTATAGGAATATTCTACGCACTATAATTTTTATAAGTAAATAATTACTTTAATATTTTGCCATTGCAGAGATTTGTTTAAAACCGAAATTAATCATTTGAAACACAAGTACTTGTGTTTGAGTCGCTGGATTTGATTCGAGTTGGTTCACTGCGCAATTTATTGTAGATTTGGTTCCTTTTGCGTCGTTATGAAATTTAAGTTTCGCCTTCTCCTTTGGACACAACTTAAAATCACTTTGAATAAATAATAAAACTTCTGTTCAGGTTTCCTTTTTAATAGCTAGTAGTTTTTATTCGTATATAGGTTGGCGTATATATTACTTTAAAATTAACGCAGATTAGTAATAGAGCGGTTGAAGTGACGAGAAAAGAAAATTTAATAAAGAGAACAATCCACGGCAAATAGAAAATGTCGAATGGATAATGAAAAATTGAAAATGCCATGCATCGATGATGCAATCGCCAATTCGGACCGGGAGGAATCGAAACAAATATCAGTGTTCGAAATTCGAACACGTAAAGGTGTGTACAGAATGCACTGATATTGATCTCGATTTCTCCCGAATTCCATTAGTAGATATTTCTACTCGAACAACTTGCTTATTATGTTTAAGCAGCTTTTAATTAAAAAAAAATAGTTAGATATAGCATTCGCAAATCATTTCAACTTAAACCAAATAGATGTAACCCAAACGCAAATCGGCTTTAGCTTTTGGCAATTCAATTTGACTTGCTAACAGTTTAATTAATGACTTATGCTGGTCGTCCACTATGTGCGCGATAAGTTAAACCAACTTCGATCAACTTTTTATTCAACTCTTTCGTTGGATAAACGAATTTACAACCTCTTACACTAGTGCAGCAACTTAAGTAATTCACGTTGAGCAACTAAAGTTGAACAAAATGCTTTTGGAGCCCCGTACACATAATTGACCAACTTTCCCATATGTTGATTAACCTCGCACACCTAGTTGATCAACTCTTAAAACTTATTCCAGTGTTGAATAGCTCCGTACACCTAGTTCACCAACTTACTCAAATGTTGAATAAACTAGTACACTAGTTGATAAACTTGTTCGATTTTGACAGAAAAAAAAAGTTTTTCGAGTTGATCAACTGCTTTTTCTATATGGTTGCTCAACCAGTTGATGAACGAGTTGATACCTTCGTACACTTAAGCAAGGATCACTCGTTGGGGAAGGTGTTGAACGCACCACGATAAACAAAAAACTCAAATGTCAAACCTGAAATAATTTTGACTTCAGTTCGGCACATTAGGCAATTGCATTTTCGGGGAAATTTGAGACCAAGTGAATTCCCTGGCATCTCGATTTTTATAAGAGGGGCTCTTAATGTCCCATATATTGGGCTTTTCCACTCTGTTTTTTTATCACCTTCCATGACGAAAAACCAAAATAAACTACAGTTTGCAAGTTGCAACAACTGCAAGTTCATGGCAACGCAATAGTTCAACCAAGTAGACACATTTCACTGCAACCAACGCAACACAATATTACGTCAAGAAATCCTAAAGAAAATTAAAAAGTTGATTAACTCGTTGAACAAATAATGTGCAATACATTATCTTGAGAATGTTGCTCAACATTTTCAAGGAGCAACACGAGCTCGTACACTAGCCGTACACTTGTTGCGCAATTCGTTGAGAAACGGCCAACAACTAGATCCACCCCGTTGGTTATACAGAATTGAAGGCACCGTACATTAGAGTTGAATTCGAAATTTGTGCGTTGATCGCCTAGTGGACGACCGGCATTACAACTCTCAACCATTCCTATGTACATATGTGTGTGTTACCAGGGGCCAGATTCTGTAAAAAAAGAAACGAAAGCGATCGTTCGTTTTTCAAAAACGAAAGCAAATACGAGGCAAACCGTTCGCACGTAGGGTAAACTGCCCAATTGTTGGCACCCCCCCAATGATTGGCACTTACAGTTTAAATTACTCGTATTAATAACATTTAAAAGTTTTCTAATAAAATCTTTTTAAAAATATTAGCCTTAGTCTATTTCTGATGATTTGGCATCATTTCTGTTGGCATCTGAAGTTAGTAGCAATTAAAAAAACGCTGTTAAAAAATTAGAATCAAGTTCGCGCCAAATTTAATGTGAAACTTGTGAAAACCGTAAGGAAAGTGGTGACATTGTAGTGTAATTTAATAATAAATTTAAGAGGAAAACCATTGTCAAGTGCAGTTATTATAAAATAATTAACTATAACAAAGAGGTTATTTCTTTTTATTTTAATATTTTATTAAAAATATAGTTTTTATAAGGGGTGTCAACTATAGGAATGTAAATCCATCAAATTTCCATTTATTGGCACATGCCAATCATTGGATGAGGTGCCAATCACTAGGTTGATTGGCACTATACCCATCTTTGGATGCCATGCCAATCATTAGAAAAAGTGCCAATCATTGGCTATTGGCACTGTGCCAATCATTGGTAAATGAAAAAGTTATAGATTTTCATAATTTTGTATCAATTTTTTCTTAGGTTGATAATAACACTTTTTTATCAATCAATAACAATCTTATCTAATCTCGGCCTTAATTTAAACATAATGTAACTTAAAAGACTTAAATATAATTATAAAAATAAATTACCTTTTATTTATTAAATTATATAATTGAGTTATACTATTTGTTTATTTTGTTTTTATTGGTTTTAATAAACTTTAAAAATTAAACAAAATCAATGTGCCAATCATTGGTTTGTTCAGTGCCAATGATTGGAAAATGGTGCCAATCATTGGTAAAATGACATTGTTTTACTTTTTATTAATTATTTATTAATTTTAACAAAAAATAATGTATTTAATGTTTTTCACTAAACAAAAATATAATTAAAAATAAAAAAAAATAAAAAAAACTGTCGTTTCTTAATTCCCATAAGTTATATAAGCCGAATAAGTGGTGAGTAACCTTAAGGTGCCAATGATTGGACGGTTTACCCTACGAAAACGTTCGTTCGCTTTTGCCATACAGAATGTCACCCCAGGATTGGAGGGGACCTACATTTTTCTGCCGATTCCGAACGGCTAATGAGCGGCACATTTCATGACAAGAGATACTCTCTTAGAGGATTTGTCAATTTCTCGCAGGAGACAGTACACCCTTGAACAAATTTTTTTTACAGTGGCTGAGAATCGAACGAGGACCTTTTGCAAGAAAGTCCAACGCACTAAACATTATGCCAATGGAGGGATACTAACACTAATCCAGTCAGAAAAAAAATATATAGGATGTTTCTAAAAAGGGGCAAAATTTTCAACTCGATTCCAGTCTCAAATGTAATCTATCACAGCAGGCTTTGGACTTATTCTTAGTTCTACAAAATTGCAAAAAATCGTGAGGTTAAGGTTGTGTTTTTCTGTCAGAAATTAGTTTAGTTTTGTGGTTAAGGCCGTGCAAACTTCTGAACCATGTCTGACAGAATGTGTGTCAAAAATATCTCGAAATTGAATTGTGATACTAAAGAAAGTGCGCTTTCATTAGTAAAAATAATTTTCATATCGTTCATTTTCAAAAGATTTTTGAAGTAAAACTTCTTTTCCGGTCGGCGTTGGTGGTAAAAAATTGCCTATGGAAAGACAGCAACTTTGTTTGATATTATTTAAAACACCTTTTATCATCGAAAGAGAATGTTCCTTTAATGAAAAAACCATAACAACTAACCAACAAAATAATTAAAAACATAATTTTTTAAACACAATAAAAGCTTTTTTTAATGAATAATGTGTCCGAACAATTTCTCAATCGTAAACCACTTCCCTTTGTAAAAAAAGCACAAACAAATATATCTTTGTATGTTTTTATTTATTTAAAACATTAAACACTTTATCCTACACAATACTGAATACTTATATACTATTTAATTTAAAAACTAAACATTAAAATTTACAAAATAATTGATGCGAAAAAAACTTGTAAAAAAATGTCTGCTTTTGGTTGTCAAACATAAACTAGCATTGCCATATGCGAAGAATTTTAAGTTCGGAGTCAAACTTAAATTATCCTTGCCTACAATTAGAAGAATCCTTGGGCTCGAACACAATGAATGCGATAAGAAAAAAGAGATGTGAGCGTGATGAAACATCATCGTTTTTGCTAAATCAGTTTCAAACTATGAAAGCAGACAACGATACACTCGTACTCGTACACAATAAAGCATTTCATTAAATGAAATTAATAAATGAAGTAAGAACTGTCACGCACATTCAATTTTTAGTTTCATATCTGTTGGGTTGCTGAAATAAAACATGTGGGCTTATGTTTCATTATGCCATATTTACCATATGTTTCATTTTACCAACCAAACAGTTGCGAAAATAAATATTGAATCTACGCTCCAGGACAACGAAAAGGTGACAGTAGTGAATCATGTCTCGCTCTCGTCTCGTGTGCTTATCGCATTATGAATCGGACATAATTATAAAAACTTTTGCCTATCGTTTTTATTTTAATTTTAATGTCGACATCTGACAAAATCGCTTACGACGTATTTTGATTCACGACTTTTTGAAGCTATTTCGAAATTAAATGAGTGCCAATGAGAAAAAAACATAAGATTTAACTAAATCTCGTCGTGAAAAATTTCGAAGGTTTTGGGTATTTTTTTCAATTCGAACAAATATTTAAAAAAAAAATTATTTGGAAGTGATTTTGACATGTTTCAATTTGCAAGACTATACTAAAATTAATTTTAAATTGCATTTTTGTTTATTTTTCCATAAAGCACTGAAGGGTAATGTCAGAAACCAACGAAAAGTAGATTTCCGTATTGTCATAAGGGGAACACACCCAAACAGTACTTTACACCTATGTCACAAAACTCACTTTTTGTTAGAGGCGATAAGCGAGAAATGAATGGTTTTATTTTTTGACGATTCGAAAAGTAATCTCACTAACTTTATTTTGTTTGTATAACCAATTTGTAATGTCATTTCAATCTTAATTAAAAATTAATTGTTATGTTGGTTTGTTTGGGGAAAAGAAGTTTTACTTCAAGCGTGCGTTCGTAATTACACACTCTTTTTTTTATAACTAAAAATTACAATCATTGAAAAACTTTATCACTCAAATTATTAAAGGTGGATAAGTGGCGGTTTATCTTTAAGCCCAGGATTAAGTGTAAAATTGTATTGATGAAACATAATGTCTGCGTTTACTAACTGCGCTTCACCTTAACCATCATATAAAGTGTCATAAAAGAACTGTCAAACTTGTTTTTTATTAATGCTCTATTAAAAAACCATTCTTTGTCATTTACATTCCGTTCCTCATTTCACTCCCTTGATGTTTTTTGTTCCGATATTTTTCATTATTGTATTTTATTCACAAACAAAACGTAAAATCAAGAAAGAGCCACAAGCAATTGACTATCAATTATACACAGATATGAGGCGTTTTTCTTTCTAAACTCTGAACAGAGCACTGAGCAGAGCTTGAGAATGTCGAGTACACTCTGAGCAGAGTTTGATAAGAGCTTTCCAATTTATTTATGAAACACACTGGAGCAGTGAACTGTCAAAGATATCGATCTTCATTTTATTTTGTTTGTTTGACTGCTTTTACACGAAAGCGATTTTTAATCTTTGATTCTCTTTTGACTTCCCTTCGATTTCATGAATACTTTTAAACACAGCGATTTTTAATGAAAGTAAACTTTTCTTCTATTGAAAAGGAGTCATCTCTCCGCACTCTTTACTCTAGTGAGTAGATCGAAGTTCACTGAGCGAACGCCAAATAGAAATGAAACATACCTGACAAGTAAAGAAAACCACAAAGAAGAAAGAATGATAACTCTGCAATTTTTCCAACCCTAGCAATTTTGTGTACCCCCGCCACCGCACACGTCTCTCTCCAACGGGCTTAAAAATCGGAAGGTAATATTGCTTCGTTTAAAAGCAGTCTTATACCCCTAACACACACCACGAACTACTTCATCGAAGCATATTGTCGATAAGGTTTTTGGGTCGTGTGAAATGAATATGTGTCGACATAGCAGTGCGAACTATGGGAATCGAAGCAGTATGCCGACATGGCGTGTAAAAAAGACCGAACTAGTTCGTCGAAAAAATTTTTTATGATGTTATTCGGTTTTAGTTGTTAAAATTTACAAATCGCCTGAAAAAGCAAGAATAAAATTCAATCTACTTATGTAAGCAACACTTCAATAAAGCTCTGATAAACACAAAAAAGTGGTTCTGGAGCATTAAAATTCAAATATTTTTCGGTCATTTTCACTTTTCATTTAAAATTTTACAACTCTACCATTTCACAGCTGATTTTGGCATGTACTTCTACGTCGGCGTATTGGTGTGTAAATGCCCATACGAAAGCGAAGTACTTTGTCGATTAGGTTGATCGATGTTGCGTGTGTGAGAAGTATTAGCTGCGCTCAGCTTTTTACTCCAAAGAGTGCGTTCCGAACTAGATCTGATTGAAAAAATTAACACAACCTAGAGCGTTCTGATGTATCTGAGCTAAAAAAAGGAACACAGAGCTTTTGGTTGCTTAAGCCTAGTATACAGTTCTTCTAAAAAAAACACCAATGCATTTCTTATGGGAGAGTTTTTTCCCGAAAAAAAAAATTTCATTTCACCACAGTCATCCGAACTGTACACCAAAATCGAAAAAAAATTTATACTCACCACAATTTTTTTTTCACGCAAAACAATGTGCATCCCATTGTTTTGGTTGAAAAAACTTACAAAAATTTTTTCATGAGAAAAAATTTTTTTTTCACCACTCACTTTTTTTTTCTTCAAAAAGAACTGTATACTAGGTTTTATAGAAAACAGATGAACTATTTGGTTGAATGTTCGCGGAGGTGCATATAATTATATGTAACGCCAAATAGCGAACTCATTTTAGGCAATCGTTTAGTTTGTGTGAAAACACAAACTTTTTAGTTGCTCGAACCAAGCAGTTGCGAAACTAAAAATTGAATGTGCGCCCCTAGCCTTAGGGTGCAATTTATTAATTTCAGTAAAATGCATCATTGAAACAAATTAGTTAGTGGAATGCTTATTTTATTTTTTTGACAATTCAGTTATAGCTTTGTATATAAAACTTTTAGTACTCTCATGAAGACAGTTACAGTAATCTCTTTTCTCCCCCCTCACACAGTCGGTTTGGCCTGACAATTTATTTTATTACAAAACTGTATTTAAAAGAAATTTTAAATCACAATTTAGTATTTCTTAGACTAAACAAATTCTAGAACTCATTATTAAAGCCCTTAAAGTTTGTTTAATCGTCTTAAAAATTGAAATAAAAATTTTCAATAATGCATTTCAATGACAGCAATAACTGGTCCGTAAAAAGAAAAACGTCTATAGAATATAGAGAAATAAGAGAATTCTTATATATTCGTATTGTAGTAGATTTTTGATAAACGTCACTTTACTACTCCGCGAACATTTCGTAATGTTAAAGTGTAAAGCTTAACTAATATTCTATGGTTAAGTTAATACGTACAAAGTGTGAAAATGTTCGTAAAGTGTCAAAAAAGGTGTCCCAAATGTGAATTAAAAACACAGGTTAAATTTAAGTTTTTATTATTAGAATTAAGAACAAGAAAATATTGCATAAATTCAGGTAACATAAGCGAATAACAACTAGAAAAATTGTTTAGAAAACAGTTTTAAAGTCTTCGTATTTGACATTTCTTTGATATTTGTTCTCTATACTTTTTTATAAGAACATTACATTCTAACTGCAAATCTTTGCCTCCTAATACGCTATTCACACCTAATCAAAATCTAGATTTTGAGCAAAATACTCAAAATCTCATCCAAATCTACTAGATTTCCCATACATTTTCAGATTTCCAAATCTACTAGATTACGACAAAATCTCCTCAAAATCTACTTGCAAACACAAGATTGACAAAACAAACAAACCTTTTGAAATAGTCAGCCTAGTCAGCAAATTGTCACCAAGCGAAAAAGCAGATAACTATAAAAACGTTTTTTTTGTTTGAACGCCATTTATTTTGTCATTCTCATTATTATAAGACATTTAAAGCTGATTAAAGAGATAGAAATAGATAGTTACTACGTTTATATGCAGTATCTACTACGTTTATATGCAGTATCGAAAGATCGAGTTGGATTAGGGTCGGATTTTCGACCCAGGTTTTTCGTCATTTGAGTTGAGAGCTCGATTTGGAGTTGAGTTGAAATGGTGTTGAGCGATTCTGAAACATTTTGTTAAGCCAACTCCTCGACCCAAGTTTTTCGTCTCATATTTCGACTCGAAACCGCTGAGTGAGTGAGATCGAGTCGAACGAAGCTCATTTCAACTCAATACCCGTTTACAAAGGGGCGAAGCGAGCTTCAAGCTCGCTAGATTTATAAAAAGTGTCCAAATCGACATATTTTTGAAAAGAGGTGTCCTGGTGTCCGAACGCTGAAAGGGTGTCAAAACGACACTAAAATGTCCCCAAAGGTAACCCTGCGGTACAATAGAGGTGAAGCATAACACGCCGTCTCCACTAGCGATTAATCCATCGCAATTGCAATAGCCAAAGCAGAAAGCAGAGAGCAGAAGAACTGTCAGATTTTTGTGGCTGGGCATTTCATCGCATACTTTTTTAGTATTATGAATAATTTTAATGGATATAAATGAGTTCTATGGACAATTTCAAATCAGATTTTTTTTAATTTTGTAAGCCCCAAGCAAAAGCTTTCTTCGCACGCAAAACTCAAACTCAGTTAAATTAAATTTGGTTACGCCAGAACAATATGACAGTTCTCCTTGCGATAAAGCAAGCGATGGATGGTATGCGATGAGAGCATACTTTCTATCGAAAGCGATGAAAATATAGCTGCGATGGCGGTCTCTACTAGCGATAATGAACGCATGCTTTAAAGCATGCTCTGGATTCATCGCTAGTGGAGACCGCATGTAACTGAAAGAATTCTTTTTTTTTCAAGTTGTCTGAAGTACCTATTTTTTTAAAAATTGATTTCCAATATATGGAACACATTTCTGTATCATTTTAATTGAAATAAAAAATGTGATGGTTCATGTTCGATTTATCTTCAGTTGCCACTGAAAATTCCACTTCGACAAAAACTGAGATATGAAATCCATATGTCCATGAAATAATAAGACCTACAGCCCGATTCTCCCCAAAGTCAGTGATGCCTCACAAGTCACAAGAAGAGGTGAAAATGATTTTGTGACTTTTTCGAATTCTGCCGCTCAGTCACAACTTGTGAGAGTCACAAAAACAATCGAAACTGTGATCTCCTTTAGAGCAGGTCACAACTCATAAATTTTCAAAGTTTCTTGGATTGACATTCAGTAACAACATTTTCTAGATTTGTGAATAATTGTGAGAACACGAAAATGGAAGTGGACTTTGTTCTAGTGAATATTTTTGCTGATCTTTCCCACAAAAAAGAAAAGTAATATTATTACATAAACAAAAATTTCTTTAAGAAACTAATCGTATCAAGAAGTTTACAGCGTCGACGGCTTTAAGAACATTGAGAGATACAAATGATCCATTCGCTCTCCAAAACAATACATTTATAAAGTTTTTTTACCTTCCGAAAACTTTATGCAGTCGCCACGATTGTTTTCTTCTGAAAATGTTATATTTACATATTATTTAATCATTTTATTGTTTAAAAATTATGTTACCTTGCATTTTGTAATTTCTTCGTTTTGAATAATCAGCTGTTCAAATAATGACACTTAAAAATCTTACCATGCTGTGGTGAGTTTTGTTGTGAGTTTTCTTGTGACGATTAGGGGGAGAATACCAAAATGTTATCGAATCACAACAATCCTCACAAGGAATAGTCACAAGAGCTTGTGACTTGTGACTCCTCACAAGGGGGAGAATCGGGCTGCTAATGTCTTTGAAGGCAAAGTCTGTGAAAAGCACCTCACAAATGAAATGAATTCAATAGAATTAAGAAGGAATGAGTCCCTGTTTACATTGTAACTTTTCCCCACGCAGCCATGAACATAGTTTTGTAGATAAAATCGACGACCTACAAAACCGTTCTCCTGACATAGTAAATAGTCGCCATTGAAACAGGTTATTATGGAGTTTTCATTGAACGGCGACGAAATGTAGATATACATATGTATTTGTTGGCATGTGATAATTTTTGTGTTTACGAGTATTTTAATAAAAAGACATTTTCAGCAATTAAAACAAATTTGATGCGGTGTTTCAAATAAGATTATTTTAATGAAGCCGGTCATCAGTGGAAAATTATGCTCATGTATCCGTGCAGAACGCAAACACTTAAAACAATATCAATCTCATTATTATAAGCTTCAGGGCAAAGTATGTTATTAAAATTATATTAAGGCCACCATCATTTCTCAAAAAAAAAAATAAAAACAACAGAGTAGGTAAACAGATATTTTCATTTACATGGCAAACAGTACGACAGTACCCTTAGGATTATTGCTCAAACCAAACTTTCTAACGCGTATTCTCCGCCCGTCACCATACTAGTTCGCACGCTACCATACAACAACAACAACATCAAGCAAGGAAATCCTTTAAAGAGGTAGTCGAGTCGGCAGCAAATACTTTTCACTTCGCAGCCGGATATCAATGTACCAATCTACCTGTGAAATATTTTCCGTAAACAAAGAGAAGTTTTGAAATTATATTTTCCAAATGAACACAGGGAAAGTAGAGCGGACCGGTGCGATGGTGGGGGTGCTGTTCTGATGCTGAGGAGCGTTGAGCGGAAGCCGAGGATTGTACCTTTACCTTTCTGTTTTTTGCCAAACAAAGCGTAAAGTACTGAAGTGCGCTGGCCGTGAAAGTCCCATGGAAATATTAAATTCTTATTATTATGCCATCATTTCGCCCTCTTATACAGCATCTCTTCTTCAGGAATAGTATATAGCATCTGAGACTGAGATTCAGTCGCTTCAGTCGAAAAGGGACGAAGAGCTGCGACTGGGAAACAATCACTGTGCACCTTTTTGCGGTGGTGAGCTATATAATTGGATTGGGGATGGGATGTTGAACTGCATTATCGTTATTAATAAAATGTTGATTATTATTTCTTTCGACCCTCTGTAGAAGACCGTTGCCAGTTTTCGCATGAAGAACTTTTCAAAATTTATTAAACTGAGAAATAAAAACGGAAAAATTCAAATCAAAATCAGTTTGCTTCGGTGAACTTGACAAAAGAAGGCACGTGTTTGCAAGAGAAATAAAAAAAAATATGCTTTTTATCTACTTAAGGAAGATAGGAAAGTCTAATGGCATAGAAGGTATGTAATAAACTACTGTTGGGGTGCCGTAACCTGTATAATCTGAGTAAGGTATTTCAAAGTTATTTTTTGTAAATAAAATATTCTAAAAGCCAAGAACTCTTGATTATAACCCTTATTTTGTTGAGTTCAACCGTAAGTAATGGTAAAATAGTTTTGAAATATGTAGCTTTGGTTAAAATTAAACAGAGATTTGAATGTGGGTGTACTTGCAATGTTTGTTACCAGAACATAACCATAGCCAAAGCTGGGGCATTAATTTTATTTCAGAAGAATGGAATTCGTATGGATTTTGTTCCAACAATTAGAATATGTAGGTATTCGAATCATAAAAATGTTAAAAAGTAGGTAAGTAATTCTTTTTTTCAAAACCGCCTTTAACTATTTTTGAATGTAAAATCACAATAGGTTTACTAATGGTATTTCCGATGAGCATTTGTCTTTATCTACGGGAATTTCCCAATTTAATAAGCAATACTTTGGAGAATACTTGTTCACCATAAAAATCGTTTGGGGTGCGTCTATTTTATCTGATTAAATAATAATCGTTTACACGTTATGAAGATATTGATTTAAAAAAAAAAAGATTTTTTTTTTCAATAAAGCCTAGTATACAGTTCTTTTTGAAGAAAAAAAAATTTGTGGTAAAAAAAAAATTTTTTCTCATGAAAAAATTTCTGTAAGTTTTTTCCGTCAAAACAATGGGATGCACATTGTTTTGCGTGAAAAAAATCGTGGTGAGTATAAATTTTTTTTTCGATTTTGGTTTACACTTTGGTGAAATGAAAAAAGTTTTTTTTTCGGGAAAAAACTCTCCCATAAGAAATGCATTGTTTTTTTTTTTTTTAGAAGAACTGTATACTAGGCTTAAACCCAAAAAATATTTTTTTCGAAAATTTGTATAGCACCTACATAAAAATATTATTTTAAATTTAAAGGAGCTCCTGTACAAACATTTTGGTCAAAATCGTAAGAGCAATTAATGAGAAAGTTGAAAGACAAAAAAGCAGTTTAATGTTCCACAGATTTTTTAAATATATCAAAAAATAAAATGCACGACTGGGTCGCACGAACTTGCTCCTATGTAATAGACTAGGATTTTTAAAAATGAATGTTATTAGAGAAAACTGTTCATAAGGATAAAATGAATTTTTTAAATTCTTGTAGTAGTAAGAGATAAAAACAGAATGCTATGCAAATATGAATTTATGCAAGAACAAAAATTATGAGTCGTTGTACTGGTTTCTTTATAAGAATAATAATAATTTTAAAACATTTTGAAGAAAAAAATTTGGCACGCCAACTTTAAGTTCTTACTATTGTACGAATGAAAATTAAATTTCCAAAAAAAATATTGAGCCATTTTTGAGATATCGAATTTTGCAAGAAAAAAATACTTTTTTCCAAAAATTTAAAAAATATTTTATTTTAAAGTTTTGAAATGCAATATTTTTTTTTTGTTTTTTGGAGGCATCTCATTAAGATTCGCTATGTCGATAATGAGAAATTCAAAATTAGAAAAAATGGTTCTATGGTAGGTACAAGCTGTAATATCCTAATTTCAATTTTTTTGTATTAAAGTAATGATCATAAAAATTAATTGAAAGAAAAAAAATGTTATCAAAATTCTAGGCGCCATTTTTGAGAAAAATACGATTTTTGAAAACCATTTTTTTTAAATTTTTATGGTGGGTACCTTTATTTGTAGGTTAAATAATTTTTTTTTCACATCTTGTAGATTATTTTGAGAATCTTTTTTAATTATCAAGCTTAAAAAAAAATCTAGCAGGGTGTTCTCAATTGACATAAGTGTTTATCAAAAAAGAATATAAAAATTCAAAACTCAATCTAAGTTTTATTGAGTTAATTGTGTAAAGTTCAAAAAAAATGAAAAATGCTTTCTTTAAAAATGTTATAATGATTAATTTATTTAAGATCAAAAAAAGAAGGAATAATTTGAATGCAACTCGATATAATGATAAATAGCTAGTGCCCAAACATGTTAAATTTGCCTACGAAGAAATCTCGGATGCGATGTTCTTGAATCAGCTGATGGGATAATGTCAACGACCTTTTACTTTAAATTTAAATTTGTTATGTATAGGCTTCGGATTCTCATGCACTTAAAATCTGAAAATATGCGCTTAAAAATGCAAAATATGCATTTAAAATATGCACATAAAACCAATTCAACTTAATTTCTATTCAATATAAAAACACATTTTCTTCATCTTTTAAAATAAGTTAAAAATAATACTCAAAAACTAAGCATGAGTGCATCAGTCAACATTTTTCAGTTTATATGTAGTGGTTTATGTGTAGTCGCAACCGAAAACAGTTGGCTTTTGTACATGAAACGTGTTATGCCGGGTATACATTGCTCAAATGCATGATAAGCATATGCAAGTGTATTGGTAATTTGAGGTTGAAATTGCATATACACATATCAAGCATGAGTCTTCAATCTTTTATTTTTACATCGACGGTGTGGTGAGAGGACGTTGCGCTTTGTGAGTTTTTTTTCGCTAAATTGTGATTTTACGAATTTCTTTGGAATTTTTTCAATTTTATGCGAGTAATTTGTTTTATTTTGTCTGTCCATTTCATCATACAATTTTTGTTTACTGTTTTAATATTTAAATATGTGCTTATGTTGTGCTGTGTTCTCACCTCTTCAACGTACTATACGCAAATGAACCAATAAATGCATGATCAATCATCAGTCTTGCATATACACTACTTCAATGCAGGACGCTAGATTGAAAGAAAATCAAAATATTTTGATTTTGCTTCAATCCAACATCCAATCTATACGTGTGACTTTTTCACTAATACACTTGCACATGCTTGTCATGCATTTGAACAATGTATATCCGGCATTAACCTTTATGCGCGAAACAGATTAAACCAGCAACAGCAAACAGCACGCTGGCCAGTAAATACTTTTCAAACACATTAAACCAGCATCGTGTTGTAATTTTTTGACATTTATACGTCTTATTGTTGTTGCATTTTTTGTTATTGTAACCAGCAACAGCAAATTTTGGATTTTGACCAAACGACGCTGTTGACGTTGCTGGTGCTGGTCTATTTTAAACAGCTTATTATTAAGGTATTAGTGTATCTTACTTAACAATTTGCTAACTTTAAAGTAGTTTACTAACTCATTCTTAATTTTAAACATTTTCTAACTAGTATCGTACTAAAAGAATTTTCTTAATAAATTGCTTCTGAACACACCTAAAAATGACATTTAGTGTAAAAAAGTAAGTACACGAACCTTTTTTGATGTTTGCAAATGTCAAAGAGTCATATGAAGCTAGCACGATACTAAAAAAATAAAGTATGTAGGTATTCTGTGATTTTAACTTTAATAAAAGGGTAGAGAAAGTATATTCTATATATATATAATATAAATATAATATATAATGATATATATATATATATATATTATATATTCGATTAAAATGTACAAATTCATTGTTTTAACCTAGTATCATACTAAAACAGTTTTAGCATCGTTCTAATTCAATTAAAATTTTGCTTTCATTTTTGATAGATGATCGTTTAAATTTCGATCTCATTTATACAGACTTCATTTCAATGTTTTGCCGGCACAATCTAGTAAAGTTCATATATGCACATTTGTTTATATATGTAATGCTTTATATTGTGGTGTTTGAAATAGATAATAGTCTTAAGTTTCGTTTGCGCTGACATAAAATTTATATTCTTTTTACTATCTACTTTAGTTTTTGAAAAATATAGGTAGGTGCTCTAAAAATATAAATTTATTATAAAAAATATGCATTTATAGTAAAATATGCAAAAATATGCACTAACGGGTAAATGCCATTTTAAAGGAAATTTCTTGATTCGTGTGCATAATTAGTTGCCTTGCTTCCAAGGTGTTCCTAAAAAAATATGCATTTGCATGGAAATCCGAACCCTAGTTATGTATAACTTTGTCTGTATTTGTTAGTTTACATTTTCTTTGATTTGAGTTATTCTTTAATTCTGTTACAATTACATGTTTAAATTACATTTGCACTAAAATGAAAGATAATATTAAAAATCTTGAGTTAAAATGAGAAGCACATATAAATTTAAAAATATTTGTCTGCTTTCTTTTAACATTATCTACTTTTTACTTTAATTTTTAACTAAATAAAAATGAGACCAATAGATAATGCTGTGCTGGTTAGAGAGAGAGTGATATAATAATGCAGAGCCTTCAAGTTTTGCTGTTCTCCTTTAGTAGGTTTTTCGTAGTCCCAATCGTTCGCCGCGTGTGAAATTTTCTGTGTGAAGTGTGTCCCGTGTCCCCATTTTTAATATATATAATTGCAACAAAAATGTATCGAATTATTTGTTGAACAATGGGTTTTGCACTTTGCAATACTTTTGTTGCGCATTTTGACAAATAATTCGATATGATTATATGCAAATTCATCCTCATGCATAACGGTTTCAAATGCGTAAATTGTTGTTGGAATCTGGGAACCCACACAGGGGTTTTCGAAATATTGAGTTTTTATTTATTTATTTATTTATTTATTTGTACATACATAATTATGTAGATGCTTACACATTAAGACTTTAATAGCCTTTTAGCAAGTGAAGCTTTGATTTGCAATTTCAAAATTGAACAACAGAAATTATACTTAGACAGTTTTAAGAGAATAAATTAAATAAATTAACAGAAAATATAACAAAAGAAATTTAAATAAATCAGTAAAAAAACAAATTAATAGCAAAACATATACATCTTCGTATTAAGTAAAACAAAATAATAATTAAAAATTTACAAGAACAAAAACAAGGTTTACCTAACGCGCGTAATAGGATTTTAGTTCCTCTCAGAAACGCATAGTGCCACCCAACTCCCGTACATGTCCCGGCAATCCATTCCAGAGGCGATTGGAGCTAATAAAGAACTGTCGCTCTGAGGTTGTGCATGTAAATCGCGGGAAAATGAGTTGATGAGATCTACTTAAGGATCCGAAGTTTAACTTATCAAACAAGTACATTGGTTCTCGTGTATCAATAATCTTTGAAAGTAAGATTAGAGCTTTATAAGCGAGAAGATCTTCAAATGTCATACCAAACAGTTCCTTAGCATGGATAGAAATGTGTTCATATCGTCTTATATTGTAAACATATCGCGCAGTATTCAGTTTTCTCTTACTTGCTGAATCACAATTTCTATAGACTTCAGCTCCGTAAGTTAAAATGGGAATGACTAGCGTTTTCGCCAAAAGCAAACGTGTTTTTTGTGGAGTATAATTGTGTGACATCCAAAGTTTCCGCAATGTGCCATAGACCTTTCCAATAATAGCATTTATATGATCGTTCCACGTTAAATTTCTATTGAAAACAATTCCCAGATTTTTCGCCTTATCTACATAATCTATTTTAGACCCCTGAATGCATACCTCCGGAAAGTATGAAAGGTCAAGTACTCGCTTACTTATTACCAGACATTTGGTTTTTGAGGGGTTCAAGACCAATCCGTTTTCTTGCGACCATAAATCTATGGTGAATAAATCATCATTTTTTATTGCTTCCACACAGTCTTCAATCAAACCTAAGTTACAGCTCCTATAAAGCTGTACGTCATCAGCATACATATGAATCGAGGATAGGACAGTCGATGGCAGTTCATTGACATATAATGAAAACAAGATTGGACCTAAAATTGAGCCTTGTGGTACACCTCTATTATTAAACAGGAATTCAGAAGTCCGATTCCTTACTGATACAGCTTGCATCCTACCGGTAAGATATGAAGATACTAAAGAGTTTTGAAGAAAAAATTTTAAATTTTTTTTTTCAATTTTAATTCACAATCCTATTCAAATTCTTGGCGAGCCTTAGAAAAAAAATTATCAAAATTGGTGGTACTGTTTTTGAGAAAATCAAAAATAATAAAATGGTTCCATGGGGGGTACCCTCTATAACCATTTTTCGTAAAAATTTTTTTCAACCATAACCTAGCTTTAGAAAATTTTTTTTATTTGGAGTTTTAAATCTGTCGAACAGTTTTTGAGAAAAAAAAAAATATTTATAAAATTTCGAAAAAAAATTCGTGTAGCAGGTACCGTTATTTTTGGCCTTAAAAAAAAGGAAAAAACGTGTGGGGGCAAAATTAAAAATGATATCTATCAAGTTTAGAGAAAACCGGTCGAGCCGTTTAGGCTGTAGTATTGCATTGCGAGACCCACTTTTTTAGTCTTCGCTATCATCGTGAAGTCAACTTTGTTCAAAATCTCGAGTTCCATTTTTTTTCCGAATGCATAACTTGCCTTATAGTACCTATAAGTCGCAAGTAAAAAGACAGATTTCAAAACACACATGCAATCTCTCTAAAGGTAATAATGAGTAAATTGAAAAAAAAAACCTGTCTGTATCCTGCTAATAGAATTATGTACCATCTTTAACTGATCGAAACATCTAGCGTTATTATATGTGAACTACAGTTTCCAAATAAATTTTATAAGATAAATAATTATTTTTCACTGCCGAGTATCGGATTTCAATTCGGCATCGTCCAGGTAAACATTCGACTTTATTATTTCTAAGAAGATATTTGACCACCACTCTACTGCTCTGAATCACCTTCTGACATATTATCATAACTAAAAAAGATGAAATATTAAATTTTCGATATTGAAACCACTAAATGCATCCAAAATGTAATCCCCTCTGACAAAAACCACTCGATAAAAGAAGAAAGGTGTATTTTCAATCCCAACATAAATTTGTGTTCTTAATTAAGTTTTCCAAACTCAATATAACCAAAGATAAACAATCAGTAGCTGGAGTTGTTCCCTCCCAGGAATTAATTTGAAAATAACCGCTGCATTCCTCTTGTTCGTGTTTGTGTTTTTGAGGAAGAAAAAAATAAAAAAAATAACCTAACAAATATTTCACATACCAGAGAAGCAGGAGAAATTCAAAGTGAAAGAGTAAAAAAAAAAAACAAAACCCAAAACCATAAATAGAACTCCAGGAGCGCGTTGAACGAGACATCTCATTCGCAATGCGATACCGGAGCCGATACTACGCCTTAAGTAGAGTTGACGTTTCGTTAACCACATTGCCATTGCTCCTTTATCCATGCAGACATGGAGTTCTGTTTATTTGTTCAACCAAACAATTCCGGTATTGGAATACAGCACTAAATCCCTTTCTATTCATCCTAGATGAAAATGACAAACGGTCGAGGCGAAGAACAAGGAGTATAACCACCGGAAAACCATCATGTTGTTCCACACACAGGAGATTGTTTACGTTGAATTACACCACATACCGCACCACACCGCGCTATACACGAGTATCTCTTGAGAAAGTCATAGCCCCTTCCATTGTAAAGATAATCAATCTATCGATTTATTGAAGGATAACCTAAACAATTCCCCTCGAAATATCCTTTGATAACAATCATCAACAAAAGCAACAACAAGATGCCGAAGAATAAGACAATAATTATAGGGCAATTGAGGAAGATACCCACGGACTACGCCCGTCATGCCACTACAGACTACACCCAGACCCTGGCTATAAATGTTGACGTTTAATTAGTGTAGTGTAAACGTCGCTCGTCGCTTGTTGTCGACAGACGAAGGAGAGGGTGGAGTCTTGCTCTTGAAACAGCAAAACGTCAGAGCCGATCCTCAATAAATCTTTGATCATCGATCGTTTATCAGTTTAATGTTCTCATCGCCTCTCGACTCATCGGAATCCCTATCTGTATCTGGCTTTTATGAAGAGTAATTATTTTCGTTTAGCAAGATCAGGCTCATCAGAAGAGATTTGGTTGCTCTGCACAGACATTCGTAGGTGATCTGCATGAGATCTTCATCTGCCAGTCATGATTTTATTAAGCGGTGGTGAACCCATAATTAACTATAAGATCTTGACATTTTATGCTGCTGGTATACATCACATAGTAATGAGTTCTTATTCATTTGTGGCAGCAGAATCATTAGTTTGAATCAATGACTTACGCTTTAGTGATTTTGCACTTGACGCAGAACAGACAACGCAAACTAGGCATCAGACTTCCATGGCCAGATAGAGCGTATATAGTCGAAACAAAGTGCGTCATATCGTTTCTATTATGATGAGTTAACAGTCTCATTTCAATTGAGAATCAGAATTTTTTTAAGTTGACGAATATGTTTAATTGACGAAAGTAAATGAACTATGGAACAAGCACTTTTTGTTCTCCTTTCATTAGAAAACCGTTATAATTGCAATGAATTCTTACTGTCGTTATAATTGACTTCACTGCAAAAAGATAACTGAAAATATTAATTTGACTGAGCTGAGCTTGTGTGGTAATGAACAATAAAACCTGCATTGGGATGTTTGAAACTCATCACGCGACTTCGGTGGTCCATATAGGCTTCTAAATTTAGTTTTAAGTTCAATTGAACATCACCACTGAAAGTAGTCTGATTTTTAGGATAGTTTTCATGGATTAGCTATAACTCAAGCTAAACTTGCTGGAAACACACTTAAGTTGTGCTTGGTACAATGCAAATGAACTAAAATGAAATTCCAAAAATGGAAAAAGGCAAAATGAAAATAAATAGGTTCATGGGCCACAGGTCGCAGTGCAATACTCCCAATACATATTCATTCATAAATAGGTTCATACGGATAAAAATGTAACTGAAGGTTATTTGGCTACTCCATCCCAATATATCTGAATGCAATATATTTTGGGCGCCTTATTTGCTCATTTTGTTACTTCAGTTGAAAAATTATGTTCAACTAAAAAAAAAATCAAACGTTTGAGACTTGATTTTTACACAGGGCGTCCATAATTTGTTGAGGATATCTTGGGATATGATTCTTTGTTATATTCTAAGAACAAAATCGTTCTATCTATCTCTAATTTTGATATCACTTTAAGAAAAGGCCTACTTTGGTCTAGCCTGACCCATGTTAACGAATATTGTTCTGTTTCCAGGAATGGGAGAAATCTCTCTTAGCACTTTATTTTTAGAAAACATAAAACCCTTTATAACCGCATAGATTTTATGATACTTGGTAAAACCTACAGCAGGTAAAATTTAAAAACAAAAATCTTTACTGATGAAGCTAGTTCAGTGGAATCTGCTCTAATAGTTCTAGTAAAACGCTTCCTCAGCGAAGAGGCTTATTTCTGGATGGAGGGGTTTATCACCGAGCTAAATTTCTGGATTTAAGACGATGTCAATCCCTATGAAGTCCACTAATTTAAAATACATTCGAACTGTTTTGTGCCGATTGTAGCTCGACAGGGTTTTCGGTCCTTCTTCTTCTTCTTCTTCCTTTGTTTCGGCGCTGTTATGATCTCGATGTCGAGGGGATCATAACTCTCCCACGTATCTGCTTCACACTAGTGATCCGCCTGTGGGGTTCGCCGGGTTGACCTCAGAAATCGGCGGCAAGCCTCCCGGTTTTGTATTGTTCCATTTCTGAGGCCAACTGAATGCTGGTGTTTTTGCATTTGTTTGTACCAGGAGTGTTTAGGCCTACCTTTCTTTTTTATTCCGAATTGGAACGTTGTTTTCGGTCCTTACTTCTTCAAAAATGATGATGGCGATTTGAACCAGTTAGACTTTTTCTTGTAGGATTTCTTTAGTTGGCAGATCTGTATGCAAACAAGCCACAAACGACTTGTGCCCTCGAAGTCAACATAATCCTTGATATTGATTCATCGAATTCTCAGGTTCATGCCACTCAGCGAAGCAATGTTATAATCTACACTTAATTTCATTGATAAATCTTTCAAATAAATAAAAAAAAAAAAGAAACTTGTTCGAAAAACTTGTGTATTTATTTACATACAATGTACATACATACATACATATGTACATACATATGTACATATGTTATCATAGTTTTGTGTATTTATCCTTTTGTTTGGCGCAAGCCATTTAATAGGTTCGTTGCACTTTTTAATTAATTTTAGTTTCCTTTATATCAAAAGAAGTCACTAAGACGAAATTTGGTCAATGATTTATTATCGGAATGTTAAGTTCTTATAGTTTATTATACTTTATTATAAGATACATACATACATGCATATGTACATATTTCCCAATATTTTAGTAGACTCTATAACGTTTCTTTTTATTTAATTTCAGGTAAGTTATGGAAACTCATCTTATGACATTATTAAGGTAATTGATCTGTTAACATGATATTTTTAAGCCCAATTTCTTGAAACGAAACATACATATTTCTTATTCCAAACGAAGACCGGTATTCAGTTCCACTTTTTTCGTGCTGAATTAAATTTGAATTAAGTTTATTCGGTAAACAAATTATTTTAGCTAACTCTTCAACAATTTTAACTTTAAGTTGTCAAAAATCTATCGTAATGCTAGCTAAACACGAGGCAACCGTTGCAGTAATGTGTTGCAGCAACGTGTTTCGTTTGTTCACTACACACATGGCAACTGTTGCCGCAACCACAGTACTGTTGGAGCAACCGACCGAAAATATCAAAACTTTTTGATATTTCTGGCAACGGTTGCAGCAACACAAAATCAATTGGCAACATAGCTACACACGAAGCAGCGGTTGCTTCAACATGGCTGTATTGCTGCAACGGTTGCCTCGTTTGTAGCTAGCATAAAAATGTTTCAAAATCGAAGTATATCGTAATGCTAGCTACACACGAGGCAACCGTTGCAGCAACGTGTTTTGTTTGTTCGATACACACGTGGCAACTGTTGCCGCAACCACAGTACTGTTGGAGCAACCGACCGAAAATATCAAAACTTTTTGATATTTCTGGCAACGGTTGCAGCAACACAAAATCAATCGGCAACATAGCTACACACAAAGCAACGGTTGCTTCAACATGACTGTGTTGCTACAACGGTTGCTCGTGTGTAGCTAGCATAATAATCGGTTGTATGTGAAATCGACATTTAAATGGTGCGACACTCTAATTTTGGTAGTGTTCGACATGCATCTGTTCAAATCTAGAATTAAATAAACAAACTTGTTTAGTTAACTACTAGTAAATTAAATTAAATTTTTGATATTGCGATATACTTACCCACCTTACCTCATCGTACGTTTTTAACCAATTTTCAATGGACAACAATGCATCACACATTTTGGAATTTAATCCGAGTGTGTTTTACTTTAAATGGCGCTTACAGTTCAGAACGGTGCCTATACTTTCACCAGTGTGTTACCTGTCAAAAAGTCTCCTTTTAATTTAGTGCCTCTTCTAGATGGTGAATATAATTTTTTAAGTTTATTTTTACTGCTTGTAATTAGTCAAATAAAGAATTTAAATAAACATTCCATATGTGGCATGGGTCATGCAACATGTCATACGCAACATATCACATAATACATGTCAGTTTTCAGTATGTCTCTTGCATAATGCCACATAGATATTAAAACTAATAAATGCAGCAAAACTCAATAGTTAAATACAAAAACCTATAAGTATAAAGTATTTTCATTAAAAGACTCAAAATATGTTAATGAACTTACAGTAAGTTAAAGGACTTATTGACTTAGACTAAAACACAAGACGTCCAAGTGACAAAATCTAGTAAACTTAAATTCAATTAAATTTATTTATTATTTGCTCAGTTAAAACAGTCCCTAAAAAAGGCGAATCTTTTCTTCCCACTCTAACTATAGTTAGCTCAAGAAATATCTTAAAGAACGAAAAGCTTCTCAATTACCGGTAGTACGGCTTTCTTAGCAATAGATCCACTGGTGATCTGATGGTGTATCTCACCGAGCAGTGCAACTAGTCTTTACATCATCATTGGCATTAGGCTCTCTTATCGGAAATATGTGCTATTGGTATTGATGAATCTCTTCTTAGTTGGACAAGAAATTACCTTTCAGAAATTACCTTTACAAGTCTCATTGGATGGCCTCAAGTTTCATAAAAAAATCCGTTTCAAAATTCGTAAAATAAATACAGGTGTACTCCGTTTTGTCTCTGCCTCTCTTTACCTCATATTTATGAACAATCTCCTGTCTGAAACTTCTAATCTACTAAGTTGTTTTACTGATGATAGTGCCCCCAGCTTAACAAATTCATTTCAATATTCATTTCCTTGTTCTTCGGAAGTGAAACCAAAACCGCAGTGTATGATAAGCTCATTAAATTATCATTATCTGATCTTGACAACATTGTCCATTGGAGAATAAAAAACTTTGTAGAATTTAATGTGTAATGAATTTAATGGTGTCTTCTATCGTTAAAGCGAAATCCTCCCCGTATGCCATTATCCATGAGTGATACTTATAGCCTTTTCACACCGAGCCGAAAACACGGTTTTCGCCAAAAAATCGGTTTTCGTCAAAAACCTGCATCGAAAACACAATTTTCCCATACATTTTTGCGAACTACAAGCTTTCGTTTTTGACAAGTTTTTGATAAAACCTCTCGAAAACCAGTTGAAATTCAGAGATGATGTAAACAAACACACCTAATGAAAAATTCAAAGCTCAATTGAAATGAAAACATTCAAATACCAATCAGACATAAAAAAAACATCTGACAGCTACTGAGAAGAAAAATGTACAGTTTTAATTGACAGTAAGTGTCAAAATAGTTTAAATGACAAGCGAAAACTTGTAAATATTCTTTGTGAACACTTTTGGAGGTTTCGAAAACTTTTAGCCGAAAACCGGGTTTTCGGTTCGGTGTGGAAAGGCTATTACATTGAGGAAACTGAACAGCTTTCAGTTCTCGGTATGAGCATCACAGACCACCTTGTGTGGAATGATTATATGTATATTCGACGTTGCCAAAATTCTGCTAAGTGTTAAGGTTTCCTTCGACATTGCAAGAAATTTTTCAACCCAACTGATCTGGCTATAATCTATGAAACATAGGCCAAATTCCTAAACGCAAGATTTGCAAAGCAAAACACTAGCAAAGCAGATATAGAAAATCAGAATACGCATATGTAAGAGAATTGCGCAAGAAATGTTTGACATTTGCACAAATGCCTCTGCATTTGCGCAAGAAAGTAGCATCGATTGCATTTTGGGACACTCTGCTTAGCAGAGATTTTTGTATTTGCATTTTGGAACTGTTTGCTTAGCAGAATTTGCGCAAGATATGCGTTTAGGAATTTGCCCATATATTCGTCCAAAGCTTGAGTAGAATTCCAATAATTGAGCAGGTGCTCCAATAAACCACTTGAGTCAATTGGATATAATTCAAAAAAGTGCTTTAAAAAAGATATGTGATACAAACATAACGGAAACATTTTAATCTCTCGAGCACCGCCGCAATGTTTCTTGTCTTACTTTATATACCGTTATTTCTATGAACAGTGTTCTAGCGAAATAGCCAGTTGCATTTTTTTTTTATAATTAGCGCACACAAAGGATTTTTTTGTATACCCTTATGCCAGAGACACAGTGTGAGCATTAAGAAAAAAAGGAGGGGTTAGAAAGGAGGTGTCGGTGTACATTGGTTTTGAACATTGCAATGACAAGGAAAGACAGAGCGTGGTAAGACATTCCAAATCCGCGTAGTAGGGCTAAAGAACGAGTATCTGTTTTCACAGCACGATCGAAGTTGGGCTCAAGGGTAAACTGATGAGCATTCCCAGAAGTCCTAGTATTTCGGTTGAATTGTCTGAGAATCATCTAAGAAAACCCAAACATCTTGCAGCATTTTTAGTGCCATCGCGTATGTGATTCGTGACCTTGGAAAGAAGGGCTGTTATTGCGATTGGTCGATAATTTGAGCGAGAAGAAGATTGGCCTTTTTTTGGAATTGGCTGAACAAATGCAGTTTTCCAACCACTTCGAACTAGCCCAGAAGAATAGGATAGATGAAAAAGCTTACGCAGGGGTTTTATTAGCGTGGAAGAACACCTCTTCAGAATAATAGTGGGGATACCATCCGGACCAGCGGATTTATGTATGTTGAGATCTTTAAGGACTCTCGCCACGGTACGAGCACAAAACAAGATTTGTCCAATAGAATATTGGCTTTCTCAATAGAGCTAACAAAAGGTCCTTGACAAAAAGCGTAGGAACCGAAGAAGAGGAAGAATTCCTCATATTTTTTACAAACGACCAAAAATTCTTACTGCTTTGGGACATTTATTTCTTGGGTCTGACACTTTTAACCCTATTCGGGATAACATTTTTTATTCGCAAAAGAATTATTTTAGTTATCATATCTGTGCTGGAGTCTACGTCACTACCGAGGAAGCATACACTGAACCAAATTTGGTAGTCATATTGAAGAAAAGGTAGGTAGAATTGAAGAAAGGGCGATCAATGGTCAATGAAACTTATCCGTTGTTTTGAAGAAAATTTTGTTATATTCAAGAAATATTGTCATTTTGAAGAAATGCATAAAATTTTTCGTTCAGGTGTTAAATCCACAAAATTTTGTGAAATTGATTAAATTTCATCCTTCTTTCTTGAAATTTAGTTAATAATTAGTAGGTATCCTTTATGAAAATTTCCTCAAAAAATAATTTTTTTTTAAACTGGTTTTATTTTTTTTTCTTGCTTTAAGTTGATATACTACATACATACATAGTAAAAAAAAATTTTTTAATACAAATTTGTCTTTTCGAATAATTGCTTCATCAAAAATTAACAAATTGTTTTCGTAGATATGACAAAATTTCATTCGGTTGAATAAAATACTAAATCATTCATCATTTGAAGAAACCTTATTTATTTTGAATATTCAGTCTTCAATATGAAGAAAAATACTATGAAAAATTGTTGATTTCAATAATTGATTCTTCAAAAATTAACAAAATATTTTCTTCAGTATCACCTACGCGATTCGGTTCAGTGTAGTGACCATCAGTTAAAGATCCTGAAAGAAATATTTAAACCGTCCCTGTTGGCTTTCTTGTACTGCCATACGGTTCCGCTTAAACAATTTAACCGTAATATTCGCGCTTTTATGAATGTTCATCAATTTACCCTTAAGTCCAACTTCGAACGTACTGTGAAACACAGATATTCATTCTTTAGCCGAACTATACGAATGTGGAATCCTCTTTCTAGCTCTATTTTTCCTTCCCATTATAAAATTCAGAAATTTAGAACTAACGTGCATCGGTATTTCCTTTTAAACATTTTAAGGGTAATAAACCCTTGAGTGTGCGCCTATTATAAAACAAAAAATTAAAAATAACTGCTCAGTCCACTCATATTTTTGGGAGAGTTAAAAGACTTTAGAAAATTTGTTTTTTCTTTCTATTAACTGCAGTCTCTACAACTATGTCACAAGCAAGTTTGTCCCATATTTGCCACTGCAGACTGCTGCTACTGCTGCCCCAATCAACAACTGCAAGGTTGAAATAAATCTTACTATTTGAAGTAGCCATCTTTCAATACACAAATTCTTTATTCAAATTTTTTTAATTATCTCCAAAGAAAACTAGAATAGAATATTTATTCTCCCAGCAATAAATAGAAATTATTGCTTAACATTTGAATGTTTATCATTTTCTTAATTAAGTAATCAAATGAAGCATTGTCTCGAAAACCACAAAGGCTATTCCATAATTCTTAGACTATCTTTGACTAAGGAAACATAAACACCGTAATTGTAATCTCCGAGTTAAGACTTGTTGGTCGCTTGGAAAAACTCTTTTTTAACAAATTGTATTCGCTTGTAAGTTTTATTCAACCTTAAATTTGACAAACAGAGAAGTAGTTTTTATTTAGATAAAAGAGAAAATCCGCAGGGGGCTTTACGCAAGTTAAAGTAGGACACTGGGCCGTGTACAGCAAATACTAATCCACCCCATAAAAAGGTCAAGCAAACAACCAACACTGGGAGTTGGGGAATTCGGGTTCGGGTATGTCCCCACACACATTATATATTTTCAAAGTGTATCAACAAAAACATGACAACAAACCTAATAACTTATTCAATATAAAATTGTCTTCAAAGAAGGTTTCTTGTGTTGACTCGGGAGTCAAAAGAACTCTAATCATCACTTCTTTTATAAAAGCTCATTATACTCGTATTCCAGAGGAAGTGTAATCAAAACATAGGACGAAACTACGATAGATACGATGTGGATACTGTCACACCACTTGAGTGCTACCCTAATCCTCATGCAAAGTTAATTACGCCCATTAACAAAAGGGACGACCTGAGGATGAGCTGTGTAAGTGTGTGTCTTTTAAGCTCGGACGTGTTGCTGATAAAACTTCTTTTTTGGAGGTATTACGAGGGACGGGATGGAGCTGACATTCCGTATTCCTTTTGTAAGGGATCTCTTTATTCTTTGTTTACATTTTTGTTAAAAACTAACAAAAGGAGGCTCATTTCAGTTAAAGAACAAGGAATTTCGACCCTATGGCAACTTGCTTAGCTCATCTGTTTCTTTTTTCTGAAATAATATTTTTACTCATTTTTTTTTTAATTAAGGCCATTTTTATCATTGTCAAAAAATACCTAGGATGTCATCCCTTGCTCGAGGAATTGCCTTTATTCATCCTGAAATTTTATATCACACCCCATGGGAATCATTTTTATCTTATTTCTTAAGACTCTGATGTGCAGCAACAATCAGCTAAATAATGACGACAATTCCTCTGACCAACACCACCACCATCGGCAAGAAAGTCTTATCGCAGACAAAGATTATATTGCTCCTTAAAAATAATGTGATTGTCCTTTTATGTGTACATACATATCTTCAAAAACTAAACAAAGAGATTTCGTTTTTGTCTGTAAATACGAAAAAAAAAAAAACATTTTTTTTGCAAGAAATGAATAGCAAACTTTAATGGATTGTGTAGAAAGTAAACAAAAGGACATTCGAGTTTTCTCACCACAAAAGGAGGCAATAAATAATCGTACTTATCTTAGGAGACTATGTCGGCTATATAGACTAAAGGGACGTTTGACAAAAAGGATCATCTGGTTGGGGGTTGAAGGTAAACAACCGCTTAGTGCAGCTTCAAATAAACGACGGATCCTTGCAGTGATTTGGCGGTAATCGCTTCCTTGATGACTTCTATATTTGAATAGATGAGTGAATTTGTGTTTTCGTTGAAGTAATTATAGGTTGATTTATTGTACAATGGTATAGTACTTTCAAAGTTCTTTTGTTTGGGGATTTATTTTACAATTTATAGTGATCTGTCATTTTTTTGTTCTATCTTCTAATGAAGAGAAGCCAAACATAAGGCAAGGTTTTTGAGAGAATTGTATATGAAAATCATTTTTGCAAAAAAACTCTGTGGGTGGTTTGTCTTTTTGTATGGTTTAACCAAGGCCTTTGCCCTCGAGGAGAGGAGTTTAGAAAAAGTAATGATAACTTAAATTTAAAACTAATATTTCTGATGAAAATTTTTTTTTAAATGTTTTCAAGTCAATATAAGTTATTTCATCGTCTTCAATTATCCTACCAGTGATTTTTTTAAAGCTATCAGAAATTAAGAAAAAAAAACACATACAATTCAGAAAAATGCATGAAATCTTTATTTGAATCGATAGTACGGTCGATATAATTTAAATTTAAATGTTGGCCACGACTGCACTTCAAATGGTCCATCCGCTTAGTCCAATTTTGGCATACTCTTTCTTACATTTCGGCCGGTATCTCACGACTAAATTCTTCTATGTCAATTGAAGCAGGCCTTAACATAGCCCCACAAAAAATAGTCTAGAGGCGTTAAATCGCACGATCTAGGCGGCCAATTAACCGGCCCCAAAAGTAAAATAAACTGTTCACCAAACTTGCTTCTCAATTGGTCCATTGTTACGCGTGCTGTGTGGCATTTGTCACCGTCTTGTTGAAACCACATGTCATGCAAGTCAAGCTCTTCCATTTTGCGTATAAAAAAGATTGTTGTCATCGCACGGTAGCGCTCACCATTCACAGTATCGTTGCGATTCGCATCATCTTTGAAGAAATACGGCCCAAGATTCCGCCAGCCCATAATCTGCACCAAACAGTGACTTTTTCTGGATCCATTGGTAGCTCTTGCATTGCTTCTGGCTGCTCTTCACTCCAAATATGGCAGTTTTGCTTGTTCACGTATCCATTCAACTAGAAATGAGCTTCGGCGCTGAATACAATTTTTCGATAAAAAAGTGGATCTTCGGCCAACTTTTCAAGAGCCCATTCATCAAAAATTCGGCGTTGTGGTAGGTCGTTCGGATTCAATTCTTGCACCAGCTATATTTTGAAAGGCTTCACACCTAAATCCTTCCACAAAATTTTCCACGTAGTGAAGTAACAGAGGCCCAATTGCTGCGAACGGTGCCGAATCGATAATTTACGGTCATCACTAACACTGGCCGATACAGCTGCGATATTTTCCTCAGTTCGCACTCTAGGTAAGCGTGTTAGTGGTTTAATGTCCAACAATGTAAATTTGGTGCGAAATTTAGTCACAATAGCCCGAATAGCCGCCTCAGGACATCGATTAAACTGACCATAAAAGCGCGCGATAAACTTTCTTAACAGAACACGTATTTTGATAATAAAATTCAATAATTTCCAAGCGTTGTTCGTTTGTAAGACGATTCGCGGTTAAATTATAGACCAAACTGAAGATGTTTGACAGTAAGTTCGTTCGTTCAACTTTATCCAGGGTTGACCCAGGTTTTCTTGATGACCCTCAGAGTTGTCAAAAAAAAAAAACTGGGGTTTTCGGTTTTCAAAAAACACCCAAGGGCTGTCAATTGTTGTGTTGACAACTAAAAGCAAGAAACAAATAATTCTGTGTTCTGATAAAACTTTAATTTTGTTATAAATTAGTTTTAAAAATGAACAAAAACAATTTTGCGTTTTTGCTGAATATTTGATCTCATGAGTAAAACAAACATTTAATTGCAAACCCAAGCAATAACATGCAACATGCGAATCGACAAACGACAACAAAAGAAATAGATATGACATAAACAGAATTTACTCACCAGGGTGACTTCAGGTTTGATTATGATCAGATCGACGAGGAAAACCTTCAACGCTTGACAACGTTTTTGGCGACAGCGGCAAAGAAGTTTCCGCTAAGAGAAAGATTGTGTTTGTATAATATGAAATAATAGAGTTGGCGACATAATGGAGCCCTGCGGTACACTTGAATTTATTATATGAACGGTTTCTATTCAGCAGACCGAAAAGAAAATTTGGTTTCTAATAGAACGAAGAAAATTCATCAATACGAAATGCAATCATTTTCGATAAACCAGTTTAATAACACACTCTTTGAAATCTTTGAAATACCGAGCAAAATAATCCTTTTCCGTTATTTTTCCTACTACCGGTCATTCAAAAGCTTTCATTCTGCAAAATATTTGCAAATCACCATTTCTTCGATGTTGAAAAGGAGGAAAGTAAGTGCAATTAGATGATAGTTTGTGTGGGAAGAGGAAATTCAAATTTTAGTTCAAGTTGTCTTCGCAAGCAAAAAAGCTAGCCTCTAAGAGTACAAAATTAATCCCTTTGTATTGTATGCCAGGGATCCTGTGATGCTCGAGGGAAACTTAACTTCCTCAATGGTTTTCTTATCAAAAAAAAAAAAAAAACAGCGATTGGCGAGAGCAACAAATCTCATGATCTCAGCTTTGGTATCCTTACCGGACTTAAATGCGGAGTAGGGGTAAACTAATTCCCTTACATCCAAAAAGTTATAACAGTGACGTTCTAGCCAAGATTTCGGAGTTGCGTGTACGTTATTAACCCATACTTGGTGTTTCCACTAAACCCATCTTCTTCGCTAAGGTATCAATACACAAAAAATCACTACGGACCTTATGATGTTTTCCGCGATCCGTCGGTTATATAAAGATCTTTAGCGTATGGCAGTATGGTTTTAGTGCGACAGTCCCAAACTATTATTTTAAAAAAGGTGGTTAAGAAGCCGCATTACAGGCCTTTGTCTAACACGTCCTTACTGACTTTTATAAAGCTGTATAGGTCTTTGACTACATATATTTAGATGTTGATAAAAACAACCTTGGAATCTTAGAAAAGTTTGTCGGTGTCGACTTAAAGTCCTTGGGTTTAATTACATGAGCTGCTGTAAAGTCAATTTTGATAGATATAGTGATAGATATAGTGTGCCATTTCTGGACTAAAGCCAATCTTATAAGGCGTTTTTCTTTTTTAGTTCAGTATAGAGCTCTGAACAGAGTCCGAGCATGTCGAGCATGTTCCGAACATTCTCTGAACCAAGCGTGCTCTGAGCGCTCTGAGTATATTTTGAAACACACCTGAACACTTATGTAGCTGTCGCCATTTTTTTTTAAATTTCCATCTGTCAAATGCTTGTGTTAAGCATTTTACTCTGTCTGCTCAGTTATTTTATTCTGAGGTCATAGAGCGCACTCTGAACACGCTCAGAATATGCTCAGAACCATTTTCAAAACTCTGAACACTCTGAACTAAAAAAGAAACACAATTTATTTTTTGACAACTCAGGTTCTGTTCTGAACTAAAAACGAAAAACGCCTATAATGACTCTTTAGTTTATTGATGAACAGTGTTACCACTGGCACTTATTTAACTCAAATGAGACATTTTTTTCAGGGACTTATCTTTTTAGATTTGATTCATTTTTGTAGGAATGAAAAAAAAAAAACACTTTAAAATATGGATAAATCTACTTGCAAGTTTAAGAATATCAAAAATAATGATATTCAAAGGCTTACATAGTGTGAACTGTGAACTACGCTTCTATTTCATTTGCAAAGCGCTTTCAATTCGAACCCTCAAGGAAAATAAATAAAGTTATTTCTTTGATTCACGTAAAGAGGCGCTCTTTGTGTAGAAAGAAAGGTCGAAATTCGAAAGATACGTTAAGATTTGACATATATTCATTTTTATCACTTAAAGATATTTGCGCAAAATTTTAATTGAATTAGTTAAAGTTGTTTTAAAAAAAACTAAAAGAATCGGTCACAATTAAGTTAGCACGAATTTTCTTACGTGAATAGCTTTTTTTCCGTTGATTGCCAAAAATATAACAATTTTAAGGTGATGAAACAATATCTTTACCTATAGCATTATCATGGAGCGTGATTTTGTGGTACCATCGCTATCCTGGTGATGGCGCTGAAATAAGTGCACGATCTTACAGTGGAGAGTAGTAGATAAGATAAAAATCAAGTAGGTAGTAAAAAAGAAAATATTTTATTATTAAATTTAGCAGAGACAAATATTACAAGTACTATACTCGTAGCTATGCTTAAGATATTGCTCCAATCGTTCGTCTTCATGACAGTACTATAATTTTTATATTGAAAAATAATATCTATTTTTTATTATTTTTTGAAGTTGCTCAATTTGCAAACCAAATGCACCCAAAACATGGCGGCGTTCCACATAATTAACTTTTTATTTTTGTTTATTCTGACATTTATATTTCTGTAAGTATTACCAGAGTCGGTTTATTTTTGGGACATTTTTGGGAATTTTTGCTTTTTTTGTTGATTGTGTAAGGGAATCATTTGTGGATTAGAAGGAAGTTTCTGAAACTCCTTGTTATTTAAGTTTATATGAAGTAAACAATTAATTGTAATTTATAGTATTAATATTCTTTTTTTTTTTGTTGGATTAGGAAATTTCTACCTGGGGCCTATTGCACCATCTTACAAAATTGTGATTACAAGCATTTTTTTAACAAATTTGTAAAAAATCGAGATTTTTTCATATGTAATTTATTTGTTAAACACAAATTTGTACTTGTGAATTACAAGTCACAAATTTGTTGACAAATAGAATTTTTCGTTGCACAAAAAAAAAGTTGTAATTGTTAATTACAAGCTAAAATTTGTGAAAATCGTTCTTTTTTTTGTGGGTTTCTGTTGCACCATAATAAAGCGATCACAAATTTGTTTCAGTTTGTGAAAAAATTCTACAGGTGAAAGACCGTGTGTAAATATTTCTACAAATTTGTTAACACACTCATTTGAACATGGTGCAACAAAAAATCGTATACAGGATTTGTATTTGTAGATTACAATAACAAATTTGTGGTTATAAATTCTAAACTGGTGCAATAGGCCCCTGGCGTCTTTACATACCCTAAGCAGTGCGTGATTGGGATTGACCCCCGAAATGGGAGAGAAAATCCTGAAAACCCTCGAAGCGCGCCACCTACAGTATAGTTAAATAAAAAACTTTTGATAAACTGCCTGATAACGACTGCCTGGTGACTTCAAACGTCCTAAGCGGTATTAAATATCAAAAACTGGCCACTTTCAGTCAGTGGCGTAGATAGCTTTTCGCTATGGGGGGGATGGATCTAGTTCGCTCATTTTTACTTGCGACTTATAGGTACTATAAGGCAAGTTATACATTTCGTAAAAAAATCGAACTCGAGATTTTGATCAAAGTTGACATTACGATGATAGCGAAGACCAAAAAAGTGGGTCTCGCAATTCTGTCTGTCTGTCTGTCTGTCTGTCGGTTCGACTACAGCCTCAACGGCTCGGCCGATTTTCTTCAAACTTGGTAGATATCATTTTTATTTTTTTTCCCCCACACGTTTTTTTCTTTTTTTTTTAAGACCAAAAATAAAGGTACCTACCATACGAATTTTTTTCGTCATTTTGTAAGTATTTTTTTTTCTCAAAAACTGCTCGACAGATTTAAAAAAAAAAGATACAAAAAAATTTTATTTAGTTAAAGCTAGGTACTGGTTGAAAAAAATGTTCTGAAAAATGGTTATTGAGGGTACCCCCAAAGAACTATTTTTTAAGTTTTTTATTTTCTCAAAAACGGTACAACGGATTTTGATCATTTTTTTTGCTAAAGCTCCCCAAAAATTTAAATAGAATTGTATATTCAAATTTTCAAAAAAATTTTTTTTGGATTTAAAAATTTTTTTTTTTTTTTTTTCAAAACTTAATATTTTGAAAACCTTATACCAGATTTTTTTCAAACTTGATAAATAAAAGTTTATCAACATAATCTACAAGATGAAAAAAAAAAGTTTTATTTTACCTAAAAATAAAGGTACCCACCATACAAATGTCAAAAAATGACTTTCAAAAATCGTATTTTTATAGAAAACGGCGGCGCCTAGAATTTTGATACAAATTTTTACGATCTTTAATCTAATAAAAAAAATTTTGAAATTAAGATATTACAGCTTGTACCTACCATAGAACCATTTTTTTAATTTTGAATTACTCATTATCGATATCGGATTTTCATGAAATTTTTTGTAGAGATGCTTCTAAAAAGTCTTAAGATCATTGCATTTCAAAACTTAAAAAAAAAAATAAGTTTTGAATTTAAAAAAAAAAAAATTTTTTTTTGGAAAATTCGATATTTCAAAAACGTCTCAATATTATTTTTGGAAATATAATTTTCATTCGTATAGTAATAAAAATTTAAAGTTACCATACCAAATTTTATTCTTAAAAATGTGTTTGTGTGGATGAGTGTGCTGCGTGTTTGGGGTGGTTTCTTACACCAACTTAACAATGTACCACACGGAGCGAAGAAATCTAAATAATTTTGTTTTTTTTTGTGTCGGTGTAGGCTTTTGTGCTATGTGATGGAAAGCTGGATGGAAGCTCTTTTTCTTGCAGCTATTTTTTTACCTATTATCAATTGGTGGGAGACGTAAAAAAAAAATTCAGAGTGCGTTTCTTTAACTTATTTGGTTAATGACTGGTTATGTTGAACAATTATCGATCCCAATGGGGGGGGGGGGGATATAGCCCCCTGATCCCCCCCCCTATTTACGCCACTGCTTTTAGTAATGTAAGTAAAGAAAACGCTTAAAAAAGTGGAGTTAAAACTGAAAAAGTAAATAATTTGTTTTTATGATCTAATAGTGTTTCCTCACTTTAATATTTTAAATCTGTTCTATTGAAACCACTAGCTAACTGTAAAAAAAGCCGTGTTTTATTGGTTAGTGAATACACTACATCGCAAAATTTAACATGAAAAACAACAACAAACGATTAGTGAATAAAAATAAGCTAGTAATTGAAATGGATAATTTAGTGAAGATGGAGTTTCGGATGTTGAAATGTAGGAGGTGTTTAGGTGGTGTCCGAAAAAATATATGTGGCATACTTGAGGATGTGTTCGTTGGTATTTATTTTGTTATATACTTTGCCTTTACTAATCCAAAGTGTGATCGCTCCGAAATTTACATAACAAATATTTTTTCAAATGCAAAACTTTAATTCATACCATAATTCCGGCTTTACACTACTGCCATTAATTTTGTCATAAAATATTGAATCAATTCACGCAAGGGCGATTGGTTTCGATTGATATATTTTATCAGTTCACTGGCATTTTTTCAAAAATGTAGTTACACGACATTATGTTGAATTTATATAACAACTAAAAAAATTGCACATTTTAGTTGAATTAATACGATGTTAAAGCTGTTTTAGTATGAAACTAGGTAGAGACAACGATTTTGCAAAATTTTAATCGGACACAGCATCATACTTTCTCTACACTTTAATTGAAGTTAAACTCTCAGAATACCTATTTTATTTTTTTAGTATCGTTCTAACTTCATATGACTCTTTAACATTTAAAAACGTCAGAATAGGTCTGTTTTCTTAGTTTTTTGCACGAACTACCATTGTTTTAAGGTTGCTCAGAATCAATTTATTAAAAGAAATTGCCTTAGGCTAGGCGGTTTCGCAACTGTTTGGTTCAAGAGACTAAAAAGTTTGTGTTTTGACACAAACTAAACGATTGCCTAAAATGAGTTCGCTATTTTGTGTAACATAAAATTATATGCACCTGCGCGGACATTCAACCAAATAGTTCATCTGTTTTCTATAAGTATCCAAACAGTTGTGCAACTAAAAATTGAATTTGCGCTCCTAGCCTTAGGATGATATTAGTTAAAAAATGTTTAAAGTTAGAAAACTACCTTAAAGAAGTATAATACTACTACCTTAATAAGAGGCTGTTTAAAATTTTGCGCCAATGTCATTTTGTTGAGTAATATGTTTTTTTTCTCCAATACTCAGTATATACAGGGTGATTTGCATAAGGTGTGACAAAAAGCTAGGGCGTGTAGGTTGGACTTAGACAAGAAAAAAATCGTATGTGAGGGGGGGGGGGTCTGTTTCCCCCCGTTTAGGCGGGAGGGGCAATTTAAGAAAAAAATCACTTAAAACAGAAAAAAAATTATTAAAAAATAACGGTGACACCTACAGAGTAATGCTATAGCATTTTGAAAAGCAAGAAATACATTCTTTAATTTTGTTTTTAAATAAAGTTGTTCGAGTGAATAGTTTTTGAAAAATTAATTAAAAAAATAATGAAAATTTTTTTTTTAAACAATTTTTTTTCAAAATTTTACGTATATAAATAGGCCCCCCCCCTCCCATACGATTTTTTTCTTGTCTAAGTCCAACCTACACGCCCTAGCTTTTTGTCACACCTTATGCAAATCACCCTGTATATGCGAGAACATTTTGAGTAGATTGTAGAGAAAACATATATTTTCGCACTTTTGTAAGTTTTAAATCAAATTTAACAGTGAGAAAAACTCTAAATCAACTCGATCTGCATTTTTAAGAATATTTCAACTCAATCTGCATTTTCATGAATATTTCAACTCCAGCTTAAAAACGAGATACAGATCTTTCGAACACATCCGTGTAAGTTATTTCAAGAAGTAGAAAGGATGAGTAAGTTAAAGAGTGAATAAAGCGTTTTTTTGGTACTTGTATTACTGCGCTAGATATAGGTTACCAATAAAACGCTCCTAAAATAAAAAAATGAGAAATTGAATAGTTACCTATTACCAATGTTTGAATATCCATGTTTTCTTCGTTAGATTTATTATTAATTTTAAATGAAAGTTTCGAAATTTCAAGCTCCTCAATGTACAAATAAATCATCATTAGATCAAGTGTGACCCAGTCTTGATACACAATACTTTTTATTATGCTTTATTGTATGAATTTTATTGCATTGGGTTGGTCTACATAACACTTACCCAAAAGAATGCTGCACAATCTTTGTTGACATTTAAGCAAATTTTTTGTTGTAACATAAATCCGTGAGAAGTTTACTTAAGCGAGCAATTGTCTTTATTAATGATGCCATTCATAATTTACCTACCTACAACAAACAAACAAAATCAAATCTTTAACAGTAGGTGGCTATGAAATATCCTGGGTGTGGCTACTACTCGTATAATCCAACCTGAAATTATACACGCGTATAATATGCAAAAGATAAAAACTTTTATTTTCATTTTTATAAGCCATCAAAAGGTAACTTTAATGGAGGCAAGAAAATGCATTCGCATTGCGATAACTGGCCTTAATGTGCACTTTGTTATGACATTTTTTTTTAATATGTAGACATTACAAGTTGTGTTCGCATATAAATATTCATAAACTGTTTACAAGTTAACATAGAATTTAAATTAAGAAATGATAATAAAAAATATATTCCTGAAGTGAGTGGTAACACTTTATATTTGTTTATAACAGTTTTAGACTCTATTCCAAGGTCTTGATGGAGTTATTTGAAGACTTTTTTCTGTATGGAACTTATATCAAATATCTTGACCTTCAATCCTACATCCAACAAATATATATATACCAGCTGCCCACCACTCAGCACACAATTTGACGAAGTCACCGTGATCACTTAATTTATTAATTTGTTTTTTACCGTCTTATAGTTCACACTTCGTTGTAGCGAGAAATATAAGGCGAAGACGTAAGACATTTGTATAATGGAGAACTTACCATATCGTCTCGATCGAAACTTTTTATTTCTATTCGTCTATCATTAAAGGTAAGCCATTTTATTTTAGGCATTAAAAGATCCCCCCACCGATATTGTTACTCCCTTATCGTCCTTGTGAATTGGGGCTGAAATAAAATTCATACCGTTCCTCTGCTCTTACTTGTAAGTTGTCAGCAGCGTGCTCCTTTGGACTAGCCTTGGGCTGGTGCTTGAATTAGATTCCTATCTGCCCTCTCCTCTCCTCTTACTTGTAAGAAGCGAGCTCATTTGTTATTCCCTCGGACTGGAATCAAATTCCTACAGTCTCCTCTTACTTGTAAGAAAAGGAGTAGGCATCCCATGTTACTCCTTTGGTCTTGCATGGGGCTGAAATTAGGTTCTTGCCATTCCTTCCCTCTTACTTCTAAGCAGCGGATTCTCTTGTTTTTTCACAAAAGCCTACTGATTTTCCCCGGTTCACTTCATCTAAGCTAATCTCATGGGCTGAAGTTACTCCTGTAACTGAAATTAATAAAGCTAATGCTACCGCATAGCATATAACTTCGGTTTTCCCGACGCTAAAAGTTGTTTCGTGTTTTGCGAGCATCTAAAAGATACCGCAATATAGTTGATTAATAGGAGCCAAGCAATTATAGGTATGTACATATATAGTATATAGGTAAAATTCAACCATTTTTAAATTGATTTCCTTTTTTTGGTTAAAAGGAATTAAAAAAAAATTATTGTTGGTCTGTTCGCTAAGTTCACAAAATTTGCAATTTCTACCAATTTAAGTCGAATTTTGGTAAAGCTTTGACAGAACTTTGGACTAAAATTATTAGAAACGGGCAGTTTTAGACAGCAGACATTGCTGTGAATGATTGTTAGCAATTTTGACAAAATCGTCAAACCAATTTCAAAATTATTTTGAGGCAAAAGTACAGTAGACTAAAAGTTTAATATCTTTATTTATTCTTTAACGCAAATTATTGATTTGTTGCTTAGTTAAATAATTTTCCTCTTATTTCAATGAAAGAAGAATTGTTTTTGCCAGGTATTTTTTTACGAATTGTGTTTCTTTTTTACTCGGACTTTGTTTTTTGTGTTTTGCGTATTTAACAGCAAATGTTCATAATTTGTATTAAATTAATTATTCACGAAAATATTGATGAATTAAAGGACAGGGAGCTATTTATTCCCAAAATAACCTATTTACATTTTTATGTAAGTATATTTAAATTCAAGCAAACGGGTCCGTTTTCCATATTCCATCCAATGTCTTTGGATGGCTTCGCATTCAGATCCAAAAATGAATTCCAGAACTGCATTTGTCGGTTCAAATTATTTTGAACATTACACCCCGACTCCACAGGAGATAAATTCTCTCAGGATGCTCATCATGATATGAAATCTCCAATGGAGACGTGATATTTCCTCTTATGATGGGATGTCAGCGATCTAAGTCAGCGGTTTTGTCTTGATATAGATGTCTGATATGAAATTTGACAGATGGTTTTTTTTCGTACTTTTGTCTCATTATTTCGTGTCTTCTCATTTGGTTGATTCTTGTCCCGTTCAGTAGGGATAGAAATGAAGAATCATGACATAATTTGCCCAGCGAAGCAATAAGAAAATGTAGAGATAGAGATATCAGACATTGAGTTGGAGAGACAGATATCTTGTGGAGTCGGGGTGTTAGGAATGAATCGAAGTAAGTTTTGACCTTTGAGTATATATAATATGGAGGGTTCGTTCCTATCCTTAATGCATTGTAGTACTTGCAGTTGTGATAGGGGTCGCTGTTACTTTCTGCAAGTTAAAAACACAGCTATCTGCTGTCAATTTATATTTAGTAATAATTAGGTTTGAAAAGTTTTAGTACCTATTTATTTGCTTGTTTATTGATAAAAAAAATATTGAAATAGTTGTTTTCTGTTAATTTGAATGTTATTCTTTCATTCTGTCTTTCCGCGAGGCAATCAATCCTGCCAATATTACCGGTTCAATCACCGAATGGATTTTGTGAAGAACCCAGTGAATTGCGGACATTATGAATTCCTTGATCCATGATCTGTTGTCGATAATCATTGTAGTTAAAGATTATTCCAAGAAAAAAGATGTGATCTTATATCATGGCGAGACATTTGATCTGATGGGTTATAGTGTTAGAAAATCAAAAATAGACATCGACCAAATAGTTTTCAAAATCACCGAAGCAATAAGAACACCCAAGCAATGAACACAATCGATCATTTGTTTATGAGTCCTCGCATTTTGTTTTACAGAAGGCAGACCGCAATAATTTTCATTATCTTCATTTGTTGAAAAACTGCAAAAGAAATAAATTAAATAACCTATGTATATATATGTAATGTCTGTGAATTTCATTATTTCATTTTACAGACTCACCTGAACAGTGTGATGAGTTCGCCACTTTGTCTACCACTAATTTTGCACACTTGACATATTCACAAATTGTAGTTGTTTATATATTATTATTATTATATCTGTCCATTTAAGTATCTATTGACATTCTCTTTGAATTGCATTTACGTCTTCATTCCTAATTTTTTTTTTTTTGGTTGCCGCTGTCAAATTAATTTGTCTTACACAAATTTGAGTAGCGCCCCCTATGATAGTCACGCATTTGGAATAGAAACGAGCCCTCCATATTATATATACTCAAAGTTTTGACGTACATGATTATGAAAATCGATTATTGAAAACAATCCCTAACAACCAAAATATTTACGATTCAATCCATTGTGTTTTTTATACATATTTACGTATGTATGTATATTTTTAATTTATACTTAAATATTTTCTTAATAAGGAAATATTTGTCAGTAAATGAATGAAAAAATGTGGATATCCCGTATTAAGCAATAAATCCGCCAGTTTGTTTTGGCATATAAAAAGTTTAAAAAAACAAAAGAAACAATGCCGGGTTAAGATTTAATCTATCAAAGACTGACGAGATGCTTAGAGTTTATCAAAAACTCAGATCTGTGCCAATCGCGATTGATTCGGTGCTTGTGACCCGTTCACCAAAAAAGATTGATTGACTGCAATCACTCAATCAATCCTAATGTCAATCTCTTACCACTGAAACCGACATTAAGGCCGGTATTCACCGAGCGCTCATAACTTAAGAAGCTCATAAACGTATTCACCAAGCAATATTTGTGAAGATCTACGAGCGCTCTTAAAAGTTAGGAGTGGTCCCGACCACTCCTAACTTACGAGCGCTCTCTTCGAAAATTTGTTCGCTTGTGCGTGTGCCACGCACGCATTTGACTCGAATCCATGTGAGCAATGCCAAGTAGAAGAGTATCCATTTGCTGTCAAGACCAACATTACACAACATTTCACAGTTTGGGTATGCCTGAACAAGAGAGAGTGGCTCTCATTTTCGAACTTCGAAAAACACTTGCGAGTGGTTGGTGAATACCGCACAGAAATTTCAAGTTAAGAGCCTCGTAAAGTTAAGAGCCGTTTAGGAGCGCTCGGTGAATACGAACCTAAGTGAACGAAACAAACCGAAAATATGAAGTTATGTTTCGTTCATTCAACTTGTTCTCAATCATTTTACAATGCCAACGAAGAAAGGAAATGAAGCGGAATTAGACATTTTTCATTTTATATACAATGGAAGATGCGTTAACGAAGTCAAAAGAATTAGATTAAAGCGCGGAACAGATTGAACCAGCAACAGCACCGTCAACAGCAACAGCGGCCGCCATTAATTTAGATCCAATGTATTTCAATAATTCAACACACATAAGAACAGCAACAGCAACGCCAACAGCGTGGTTAGTGCAAAGTCCTAAATTTGCTGTTGCTGGTGCAGTGTTGTCAACTTTTTCACTGCTCAGTGGCACCACAATGAAAAACTTTTTTTCGATATGAAATGTCAAGCAGATGAAATGACGTTGCTGGTGGCAATGTGTTTGAGAAATGTTTGCTGGTCAGCGTGCTGTTTGCTTTTGACGATGCTGGTGCTGTTGCTGGTTTAATCTCTTTCGCGCATAAGACGAACTTTTGTTCATTTTCACATTGTTTCGGTCTCGGTTGAAACGAAACGATTGAAAAAAAAAACGATTGATTGAAAAGATCGAATCCGTGAAGCAATCAATCATTGATTAATTTGATTTTTCAAAATGAACGATTGGCAGAGTTCTACAAGAACTCCAAATTGACTTTATGGCCTATTTAAATTTTCCCTACTCCGAAATAATTTTGAAAACTGAAAATGAACTTAAATTGAACCCGCATAAATTTGGTAAATATTTTAACAATACACGTAAGGCCCAAGTTATAGCTTTCATTGAAATGCATCATTGGAACAAATCAGTGGAATGCTGACTCCATTTTTTTGACAAGCCCGTTATAGCAATAACACTGGTCAACAAATTTGTAATTTTTTTTTGTCACATGAAAACTTATATCAAATTTTGAATATAATAGGGCCACCAAACAATAATATATCAATGAAAAAAAATGTACACATCAGGTTTTCTTGTGACATCAAAACATATATATTCGTAAAAAGTACAAAAATCAGCCACACTTACAGAATTATTTCCTACTATCTAATAAATACTTATTATTTTCTTGAATATTTGGCTTTTGGTAGGTCCCTTTTAAGTATCCAACAACAGTCTGCTAGCATTCCTGGACTCCATTCCCCTTAATAGCGCTTCTCCATTAAGGAAATGTCCTAATGGAACCTCTCACCTTGTTCGTCACTCACAGCACCCAAATTTGCCGGAAAGGAATTCAGATGAGAGTCCAGCATATAAAAAAGTTAATTCTCCACACACATACGAGTAACAAAAACTGTCCGGGTTGCCACTCGCGTGGCATATTTACGATCTAACTAACGTAAATAAAATGTAATTTAGCAATCACAATAGTTACACAGTCGACTAAATGCAGTTTTTTAAGCAAAGAAACGTACGAGGGCAATCGAAAAAATTCACGATATGGTGTTGGCCGACCGAAGATTGAAAGTGCGAGAGATTGTGGAAGCCGTAGGGATCTCGCATGGCTCAGTGGTTTCAATTTTGAACGATCACTTGGGCATGAGAAAGCTTTCCGCAAGATGGGTGCCGCGTTTGCTCACAGTCGACCACAAACGCAATCGTGTAACAACTTCACAGGAAGGTTTGGCGTTGTTTAATCGCAATATGGAGGAGTTTTTGCGCCGTTTTGTAACCGTGGACGAAACATGGATCCATCACAACACACCAGAGACCAAACAACAGTCAAAACAGTGGGTTTCTAAGGGTGAATCGACGCCAAAGAAGGCCAAGGTGGGTTTGTCAGCCAATAAAGTTATGGCGACTGTTTTTTGGGATGCACGCGGGATAATCCACATTGACTACCTTCAAAAGGGAAGAACAATCAATGGGGAATATTATGCCAACTTATTGGACCGATTCAATGACGATTTGAAAAAAAACCAACCTCATTTGGCCAAGAAAAAAGTTCTTTTCCACCAAGCCAAAGCAAGGGTGCACACATGTGCAGTTGCCATGGCAAAAATCCATGAATTGGGCTATGAATTGCTCCCTCATCCACCCTATTCTCCAGATTTGGCTCCGAGCGACTACTTCTTGTTCCCAAACCTGAAGAAATGGCTTGGTGGAAAAAGATTTGACTCCATGATGAAGTCATCTCGCAAACAAAGGCCTATTTTGAGGACCTCGACAAATCATTTTTTTTGGAAGGGATAAAAAAATTGGAGAAGCTTTGGAAAAAGTGTATAGAGCTCAAGGGAGACTACGTTAAAAAATAAAATTTTTTTTTTATCAAAAAATCTGTGTTTTATTCCAAAAGTCACGGACTTATTGACCCGCCCTCGTATATAAGGTCAGAAATGAATATGTAGTTGTCACAAGAAAACTGGATGTGATAGAAACAAAACTGTTATATATTTTTAATGAGGATACATCAACATAAACAAAATTCATAACAAAGTTCGTGTGACAAAAACAGTGTTTACCAGTGTAATTGAAAAATTGGTTTCAGTAAAAGATTCTGTCCAGGGACTGTTAACAACCAATTCTAGGTATTTAAGGTTAGAGTTTATCATTGAAAGCAAAAATGACATTTGAGAATAGAAATAGAATCGAACACATTCAGTGGAACGAGGGGCCCGAGAAATTGTTTGTCTCAGGGCGCCTTAGAACACTAACTTGTCACTTTAACACACTTTTATTTTCGTATTTATATTTTATTTACCAAAGTATACATTCTAATTCACTTCTGGAATCTGCAACTGGCAAGAAAAATTCCATTAAATTCATCTCAATGCTAATGAAAGGATTTGCCAAATAAATTGAAATCTATCGATCATTTATAACGAATTAATTATAAGACGACTGTGTAGTGTGGACAAACATCCTCGTACAACAACCCTCGAAGAAACTGAGATGGTATTTATTCTCAAGGGAAATTATTTCTGCACTGTAGGAATACGTCTGCATTGGATTTTCATCGCACACTGCCCGCACAGCCAAATGCCTTCCACAACTTTCATTTAAACCGAAATAAGATTTATTGTGATTGCTAGCTTGAAGCTCTTTGTGAATATTTAGGCCTTAAATGCTGCCAACAGCCTATGATGGATTGACCCAACGTCATAAGACTACCAGTAGAACAATTTTTCTTATTCCTCTACCTCTATACTTATGAACGACTATATATAGAATTGGATTCAAATTATTGAATGTTCAATAAAAACGTCAAGTGCAAGAGCCGCAACGATTTGTGTCGAGATTAGCTTTGGCATATTTCTTGCCACAGCTCTATAGGAATGTCATCATATTCACATCATAATGGCCTCCAAACGACTAACCTTACAGGTATACTCTGTGGGCACATCACCGCACACATTGTGTGATTGTTTGGAAAAACTCAATCTGTCATCTAGTGCCAGACGAAATGGCAGAATCGAAAGGAGATCAACTTTCTAACACCGGTCTATGATGCACACTGCACAGTCACCATTGCTGCCAGTCTATCGTTCGGGAATATTTGTCAAACTGTGGCGCTTCGAGCAACGATGACAAATTGTTATCTCATCTTGGCGTAGAATCAAGTATCCTACTGAATGATTGATTGGTTTCCCGCTGCTACTATATGGCCACATGTTGATTGGGGAGTATCGACTGCCCCCTATAAAGTTTTCAATTGAAATTCCTTAGGCAAGAGTGCAGAACTCCAGTGTATCTATATATCTTTGATGCTATCTCTCTGGATGTTGATCTTAATGCGGATAACTAGAACTTCTATCTGCAGATTGGAAGCCATCACTTGAAATTGCTTTATTATAAAAGATTCGAGGGCAATGCATGAGTTTAGCTTTGCTTCAATTAGATATCCAGGAAAAGCGTTCCATTGGTGTTTCGAAATGCATTTAAGAAAATATATAAAATCTCATTTGTTCACGTCATCTGTCTTTGGTGTCATAAAATGTTTTTGTTTTTCTTTTCAGGAAAAACAATACCATAGACATTCGTTATGGATGGAAAGATTAGTAAACTAGTATTAGAAGTGCCTATATTGATTCAAAGGCAGCAAACATTTATAGTAATGTGCATAAGGTCTTACAGCTCTGATATAACAAAGCTTTTATGCAATTGCTTTGATCCATTTATATGGCAAGGCTTCTGATTGATTTCAAGAGGTTCGTATTTGTGCCTAGCAGTGGGTGATTGTTTTAACAGAACAAACTCAACAAATACTATCAACAAGAGGAAGATTTCTAGTCCTTATCCACAAAGATCAGATGTATTTATACAAAAACTAAATTTGTCTCCTTCATATATGTACTTATTATATTTCTTATTTTATTTTTGAGATTGCTTCACGCTTTCTATTTGAACATTTGAAAAACTTTCTACGGCTACTTCTAATTTATGACATTAAACTTCAGTGGTGCCAAGTTCCAGTATCTAGTTGTTCTGTTTTACTGGTTTGGATCTTTTTAAGTTTTTTAAACCAGCATTTTGCAAGATGTTCTTACTATTTGTGACACTTAATCTGTCAAAATTTGATACCAATAGGAACTTTAGTTATATGTTAATACTAGGTGACTTATCTATTTATTTGGCAATCCGGAATGTCTCTCCGATCCGGGATCCAAACTGAACACTTTTTTTTTTTTTTATTTTGACGACTGTGAAGTTTTTTGTGATTGTATAGTATGTGAATCGTCAATTGTGGACAGTAATGTTATCCATTTAAAAATCGAAAATAATTTTTGTTGAAAGAAAATCACTTCACACAATTGGGTAGGGTACAAAAAATCACAACAAACTGTCAAGCTTGACGTTTCAGTATAAGAATGTGTGAGTGCTTATGGTTTCGATTCTGATTTCAAATCCAAAAGCAAATTTCTCTTCTTTTCAGAATCAGAACTGTCATTTTCTAAGTGTACACTTTTAGAAGAGTCCAGAAGACTTTCGGATTGCAAAATCATAACTACATAATTCTGACGTCACCTATCACAAATTATGTTTAAGTGTTTACACAATGTGAAAAAAAAAAAACACATTAAACTGCGTCCCCACTATGCCTGTCCACATAGTTTATTTACATTGTTGATCAACATTGCACTAATTTTAACGCCAACACCAACATGTTGAATGAAATGAAATTTAAATCGCGGAACAGATTGAACCAGCAACAGCACCATCAACAGCAACAGCGGCCGCCATTAATTTAAAGCAAATGTATTTCAATTGTTCAACACACATAAGAACGCCAACAGCGTCGTTAGGCCAAAGTCCTAAATTTGCTGTTGCTGGTGAAGTGTTGTCAACTTTCCCACTGCAATATTCAGTGGCACCACAATGAAAAACTTTTTTTCGATATGAAATGTCAAATGTCAAACAGATGAAATGATGTTGCTGGTGGCAATGTGTTTGAGAAATATTTGCTGGTCAGCGTGCTGTTTGCTGTTGCTGGTTTAATATGTTTCGCGCATAAGAATAATTTGCGTACGTTTAATTTTCATCATGACCGAGTTGTTGGAACTCAACGAAACTCCCTCAAACACAGATTCCACAAGCGAGTGCATGTCTTGTGCTAAATCTTAATAGTCAAGTTCAGATTCTTGCTAAACTAAATTTTTCAAGAAGAATTAAAACAGGGAAAAAGTTTTTTCCGAGAATTCTCTCAATTACCATAAACTATTCACGAAATGATTCGAAGTGCGAAAAACGACCATTTTGAAACAATTCTTTCGAAATGAGAGAGAGAGAAAGCCATATTTCAGAAACGCGAATCCTACTATGATAAATATTTATTTACAATAATTAAGTTAGGTTAATTTTAGGATGGTGTCTTGTATTTTCGAATTTAGAGGAGGTATTATTTCACTTGAAAAATATCCTATTCTACTTATCTCCTCGAATTTTTTTAATATGAGACTGCATGCTAAATATTCAACCACCTGGACCCACTTAAATTATAAATTTCTCAAAAACCTGGTTTTATTTCTTTTGAAAAAATACGGGCTTATTACACCAATGGTTGACGGAACCATGGTTGCCCTCAACATCGGCAGAATGTTTTAAGAAAATAAACAGAGTGTGGCGGCCGCCCTTAGAGGACAATTGAAACAAGAATATTCTTGGCAAGTAACTCAAAGTATTTTATTTCCTGAAGGGATATAATTATTATAATAATAATGTACATAGTTAGAGATTATTCTACTTACACTTTTGCGTCCTCCTTGCTAAGCGTCGTCACAAAATCGAATGAAAATGGCCGTTTGAGTTAAATTCAACCGAATGAAATTTTCAGGCTTACAACATAAAAAACTAAATGAAAGATGAGTGTGTTCAGATGACTACTTAGCAAAGGGTGCGTTCAAGTAAGCACAATATTACATAGTTGAAAACATTCACAAATAGGTGGCTATATCATCCCGGACCCCGTGAATCACCCACTTCGGGATTCACTAACATCAAGCCTTGCCAGCATGCACGCCGGTCGCCTCAGAACGCCTGTTTTCGTCATAACTTCTGCAACTCTGACCTGCGAATCCTTGCCTGGGAACACTCTGATAATTCTTCCTAGAGGCCATTTGGATCGATGCACACTGCTGTCACATATCAGAAGGACGTCATCCAAAGCTAGGGGCTTGACTGGCTGATACCATTTCGTACGTCGACATAAGTCTGGTAAATATTCCGAAAGCCATTTGTTCCAGAAGCGGTGTTGCGCCTGCTGCACCTTGCGCCATTGCTTCCTTGTCGCCTTAAAATCTTCGCCATGAGGGTGCGGAGTTTGCTGCGAATTCGGTATACCTAAAAGAAAATGATTAGGGGTTAAAGGTTCATCATTGGGTGTGTCTAGCGGTATATAAGTTAGTGGTCGAGAATTCACTATATTTTCTGCTTCACACATTAGGCTAAAGAGGCTATGTTCTTGAAGATTCTCACGGTATAGGGCCCACCCCATGGCTCTCTTTACACTTCGAACTAGCCGCTCCCAGCATCCACCGGCATGTGGATTTAGCGGGCAATTGAAGATCCATTCGATGTTCGAGCTGGCAAGTGTATCTGAAATAAGACCATGGTTCCATTGGTCAAGCTGCTGTTTGAGTTCCCTATCCGCTCCTACAAAAGTAGTGGCGTTGTCCGATCGGATGCGCACTGGAGTACCACGTCGGCTAATGAAGTTGCGGATGCTCATCAAACACGCATCAGTGGTAAGATCTTTGACTATTTCCAGGTGAACCGCCCGAATCGTGAGGCACGTAAACAACGCTATCCATCGCTTTTCAGTTCGTCGGCCAGTGACAACGAAGAAGGGTCCCATGTAATCCAGCCCCACATATGAAAATGGCCTTACAAACGGCGTCAGTCTGTCCTCCGGCAGTTGTCCCATAAGTGGAGTTTGTGGCTCAGCTCGTTTTCTTTTACAATCCGGACATTTTTTTGACGTTTGTCTGACAACCGTTCTTATGTGCGGTATCCAGTAGCGACGTCGTATCTCATTGATAATAGTTGCTTCGTTCTGGTGCTTCCACACCTTATGGTAAAAATTCACGATGAGTTCTGTCACGTAGTGGTTTTGCGGCATTATAATAGGATTACGAACACTAACGGGAACAGCAAAGGCTGAGTTTATTCGACCATCAACTCGAATCACGCCGTCGCTATCCAAAAACGGGTTCAACTTTCGAATGGTGCTACTACGGTCTACTGGTTTTCCTGCTAACAGTTGCTCATATTCATCCGCATATACAGTCATCTGGACACCACGACATATCGCCAGATCAGCTTTCCTTAATTCATACACTTTCAGACTACCGTTTTGTCTTAGATCCGGGTCCGTTCTGCAGTTTTCTCGATATCGTTTTATCCAGCCAGCGACTCTTTTCATTCTTTGGAAACAAGAAAATCTCTCATAAAAGTTTTTTGTGTTGACAAATAGAAACGTTGCTCTGTTACGAAGCTCCTCCTTAGTTTCAGAGTGGTGGGTTCCTTCAGGCCATTTCATTTCTTCGTCCTTTAAAAATTCAGGCCCACTCAGCCAGAAAGATTCCCGCTTCTCATTTCTTAACCGTGTACCGAAGTCTGCTGGGTTGAGGGCGCTTGGAAGCCACCTCCACTCTTCGATTTGACTCTCACCCAAAATTTCGCTTACACGATGCGCTACATATGGCTTATAACGTCGATGATCGGAACGTATCCATGCTAGAACGGTAGTAGCGTCGCTCCACATCACCACTCTTCTCGGCGTTACATCGTGATTTTGCAGGACCATCTGCCTTAAGCGTGTTGCAAGAACAGCTGATTGAAGTTCGAGTCGCGGTATGGACGTTGCTCTCAACGGCGCACATTTGGTCTTTCCCGCTACAAACGCTAGTCGCACTCGTCCAGGCTCTTCGATAATTCTCCAGTAGGCAACCGCGGCATATGCCTGTTCGCCGGCATCTGCGAAGATATGTAGTTCAACTGGTTTGTATGTAAATGCGTAACTGTAACAGCGAGGAACTCTGATTTCTTGTATCTCTTTTAGGCATTGAATCCATACCAACCACATTGCGTTAGCCTCATCAGGGATTTTTTCGTCCCAATCCACCCGTTGACGCCATACAGATTGAAGAGCCAGTTTCGAAATAAGAGAATACTCTGCAGCTAATCCAAACGGGTCGAAAACTGACATAGAGATGGCTAGCATTTCACGTTTCGTTGGTCTCTTTCCGCCCTCGAGTAAATCTGCGTCTATTTTTCCAAAAGACAGAACGAATTTTAAAACGTCTGCATTTGTATCCCAATATAAACCAAGTACCTTTCCACAATGTTCAGCATCTTCCTTATCGAGGCTTAAAACGGAAGTTTTCGTGTCCCGTTCACCAAGCTCCTGCACAACATCCTCTGAATTCGATACAAATCGCTTAAGATCAAAGCCCGCTTGCTTTTGGATCCAAACTATCTCCTTAGATACGGCCTTTGCTTCGGATTCCGAAGAAAAACAATGCACAAAGTCATCCACGTAGTGATTGTTTATAATTGCATCCACTGCAGCTGGAAATTTGGCCCTGAATTCATCTGCGTTCTTGTTCTTCACAAACTGTGCCGAGCACGGTGAACAAGTGGCTCCGAAGGTCATTGATGTCATGACATACTCCTGCATAAATTCGTTTTTATGGTTCCGCCATAGGAACCGCTGTGCCATCTGATCTTCTTCGCGAATTTTCACCTGGTGAAACATCTCGACTATGTCTGCACATATTCCAACCCGCCTCTGCCTAAACTTCATTAGAACTTCTGTTAAGGGTTGACATCCATCTGGACCACTCAGCAGCATTGAATTCAGAGAAATCCCATTTACCTCGGCTGCAGCATCAAAAACTATGCGCAGCTTTCCGGGCTTATTCGGGTTAACAACCCCAAAGTGTGGCAAAAACCAAATGCGTTCGCCTCCTTTCTGTACCTCAGCCGAGCTGAGCCTTCTACAGTATCCCTTTCTCTCATACTCTTCAATAAGTCGGGAGTATGCACAATGAAACTCTTCGTTTTGTTGAAACTTCCTTTCCAGTGTAAAGAATCTTCTCTCTGCCATCTGTTTGCTAGGCGGCAGACTAATATTGTCACTTCTCCACAACAAGCCCGTCTCAAAACGCGTTCCTACTCGTTTTGTTGTTCGTTCCAATGTTTCTTTGGCTTTAGACATGTCGATCGACTCAACAATATCGACAGGTTTCACCGCAAGGTTATCATTGGCGATATAACTCCTCACCAATTCATCCAAATCATCTTGGTAGCAAGTCCCGGCGAAGTACATGGGAACCCTGATATTCGAGTGATTTTCATCTCTACCGACACTTCCGTAGACTACCCATCCAAGCCTCGTAGAGACCACAGCTGGTCCCTTCCATCCATCAACGATGATTTTTCGTGAGACTCCTAGGTGTATATTATCGAGGCCGATGAGTAGTTCCGGTGTTGCAGCTGTATATTCATCAATCGGAAGATTTTTTGGCAGATGACACCTTGTACGTAGTTCCCCAATTTCTACAGTTTGTATTGGCAGTCGAAGATCCGTTGCTGTTCTCACGTTCTTCAATTCGAATATTTTGCTACCAGGTCGCACTCCGGAAATTTGCATACTAACCCTTGTGGATGATTCTGTTATGGTGTTGTTGGCAAACCATTGCATGGTCAAAGTCTCATGAGGTCCTCTCAGCCCAAGGCGATCGCTTAAATTTTTATTTATTAGTGATATTGATGACCCTTCATCAATGAATGCAAAGGTTTTCACAACCTTTCCATTAGCATACAATTTAACCGGAAGGATTTTGAAAAGCAGCCTTTTGTTTTGAAAATGAAGAGCTGTACCTGTGAAGGATTGTATTGGTTCAGAGGAAACTTGTTGCGCTTGCACCCTATTCTCATTCCCGTGCAGAAGCTTGTGAATTTTTCGCGTACAGTTTGCTAAGTCACACTGGTTAGCCTTAGTGCACGTATTTGTCTGATGCCCCACCTGAAGACAATTAAAGCACAATTTACCTTGCCGAGCAAGTCGCCATCGCTGGCCATAACCCATTTCCAAGAAACGTTTACATTTTGTAACATCGTGCCTACCCGAACAAGCTCCGCAATGAATATTCTCCGAATTATGAACCTGATTTGCCAAAAAGAACCGAGTTGGTTTATCCCGCTTTGCTACAATTTGTGTTGTTGGCTCGCCTAAATCCGTACAAGCTACTCTTACCTCACTGGCCAAAACCTGCAGCCATTCACTAAAATGTTCCACTGTCGGAATCGCAGATATAAAGGGTTTTCCAATAAGAGGTGTTATTTTGATATTCTAAGAAAAATGGCATTTTTGGAGATAAATGATCGGATCTTTATTTCATTATAAAGAGGAAGGTATGCCGTTAATAATGGAACACAACATCAGCCAAATGGCCGCCAAGACCACGCTTACAGGACCATATCCTTTTCATGAAATTTTCCATAACCAAATCGCAAAGTGGCTGCCCTATGTCCTCGATAGCCTTACGAATTTCATCTTTGAGGTCTTGAATCGACGCTGGGCTGTTGGCGTAGACCTTATCTTTCACGTGGCCCCAAAGGAAGAAGTCGCAAGGTGTTAAATCACAAGGTCTCGGTGGCCAATTGTGATCACCTCTTCGAGAGATAACACGGTCCGGAAACTTTTCCCGTAAAAGATCGATGGTTTCATTGCTTGTGTGGCACGTAGCGCCGTCTTGTTGAAAGTAAACGTTGTCCAGATCAATACCATCCAATTCAGGTCATAAAAAATCATTAATCATCTCTCGATAGCGCAATCCATTGACCGTAACTGTTGCTCCAGCCTCATTTTCGAAAAAGTAAGGTCCAATGACCCCGCGGGACCATAAACCGCACCAAACAGTCACGCGTTGAGGATGGAGAGGCTTTTCAACAATAACTCTTGGGTTTTCCGAGCCCCAGATGCGACAGTTTTGCTTGTTGACGTAGCCTCCGAGGTGGAAATGGGCCTCATCAGTCAAGATGATTTTTCGATGAAATTCCGGTTCATTTTCATGCATTTCAAGGACCCAATTTTAATAATTTCAATGCGTTGTTGAAGCGTGTATCGTTCCATTTTTATTAATAGCGTAGTTTCTACTTGTCAAATGTCAAAAAATGACAGCTTCAAAAGTGACAGCTACCGAAATAGCGGGCTATTCAAAATAACACCTCTTATTGGAAAACCCTTTATTATTAATGTATCGCGCCCATTCTAACCTTCTCTCAACAGGCAACTTCAATAACAATTCGTCCATCAACGTTGGGTTGGACAGGTGATGTTCGCACTTTGCTGCTTTCAAAAACGATGAGAGGTTCTGAACCTTGATCGCGAATGGTAGTATCTGGGCTAAACAATTATCTGGTATAGACGGAATACTTCGTAGCTTGGCAATTTGACTTTTCACCAGCAGCTCGGGTCTACCAAACTGCGTACACAAAGTATCTATTATCCTACCTACGTTACTGCTGTGAATAAGCAAACACTCAACTACTTCTTTTGCTTTGCCCTTCAGCGTAGGGTTGCTTAAACATCGATAGTCAGCGCTTTCGATAGTATCGATAGTTTTAAGATAAAACTATCGATACTATCGATAGTATCGATAGTATTTTTCATTTAAAAAGCCCTAGCCGTTGGTGCGTAACATCCATACGAATACGAATCTGTACCAGGTACATGTAATGTAAGAATAATTGGTATACATAGAAATATCCCTTGTGTTCCATTAGAAAGTAAATTTACCAGCATCAGCCTTATGTAATGTTAATAGTATGTACTTGAAATTCTGGTGCAATCGGAAACCTACGCTAAAATTCTCCACCGTCCAGCTCGGGACTTAAAATAACGCACTTTACTGCATAAAGCTGAGTCTTCAAACATATCAAAATCTTCGTCTTCCGAAAACATTTTATATTATTTTATTTACTTTTAACAACTAGCTCATGAATCATAAAAAATAAAATTTAACACTTTCAAATAAAATTGCCGAGATTTTTTTCTAAGAAAATGACAGATTTCATATGGATTTAGCAAGTTTCTAAAAGTTAAATTAGCCAGTTTTTGATTTTAACTTTAGTAAAATGTTAAGAGATAGTAAAATGCTAAAATCGTTCAAAATTAACAAATTTCTTAGTAACTTACCAAAATGGCTTTAACATATTACTAAATCGTTTCAAATTTTGCGCCATTGTTTTTAATAATAAGCGTGTTGTGCAGATTTGTAACTTTAAGCTTGCTTTTAAATTCAGACCATGGCTAGTCCAGCACAAGTGTTAGTTAATGACAATGGCGGAAAATTTTATACAGCCTATTATTAAAGTATTAGTATGATACTAATACTTAATAATTTGCTATCTTTTAAATAGATTGCTAACTCCTTCTTAATTTTAAACATTTTCTAAATAGTATCGTACTGAAGCAATTTTCTTAATAAATTGCTTCTGAACACACCTAAAACAATGACAATTAGGGCACAAAACTAAGTAAACAGACCTTTTGTAGAGTTTGTAAATAGCAAGATACTAAAAAACTAAAATAGGTATTCGATGATTTTAACTTTAATAAAAAGGTAGAGAAAGTACGATGCTATATTCGATTGAAATTTGCAAAATATTTATTTTAACCTAGTTTCATACTAAAACTAAAATTTTGCGCCAATGTGTATTATACTTATTTTTATCGCATACTTGTTCATTGTTGTGAAATTTAGAGTCAGGTCATTATATTGACAGCTATTACACTTTGACTCAAGAATCATGACTCTTTTTGAAATTAAATGAGGGCGAAGGTGAGATCCGATCTCTTTTCTCACTCACATCTCTTATGAATGCATTAGTGTTAGTGTGATTTTTAGTTTATGTTGCTTTTTATGGGTTTCACCACTAATAAATTTGTGAGATGAAAAACAATCGATAGTTTTTTAAAACTATCGATGTAGGCGATAGTTTTTTACTATCGATACTATCGATAGATTATCGATGTTTAAGCAACCCTACTTCAGCGCCTTTTGAAGGCGCATGAGATTCTGTTGGTTGCTGTAGTTGTACTCGTCTGTCGTGATATGAAATGATTCGCTAAACATAGGCCAGTCCTCGGGCCGGCCATCAAACTCAGGAAACATCAGGCTCAGGTCACTCAGGGCTACCGCTAGTGCACCCGAGTCGTTGCCGTTCCCCATAGCACCGCTGTTGGTATCAGAACTACCATTAGTAACATTTGATGTTAAGTTCATCTTTGCGAACTCGGTCTTTAAGAAACTCAATTGATTCGTTAATTCTTCCAGCTTAGAACGCATGGAGACAGCTTCACCCTGAACTGTGATGTCATGTTCTTTGGATTCGTCGCTTTCATCGCTACGGTCATTGGCGCTTGCCTTAGAACTCGTCGACCTAGTGTTCGGCATCGTACACAAGTAATTTAAGAACGAAACCTATGCGTATATATATAGGTATATATCCTTACCGCTTGTAAGACTCTACCACACCAAGAATTACCCCACCCAAAATCAAATTCAATATAGGATAACTCACCCGGCAAATTATTTCTTGAAGTTGATTTCTTCTTGCTGGTAAAAGATGAAATAAAAGATGTGGCGGCCGCCCTTAGAGGACAATTGAAACAAGAATATTCTTGGCAAGTAACTCAAAGTATTTTATTTCCTGAAGGGATATAATTATTATAATAATAATGTACATAGTTAGAGATTATTCTACTTACACTTTTGCGTCCTCCTTGCTAAGCGTCGTCACAAAATCGAATGAAAATGGCCGTTTGAGTTAAATTCAACCGAATGAAATTTTCAGGCTTACAACATAAAAAACTAAATGAAAGATGAGTGTGTTCAGATGACTACTTAGCAAAGGGTGCGTTCAAGTAAGCACAATATTACATAGTTGAAAACATTCACAAATAGGTGGCTATATCACAGAGGGAAAAGAAGGAGTCGAAGGCTTGCGGTTGTTTAACAGTAAAAAGATTGTTTTTCTTGATTTCTGCTGCTGCAATTAGATATTAATGAAAGTCAGTATCCTATTCTTATTTTACCAACATTCATCTCACACAAAAGACACCAAAAACACGAAAAACGAAATAAATAAATCCCACAAGTTAAAATAGTTCACTGACCGAAGAAAAAAATAAATAGAAAAATTTTGTTAAGTCGACACTTTGTTGACTTACATAATATACATTTGAATTGGATTGGCTTTGGGTTCAAAATAGTTGATTGGCGCAGTTGATCGGCACGTCTGCACACAACATTGTTGATCAGCGGTGTTGATTTACACAAATCAGCAATAGACTAGGAACGCACTTGCGATTTCAATCGCGCGGTGTTTTAGTCGCAAAAATAAAACACATGAGTTTAAATGAGAATGAATGCACTTGATACCAACAAATCGTGACGATTTAAAGGTCGCAATTTGTTTCATTTTTCCTGCGATGCGATTGTCGTATGTTTAAATGAAACAAGTGTACTCAAATGGATATGCTCACACTTGCGATTTAAATTACTACGACTTAAAAATCGTAGTCGCAACGAGAAATTGTTATTCACGCACTTGTGATTTTTAATCCACGATTTCTAAGCCGCAAAGAATAAGACACATGGCGTTAAATGTGAATGCACGCACATGCGACTTAAAAATCGTAGTGATTATAAAAATGAAACAAGTTCCATTGTTTCAAGCGATTTTTCTGTCGCTCCTTTTTTGTAGCAAATTCGTGCACTCACATAAAAAGTAGTGTGTTTTATTTTTTGCGATTAAATAATCGCGCGCAAAAAAAATCACAAGTGCGTGCATGACAATAATTTGTAGCGACTACGACTTTTTAATCACCTCGATGAAAAATCGCAAGTGCGGTCCTAGCCTAATATGAAAGCTGTTTTAGAATCGCATAGCAAACGATTGCGACTTTTAGTTGTCATCTGCTCGCAGCTTATAGAAATATGCATATAAATGTCTTTATTAAGAACAAAGACTGATTTATTTATTAAGGTGTATATTTATTTCCTTGCAAATACATGTGTATGTCTCTTATGGATAAGGTGAGTATGCAATGCTTAAAGTGGGCTTGCATTTAACACTAATAGAATTTTATCTCAACGCGTTTTCTCAACTCCCAGGAAAATGCGATTTCCTTGTCTACATTTCAACCTTCTAAAATCTGTTAAAAAATTGTTATTTCAAGCCAACATTTTGCAGGTTAAGTTTTGTACGTTACAAATAAGATTCCATCCAATGTACTAAATCAGCATCTTATGCAGTTTATTCGGTAAGTCCCAGTGTGGCTTCCGGCTCTCCAGATCGATAATAGACCAATTATTAACTTTGAAACAAATTCTAGAATATAGCAACGAATTTCAAGACTAGACTCACCATTTTTTCATTGAATTCGAAGCCGGATATGATAGCTTTCATCGTTAGGAGGCTCATTATTATTATATCTGCAGAAGCCTTATCTGCCACAACTGCACTAGTCTAGAGAGACTATAATTAAACGAATTTAAAAATCGCGAAGTCAGTTTGGCGCGTTATATTGAAGCAAAATGAAAATTCGCGAAATAAAATTAGCAAGATATACAAAATTAATTGAGAATATCACGAAGTAAGGATTTGCGTTCCCTAATCAAGGGTAAACGTTTAAAAAATCCATTAAAACAATCAAAATATTTTTGCCTTTTATAACAAAACTTTATAACGCATCGCATTATCCACTAATGAAATGGCATTAAATAACTTAATACAAATTCTGCATAATTATAGTATTTTTTCCCCGAGGCCATTAAGTACTAATTCCATTCTGTCAAAAGGTACTGACATTGGCGTCAAAGAACAACACCGCACTTTCAGGTATTTTATAGGTTATTCATGTTTTCTTTGCAGTCGAGTGCAAGTCACGTTTCTCAAAATAAAACTCCTGCATTCGCACTTAAATTGTATCAACATGACCTCAGTGTTCTCACTTTAAGTTAAAAAAAAAAAAACAGTTAGATAAATCGTGAAATGTTTCTTTGCTGTGGGGTAACAGATTTTGGGGATAAAGTTTGAAATTTTTCTTTACTTAATATTTGGTGAAGAAATCATCAGTTTTCGTTTTAATTTTAGAAATTGCAAATTAAATATCTTAAGTTTTTCTACATTATTCACATATTTATCTATTATGTACTTTAATATAAAACTGAATACTGAATCAAGGAACCTGAGAGCATCAAGTTCGTGTGAAAATTTTAAAATAATAGTAGATAACAGTAAAAAAAAAAAGTACGTAATGAAAGTGTTAATAAAGTTATGATTTGGAAAATATGAAACTGGCATCACTGAATATTACGATATGCATGCGATTTGTAGTTCTGCTTCTCGTCGACATGGTTTTTAAATTAATGCTGCCACGCTATTAATAGTAATTATCATTACTTTATGATGCCTTGTGGTGATTTTCACAACATTTCTCTCGAACCTCCCCGTCCGTCCGTCCCAATATCGCATCGTGCCACACAAAATGAATAAATAAAACATTTGGCATGTTCATATCAACAAGATAAACATTTTAATTAAATTATTATTGCACACGGATTTGAATTCAGATTTCGACTCAGAAAAAAAATACCTTGAGGCTAAATTCTTTGCATATGCATATTCATATTATTCAAAGTGTATATGTATGGAAAAAATTCTGCGGTAGGTTGATTCGGTATTTAATAAAAATGCACCTATAGATAACTACGAGTACTTCAGATACTGCAGTGCCTTTTGTCTGATCTCGTCCTTTGCGTGTTTCTGCTGTCATTGAAGACGAAGACCGGCAATTGGAACTTCCTCGCAGATGCATAAGCTTGAAGCGCATGAAACAAGATTTCCATTATAGAAGAATAGCATAATCTATGAATGGAAATATGCCTAGGATTTGTGTCTGCTCCATTTTAAGCAACCAAATAGAAAGCAGGCGTGAAGGAAAATCCATTTCGAATCTCATCAAAATGGCTGCTAATTATCCTGACAAACATCATCATAGAAGGTCGTCATCGTCAAGGATTCAGACACGAATTCAGACAACAAAAACAACTGCCTCGGCATTTTGTGTTTCATCCTTTATTGTGAGGAGTTTGATTGTACCAAAATGGTGTTTCCCACAATTTTCTTTGGAGTTTTAACACAATATGTGAAAGCAACAGAATGTGAGGTCCTTATATGAAAAAGAACTTTGTATGTGTATGTGAAGCGAGTCTTTTATAGCCCATTACAAGGATTACATTTGTTATGCTGGTTAACAATAGCTTACAATGCGTTTCCGTTATCATAGTGTGAATGAGAGACAGTGTATCCGCAAATAGAACACAAACTGAAAGCGTAGCTAGACCTACAGGTTTTATGATTAAATTGAATAAACAATTGTTAATTATGGGACTTTTCAATAAATCTTCTATCTAACTACAAATAAAATATGAAAGCTGAAATTATTGTTTAATAAGTGAATGAAATAAATTGAAAGTGAACCTTTATTTTCTTTTAAAAGAAAATTCTTAATTTTTTGTAGAAATAACTTTTAAAACACAAGAAACCCAGGGTCCATAGTCAGACAAACCAAGATATCTTTAGCAGCTTTCGAACTAAGACCACCAGACAAAATTATATAGCGCAGAATATACATATTCCAACTTCCTTATGAAACATGTTAACTGACTCATGAGCACTTACTGTAAAAGGAGAAACTTAAAATTTCTAAAAGTCAAAAACACGTTTTTCGTATCAGAAAAATTTTAGTTTTTAGAAAAGTGGGCGTGAAATCTAAACACATTAATTTTAGTCTACTACTTTCTTACTTTGTGGACTACCGAGCCGTGAAGTGTCTCTGAGAAATAATGGGAAGACGGCGGCGGCGGTGGCATCTTTCCTACGTCTACAATCCCCTGCTCGCTTCTTCCTTAGTTACTTAACCGGCCTCCGATCCATTAAGGGACTTTCCCTGCGACACGGCAGATTTCCATTCTTTGCTATCCATAGCACGATGATTCCATTCGTCTGAGCTATGGACCAAGCGTCATGGCATGGTGCTTAACCTGAAGCTTCGTTCTATCTTGTGGCAAGAACTCGAATTCTTTATTTGCTGGATCATTTTTCGATGTAACCGAAGCAATTCCATCGACGTTGTTTTATGGACTAAATTCACATCTCCCTACAGATCATAAAGTGCGTGGTTATGTCTTCTCGTCCATTCGCCCTCATCGCACATCAAAAGTGCCTATCAGCACTTCTATTCGTGTTATGTGTACTGTAGTCAAACACACAGAGGAAACCAAACGATGATATTGCAAAGTAGTACATTTAATGGAATCCTCAGTTTGCACGGTGGGTTGGAAGACTTGATGATGATGTAGTCAAACCCTCGGAAGAAGGACTGATAGTAGATACATTATGTATAAGGGTTCTGTAGAGCTACCACTTCATCTTTCGCTTGAGGAGATTCTAACCCATTAGTTTCAATAAATCGAAGAAACAGCGGATTCCAAGGGTTAGGTACTTCTTCGTCGGTTCTACAACAAGGTGTTGTTCGTGGTGTTAATAAATATTCACCCCTATTACAGAATTCGGCGAATGAGCTAAAGTGACTATTTCAATTAATTTCCAAACTTTTGCTATTACTGAATCCGACGAATGAAAGTTGAACGAATGGCGGTAACAACCCTGCACCACCGACATCTTGTTCAACTTATATGGTATTACTGAATTCGCAATCCATTCGCATCCGTACAATTTCTATCATTTTACATTCGTACCAATTTCGAGACGAATCTGAAGTGAATTTTGGATTAAACGAAACATAAAAACAAAAATAAACAATGGAAAGCACAAAAATGTAAGTCAAAAGCTTATCATACTGAATGTTTATAAGTGTTTGTTTAAGAAAATTTAATCGAAAACGCACAACTAACAACGCAACCGGAGAGCCAGAAGTCTAAAAAAAAAAAACACACGGTTGGTATTGAACGGTACTAACTAGAGATGCCGCGAATAGTGACTCGGCCGAATACCGAATACCGAATATTCGGCCACATTCGTCGGCCGAATACCGAATATTCGGCAGCCGAACATTCGGCCAACGAAACGATGTGTTGTGTACTCGTATCTATCTCCTACGTGACTTTTGACGATTCGCAACAGTTTCTGGAAATGTTTTGAGGAAGTTGCTATAGACAAAATGACAAAGATGTTAAAAAAAACTGCCATTGAAAACAAAATAGATTTTTTTTCAAGAACTTTTCGCCAAGATCAGATGGCAGACAATTACAATTGGTGGTCAGCAAATACAAAACTGTTTCCCAATTTGACAACATTTGCTGAAATCTACCTCTCGTATCCTGGTACTAGTGTATCAGTGAAAGGTTATTTGCAGAAGCTGTAATTGATTTCGAATATAGACGTTACATAAAACCTTTGAGTATACATATATAATATGGAGGGCTCGTTCCTATCCCTAATGCACTGTAGTACTTGCAGTTGTGATAGGGGTCGCTGTCTCACTTTCTGTAAGGATACAACTGTATGCTGTCAATTTGTGTTTACCTTCTCCTCGCACATCGTTCTCCGTCACATGTGATATAATGCGATATGCAAAAAACCGAAAAAAAAACGCATATCAATAAGCTTTGTGACTGTTTTAATTCTTTACAAATTATACGTAAAAATAAGATCAAATTTTAAAGTGACTGTTAATTGCCAGTTTTGTAATCAAAATATTAAAGTTCCCTACTTGGAGGCGAATAGCTTCCCCACAATGTGACCAATACAATGGATTTACCAAGGATGGCGACTACAATCGGGAGATCTTTCAACAGCTGGACTGCAACTGCAGTAATTTAGCCTCGACTAAGAGAGATGAACAGCAGAATGATTTTTCCGACATCATCGATCCATTCCCTGCAAGTGGTTTGTGTCACCTTTGTAATGAGGTAAAGATTAAGAAACTGGCAGAATTCCAACCGAAAAACGAGTCCAAATTCGAAGACGAACTCAAGGTGTAAATGAGTTTTAATTGGATTTAAAAAAATAAATTTGTAGAAATATTTAGCTTGAAAAAGTTTTAGTGTTTATTTGGTTGTTTAATATAAAATAAATAAAATACAAAAATATTGCATAATACAATGTTTTTTTGTTTGTTAATTTGTATGCTATTCTTTTGTTCTAACTTAGTATCTTCCCGCAAGGCAATCAATCCTGCCAAAAACTTTTTTTTGGTTGCCGCTGTCAAAAAACTTTGTCTTACACAAATTTGAGTAGCGCCCCCTATGTTAGTCACGCATTTGGAATAGAAACGAGCCCTCCATATTATATATACTCAAAGCATAAAACGTATGCTACGAGTACCAACAAATGCTGAAAAAGCTGTTTTTATTCACCACAACTTACCATTAGTAGATTTTAAATACTTACTAAAATAAAAAAATTTAATAAAAATACAACATTTTTTGTAAGATAATAAATCTATTTTTATTCTCCATTTAATATTCGGTATTCGGCCGAATGTTGTGAACTATTCGGCCGAATACCGAATATCAAAAAAAATAGGCCGAATAGGCCGAATACCGAATAGTGGCCGAATATTCGCGGCATCTCTAGTACTAACCACTCACAACGATGCTTGATATCGTGGATCGATAGCCATGCTATTATTAAAGCCTAGGCCGTTACCTTAGGGCCATTTGCTAAAACGAAACTTAAATATTTATGTTTAACCTAAGCGCATAAGTATTTATGTTCTGTATCAGCAAGCAGGCCTTAATGTCTGTAACTGACAGTGTCGATACGAAATGATAAAATGATAAGGTAATTTTAGGAATCGACAATGTAGTTCATCCGGCGAATTTCATAATTCAGTTTTACAGCGGATGCGAAAGGTCAACGGATCGAGTCAACTCACCGGGAGGAAAATTCTGCGAATTCTGGCCGTGGCGCGATGGATGTGTGCTCGCCTGTGAACCTCATGATCACAGGTTCGATCCCTGCCGTGGTCTATGTCGTTTTAATTCCATTAAAAACCTTCTAAAATTGTCATCAATGGGTTGCTGGTTTACTCATTACATGTTGTTCAGGCATAACACTAACAACATGTAATTGAGTTAAACTAGTATGCCCAACAAGGATGAACACGAATAAAATAATGTGAATTATAAGCGACATAGAAATAAGACACGGCATTCTCCGCTTAAGTTCAGCCGCCATCCCTGGAGATAAAATATCTGAGACAACAACCTTCAGTCTCAGAACATCGTGCCACACATCTTTCCTATCCTTCTTTCTCTTCCTTAACTTCACGCCCGCGCTGTGTTCAAACATTTAAAGGGTAATCATAATCCCTTGAGCGCGGGTAGATTATAAAAAAAAAAAAAAAAAAAAAAAATTATTACTCGTAACTCGAAGATAGATTAATTCCTTAACTTCTTCGAAATTTTTGAAGATAGTGAAGAAATTTCATTACAGAGCTACTCCTTGCGGAAACCCCAGCACATGTTTGCACATTTTGGAAAATATTTTCTCCAATTGCATATTGCAATGTACGGTGAGTACTATCATATGCAGCTTTGAAGTTGATGAAAAGATGATAAAACTTGACTTGAAATCTGCCGGGCCGAAAGCTTGCCGATGCCGACTATACTTATGCAGAAAGGCTTGTTTTATCATCCTAATTTCTAACGTATTTCAATTCAACCATGTCTTTCAAAAAATGGATTAGAACATAAAATTATACAAAGTTGTAATATTGCTGTATTTCCATTTTTGAAAAATTCCACACAGAATTAAACGCAATTAATGTTCGAGTACAAAAATAAATTACCACACCATTTCTTACGAATTTTGTTCGTCACCTTTTGCACACGAATAGTTTCGTCAAAGAAGCGTACGCTTATCAGAGGCTTGGACTTAGTTTGTAAAACTTATGGTAGTTTCCGTAGGTATCCGCACACGAGGCGTTGGATGCACATATTTGTCGCAGCACACATTGCCGAGCAAATCGCAGGGCCAATCGCCAGCAATTATTAAACATTTTGATGACATTTCGTGAATAAAAATTTATCAGTGTGGGGAGACAGTTCTTTTCTGAAAATATGAATCAGTTATGTTATTGCACCCTTAACTTCTGGCAAGGTAGAATTATAAACTCTTCATTTTACAGACCCTACATCAAGCGAAATGATTAGTTTGTTAAAAATGCAATCACATATAGATATGTACGAGTATTTACTAATTTCTCTATACATTTCATAGATATTAGCTACTTATTCCATGTCTTGGATTAAGAGGATTATATTGCAGATGCTACTAAACATAAGAAATTCTAGGAATTATCCGTCCTTCCATGAACAATGAGTGATTTGCAAAATGTGATTTTATAAAACATTCCCATAGTGGATACATTACTTGCAAGCAGATAAATTTATAAATGAAACCCCCTTAATTTCACAAAGCCAACCGTCCTAGCAGCCGTTGTGTCATAAATACGTATTCATAACTATCCGATATGGTTTGCTACACGAGGGCTCTCTAAGAGCATAACAGCAATTCATTACGTGGATTGCCACGTTCAAAATTTCAATTAATCATATGCAACCTCCTTGATACTTAAGAAGATGTTGACAAATGCCGCCAAGGCGAATATTTATTTGCCCCTTGCTCAGTAGCTAGATGGAATATCTCATCGTACGCTTATTGTCGCAGGAGAATAAATTGCTGATTGCGACTGGACAATGGTGCTCTCGGATGACTTTAAATTTGAATCCTTAGTGCAATCTACAATTTCAGTCGGGAATCGCACACGCATTGCATTTATGTACATTCATACCTATATAGTACATATATACATAATTATATATCTTTAGGAATTGTTCACTTGTTGGAAGATACAATCGCAAGGTGGACAAATTTTTAAAAAAGGCAACGAGCACTGCTGTACTGGCCTGGTCTGGTCAGGTAGTTTACAAAAAAAAGAAAGAATGGTTTGCCGTTCCATTGTTTGGCAAAACGAATTCTCAATTTCATGGCATGTTAAACATTTGAGCTGTCTTTTAAAGGAGCCGTGGACAGGTGGTCAAATTTGTTTTGAACAGTCAATGGTGAGCGTTCAACTTGTGTACATTCAAAAGACCAAAGTTATACTGAATCCTATAAACAAAATATCCCTCACGAAACTTACGCTTTAACGTGATGAATGATTAAAGCATTTAGTGTCTGCTAGGTTATTATTACTTAAAATTGAATTTCATACACATTGGCGCAAAATTTTAAATAGCTTAGTATTAAGGTATTAGTATGATCAAATGTTTCAAACTGTAAAAATTAACCAAAAAATAACCACTGCCTGAAGGTTTATAAAATTTTCATAGCTGAAATAAAAATTCTTCCGAAATTTCAATAAAAATAACCTCAAAAATTTTCGCAATTGCCAAAACTATTTGAAGAATACAAAACACCGTTTAATCGTCTTAAAATCGCGATCGTACGCGCTTAAGCCTAGTACAACTCTATTATCTATACTAGTACGCAGATCGAGCAAAGACAAATTTTATCTACAATTTTATTCTGTACAAAACGTTTCCAAATGTCGCGCAAAAGTTTAAAATTAGAGAGATAAAAAATAATTTGAAAGTGCTTTGCATTGCATCTATGGAACGGATAGTCCTACAAAAGTCGTTCATACCTTTTTGGAATCTCGTCTTGATGCTTTCAAGAGAAGCATCAGCACCGTTTACATAAAACCAGTTTTGACAAAAATCACTTTGGGAATACGGTGGCTATCAAAATTTGTCCCGCAAAATAATGCTTCCATCATTCTTTCTCCTGTCAAAATTTAGTGGAGACATTTTGTACAGCAATGCACAAAGATATAAATTTTGCGCGCGAACTGCGTACTGCCCGGAAAAAAATCCAAGACAAAATTTGTCCCAGGAAAAAAATTGTATTGGAGACAAAATTTTTCCCTATCTGCGTACTACTTTGACACACAGTACTTATTTGTTTACCTAAAATATTTTCAGGAGAAGATTCAAGAAGCTACTTTCCAGCTTTATTTAATATAATAAATTTTTTTTTTAAAACTAAAAATGGCCATAACTTTTTTTGGACAGTTTAAGGTGTCCTGCTAATTTGTGTGCAAGGTTTTTTTTATATTATTTAGAAATATATACGTTTGTATAATTTTGGACGAAATATACTGAAATGGTACAGGAGAAGGAAAAGTTTCTTAAAATAAATCAAAATCCTCTTTATTGTGTGTTCAGTTTTCTTTAAAAACCAAATTGTAGTTTTAGTACAATTACTAAGGAAATTTATGGTATGAAGCTTAATCTAGGACGGCCGTTTTCCAAAAAAAAATTCAAATAAATAATATTCTGTTAAAAGTTAAAACTAAAATTCTCTCGTCCAGCGAAACACATAAGATGCTTAAATTTAAGTTAAATCGGTTTAACCGTTAAGGTTCTAGTGTTGATTGAATGATAATACTAAATTTAGAAAATAAAGTAAAAAATGTTTCACAGTATTCATGCATTAGGAATGACTGATTTGAATGATTGAATGTAATAGAATTGAATGTAATAGAAACTTGAATTTTTTTATAAAATCATATTTTGTTGCTTCCTATCCGATCTTTGCAAACTAAGGTCCCTTAAAAGACAGTCTTGCAGATTTAAGCCCCTATGTCAAGAAAGAGGTATTCCAAATTGTATGGACACCTATAGTTAACTACATAGACTTAATTTTCACAACAGATTCCATCAAGTCTTAAGTCGCCTTTCACTATCTACTATCGACATCTATAATCCCCCTCTCAATCTAACTTTTTATCATGGTTCTCCTATACAGAATTCACCCCAACAAATGTTCTTTAAGCAAAATTTTCTAAAATTAACGAATATATTACCGACCAAAAGTATTAAGTTACACACTATCGTCACAGGTAGCTCTGCAACGACTAACCTCATTTAATTCGTATAGTTTAGCCTTTCAGTCTTAGAGAACGGAAAGGAATTCGACGCTGTCTCAGCCGATTTTAACAGAATTTCACATAAGCTTTTTCTATTCAAACTATCCACCCTCGGGCTTGAACCTATCTTCTTAAGATGGATTTCTCTTTACCTGAAAAACCGTAACTACAAAGTTCAATTCAGATCTACTTTTTCTGATGAATTCTTAGCTACCTCTGGGGTCCCACAAGGCAGCCACTTAGGACCTCTCCTTTTTATTCTTACTTTTAACGATATTGAAATGGTCATCAAATATTTCAATATCTCACTATTTCTTCGACATACTAGTGGAATCACTTTTTCATCTTGATATCGACAATTTCTCTGTACGGTGCCTGAAAAATTACTTAAAGCTAAATATTGCCAAATGCCATTCAGTCACTTTTTACGAAGATGCATTCAATCTCCTCTCCGTTTCTAACTTTTTCATTATCAACCCATATTCACTGCTGAAAAACATGTATTCTACTTGTATCGGTCGGTAGTGTAAGCGCAGCGTGAATTTCGTGTCTCGCCAACTGGGCAAAAATTCCGGCGCTTGGCTACTCGACTCGAACAGACTGGACCTACAGGATATCACGCAGAGCATGGCCGCTGAACAAACTGATGAGTTTCCTGGTAGCATAATCTCCCGTTTTGGCATGGCCAGCAAGATCCCCCGATTTTACCATCCCAGACTTTTTTATTTCGGGCTATTTGAAGTTGCGGGCTTACGAGTTTATCAAGAACCTCAGACGGTCGCAGCCCTTAAGGAGAATATTCGACAGGAATGGGAACCGGAAATCTTGTGGAAAGTGATGGAAAATGCGATAAAATGGGCACAAATGTGTATCAACACTGGCGGCAGCCACTTGACGAATGTCATCTTTTTCACTTAACAAAAATTGTCAAGATAGGTACATATAAAGATTTTAATCTCTGAAAATCATTTTTTCGTATTTAGTTAAAAAGTAATTCAAAAACAAAATTGGATGATTAATTTTGCGTCATCTTGTACGTACATATGTATGTACATATAATCGGGAGTTCCTTACCTTCTCTCTTGGCATGAAAAAGTGCCTCTCATTCTCGCCATTTGGATTCTCAAGAAAATTGAAGGTCCCCTCTATTCCTGATGACACGCACACATGAATGTTTGACAGTTGTAAGTCACTAGGCCCTGTTTCTCCACAAGCTGTCGCCCCACCAAATTTATTTCTTTTTATTGTGTTCCTTATTCCCTAATGCTGACGCCATGAATCAAAATTTAATGTTAAGACAAACGAAAATGTAATGCACGACATTAAAATTTATAGAAAGATACATTTCAAAACAGGAGCATGTTCTGTTCATTTATGTAATTTCAATGTCCCTGCACTAAACTGCACGTAATAAGATGCACATTGCCATGCAAAATATTCAACAAACGAAGAATCATCTAGCTTGTCTAGTGTGTAGGGTCGAGGCTTCTGCAAAGACCGAATCGCCTTGTAATAAGATTCAGTTGCAACATTAATTTCTGTTGCTTTTCTTTTTATGAGCTATGAGGATTGTTATGGAACTATAGCACCCAATCCCGCTGTACGAATAATAAAGTTGACTATTGAAGATCCAACGAGGAGAAACTATTCACGATTATGACTGTGTTTCCATGTAGGTACTTGTACCACTGATCAGCCTCCGTGCTCCTAGAGCAGATAAAAATGATTTTCGAATCTTTTGTTCGACTGTCTTGCGCTATCTTAAGATAGGTTAAGATGATGGAAAAATCATTTTTTTTTATACTCAGATATGTAATATGAAAATCGAAAATAAATTATAATTCCCGGGCGGAACATGTTTTTTAAATGGTACAGCGCGTTAGTACCTACCTTATTCCTGTCGTTATGACCCCGAACTCAAAAGGAAGCCACGGTTTGGTTAATGCCGAATGTTAGTAGAGACCTAAACGACGACACAGCCAGAGCCAGCGTGAGGATACACTTTAGAATGCATAAATGCATTTACAATTATTGAATTATGCTTTTGTTTCTAGTGCTTTGCCCTCAGAAGTCGGGAGCCACGAATTTCGTTAATATCCCAGATATTTGCATATGCATTTGATTTTTTGAGAAAAGACAACATTTTTGTGATTCTCTGTTCTTATGTTAATGCAATTTACTAAATGAAAGCAAATTGAGTCTCAAAAAAATGACAAAAAAATTTAGAGATTTTTTTTTAGAAAAAAGTAAGTAAATGAAAAATTAAAAGAATGTGAAAAAATACTCATTGAGTTTTATTATTTTGATACTCAATGTGATTCAGAACAAAAATAAAAGAAATTTTGTTTAGATTGATGGTTAAGTGTAACTATTAATTAAGTGACATTGAAAAGGTAATTTAATTAAGAATTAGGTGCATTTGCATTGAAAAATGTCTTTAACCTTTAAATCACAAAAAAAGAATTTTAAAAATCGAAACTGCTGTTCCTGAGACTCTTCCAAACACAAACATAAAGAATTAAACAAATCAACTCCATTAAACTTTTGGACGGATTGTGACAAAACTTCACAGAAAGCTGAATTTTTATTATTTATACACATAAATACATACATATGTGCATGTAAAGGGTGTTTTTTATTTTGAGAGGCGGAAACTTTTATTTAAAACAAAACACAGCCAAATGAAATTGGCCTTATTTGAAAGATATTTTTTTTCCGTAATAGTTTAAATATGATTCGGGTATTTACCCCCCGCGTAACACTAAGTAGTATGGTGGTCCAATTTTCACACACTCTTCGCAATAAATCGGCCTGTATTTCGGCAATAACAAGTCGAATGTTAGCTTCGAAGTTCTCAATTGTTTCTGGTTTATCGGCGTAGACAGCACATCAGACAGACTGTCGTCAATTGCTTGTTCTATGGCCAATGTACGACGACTTACTGGGTGCGTCATATCGTTTAGAGTAAATGAAAACACAAACCACAAGTTTTATTTGAATGTTATAAGTTTTATTAAATGACTGCAATGAATTATTGAACGAATTTAGTATTTATACAAAATTTGTATGTACATTAGCATGTGTGTATTGTATGAATTGTAATTGAATAGTTAAGTACTAGTTAGTGTTGCTGTGTATGCCGATCCATAGTTTTCCGAATTAATGAATTATGAGCACCATAAAACGCACGTAACGCCCGATGTGTTTTATATTGCTTCAATAAAACCATGTTTTACAAAATAAATTTGAGCAATTTGCAAGCGTTCAGTCTATTCATAATCAATTGCCAAACCAAATTAACGTAAAAAAAACAGCAACTTTAAAATCCTATGTCACAGAAAATAGTGTTGCCAATTTTTTTGTTTTCCACATCTAAAAAAAAATCTTGTCCTGCCTTAGCGCAAAGACGTAGACTCCACTTGGGAGACTACTACTATAACGATCCTAGTGATCTAAATAATTCCGACATTCACTGTCTCAAACGCTTCATTATTAGCTCAAAATGGTTTAACGAGTAAGGGGGATTTTTGAAATCCTTGTGGTATCACAACGGACCAAATATTGGTCTAAGTGTGCTGACCTTTTCCGGTCAGCAGCCACTTTAACCTAACCTAACCTAACATCTAAAAAACACCCTGTACTACAAAAGAAAGAAAATAACTTAAAGATATATTTTCAAAAAAATAATATTTGAACATTTCTATATCGTTACTAAATCTTTGCTGAATATAAATATTTCTAGAAATACACCATTAAACATAAGACACGTTTTTTTTTAACTACTATCTGTATCAAAATCACATTTGTTTATTCATTTGTTTGTTATTTTATTTTCTCAACAACAACTAATTTTTTTAATAGTTTAATTTTTTTTTGTCTGAAAACTCAATATTTCGAAAACTACACGCTCGATTAGCTTTAAACTTGACAATAAACAGTTTTTTAAAACTATCTACTCTTAAAGAAAAAGAAATTCAAAAACAACGGTATCCAACACCCAACATACAAATGTTGTAAAATGGTTTTCGATTTTTTTTACTATCTATAATTCAATAAAAATAAAATGCACAAATGTTATTAGAGAAAATGGTATTAAAGAAAACTGGCTCTTATGTAATAGACTAAGAATTTTATAAATGAAAGTTGTAAGAGAAAACTTTTCATAAATTTTTTAAACTCTTTTCTTAGTTAGAGATAATATTTTTTTTTTGTAAATAACCTTTTTTTAAATTTTTAAAAACATTTTTTAGGAAAAACTTTTGGTACTTCAACTTTACTTTTTATTTGCAACTTATAGGTACTATAAGGCAAGTTATGCATTCCGAAAAAAAAATCGAACTCGAGATTTTGATCAAAGTTGACATTACGATGATAGCGAAGATTAAAAAAGTGGGTCTCGCAATTCTGTCTGTCTGTTCGACTACAGCCTAAACGGCTTGGCTGATTTTCGTTAAACTTGGTAGATCTCGTTTTGAGTTTTTACCCCCGTACTTTTTTTGTTTTTTTTTTTCTAAGGCAAAAATAACGGTAAAAAACTGTCCCACAGATTTTTTTTTAAAAAAATTAAAAAAATTTCATTTAGTCAAAGTTAGCTAATGGTTGAAAAAAAATTTCCAAAAAATTGTTATTTTTGATACCCTCCTTGAAACTATTTTTTTTGGTTTTTGATTTTCTCAAAAACGGTACGACGGATTTTGATCATTTTTTTCTGCTAAAGGTCCCCAATAGCTTAAATATTATGTAGATATTGTGAATCCAAATTTTCAAAAAATAATTTTTTGGATTTTTAAAATAAATTTCAGATTTTTTTTTTGAAAACTCAGTATTTCGAAAACCTCATGCTCGATTTTTTAAAACTTGATAAATAAAATTTTCTTAATATAATCCACAACAAATGAGAAAAAAAAAATTGTTTAACTAAAAATAACAGTACATACAAAAGTTAAAAAATGGTTTTCGAAAATCGTATTTTTCTCGAAAACGGTTCCGAGAATTTTGCTTAAATTTGTTTTCTTTAGATTAATTCTTACGATCTTTAATTTAATAAGAAAACAATTTGAAATCAAGATATTACTGTTTGTATCTACCGAAGAACAATTTTTTCGAATTTTGAATTTCTCATTATCGGCATAACGGATTTTAATGAAATTTTTATAGACAAGCTTCTAAAAAGTTTAAAAAACATTGCATTTCAAAACTTTAAAAAAAAATATTTTTTTCGAATTTTGAAAAAAAAAATCTAGTTTTTCTTGGAAAAATCGATATCTCAAAAACAGATAAATATTTTTTTTAATTTAATTTTTATTCGTACATTAATAAACACTTTAAATTGGCGTTCTTCTTTTTCTTCTTCTTTTTCTTAAAAATGTTTTAAAAATTTTGTATATAAAAGCTTATTTTTTTAAGAAATCACTACAACGAATTATAATTTTGTTCTTGCATAAACTAGTTCTTGCTTTAAACGCATGGCATCCTGTGTCTAGCTCCAACTACTAAAGGAGTTGTTTTAGTTAATTAAATAATAAATTTTATCATTATAAACAGTCGTACATTTTATTTATTACTTTACGAATAAAATTTAAGCTGCAAAAAAAAACCGTTTTTGAAATGTCGAATTTTCAATAAAAAATGTTTTTTTTTTTTAAATTAAAAAACTTTTTTTTTTAAGTTTTGTGCAATGTTTTTTCAAACTTTTCTTTAACTTTTCTATAAAAAATCATTAAGATCCGTTATTCTGATAAATGGTTCTATTATAGGTACAGTCATCTTAATTTTAAAATTTGTTTTATTAAATTATGGATCGTTAGAATTAATAGAAAGAAAAAAATATCAAAATTCTAGGCACCCTTTTAGAGAAATATTTTAAAGACTATTTCTTAACATTTGTATGGTCGGTTATTTTTAAATCAAAAATAATTTTTTCTCACATCTTGCAGATAGTGTTTTGAAAAAAAAATAATTTTTTTCTTAAATCCAAAAAAATGTTTTGTAAAATTTGAAATATTCACATTTTTGGGGACTATTGGTATATATAAAATGATCAATATCGGTTTTACCGTTTTTTGAGAAAATCAAACAAACAAAAATTGGACGAGCGACCATTTTTTGGAAAAATGTTTTAAGTCTTAACTAAATCAATTCTTATATGAAGGTTTTTTATAATACAAACTCTATATACTACTGAAATAAATCAGCCAAGTAGAAGACTTAGCACTATTATTGGACTTGTTGAATTATTGATTCAAATTAGCTTTTTTGGCCTTTAGTCCACAAAAATTGGCGTTTCGTCCGGGTTATCTCACATGGACTCATCAGTTGACTTGTGAGGACCTTGTCAATACGCAATTTTTGTTAAGTTCAGTTCAACTTATATGAATTTTTTGACAAAAATCCAATGTGAACTATATCCAACAAAGATTAGAATTGTAATCATTAATGTTGGAATTTTTTTTGCCCGTGGCCTGGCATTGAATATTTATATGAAGGTTTTTTATAATACAAACTCTATATACTACTGAAATAAATCAGCCAAGTAGAAGACTTAGCACTATTATTGGACTTGTTGAATTATTGATTCAAATTAGCTTTTTTGGCCTTTAGTCCACAAAAATTGGCGTTTCGTCCGGGTTATCTCACATGGACTCATCAGTTGACTTGTGAGGACCTTGTCAATACGCAATTTTTGTTTTCAAGGTTTCAAGGTTTTTTATTGAACTTAATATATACAATTGTGAAACTTGAGGATAGTATGTATAGGGTAGAAATTTGTTGGCACATAGGGGGCCTAACTTATAAAATGACTTAAACTCTAAAAATTATAATATTTGTAATGTACATGGTTCAAAATTAGCATTATGATAAATTGTCTTTGTTTTTGACTCGAGTTGTTCAGTCCCGGTTGTCCAGTTGGTGGGTTGTTGGGGGTTGTTTTTTTGATGTTTTCAGCCACGGTGATATGCTGACTCGGCGTCAGCGTAGAAACGAACTGCTGGTTCGTTGTCGGCTGGGATCCTTTCTATCATATCCAGAGCAGTGAGGTATCTAGGCTCTGGATGTCGTGCCAGGCCACGGGCAAAAAAAATTCCAACATTAATGATTACAATTCTAATCTTTGTTGGATATAGTTCACATTGGATTTTTGTCAAAAAATTCATATAAGTTGAACTGAACTTAACAAAAATTGCGTATTGACAAGGTCCTCACAAGTCAACTGATGAGTCCATGTGAGATAACCCGGACGAAACGCCAATTTTTGTGGACTAAAGGCCAAAAAAGCTAATTTGAATCAATAATTCAACAAGTCCAATAATAGTGCTAAGTCTTCTACTTGGCTGATTTATTTCAGTAGTATATAGAGTTTGTATTATAAAAAACCTTCATATAAATATTCAATGCCAGGCCACGGGCAAAAAAAATTCCAACATTAATGATTACAATTCTAATCTTTGTTGGATATAGTTCACATTGGATTTTTGTCAAAAAATTCATATAAGTTGAACTGAACTTAACAAAAATTGCGTATTGACAAGGTCCTCACAAGTCAACTGATGAGTCCATGTGAGATAACCCGGACGAAACGCCAATTTATGGACTAAAGGCCAAAAAAGCTAATTTGAATCAATAATTCAACAAGTCCAATAATAGTGCTAAGTCTTCTACTTGGCTGATTTATTTCAGTAGTATATAGAGTTTGTATTATAAAAAACCTTCATATAAATATTCAATGCCAGGCCACGGGCAAAAAAAATTCCAACATTAATGATTACAATTCTAATCTTTGTTGGATATAGTTCACATTGGATTTTTGTCAAAAAATTCATATAAGTTGAACTGAACTTAACAAAAATTGCGTATTGACAAGGTCCTCACAAGTCAACTGATGAGTCCATGTGAGATAACCCGGACGAAACGCCAATTTATGGACTAAAGGCCAAAAAAGCTAATTTGAATCAATAATTCAACAAGTCCAATAATAGTGCTAAGTCTTCTACTTGGCTGATTTATTTCAGTAGTATATAGAGTTTGTATTATAAAAAACCTTCATATAAATATTCAATGCCAGGCCACGGGCAAAAAAAATTCCAACATTAATGATTACAATTCTAATCTTTGTTGGATATAGTTCACATTGGATTTTTGTCAAAAAATTCATATAAGTTGAACTGAACTTAACAAAAATTGCGTATTGACAAGGTCCTCACAAGTCAACTGATGAGTCCATGTGAGATAACCCGGACGAAACGCCAATTTTTGTGGACTAAAGGCCAAAAAAGCTAATTTGAATCAATAAATCAATTCATGTAAATATGTGGAACAGTTTTTTTAAGAAAAATAAAATAAAATGCACGACTGGCTCGCACGTACTTGCTCTTAGATAAAAGTTATATGGAATTAAACACTTTTTCATAAAATAAAATCATGGATTTAATTCGAGTAAAATGTTAAAACAAAGTTTAAAAAATCGTTTTATTATTAAATTAATTTTTTATATAAGAAATTTCATTAAATTTTTTCAAAAACAAAAATTTGTGTTGCAAGTTTTAAGTATTAAATAATTTACATTTTAGAAAAAATTTCGTTCGATATTGATATTAATCAAAAATCCGAAAAAAAAAATGTTTCGAAAATTTGTATACACAATATTATTTCAAACAAATACAAATGAGCTTCTGTAGACAATTTTGGTACCGTTAACTTTTGAGCTAAAAAAAAATTCAATTTCCGCTCAAAAGGAATTACTGAAGACCCTTAAGTACCCAGTTTGAAGAAAACACCTTCAGAATTTTAGGCTGTAGTTCGAGGTACAGACACACAGAGGGAATTGCCGGATCCACTTATTTCGTCTTCTCTATTATTATTTTTTTTTTACACTACCAGAATTGGTCGAAGAAAGCTTATAGCAAGCTCCGTCTTTCGACCAATGGTTTGCCAACACAGAGAACTGTGTTGTACCACCGGCTCATCATTTAGTGCAGTGTTAGTTGTTAGTAGGCAAACTCTATTACAATTAACACTGACACAAGAAAACATGAAAAATAAACAAATAATATTACGTAAGAACAAAACAATAACATAACATGAAACAAAGAACATTTAGGAACGTGGACCACTGGTTTTGAGTAGGTTTTTTAATTTACTTTTATTTATATTAAAATCAAAAATATTTGAATTCCAATTTACAAGTCTACCCATACGTGTCAAGGGCTCATGCATGCCATAGTTGGTCCTATGTGTTGGGACCTTAATCATATCTAAGCCTCGAAGATTATAACCTCCTCCCCGATAATTAAAATGAACCGAACATAAAAGATCTGGTGCATCTGTGACGCCTGTTATTAATTGGTGGAAAAATACCAAATCATTGTTTGTTCTTCTTTGTTCCAAAGTTTGCATCTGAAGAATAGATAATCGTTGGTCATAAGAGAGGACATACGAAGGATCACTCCATTGAAGTCCTTTCAAGGCAAAACGAGTAAAGTTTATTTGTACAGATTCTAATCTCTCAATATATGAATATCATAAAGAGGAGTCCAAACCTGCTATGCATACTCAAGATGGGGACGCACCAAGGAGTTGTATAAAGCCCGGGTGACATTGGGATCAACAAATTCTTTAGACCAGCGCTTAATAAACCATAACATTGAATTGGCCTTATTCACGATTTTATTAATATGAGCAGAAAAATCTAAATTGGGTGTAAAAAGAACTCCAAGGTGCCTTACAGTCATAACACGAGTTAAAATGTGCCGTGAGATTACATATTATTCATGTGAGGAAGGAGAACGTTTTTTAGAAAAAGTCATTATCGTAATATAGTATCTACATAAATATATGTACATATATGTCGCAAGTAAGAATTGAATGATATAACTGACAGTAACTATCATATAAAATTTTTCTTTCTCATTATCTGCATAACGGACTTAAATGATTTTTTGTTTATACTTAAGCTTCTTAAAAGTTTACCAAAAATTTTATTTCAAAACTTAAAAAAGAAATATTTAAAAGAAAAAAAATTAACTGTTTTGTGAAAGTTCCGTATCTAAAAAAACGGTTTAACATTTTTTTTGGTTCAAATTCAATTTTTATTTGCAAAATGATTAAAATTGGTGTACCGAAGTCTTACTTAAAAATATCTTTAAAATTTTAAATATAAAAACTTTTTCAAATCCTTGCAACAATTCATAATATCCATTTTGAATAAATTCATATTCATTCTGTTTTTAGCTCCAACTACTAAAATGCATTGTATGGTTTTCCTTCATTTTTAAAGACTCTGCACTATCCATCAATTTCGAAAAAATATTTTTTCAACTTTTAAACAAATTAAATGAAAAGACGGACGTCATCTTTTCTTCACAAACTAACCAAACAAGGCCAGGTGCCGTCTTAGTAACTATGCCATCTTAGGCCACTTTCCCTTAAACCTCTAAATTATGGTATATGAATGAATAAAAAACATACGCCGAGTATAAAAAAGCCTTGAGCTTTGAAGTTTTTATGTACTTATTTATCATTTATGTTTCATTTTATAATTTTTTAGATGTGGCATCTACCCCTTTAGTACCTTATCCCAAAACGCAACGATACTGATACATCTGTTAACATCGATTACAGAACGGAGCTCTTAAGTCTCGACGTGATGGACGTTGATTTTATAGGTCGCACCTGACTCAGCTTGCCTTATAAAAATTAAGATAGATTTGATATGTCAAATATACTAAGGGCTTATTAAAGTTAACAACTCTTTCGTTGATTGCTTTATTTTTGAATATATTTCAAATAACCTCATACATATACATAGATAAAAAAAGCTGAGGAAAGCAACAAAGAGCAGTTTTGTCACCTTTGAATTTTCCTCAATATGGTTTCATTCTCATTTCCCGTTTGTTTTTTGAAAACAAATCAAAGGAACATAAGAATGTCCATAAACAAACACTCACATCTTATAATGTTCAGTCTTAAATCTTTCGTTAACCTTCTAACGACAACAAGTATTTAATTAGGAACGCACTCTTTTATGTGTAGCTTTCAGCTTGCAAGTTGCAAGTGGTAGCAGATTTTTGCATTATTATTAGATACATGTGCATAACTCAAACACTCGACTTTGCTCCGTGTGCATACAGAAGTCACCAGACGACAGTTTTCTTCACGTTGTTGTGGTGTCACCTGCACTCGTTCTTCATCACACCACCAACAGTGTCGTGCGTATCTAATCACCATTAGAGCCACTTTATTAGCCTCAAAGTTTATTTGCAAACATCGCTCGTTTTACTCGAACGAGCATGAAAAGCTAGCTATAGCTGAGCGTTAGCATTGCTGCCCCACCTGCTGATGCTGTTATGCTAATTCCATGTCAAATGCATCACGCTGCGACACTTGTGCGTGTGGCGTTTGCAGGTGACATATACACGTTAAATTAAATGACTGCCTCTGCCATAAAGTCGACTAATAAACTGATTTACAACATGATTGTGGTAACATCACTTATATTATTGTGCAATTCCTTACACAAACAACAAAACCAAACACATACCATGCGAGTACTTAAAAAAGTTCTTAATCTTTATCATTTCGATGCATCGCAAGTACTTCTTGCATGTGGTTCCGTTTCGCCACGTTGAAAAATGCCCCAAAAGTCATAAAAAGTGTCGTAAAAACTCCTCACATAAAACTTTGTGGTGAGTCTTGGATAGTATTATCTCTCATAGATGAACCGCTAACTGCCGTCAGCGATTTTGCACGTGTTAAACTCATTTGCATATAGAACTTCAACTTAAGTTTTTAATAAAAAAAAAATAAATTTATTAACGTGTAGGACATAGGGAGTTTTGAGTGGTGCCCTAACTAGCAACCTACTCAACACCAAGAGTGTTTACTCTTTTTTAACAAGGCATTATTTTGTATGCATATGAATAACTTTTCGGTATTTAAAGTTTGAAAAAGTCGTTTTGCCGACTAATTTGTTTTAGTTTTAACACCTTAAGATTTAAAGCTTGCTGATTTAACATATCTACTCGTATTAATTCCTGACTTACAAGTGTGTAACAGTTCTTAGGAATGTAGGTAGAAATGGCGACCACTGGCAATCTAGCCCTGTGGCCCAAATAGCGCTGGATGATACCATAACTCGTATGAACCTGTGGATGAAATTGATATGGGACATGGTGGACTTTCTCACCAGTTTGGATTAAGTTCAAAAATAAGATGGAATTGATGTCTCTTATTGCTTTTGCATAATTATCCGGAAATTGGATCACTCACTCAAACCCGACACCATCTACACTGTACGAAGCTAGGCAGTTTGTTGACTGGTGGTGAAACATTAGCCAATCCGATTGAGTGATCATCCGGCCCACGCACTGTAAGCCCTCAGTCCGCTAGCTCGGGATCTAAAGAATCAAACGGACGGCGCGCATGTTGAGAAGAGAGATCAAGTGTTTGATCTTCATTTCCGAAAGTTCGTCAATCTCGTCAAAAACTTCCATTCCGAATGATTCTGCTCTAAATTTGGCCAGAGCAGGGCATTTGCAGAAGAAATAGAGGACTGTTTCCTTTTCCTGCTGGTCCCCACAGCTAGTTGACCAACAACTTCTAATAATTAGGACATTAGCTTTAACATTCATGGGAGCTTTGGAGTAGGTGTTGGTTTTGAAAAAAACAGAAAATGTCTACCCAACTAACATTTCAACTTCAATTCGACATTCGTATATTTCTTTAAGTGATTTGTAAAATTTCTTTTACAAGCCAAATGAGAATATTGTAAACGCCTTATAAGACTTCTGTTAGTCTTCATTCAATTATGTTTTTTGAAGATTCAAAACTTAGTTACTGTAGGTTATTTTTTACAGAGAGACTTTTATTATTTTGGTGAATTCGGTGTGACCAAGGTGTAGTCAAATTAATGTTTTCAGATCAAATGATTAAACTGTAGTGGTGGTTTTAGTATTCCCAGTAAACCAAACTTTGTTTATACCATTCTTGATTAATGTGTTGTTTTAGTTTAAAGAGTAAAGGTTTTTAATTTTAAGGTCGGAGCCAGCTAATTACCTATAATGATCTTTATTTTTCTTTTGGCTTTTGATACTATTTCGCGGATTTTGTGATATCTGTGTCGTTTCTAGGATTGACTATGGACTGTTGTACTGGCAGACTATTAGAGCAAATGACTGATTTCTCATTCCTTAACAAAAAATATAGGTATACTCCAGTGGCGTGGCGTCCATATAACACGATTCCTATCGTCTTCCCTTTTAGAAAATCCATAAATAACACAATTTACCAAATAAACATCGAATAAGTTTAAGTATCTTATACTTTATCTTATAAAGTATCTTATACTTTATCCAAACACATTCCACAATCCACAACCAACATTAATCAAGAGAGTCACAAAAATACTCTGACGTAAACTTTTCAATCACCGTCTTATTTATTTGTTTTATATCCCTTTCTTCCCCAAGCATTGTGTTTCGGATCCTCTTTGTTCAACATCCGCATTTATATTCAAAAAATAAGACGCTACATTCCGTCTTATAAAATTTTCGATGTATACCATACAAGTAGGAGTTGGAATTATTTGTATTTTATTCTCCCTTTTGCAATTAGCATTGCATTTCAATAGGAAGATAGTACATTGCGTTCAGGTGCTCGCCTTTTTTCAACCTTGTGTAAGAAATAAGACGGTGTTCTTCGACTTACTCGTATTTGTTTTTTTTTCTTTAATATGTCATATAAATATGAATATGGCATGTGGGTATTGTTGATTCTTGATTTTGAAGTTGATGTTGATTTGCATGCTAAATGTAAAATGCACGATGATATTTTTGCAAATTTACTGTGATAATTTTGAATTATGAAATAAATCATAATAAAATATATGGCAATTTGTCAGCGGTGTAAATTTAGCATATCGCTGAATGAAGAGCACTTCTGTGTCAAATACAATGCATTTGCTTTTTTTTAAATAGGAATTTCAATTTAGATTGAATTGGCATTCAATAAAAGACTGTGTTGCACAGGTTCAGTAACTTCAAATAAATCTAGTGTTTTGAAAAGCCAATTTGAACTTAATTAAAAATAGTAAAAAGTTAGATGTTAAAGTGAAGATTTAATTCCTTTTAATACCCACTATAGTGATAAAAAAAATAAGCTTCTCAATTTTAGTGCAGTTCTCGATTTTGTCTTGGAAATGTCTGATAAATGTAGATTGCTGTTTAACAGATTGCCTATCGGAGAAACCAAATAATTTTAGTAAGGATAGTTGATAGTTTATATTTTATCCTTCTTTCGTTTACACACCAGGGATTTCGATCCCAGATCGAAATTTTTTGTTTGGTGTGCGTGTTTCATGTATACATGTAAATCCCTCTTTAAATATGGATTTAAAGATTTTGATCCCTGTCAAAGAAAAATACATTTTTGTTGAGTGTTTAGCAACGCAAAATCTGGCGAGGGATCAAAATCTTCACACAGAAATTGATTTCATATGTGTAAAGGAAATCAACATATGTACCTATGACACTTTAATGGAATCATATTTAGAGTAGTGTTATAGGGCAACGATATTCAAAATGACTTGATACATAGTATCGCGGCTGTTATTAAATCTGAAATTAAAACAGAAATCATAGAAGCTCGGTTCGTGTCGATTACATAATCGACGAAACATCAGATTTGAGTCATAGGTACGGTGAACATCCGTTCATTATTATAATGAACAGTTCATTATTTTGAGGAAATGTTCATTATGAATTATTTAGTTTTCGAAAACATAAAAATGTTCATTATTGCAAAAGCTGTTCATTTTATGTTCATTTTTTTACATAATTTCGTAAAAAGTCAAACTAAAAACTAACTACATAACTCAAAATTTTTTTAAAAAAGTGATGATGTTAACATGCAAAAAGTGGAAAAATGGTAATATAGTGCAAATATTTCATACCCAACATACCCAATCTTGAAACTACAGTATTAAAATAAAAATCAAAAAGTGAATTGTTTTGATTCTGGGGTAAACATAAAAATTGGTATGTAAATTTAAATTAGGTAATTACTTTAAAAGAAAACTAATTGATTACTTATAATTCCGTCTTAAGTCACGAAGACGCAAATGTATTTTCAATGAAGAACTTCAGCGAGAATTTGAGTTCTTAAAAAAAACTTATGAAGGTGATGTAAAATGCAATAAGTGCATATTTTCTATTGCAAATAATGGAAAAAAGGACATTGAACAGCACTTGAAAACGGTCAAACACAGGAGTGCAAATCTAGCTGCCGCATCAATTAAAAATCTTACATCATTCTTCAGAAAACATTCGTTAGACGATGCAGGCAAAATAAGCAGCATAAACGAAGGTACGTGAGCTTTTCACACCATTAAACATAACAACTCGTTTCGTTCAAATGACTGCACTTCAATATTAATAAAAAAATGTTTTGACGAAAAATATTTTTGCGCGAGAACGAAGTATGAATTTTGAGTAATGTGCTCTCACGACACTCAATCAAAAAAGTCGAAAATGATTTAAATGCTGTCAGTTTTGTTACAACTTATTGTGATACTTTAAATAATGGAAGTACGAAAATATGCCCCTTACTTGCCTGCTTTTGTATGCCTCAGAAAGGCATTCGAGTTAAAATTTTGGAAGTCAACAAATTGTCAGAAGAATCGTCTGATATTTTAACAAAATATATCTCGGATCTCTTGAAAAAATTCAATTTTGAAACAAAACTAGTTGCCTTCTGTGCAGATAACACCAATTGTAATTTTGGCGGAGCAGCAAGGAGGGACAAAAACAATGTGTTTGATAAACTTCAACAAACAACTGGAAACAGGCTCATTGGGGTAAACTGTGCAGCACATATTGCAAATAATTGCGTTCAAACCTCAATTAAATGTTTACCAATTGATGTTGAAGAATTGTTATAAGAATATCTTTTTATTTTTTATATACAGGGTGTCCCACAGTCACCGCCCCAAATGAAAACCATGAATTACTGAGGTCATTTTAAGTCGAAAAACTTAAGAGGTCATTTTCTCGTTTTCGTCCCGTTTTCGAGTTATAACGGTTTTTATGATTTTTCCCTTAACTGGCTTTATCTTTGCCAAACTACCTCCGATTCGTAAGATTTTTTTTATAACCAATCAAGAATTTATTACAGTTTTAGTTTGTCCAAAGACTTTTTTTTCTGCGGATAACCGTTTCTCCGCAATTTTGCATCAAACACAATTTTTTCGTTTTTTAAGTAGTTTTTTCACTTTGATATCATTTTATTCAAAAAAACACGTTAATGAAATGAGTATTAATTTTTTTCACTTATTATTAAAGACCAGTTCATTTTCTTAAAAAAATATTTTTTTTCCTTAAAAAGAATACTAAATGTAATTAAAAAAAAAAAATAAACAAACTGAGTCAATTTAAAAAAAAATAATTTTTAAATACAAAATTAACCTTTTCTGAGCTATTGTGGTTAAGAAAGTATAAAGAGTATAAAAAACTAATGGGTTTTGGAAAAACACGATGGCTTACTCTTAAAACGTCAATAGAAAGAATTTTGAAACTTTTTGAGCCCTTAAAAATTTATTTAGTCGCAACCAACTATATTAGGAGATTTTTTCAACAATTCTTGTTCCAAACTTTGGTTATTTTTTGCACATTGTCAGGCTACTCTTTTTCAAAATAGCATTTTAAGGATTGAGTTCCATTAAATATGCATGATGGAAGTATCCATTGTAACTAAAGATCTTAAATCAAAAATAAAACAAAGAAAAGATTTAAGGAAAGAAGATCCTGATCTTTTAGATAAAATAAAATCACACGCAATTGAATTTTACTCTATTTCTTTAGATTATTTAAATCAGTGGGACAATGCATTTGACGGAATTGAAGTTTTGGAATGGGTACTTTTACTTGCCGTCGAGTCGAGTCAAGTTTAATGTTTATTGAGAAAAAGAGAAGCAATTTTAGTCTTGACAACTCCAAAGCTTTTGACGAATTTTCATGTGTTAAAAATTGTGTTAAATACATGGGAAGAAAGTCAGAAGAAATTTTTAAACATTTTAAAGAAAAAATTTTTTTTTTTCAAAAATATTTTAAAAATTGTAGAATTGGGCTTCTGCCTTCCTGGGTCAAATGCTCCAACAGAAAGAGTTTTTTCAGTTTTAAGTAATGTTTGAACAGATGAAAAAAGCCAAATGAGAGTTGAAACTATAAAATCAACGTTGATTACCAAATTTGACTATGAAATGACCTAATTAGAGTGCAGAGAATATTTAAAACAAAAATCAAATTTAATTACAAATTTTTTCTTCTCAAAAGTACTCGTATTCAAATATGTAAATATGTATTAAATACTAATACTTACATTATGCTTATTCTTTAATGAAAGATTGAATTAATTATTTATTTATTACCTTTAGTTTATTAATTATTAATGATACGAAATATGGACTGAATCCTTGTGCTTTATTTTATTTTGTTATGTTAAATAAAATAAATTATTCTTTTGATAAAAAGTTAATCGTTTAAGACTGAATGAATCTTTTTTCTACGTTCATTATTTGCGATTTGAAAATATGGTCACCGTAGTCATAGGGGACAACTGAGTGCCATATTTCGGTTCTTGTCAGGGAATGGAATACAAGAAAGATATCCTGTATTTTTTGACGTTAGGGCGAGTCTTAATGCAGATGAGTTGTCCGATCATATATTTTATATTCTTGACACATATATGATTGCAAGGAAAAGTTAATAGAACATTCCTAGGAAGGTGGCGGAGTTATGTCCGACGAAGGGGGTGGTGTTTAAAAGGAGGTCCTTTTTTATTATGTTTCAAGGTCATTGTTGATTGAAATATTAATGTCTTGAAGTATAAAAAATATAGCTACACATTTTTTGCTAAGTCAATGTGGAATGCATTTGTAGATACCATATCTTTACTAGAAATGTTGTTTTTAAGGTTCTAAGATTTTTTTTTCATTTTTACAGGTGACAAAATTTTATAACGGGTTCCCATTTAAAATTATCCACGCCACGCCACTGGTATACTCATAGCTAGATGTAAGCTTAGGCTGAAGCAGAAGCAAGATGCTACTGAGAGGACAAACTTTAGATGGAATAATATAACCACCTGTCTGATGTGAAAACAGGAGCAAAATTACCGCATCAGTTATCGAGTGATACGTGACTGAATTATGTGAGTTTGGCATTACCGCTTACGTCGATTACTCTCATTTGACATTTTCATTCGGTCAATAATGGGACTCACTCACTCGGTCACTGAAGCGGTAATTTGGTCCCAAATCTGGCCGATGCGTTCCAAGTGTTTGATATGACATTGACGTAGGCTCAAACTTGAAGAGTTTTTTTTTTCAAGAAACCTGGTGATCTAATTAATATAAACATTTGTAGTCTCTCCCGCTTCATAAGGAGCTCGAAATAATTGAACGAGTAGGGAGAAAATGTCTGGAGTCATGTGGTATCACAATGGAACAACTCTGGTCTAAGTGGGTCAGCTGTGACGCTGGCAGCGCTTGGCTTTTTGTTTAAGGCTAAGTGTAGTTCTAGTATGGTGTATTGCAGAGCTTGATTTGTCAAAAAAAAATATTTTTCATCTCAGAGCTTGGAATTTGTGTTTGTTTTTTACTTGCGATATATGTAGGTACTATAAGGCAAGTTCTGCATTTGGAAAAAAAATCGAACTTGAGATTTTGATCAAAGTTGACATTACGATGATAGCGAAGACGAATAAAGTGGGTCCGACAATTCCGTCTGTATATCTGTATGTCTGTATGTCTGTATGTCTGTATGTCTGTATGTCTGTATGTCTGTATGTCTGTATGTCTGTATGTCTGTATGTCTGTACCTCGAACTACAGCCTAAGCTACTGGAGGTATTTTCTTCAAACTCGGTACTTAAGGGTCTTCGTTGATTCCCTAGAGGGGAAATAGAAATTTTTTTTAGCTCCAAAACTAACGGTACCCCCCATACACCCGTAATGCAAAATCTTATTTATCTCGAAAACGGCTCTTACGATTTTGATACAAAAAATTATGTGTATGGACATGGACTATATTTTTGTAAAAAAAATTTTTGGGGCAAAATGTTATTAATGGTACCTGTCATAGAACCGTTTTTTTTTTTTATTTTCGACTTTCTCATTAACGGCTCTAACGATTTTAACCAAAAATTTTCACCAGGAGCCCCCTTAAGTTTAAAATAATATTGTATATACTCGTAAAAATATTCAAAAAAAAAATATTTATTTTGTTTTTGGAAAAAATAAATTCCAATGTATTTTTTGAAAAATTTTATAAAAAAATACTTTAATAAAACGATTTTCAAACTTTCTTTGCGTAAATTCATACTTTTCCGGAAATCAGACGGCAATTCCATGCATTGTATTTATAAAATGTATTTTAAATCCCAAAGTACCTTTACATAAGAGCAAGTTCGTGCGATCCAGTCGTGCATTTTATTTCTTTATGAAAATGTTCAGAGGGCGTTCCATGTACTCAGAATAAAATAGTACTATCAAGGCATAGAAGACAAGAAGACAATAGAACCATATATAGCAATGCACATTCGTACAGTGCGGCTAAAGAAACACTCTGGAATTCTGGCAGTACGTCTGAAGGTGGCCTCAAGCATAAACTGATGAAAAGTTCCTTAAGGTGAGAGCATTGTGCTTGAATTATAGTATAAGAGAGAGAATGAAGCATGATTATTTTACTAGAAAACTGTTTTTAAAAATAGCCTTAAAATAATGAGAGATACGTAATTCTGTGGTGGTGCTCCAGTTATATTATTGTATCCTTTTTCTATATACCATATCTTATATCATTTTTAAAGTTCTTTTTTAAAGGTTCACGTCAGTTTAAAGGAACTAGCCTCCTTGTGAAAGTAAGTAAGTAAAGAAGGCATTTAAGATAACAGCAAGATCAGAAGTAGAGACAAATTTCTTACATTGTCGAAGTTTTGATAGTGTCGAGTATGCGTTCATTCAATGGAATGTGAACTTGTTGTTGAGTTTCTTTAATGCCACTTAAAAAAATAATAAGGCCATAACGGCTTGCCTAAGACTAGTAACTTATAACTCTCAACCATTTCTGTGTGCGTGTTACCAGGAATGGAGTGGACCTACAATTTTCTTAGGATTCCTATCGGCTAATGAGCAGAACTTTTCATGGGAAGAGATACTCTTAGCCCCAGTTTCACAGTGGAAGCTAAAACCCACTTTTGGCTTAAAATATATTTGAGGCTGTCAGTGCAATAGTGGCGTAACCCAAAAAATTCACTTTAGAGGTACGAGAAGTTTACGCCACTATTGCACTCAAACTATGATCAAATTATAAAATGCAATAACACCTTTTTGAGAGCCATCTAGTTTTGAGTGTAGATAGCTGCATAAAACTATTTTTGTATTAAAATAGATATATTAAGAGATCCATTTTTATGGAAACCTCATTTTTTGATAAAAGTGGGTTACGCCACTATTGCACTCATAGCCTCATTTGGATTCACAGTGTCATTTAAACCTTGAACAGAGTTCATTCTGTAGCTTAATTCAAACGACACTGAACTTAAGTTCAAACTCCTACTGTGAAACTGGGATTTAGAGTATTTGTCAATTAATCCAAGAGCCAAGTACACTCCTGTATTTTTTTTGCAGCGGCTGAGAATCGAACTCAAGACCTGCTGCATGACAGTCCAACGTACATTATTTTATTTTTATTTTATTATTATTTTTTAATTCTGACAGATTTAACTAAAATTTTCAAAAAAAATTCTACAAAATTTTAAAAGAAACTATTTGAATACTGACAGAAAAACAAGTTCCATAAGATAATAGATAACTCAACGTGTTAATTTTATTTACCTTCTTTAATTTCATTTAAAGAGGTATTATAACCTCTGCAAATCTTTTCTATATTGCTTCTCAGATTTTTTATGATTTCTATTTGTAACGAGTGATTTTTTAAGAGCTATCGGAAATTAAAAAAAAAAAAAAAAACACATAAAATTTAGAAAAATGCATGAAATCTTTATTTGAATCGATAGTACGGTCGACATAATTTAATGTTTGAAGATTATTTCATATGCTAATGTTAGCTGTGGCTGCACCTCAAATGGTCCATCCGCTTAGTCCAATTTTGGCATATCTACTCTTTCTGACATTTCAGCCTGTATCTCACGAATAAATGCTTCAATAATGGCTTCCAGTGCGTCAATCGAAGCGAGCTTGTCGCTTTAGACATGAGCCTTAACCTAGCCTCACAAAAAATTGTCTAGAGGCGTTTAATCGCACGATCTAGGCGGCCAATTGACCGGCCCCAAAAGTGAAATAAACTGTTCATCAAACTCGCTTCTCAATTGGTCCATTGTTACGCGTGCTGTGTGGCATTTGTCACCGTCTTGTTGAAACCACATGTCATGCAAGTCAAGCTCTTCCATTTTGCGTAAAAAAAAGATTGTTGTCATCGCACGGTAGGGCTCACCATTCACAGTAACGTTGCGATTCGCATCATCTTTGAAGAAATACGGCCCAATGATTCCGCCAGTCCATAATCCACACCAAACAGTGACTTTTTCTGGATGCATTGGTAGCTCTTGCAATGCTTCTGGCTGCTCTTCACTCCAAATACGGCAGTTTTGCTTGTTCACGTATCTATTCAACCAGGAATAAGCTTCGTCGCTGAACACAATTTTTCAGCCAACTTTTCAAGAGCCCATTCACCATGTCCAACAATGTAAATTTGGTGCGAAATTCAGTCACAATAGCCCGAATAGCCGCCTTAGTAGGTAGATTAAACTGACCATAAAATGGAAGAAGCGCGCGAAGAACTTTCTTAACAGAGCACGTATTTTGATAATAAAATTTAATAATTTCCAAGCGTTGTTCGTTTGTAAGACGATTCATGGTTAAATTATAGACCAAACTGAAGATGTTTGACAGTGACACAAAACACGAAATGTGCGTGAGCTGTCAAAACCAGTGTAGTGTTGCCAAAAAGAAAATGGCAAAAAAAATCACCCATCATAATAGACTTTTAGAAAAATACGAACTAGAAAAGAGCCAGAGAAAGAAAAATGTCTGCTAGGAAGGCGATCAAACGAACGCGCATTGATCTTGCCTCCGTTGTCAGTTTGTCACTGGCGAACTTTTTCAAAGAAAACATTCGAAACTAAATCATCATAAGGATAATTGCGTTTCCTAAGAGCATTTCAATCTGTACTTACTTGCAATTATTCTTTTTCGAATAAATTAATAAATGTAAGTGATCTTTTGAGTATTTTTAATGAACATTTATTTATTTCAATATAACTCTCTTCTTATATTGAGGGTGATAATTATCTGAGGTTCTTCGTGCCTCTTTCATAACTGGTAATTTTTACTCAGTCGGAAAATTAACAAAATGACACAATCATAATACCCGGGGACATAACCCTTGCTTTACCTTACGAATAGTCCGTGGCCAGTTACCAACTACGTGCACATGCATATGAGAGCTATTATTGGCCCATGACGAGTTCGTCCGCCCTCATCTCTGTTTCAACAAGCTGGTTAGAACTGAGAATTCTTGCTAACCTACATAAATATGTTAAAGAAGGTCAACACAAAGGTATTCAGACTTACATCAACATGGATATTGTATCTAGAGAACTCTTCCAGTACCTTATTTTCTGTGTTGAAACACTGTACATGTAGAGTGACATTCTACTCCACTTTGACCTGTTGACCATGGGATACCCTTTGGAGGGACGAGATAACAATCCAATTAGAAACTAGAAATTTATCTTCCATTCTTCATTGAATGTTTTGATGCTAAGGGTAGAATTTCTACTAAATAAGGTTTTAGGGCAACGGTCTAAAGTTGGGTATTTTTTCCAATGGAGCTATAAATACCACTGACAGTTCAAACTTTTTATCTACGGTAGTTAAATAACTTAACCAAACTATTTAGGCTTCACCTTTATAAAAAAACCGCACCGTTTTTTTAATTTATTTTATAGCCCAAATAGCCATTTTTAAATATTTTTAAATTTTTCTATAAGAACAAAATTATCTACCTACTCCTACTGTGTTACCTTAACAAACACTCTGATAACTTGACAGACTCATTTAATTTTATCAAACATCGGTCTTTGGTAGTTGTTCTTTAGTTCATCGGCACTCCAGTCGCAGACAAAGACCTGCAAATTACAACTAAGCGTCGACAAAAGTTCGTAATGATTTATAAATGTCATTTTGGTCGTTGATTTTACGACTTGTTATTTTATGTTTTGGTGAAAAGTGTTTTTTTTTTTATGACAGCTCTCGCTCGGCCTTTAGATTGTGTTGCTGATTAAATATTCATGAATTTCTAAACTGTAATTAAGTTATTTGAATCTCAGCCTCGTCACTTCAAATTGGACTTGCTAAAGTATTCATAGGGATAATTAAAAAGACCCATAATAAAATGAGATTTTAATTTATTATCTAAGAGTGTCTGCATTCTGAAGAGGGAATTGAATTAATTATTTCATTTCACTGTTTTTAGTGATTGTGTAATCGGGAAATTAAAACCCCCACTTATTCAGATACATAAATGTAAACAGTTATAAGAGAGACTATGTCTACTATTGCATCTATTTCTGTACAAATACGTTTTTGTTTTGATAAAAACAAAAAAAAAAATCTGCAAACAATTTGTTGGTTTAATCAAAAAATTTAATTGAACAAAATCTTTTCATCTTTTAAGTAAACATTGAAAGTTTGTTTAAAATGCTTCAAGGCCGATAGTTTGTGGATTTGTTTTTTTTACTTTGCAAGGTCTGTTTAGAATGGAAAGTATTGAACTCAGTAGCATTGTCCGCATATGCATACGTTTGACAAAATATACGTTTGTAGGTATCTACAATAAATAAAGATGAATGATAAAAAAAACCTACAGATTTCTTGAGTAAACAAAATGTTCCGCCCAAAAACCAAACTGTTTAATTCAAAGGCTAAAACACTCGATCTTAAATTGGAATAAGATAAACTATAGTCTAGAGTGTAGACAATTATGTCTTTGTTTATTTAAGACTGGTCTTAAAAAAAGTATTTATTTGAAGGTACTAAAAATTAAGTATACTTTCAACGACAATTAGATGGAGACAGTTACGGATTCTTGTGGTTCATATAATTGCGTAGGTATACTTTGGAAAAATCAAAGTGTTTTTCTGAATTTCAAATAAGGGAAGTTATTAACTCAACGTTTCGGTAGTTTTATTATTATGTAAGACTATAAATAACTTATGACGTGTAACTCTATGCTCAATTAATGACTGTCGTAATATTAGACTAGTCATAGTTGCTGTGGACTAATCCGAAAACATGGCTTAAGACTTGCGACAGTCTCTGTCACTTCTTCACAAGAGGCAGTAAAATGGAACATAGACCTTCTCCATATCCAATCACTTATCAATATGCCAAAGGGTACTATATAAAGGGTGGGCCAAATACAAGTTTCTTTTAAAAAATAAAATAAAATGAACAAAATAAAAATTTTGTATGTATTATTAAATTTTTTTATGTATGTATTTTTATGTATTATGGTTTATTAGCATAGCTGGGCATTAACTCGTTAATCCGTTAATCGTTAATTAACGAAGTTAAAATTTTGATTAACGGATTAACTTTTAAGTTAACTTTTAAAAATGTTAACGGACACGTTAAATCCGTTAATCCACGTTAAGTCCGTTAATCGTTAACCCAATGCCTACTATTTACCGCGCGGAGCGAAAAACAGGTTCAGACAAGTATGAGAAAAGTGCCGCGCGGCGCGTGCTGCTGGTGAAACAAAAACAGCTAGGTACGTATTATATTTTGACGGTGCGTGCGAGTGAGAAAACTGCGAAGAGATTCGTTTCCTGTGATAATTAAATTGTGCCGGTCGTCCACTATGTGCGCGATAAGTTCAACCAACCTTGTTCAACTTTTTATTCAACTCTTTCGTTGGATAAACGATTTACAACCTCTTACAAGTAGATGATTTTTTCTGGAGTCGCAAAGAAAATTGTTTTTTCAATTAAATATATGAGAAATTAAAATCGATTGATCCCACCGCGCCCGTGAATTCGAATTCAAAATTTAGGCAATTGCATTTTCGAGGAAATTCGAGACCAAGCCAATTCCCTGGCATCTCGATTTTTATAAGAGGGGCTCTTAATGTCCCATATATTGGGCTTTTTCTCAATTGCTGAAATCATTTGCAAAATTAATTCCGTGGTCCACTCTGATTTTTTATCACCTTCCTAGTCGAAAAACCAAAATAAACCACAGTTTGCAAGTTGCAACAACTGCAAGTTCATGGCAACGCAATAGTTCAACCACGTAGACACATTTCACTGCAGCCAACGCAACGCAACACAATATTACGTCAAGAAATTCCAAAGAAAATTAAAAAGTTGATCAAGGCGTTAAACAAATAATGTGCAACACATAATCTTGAAAATGTGGCTCAAAACTACTTCATTTTCTCTATTTTCACTATAGGTAGTATGAAAGCCCAAAACTTCCATACAAAAATATGAGCATCAATACAAATACATAATTTCTCCTCTAGACGGCAGGTTGAGCAACTGATGAAAATCTCGAGTCCAATTTTTTTCTAAATGCAAATAACAATTCATTTTGACATCTACTTCGATTTTTCTCAATAAACTTCACTTTTTTCTTCAAATCTACTTCGACTTTTTTTGCGGAAGAGGTAACGCTGGATCCAACCCGTTGGTTGAACAGAATTGAAGGCACCGTACATTAGAATTGAATGCGTTGAATTCGAAATTTGTGCGTTGATCGCCTAGTGGATGACCGGCATTACTTAGCGCCGGTGCTTAGAGAAAAAAAATATAAAAAATGCAATTTTTATCACATGTTAACGGATTAACGATTAACGTTAACTTGCGTTAATTCTTCCGAAATTTAACGCTTTAACGTTTAACGAAGCTAACTTTTTTAGTAGCGGATTAACGATTAACGAAGTTAACTGTTTGGTTAACGGTGCCCAGCTATGTTTATTAGTAAAAGCAAATATTTACATATAATATTTATTTATGGAACACAACGTCGTTCAAGAGGTTGCCATGGCGGATGGTCGTGCGCCTTCAATTGCTGAGTCAACTGGACCTTGTAAGCGAATAATCCGAGATCTTTGTGCAGATTTCTCCTCAAGCTAGTGCTTAAAATTTTGAGCTGTTGAGATCGATGTCGAGCTGATGTTTGTGAATTGAGTCTCACAATCTCGGCTACTGCAGCCACATTCCACCGTATGGCGACAGGGACCATGAGTGTTTTGCTAGCATACAAGTCTGACAAACTTGTTGCACAAACTTGCGTAGATACAGCCGACGCGGTGGGTGCTTCATTTCGGCCAAAACTTCTTAAAAAACACACTGTTTATGCTACACAGCACTCACTTTGAAAATAAGTTTTCGATATTTCCCAACGTTGTTCAAGCGTAAAGCGACTTATTTCGTTCCGCGGTGGTATGATATTGACTTTCTGTTAAGATTTCGAGCGGGAAACAGCTATCAGTGTCAAAATAATCTATCATTTAAAAAGAAATCACTAGATGGTCAACTTTTTTTTACTTTATCCATCTGTTGATACCGTGGCGCGATGGTTGTGTGCTCGCCTGTCAACCTCATGATCACAGGTTCGATCCCTGCCGTCGTCTATGTCGTTTTAATTCCATTAAAACCTTCTAAAAATTGGCATAAATGGGTTGCTGGTTTACTCATTACATGTTGTTCAGGCATAACACTAACAACATGTGATTGAGTTAAGCTAGCATGCCTTTAACAAGTATGAATACGAATAACTAATACGAATTTTAAGGGACATAGAAATAAGACACCGCATTTCTCCGCATTGCTTCCGCCGCCATCCCTGGAGATAAAAATCTGAGACAACCACCTCCAGTCTCAGAACATCGTGCCACACATCTTTCCTATCCTTCTTTCTCTTCCTAACTTCACGCACGCGCTGTGTTGAAACATTTAAAGGGTAATCATAATTCCTTGAGAGCGTGTAGATTATAAAAAAAAATTCAGGGTTCAAAACTCGAGTGAAATCGAAATGAAAACGAATTTCCAAATCGAGTGAATTTGTTTTCAGTGTTCTTCATTTCACTCGCTTTCATCGAAATCTCTTTGAGTGAAATTGAAAATAGCTGTCATCTGTCACTTCTCAGTTGGCAAGTAAGTATACAAAACTATTTTGTTTGTGAAGTTTTTTGACTGTTATTAAAATTTTTTATGTAAATTTTAATAAAAGTAAGTCTATAAAATATTGTAGTGAGTGTTTTAGTGCTGGCCGTGGCATTACAACGTGCCACGCTTGAGTTTGTAGAAGACAAATGCTGGAATTGCTGACGCTGCGTATGTAGTTAAAAGATTCGATTTTACAAACGTGCCTTTCAATCAGTGCCCCTAATAAGTAAAACTTCCATTCCGTAATCGTTGCAACTGGCCGCGGTCTAAAGTTTTCTTGCCGAAAGAAATTTCCAAGGATCAGTCGGAAATTTTTTTTTTAATATCGCTCTTGGTCGAAGCTTTTAATTTGGAGGATAAAATTTTTCCAAGTTGAATTCAACTTGAAATGATCAATAAAGAGGAATGAAAATTTAAAAAAAAATGCATCGATGAAACACAAATCAAATTCGAAAGATAGTAATACAACTATGTAAATCTGATCGAATTTAAATCACCTGAAAATTAAAATCTGGAACACGGAAATTCGCATTAATTTCAATTCGAAAAAGAAAATTAAATCGATATCGGTAAAAGTGAATTGTAGAACATCAAATTTTGTTTTGTATCGATTTCAATTCCATTTCGATTGAAAGTAAAATGTAGAACCTAGTTGTTAATTTAATTTTTTACTTGACAAAAAGGTAAGAACATTTGAATTGCGGGCCAATCTATTTTTAGATCTTGGCGCTCTTGAATACTTTTGTAATATTGTGACAAGGGACAGACAAATCTAAAACCAAAAGTATTTTCAACTCCTCCCCAGGGAATTCTCCAGCGAGGTTGATTTTTTTTTAGAATCAGGAATAGATACATAGTATAAAGATTTCTTCATCTATAAATTAAAGTAAAATAACATTAAAAGAATATTTGTTTCGCAATGATGTTTTTGTGAAGTTGTATTTCATTTTTCCCTTTGTCGAATTTCAGCTCTTAAATTTATTTAATGTATTGCGAAACCAACATTAGTTTGAAGAGTTGCTTAACGTTTAAAAAAATATAAAAGTATTGACTATATAGATTCGGTTTTATTCCTTAATAATTTGCAGCAATTTCTCTTAACACATTCGAGATGTGGTCTCCAAATTTATTACTCTTTTTAAACGAAACAAAAATACATGAATGCAATAAATAGACATTTTTATTTCTTAAAGGCATATCTTTCCAAATTACCCTAAGCCAATCTTGGGCAAGTATTAATACAATAAATTTTTATTGTTTAAAGTGAAACATTAATTTAAAATTGTTCATCTTAGATTCGTTTTCTGTAGTTAAGTGCAATCTTGATATAATTGTAAGGGGCTCCCAACCAATAACTCCGTCTTAAATATATATGATTTTCTCTTGATTGAGTTAGTTTTTTCCTAGTGTACGTCTTCTAATTTCCAACAAAACTGGTCACTTTCCCACGAAATGGTACATATTTTCACGTTCTCTAAGGTTGAATAATGCACATATACCTTCAAAATCACTCCTGCAAGGAACAGATTTCAGAGGAAGATTTCCGCTCTTGCTTTTAAAACCAGTCTCAAGAGATAGGTTGGATACTCTGCCCTGAAATAATTATTTGTTACCAGGTTATACCGAGTGATTTTTTAATCAAATTAAAAAAAAAAAAAAAAAAAAAAAAAAAAAACATAAAAATCCATGAAATCTTTATTTGAATCGATAGTACGGTCGATATAATTTAATGTTTGAAGATTATTTCATCCATCCACTTATTCCAATTTTGGCATACTATTTCTAATATTTCGGCCGGTATCTCACAAATAAATGATTCAATGTTGGTTTCCAGTGCGTCAGACAAAGCTTATCGCTATAGACATGAGCCTTAACATAGCCCCACAAAAAATAGTCTAGAGGCGTTAGATCCCACGATCTAGGCGGCCAATTGACCGGCCCCAAAACGTTAAATAAACTGTTTACCAGACTCGCCTATCAATTAGTCCATTGTTACGCGTGCTGTATGGCATGTGGCACAGTCTCGTTGAAACCACATGTCATGCAAGTCTTCAATTTTGCGCAAAAAAAAAGTTGCGATTCGCATCACCTTTGAACAAATACGGCCCAATGATTTCTCCAGCCTATAATTTGAACCAAACAGTGACTTTTTCTGGATCCATTGATAGCTCTTGCAATGCTTCTGGCTGCTTTTCACTCCAAATACGGCAGTTTTTCTTGTTCACGTATCCATTCCAATTTTTCGATAAAAAAGTGGATCTTCGGCCAAATTTTCAAAGCCCATTCACCAAAAATTCGGCGTTGTGGTAGGTCGTTCGGCTTCAATTCTTGCACCAGCTATATTTTGAAAGGCTTCAGACCTAAAGCCTTCCGTAAGATTTTCCACGTAGTGAAGTAACAGAGGCCCAATTGCTGCGAACGGCGCCGATTCGATAATTCACGGTCATCACTAGCACTTGCCGATTCAGCTGCGATATTTTCCTCAGTTCGCACTCTACGTAAGCGTGTTGGTGGCTTAATGTCCAACAATGTAAATTTGGTGCAAAATTTAGTCACAATAGCCCCAATAGGCGCCTCAGTAGGTCGATTAAACCGACCATAAATTGGAAGAAGCGCGCGATGAACTTTCTTAACAGAGCACGTATTTTAATAATAAAATTCAATAATTTGCACGCGTTGTTCGCTTGTAGGACGATTCATGGTTAAATTATAGACCAAACTGTTAAGATGTTTGACAGTGAAACCAAACACGAAACCTGCGTGAGCTGTCAAAACCAGTGTTGCCAAAAATAAAATAGCAGAAAAATCACCCATTAGTTGAGTCTTATACGAGTATATACGCCTCTATGAAGTGAACTTATTGCTTTCAGAGTGTAGTCCTCTCTATTTTTAACTTGCAATATAGGTACTATAGGGCACGTTCTGCATTTCAAAAAAAAATTTGAACTCCAGATTTTGATCAAAGTTGACATTACGATGATAGCGAAGATGAATAAAGTGGGTCCGACAATTCCGTCTGTCTGTCCGTATGTCTGAATGTCCGTATGTCTGTATGTCTGTACCTCGATCTAAAGCCTAAGCCACTGGACCTATTTTCCTCAAACTCGGTACTTAAGGGTCTTTGGTGATTCCCTAGAGGAAAAATTGAAATGTTTTTTAGCTCTAAAACTAACGGTACCCCCCATACACCCGTAATGCATAATCTCTAACGATTTTAACCAAACTTTTTATGCAGAAGCTAAAAATTTTTTAGAAAAAATAGTTTTTGGATTCTTAAAAGAATAATACGTTTTTTTTTTTTTGAAAATTCAATATCTTGAAAAGGGATACACGAATAAATTTTTAAATTACGTTATAAAATGTATTTTATTGAATACTAATAGTTGGCATATCAATTTTTTTTTATAAAAATTTTAAGGAAAATTTAGTACACAAGAAACATGTTTCAGTATGTCTGTATGCCTGTACCTCTCCCTACAGCCTAAGCCACTGGGCCTATTTTCTTCAATCCCGTTAGTTAGGGTCTTCGGTGATTCCCTAGAGGAGAAAATGAATTTTTAATTAACTCGAAAGATAACGGTACTCCCCATACACCCGTATTGCAAAATCTTATTTATCTCGAAAACGACTCTAAAGATTTTGATAAAAAAAATTAGGTGTGATATTATGGACATGGAGTACATTTTAGTAAAAAAACAAATTTGGGGCAAAATGTTACTAACGGTACCTGTCATAGAACCGGCTTTTTGATTTTCGAATTTCTTATCAACGACTCTAACGATTTTGACCTAAAATTTTCACCAGGAGTTCCCTTAAGCTTACAATAATACTGTATATAAAAATATTCGAAAAAACATTTTTTTTTTGTTTTTTGAAAAAAAAAAAATTCCAATTTATTTTTTGAAAAATCAATATCTTGAAAACGTGTGAACGATTATCTTATGAAATTATTTCCTAAAATCTATATTTCTAAGCACTTAAAATTGGCAAATTTTGTTCTAGAAAAATTTTAAAGAAATTTGTTATAACAAAAATAACTTTAATAAAACGTTTTTTGAACTTTATTTGCGCAAATTCAAACTTTTCCGGAAAATCAGACCGCAATTCCATGCTTTTGAACATTTTTATCTCATTAAATCCATGTTTTATATTTATAGAATGTATTTTAAATTCCAAAGTACTTTTACATAAGAGCAAGTTTGTGCGATGCAGTCGTGCATTTTATTTCATCTACATGAGTTATTAGAATATAGAGTTCGCTCACTCCAAAGAAGTAGTGTATATCAACATTACTCGGCTAAATCTCTTCACGCCTCAAACCTTGATATTTGTTTTTGAATCACAAGCATCGTAATTTTCGTTGGTAGTCTCATTCATTCATTGCTATCGTTCTTAGAACGTAGTCTATGATAGTTGCAATAAACCAAGCTACTATTGGATTTGGATAGCTTTAACTCAGAAATAACGCAGAAGCTCAACTTCATCAAATTCTTTGTGGCCCAAACTTGAGCTATGTGTATAGCACATTATCGCCTTAGTTGTTGTTTCAAAAATACGTTATTTGGGTTCGTAGTCAAATACTTAACAATAAACTAAAATTGTATATGCTGCATTTAAAGCGTGTTTGATTGTGGCCACCTTATCAACCGTATGATTTTTAAGATATCTGCACACCAAGATAGTTGTATTCATTAAAGATTTCAATGCTTTGAGCTCCAAATTTAAAAGTTTCAAATACGACAGTTTCGGCCTCCAAAGTTAAGAAAAATTTTGGACGTGTTTGGATTCACCTGGAGGCTCCACGTGTTGCAGTTCTCAAATAATCAATTGATTTTATCAGATAACATAAGTACCTACTTTGATTAAAAGATCCACCGAAACACGAGCTTCACCTTGCAATATCTCTTCTTATTCGTCTATGAACAGAGCAAATAAAAGGGGACTTAAGTTGCTTCCTTGAGTCAGTCCTATTTTTACTTCGAATTGTTCGGAAGTTCGGATACTTTGCTTACAAAAGCGACTGCAGAAGTTGTTGATGCTCCAAAAGGTTCAAAAACTTCGACGATACTCTTTTAATGCACATCATCGGCATTGGTGCCCATTTTTCTATAGTATCGAATGCACCGTCTTGAAATCGTTTAAAAACCGTGAATTTTTTTTTGATCCTATAAAAATTTCAGCTATATTAGTATTGGTCGATTATCGAATAATTCTTTCGAAACCCCGCTTTGCAAGAGAGTTTTGTAAATAATTGAATAGATGAATTCAACAAAGGTATTGTATTGTAGTGTGCAGCAACTTTCATGTTCATAAAAAATTCAGCAGACACGGAAAAGAATCAAAATAAATATGTATTTTTTTATAAACAAAACAAATTTAAAAATTTAAATGGGTAAAAAAACAGTTAAGAATTATAAATCATTTCTGAAGTTCTTTTAACAAATCCGACTTATTATATGTTTTTGACTCATTTACTGTACAAAGTAATTGGGAAGGAAAACAAAGTATGAAATATTACAGATAACCAAATAAGCTAAGGGATGTGTTGGAAAAGTATACGTTATTGTATGTCAAATTAAAATATAGTTTAAATCAATGGAACGAATTATAATATAATACATGTACTCTGAAGTACAAGTAATGTGTCAGAAAAAAAATACTTTTCTTTATTATGTCATGGTTTATAAAATGGCTGTTGTCAACACTCGTAGGGTAAAACCTGTTTTAACTGAACTATAGTTAAGAAGGAATTCTTCGTTTTGATAAAATGACTTATGTAAAGAAAAATAAAAATGGGTAGCCATATCCCCCCGACTTTACTCTATGTACAAGTCCGGCAGCTCTGGCATCTTACTCTAGATACAAGTTATGTGTTCATTTATCAATTTCTAGGTTCTTGTGCCCCTTTTGAAGATGATACCATAAAATACTGCTTGTTGGCAAATACGGTACTGAATTTCGTCGTCAACCACCTTTTAATCCACTCTTGCGGCTTCATTTGCTCTTTGCTCATATGAATGAGTGGGTATAGGCCAACAACTTAAAAGCACATTAATATCAAAAGTATTTGAACCTATGTCAAATAGATTTCCTCATCGCTGCCGTCTCATACAAGCAATGTAGGTATGTTTATCTCTCAAGTACCTACTTATGGCCAGGAAATAAGTCATTCGTTTGAGATTCCAAATCATTAATTCTCACTTTCATGCATTTTGATGATTAATTGCAACCGTATTGAATTTAGATTCCAACCATTAATCTGACGCGGTTCGGTGAGTGTTCCAAAGCTCATAACAAACGCCAACACTGTATGCATTTTATAACCCTTGGTCTGTGTTGGTTTATGGGTTGCATTTTCCAAATAGCTTCCCGACCGGTCGGTATCTCGATTTCGATTAATCCCCACACTTTGGCCTGCAACTAAACCAGATTTGTCCGATTGTCACAATGTCTCAAAACGTCAATTTATTACGGACCATGTTGTTTTTCCTTAAATGTCTTGTTACCAAACGGAGAGTGTATTTTGACCAGGTAGGAGCTATTAATTGGTATAACCACACTGAACTGTTCACTGGTTGATGTCGATAGTTACCCTTATCACGTTACATGGTATTCCCATGTCACCTATCGAAAAACATTGCCAGCTAATGAGCGTGAGGGCTCAACGGGATTAAGGCTTGTATGATTTCTTTTTTTTTTTTTATTAAGTTACGATTTAGTGACATGTTAACCTTTATTGTTTTAACTTCCAGTCATTTCTAGAAATCTTAAAATTAAGAAACACGTTCATAGAGGAGGTTAAAGAGCTTCCATAATTTTGGGCTAATGAGTTTATTTTTGTCTTGACAAACATACTTTTACTTGATAGTCTGTAGATGAGGTTAGTTCTTCGGGTCTTGTAATACTTCCATAAAATTTTGAATGCTTTCTTCTTTCTACAACAGTTATGGTGCAAAAATGTTTCGAAATACCTTGCGGGAAAAAAGTGCTATAACCCCGTCCAGGGGCTATGTTAATATGTGTTTTGTACGAATTACTCAAGTCTAACGCAAAAAAGTTATTAAACATAACCTTTGTTGTGCAATAGCCAGTCGTAAAATATTTCCTCCAAAGGGTTTTATGACCTCGTAATATTCTATTTCTACCATTCCCGTACTTTATGAGTCCATCGTTGTTTGGTCATGTTTAATTTTTTTTTGTCTGCGGAGTGCACGAACCTTTCATAATTTTAAAATCCTAGCGATCAACGACTAAATTCACTCCAACGTTTACTGTAGTTATATTCAAAATATGTAGATGACAGTAGTGTAGGCTTTGAGAAGCATGAAATTGCACTTTAATTTATAAAATTAATGTTATCTATTCAAACCATATACCTTTGTATTAATGGTAGCCTTATTAGTTTATTTTTCTCATTCGACTAGGTAAGGTTCCCAGGTGTTGCTTAATGAATGCTTAATGTATGCATCTTCTAACGAGTTTTAAGTGAGAAATTCGGCCAGAAAGTGTGGTAGCAAGCGACATTTTGCCTTTGTGGAAGTTTGTTAAAGACTTTTAGTAGTCATTTGGAATTTTATTGAAGTTTATTGTATTGGTTTTTGATGATAATCTGCGATGAATTAAAAAAAAAAACAATTGATTAATAGAAAAAATATTAATCGTTTGTTTAGTTATATGCTAAGTGTGACAAATATTTATTTTAACCATTTGTGACTTGAATTTTATTAAAAGAAATCTTTTGTAAATTTTGATTTATTTGATTGGATTCAGATTGGAGCTCAGGTAGCGTACGAATGATCGACAAAAAAAATGGCAAAAGGGTGACTATAATCTTTTTTTCTTACAATTTTATATTTATTCGCACTATATTCTTTTAACAACTGCTAAAATGTCAGAATTTTAAAATCGTGACTTTTACAAAACGAGAAAAAACTAAGGTAATTTATAAAAATGTTGAGCACTGTTTTTAATTAAGCTGAGAGTGCGAAGATTTCTATAATCTCATTTATTAGAGTCCGGCTTGTCAAAAAGTTGGTTGGTGTTTGGTATCAACAAAACCCTTCTTCTTTGGATTCAAATCAATAGATGTTGTATTGGACGGTTTCAAGTCTGATCTTCACAATTATTGGACAATCTCATGTCTGATTTTCACAAGATAAATGCTGGTGTTCCCCAGGGCTCCGTTTTATCTCTGACTACTTCCTCATTTTTACAAATGATCTCTTGTTTGAAACTTCTAATCCATTTCATTGTTTGTCCGATGACTCTACTAAGCTTCTCATACTCGGTCTCACGTCCATCTCCTTCGGAAGTGGAATTACAACGGTATCGTACGATTAAACTCCGATCTTTACAGCATTGTTAAATGGTGTATTTGTATACCGTGTGGAGCTTAATGCGTCGAAAACTCAATGCTGTCTATTGTCGTTGAATAAAAATGTATCCCTTATACCATTGTCCTTGAATGGTACGTACAATTTTCTTATACTGTAGATACATACCAACGGATCGCAGCATTGCACTTGTCATTGCTTTTTGTTCTCTTACTCATTAATAAATAAAATGCATGACTGGATCGCATATGAGCTCGCTCTTATGTAAAAGAATTGAACTTATGTAAAAGTACTTTGGAGATTAAAATGGGTTTTATAAATAAAAAAAAATGGATTTAATGAGATAAAAATGTTTAAATGAATGGAGTTGTCGTCTGATTTTCGAAAAAGTATGAATTTATGCAAACAAAGCTTAAAAATCATTCTATTATTAACCTTGAGCTGCACTTGTGGGGTCCATGTGACCCCAGCACTATTTAAATTACAATAAAACATACAATTTTCAAAAATTGGAATTGTGGCTCCATCTGTTATTAGTTGAAGTATACCTCTTTCCCCTGAAACCCATAGTACGATGATATGCGCGCTAGTATCGTTGTGGCAGCCGTTGGAAGTGGTGTGGTGCCGTTTAAGACCTCAGTGTGGCAGTTATAATTATTTAAGTAATTTTTTTTACTCTGTTTTGGCTGTATTTCTGTTAAATAATCGTAAGTATAATATTTTGACTGCTCAGAATTTTTTACAACGTTTATAATATTTATATATTTATTCGTTACCAAAAAAACTAACGAGGGATGTTCGGTTTTTGAGGCTCCGATTTGTGATAAACATCGCTTACTTTTTTGTTATTCTTGTGCAGGTTGCACTGATTAATTTTGTTTGCTTTTTTTATAATAATACTACAGTACTGTACTATTTTCAAGTTTCTACTAATTTTCCTATTATCCTTATATGAAAGTAATGTTTTGTATTGACAAATTAATAATAAACTATGAATAAAGATTGAAAATTGAATTTTTTTTTCTTCAATGTAGCGCTCTTCATAGTACAAAATAAATATACTTTTTCTCTAAGACAAATATGAAGTATTTTTTTTCTTCAAGGTATACATCTTGAGAGTATCTCATTAAATTTTTAGTTCAAAATATTAAAAAATGAATAAAAAATGAAAAAAAAATAGAATTTTTTGGTGAAAATGATCATTTTCACCACTTTTTTTTTATTAATAATAAATATGAATATTTTTCTTTAAACCTACTTCATCTTATAAAATACATATTAATGATCAACACAGAATTTTTTCAAGCCAAAAAATCAATAGCTGGTTCACAATACGATATTTTGTTGTTGGGGCATTTCGTACCCCAGTGTGGCAGCTATGTTATTCTACAGAAGTGTGGCAGCTAAGGGTTAAATTAATTTTTTATATAACATATTTCTTAAGAAATTTTCTAGAACAGAATTTGGGATGCCAATTTAAAATTTTTAGTAGCATAGATTTTAGGAAATAATTTCAAAAAATAATCGTTCACACGTTTTAAAGATATTGATTTTTCAAAAAAAACTTGGAATTTTTTTTTGTCAAAAAACGCAAAAAATATTTTTTCGAATATTTTTACATACAGAATTATTTTAAATTTAAGGGGCTCCTGCTGAAAATTGTTGGTTAAAATCGTTAGAGCCGTTGATGAGAAAGTCAAAAAATCAAAAAACCGTTAGTAACATTTTGCCCAAAATTTCGTTTGACCAAAATGTTGTCCAGGTCCATAATATCATACCTCACTATTTTGTTTATCAAAATCGTTAGGGCCGTTTTCGAGATAAATAAGATTTTGCATTACGGGTGTATGTAAGGGGGGTTTCGTTAGTTTTGGAGCTAACAAAAATTTTCGATTTCCTCTCTAGTACCGAGTTTGAAGAAAATAGCTTCAGTGGACTAGGCTTTAGATCAAGCTACAGACATACAGACATATAGACAGATAGACAGAACTGTCGGACCCACTTTATTCGTCTTCGCTATCATTGTAATGTTTACTTTGATTAAAATCTCTAGTTCGATTTTTTTTCCATATGCAGGACTTGCAGTAAAAAGGAAACAATTTATTTAGAATAATTTGTTATTATTTATTCACCTGCAGTGGCAGCGCAACCATTTTAATTTGTTTGTTTTATTTGTTTTCTGTCGAATTATGTACATTAAAATTAACAGAGTGAAGTTGGATGCGATTAGCATTTTGTCCTATCTGCTTTTTGATGTATATTTTGAACTAAGTTGTCAATTTATTCGGTTGGTTATAGATTGAAGAAGAATCAAAAGATATTAAATTTTCTTCGAATTGATTTGTAAATAATCGAGTCGCATGATCGTGATGATTCACGATCACTCGCCGTGAGATGACCCAGTCGCTAAATTTCTCGTTCACAACTTCAAGTGTTCAATACAATCAGTTAACATCTTTTTATACCTGTTACCATTGACGGAACCAGCGGCTCCTTTTCCATTTTGAAAGACATTAAGTCCGATTGCACGTCCTAACCATAGAGCCCACCAAACAGTAAAATTTTACGGATGCAATGCTATTTAGTTGAACACTTGTTACTTCAATTTTGCTTTAACCACGAGTTGAAAATTATTGTTTATTTGTCCCAGCTAAAAAGGGCTTCACCGTTGTCATGAAGAAAGATAAATAGCACCAAAGAACACCGTTCGTGAGACAATGAAAGTCGGACTCAGGCGCTCTCTGAAAAAGTTGAGGAACTTCATCAGCGGCAGCAAGTACCCCTCCGATCGGAAGCAGGCTGCTCTTCGCAAGGCTTCTGCTATCTTAAGGTCACAAAAGCCAGCTCCAGTCAAGAAGACAAAGAAAGTCGAATAAGTCCGAGTGGCAATTTTATGATAAAGGACAATTTCAGAACGGAAGACGTTCCGTTTTAAGTTTAACCGAGAGCCGTTGCAGACTGACTTGGATAATACACGAGCTGTATTTTAAAACGACTTAACTTAAACGACCCTATTTGGTTTGTCATCGTGCGGAAGAAGAATTTTTGTTCGAAGAAAATCAACCGCCTGTTGTCGGATAGAGCTACATCATTATTGTCATTGGAAGACGTGTTGAGACTGTCAAATACATACAAAAACTCCTTGCCTAGTCGAACTGTACATGAATGTGAAATGCTATTTTTCACTCCTATTTGAATTTCCAGGATTAAAATCCCTGTTAAAAAAGAACCCTTGGATTTCATCCCGAATTTCCTAACTCCTGTCCACTATAAACAGTCAAACCCCTATTAAGCGCCCCATTATACATATGTAAAACTTGTATATGAAATTAAATATATTAAACAGCCACAAGAGCAATATTTGAAATATGTATGCGTCATTTTATTTGTTCCAAAATCCAATAAAATTAATGAAATCAAAACAAGGGAAAGGAGTCGGAAAATGGATAGTATTCAATAGCAACGGGACAGTGCATTAAATACGTGGGCCTTAAGTTATTATTTTTGCTTAACATAATGAGCCAGTTAGGGACACGTGCATGTCTAATTAAATCGTTTTGTTCACATTATTCTGATTAGAATCTTGTATTATATAACCGACAAATAGTTTCGAACGAGTTTTTGAAAGGAAAAACTAGAGTCAACCTACGCGATTTAATTATATCAACATTAAATCATAATGAAGATATGCCAATCTTCAGCATAGAAATCCAGTTTGGTGAGACGATGATAATATTTTTCTTCACACACTGCCACGGAGTCGGTGATGCTGCTGGCTGCTCCTGCTATGATTATGTCCAATTTCACGGTTAAAAGAATATTCTTAGAGAGTGTAGGGAACAGTCAACATGCATTTTTGTTTGATTTTTGATGGCAAGAACTGTCAAAGGGAAAGATCAAGAATCGACTACACACACCGACATTGGCTTCTTTAACTGATGAGGTTGCTCCACTTGTACTAAACCAGGGAATAAGAGTTGAGTCTCGAATTATACGAAAAAAAACAAAATGTACTCAGGGGTGGAATCGCGTAAGGTGATAGTTGACTGTCGTTTTGTTGATTGTCGTTTTTGATTATCAACTTTCGGTTGCTTTGTGTAAAGTGATCACAAATTTTTTTTAGTTATTTGGCATCACTTACAATTCTTTAAAGAATGAAATATCGTTTTGGCTCTCAGTTCAGTTTTTTTTTTTGAAATTGTTATTAAATGTTAAATATTATCTCTGCAAGTTTTGGATAATTTTATCAAAATATGTTCATAAGTACTCGTATATTTAGAGATATGAAGTATAAGTTTCCAGCGTCCTTTTTTAAAAAAATTTTGTTTTTCTAAGGCCTCATGCAACAAAGGCAAAAATAGGAACAATTAGCTAATAATTACATTTCAATTATTGATTCAAATTAGCTTTTTTGGCCTTTAGTCCACAAAAATTGGCGTTTCGTCCGGGTTATCTCACATGGACTCATCAGTTGACTTGTGAGGACCTTGTCAATACGCAATTTTTGTTAAGTTCAGTTCATCTTACATGAATTTTTTGACAAAAATCCAATGTGAACTATATCCAACAAAGATTAGAATTGTAATCATTAATGTTGGAATTTTTTTTTTTTTTTGCCCGTGGCCTGGCATTGAATATTTATATGAAGGTTTTTTATAATACAAACTCTATATACTACTGAAATAAATCAGCCAAGTAGAATAATAGTGCTAAGTCTTCTACTTGGCTGATTTATTTCAGTAGTATATAGAGTTTGTATTATAAAAAACCTTCATATATACATTTCAATTATTTTTTTTGTTTCAAAAAACGTATTTCAATAAGAGACACTTCTTTAATTTTTACTTTCATTTTATTATAAAGTTAAAACCAACAATGCAAAATGTCAATTGAAAATGACAAAAAGTATGAAAACGACACCTACATAGCTGTCAATTAAAATCATCGCAAAAAAGTGATAGTCGTTTTTATAATCACCTTACGTGGAGCAAAAGTATCGATTTTGATTGTCAACTATCAACTATCACCTACAATCTACTACAATAAGTCAGAATTCTCTTCTTTATAACCTAACCTTTTTTTCAATTGCTTGTGTTTGTTTATATTTTTTGGGTTTGTTTGTAAAAAAAGAACATATTAAACAACATCGTAAAAAAAGTAAAGAGTGTGAAAGCCGAAGCTTTAATGGCAAAGTAAGTTTTTTTTAATAGAACAATATTATATTATGTATTACAATTTAATAATTTAATAAATACAATACAACAATACAAATATAATAGACAATAAAAATATATAAAGACTGAGAATTTTAAAAAATGAGATAGATACTTGGTTAAAACGATGATTTTGCAAATTTTAATTGAGTTTAGTATAAATAACTTTTTCATTTTCTGAATACCTTACTGACTTCCTATAACTCTTTGACATTTATAAATGTCAAGAAAAGGTCTGTTTACTTTGTTTCTTGCAAGAACTGACATTTTTATTTGCGATATAGGTACTATAGGCAAGTTCTGCATTTGGAAAGAAAATCGAACTCGAGATTTTATCAAAGATTTTGATAGCGAAGATGAATAAATTGGGTCCGACAATTCCGTCTGTCTGTCTGTATGTCTGTACCTCGATCTACAGCCTAAGACACTAGTGCTATCTTCTTCAAACTCGGTAATTAAGGGTCTTCGTTGATTCCCTATAGGGGAAATTGAATTTTTTTTAGCTTTAAAACTAACGTTACACCCTATACACCCGTAATGCAAAATCTTATTTATCTCAAAAACGTCTCTAACGATTTTGATAAAAAAAATTAGGTGGACTACATTTTGGTCTGAGAACATTTTGGGACAAAATGTTATTAATAGTACCTGTCATAGAACCGTTTTTTGCATTTTCGACATACTCATTAACGGCTCTAATGATTTTAACCAAAAAATTTCAGCATGAGTCCTTTTAAGTTTAAAATAATATCGTATATAAAAATATTGGAATAAATATTTGTTGGGTTTTTTGAAAAATTAATGTCTTTAAAACTTGTGAACGATTATTTTTTGAAATTATTTCTTAAATTATATCCTACTAAATACTTAAAATTGGCATCCCAAATTTTGTTCTCTAAAATTTTTGAAGAAATTTGTTATATAAAAAACGATTTTTAAACTTTGTTTGCATAAATTCATACCTTTCTAGAAATCATATGGAAATTCCATGCGTTTGAACATTTTTATCTCATTAAATCCATGTTTTATATTTATAAAATGTAGCAAGTTCGTGCGATCCAGTCGTGCATTTTATTTTAAGTGTGTTCAGAAGCAATTTATTTAAATACCTTTATCAAGATAGAATATTACGATGGCACATCTCATCTTTCCAGTGTTTTGGAGAAAGTAAGAATATTGCGCTTGATACTTCTAAAAAGCCATTTGATAGAGTTTACTCTCTTATAAAAATACGTGCGTTTGGCACCAAATGGCACCCTTATTCTTAGGATTAGAAACTACTCGTACCTTCTGAATCGTTAAATACTTGTTGTATTGATGGTTTCAAATTTGATTATCACAAAATAAATGCTGGTGTTCCCCAAGGCTCCGTTTTGTCTCCAACTCTCTTCCCAATTTTTATAAATGATCTCTTGTTTGAAACTTCTAATCCACTTCATTGTTTGTTCGATGACTCAACCCTCAGCTTTTCATACTCATTCTCAAATTCAAGTCCATGTCTTTCGGAAGTACAATTGCAAAGGTATCGTATGGCAAGTTCATTAAACTTTATCTTTACAGTATTATTAAATGGGTTATACAAAATCGTATGCTTCGAAAACACAATGGTCTGTAATGCACCTACCAAGAATTGAGAGCTGTTTGCCTTTGTCAATACAAGATCCGCTCATATCCAAAAGACACGAACGTTAATCTGGAAACGACTATGAGCCTTTAGCTTCTCAGAAAAATAATTGAATGGATTAGAAATTGCAGACAAAAGATCATTGATGAATATGAGAAAGAGAGTCGGAGATAAGACAGAGCCCTGGGGGACACCAGCATTTATGTATTCAATACAGCTTGTATAGGACAGTTCGAAAGGTAGTTTCTAATCTAAAGAAAAAGAGACTCATCAATATCAAATGCACTGTATCAAACCATACTGCCGGTTCTTGAGTTATAATTTATCACCGTTTCCAGTGGCTTTTTGAGAAAAATACGATTTTCAAAAACTATGGTATTTTTTAACTATTGTTTTAACAATTTATTATTTTTACATAAAATAAAAATGAAATTCCATAAACTTTTAGATAGATATTTTTTGGTAAAATGCACGTCTGGGTCACACGAATTTGCTCTTAAAGACTAAGAATTTCGAAAATGAATAGTATTAGAGAAAAACTATTCATAAGCATAAAATTCATTTTTTAAATGACTAAAACTCCTTTGGTAGTTGGAGCTAAAAACAGGATGAAATGTGATTCAAGAAAATATAAGTTTATAGAAGAACAAAAATTATATGTAAGTCGTTGTAGTGGTTTCTAAAAAAAAAAGGTTTAATATAAAAAATCTTTAAAACATCTTTTTTCTTATTTAATTATAGTTCTTAGAAATTAATCAAAAGAAAAAAAATATAATCGAAATGCTCGGAGCCGTTTTCGAGAAAAATACTATCTTCCAAAAACCATTTTTTAACATTTGTATTGTGGGTAGCGTTATTTTAAGGTAAACTTATCTTGTAGATTGTATTGAAAAACTTTTATTAATAAGGTTTGAAAAAAATCGAGCATGGTATTGAGTTTTGAAAAAAAAAATTGAAAATTTAAAAAAAAAAACCAAACAATTTTTTTTTTTAATTTAAATACAAAATAATATGCAAACTTTTGAGAAGCTTTAGCATAAAAAAATGATCAAAATCAGTTGAACCGTTTTCGAGAAAATCAAAAACAAAAAAAAAAGATTCCATGGGTGGTACCGAAAAAAACAATTTTTTGTTAAATGTTTTTCAACTATTACCTAGCTTTAACCAAATGAAATTTTTTGAATTTTGTTTTTTAAATCTGGGGGAGAGGTTTTGAGAAAAAAAAATACTTATAAAATTTCGAAAAAAAATTCGTATGGCAGGTCGCGTCATTTTTGGTTATAAAAAAAAGAAAAAAACATGGGGGGAATTTAAAAACGATATCTACCAAGTTTCACGAAAATCCGCTGAGCCGCTTAGGGGGTGGCCGTGGCGCGATGGATGTGTGCTCGCCTGTCAACCTCATGATGACAGGTTCGACCCCTGCCGTCGTCTATGTCGCTTTAATTCCATTAAAAACATTCTAAAAATTGTCATCAATGGGTTGCTGGTTTACTCATTACATGTTGTTCAGGCATAACACTAACAACATGTGATTGAGTTAAACTAGTATGCCCAACAAGGATGAACACGAATAAAATAATGTGAATTATAAGCGACATAGAAATAAGACACGGCCTTTCTCCGCTTTAGCTCAGCCGCCACCCTGGAGATAAAAATATCTGAGACAACCACCAACAGTCTCAGAACATCGTGCCACACATCTTTCCTATCCTTCTTTCTCTTCATTAACTTCACGCCCGCGCTGTGTTGAAACATTTAAAGGGTAATCATAATCCCTTGAGCGCGGGTAGATTATAAAAAAAAAAAAAAGGCTGTAGTTGAACAGACAGAAAAACAGAACTTCAAGACCCACTTTTTTCGTCTTCGCTATCATCGTAATGTTAACTGTGATCAAAATCTTGAGTTCGATTTTTTTTTTAAAATGCGTAACTTGCCTTATATGTAGTACATATAAGTCGCAAGTAAAAAACTGGCAGTTGGGGGTTTCATAAAAATCGAGCATACAGTTTTCGAAGCATTGAGTTTTCAAAACAAAAAATTGGAATTTTTTTGATGGTGATTTGAAAATGCAATGTGCCAAGTTTAAAGAAAGTAGGCAGAGTCATTCAGTTTGTAATCGAACAGACAGACAATTCCAAGACCCACATTTTTAGTTTTTTGACAATTCTTTTTTCTTTCGCCGAAATGCCTTCTTCGGTGGGTTAGCTTAATGTTAGATAGTAAACGACACTTAGCAAAAATTTTGTTTTATTGATGAAATTTTTCCAATAAATTGTTTTTATCAATTTGGGAGGAATATCTAATCGAATAGAAACGAAGCGAGCTGTGATTATATTTATATAGACACAGTATTATAACACAACTCTATCTTCGTCTATTATAATTTAGCTTTCTATTAGTATTCTTTTATGTTACGAAAAGTCTAATTTTAAACTTATTAAATTATTTTTGCCTTTATTTTTCAGTGTGCAATTGTAATGGACACGCCCGGCAATGCCGATTCAATATGGAACTATTCAAACTATCTGGTCGAGTATCTGGCGGAGTGTGCCTGAATTGTCGTCACTCAACCACAGGCCGGTATTGTCATTATTGCAAAGAAGGTTACTACCGTGATCCATCTAAACCTCCAAATCACCGCAAAGTTTGCAAACGTAAGTACCAAAAACATTTCCTTAATTTTGATTTGTTGTTAAATGAAAGTATATTTTTGTGTAATTTCTTACGGTTTTACAAAAAAAAAAATACATGTAACTACTGTTACGTGTTGAGGTAATCTGTTGAACCTTTTTCCAATTTAGAGCAGTTATAAAAAAAAAACTAACATGACTCGTTTTTGTGAAGTACCTACGTATTGAGTTTACGACCCGACTTTTTATTTACATACGAATTAAATTTTCACTTCATTTGGATCGCATGGATGGATAGATTGGATATATGTAGATATATTGCAAATAATTGCCTGACATTGGTATTTGCACTCGATACATGTTTGCACTTTTTTATCTTTTTTTTTTTGAGCTCGTTGAACACGAATGGTGTTAATTAGAAAACATATTCATTGCATTCTTTAGATACTTCAACTTCACCCACTTAAATGTATTTATTGGTCGTAGAAATACTTGATATTCTACAGATACTCATTTTTGTGGCCTGTGGTTTACACGTAGTTTTTTTTTAAGGTTTTTATTTTGTTCGAGGATTTAATGAATTGTAATGCGAATTGCAGATTTGAAGTTGCGAAAGCATCGTCAAACTAAATTATTGTGCTGAATATTCAAAGTTTGAAAATCTAAAGAGGATAATCTAATTATCTCGCTCGAAAAACACAAGTGATGAGTCAAGAATTAAATTTTGAAATCTCAGTAAATGTTTAAATGAATAGAAATTACCTACATAATCCCTCTGCATAAGAAAGGCAAAAAAAAAACTTGTGAGTGCCGGTACTCAAGGTTGAGCTGTGTAAGCATGAACGTTCGTCCGAGTGCCGAGTACATAATAATCCAATTGTAATGTCAACATTGTTTTTTTAAATCTGTAGCAGCAAAGAAAAATGACATAAGTCAGTTTTTGCTACTTTTCAAGAGAGCGATTTAAATGTTTAGTTTGCAATACAAATCAGGAACAAGACTTGGTTTTCTTTTGTCTGTAATTCCTTAACCGTTTGAGATAAAAATACGAAAAAAATATGAAAGATGGAGTGGCTAATTTCGCATCGGATGGTATCAAAAACTCATTTTTGACATAATTCGACTTATGCTGTTTTTCCTTGTTGCCACAGAAATATTGAAAATCTTTTCTGTGCATTTTGCTGAAATTCACAGAAATGCACAGAAAATCACACAGTTTTAAAGTAACGAACGAACCTATTTATTTCAAAAGATAAATATTGTTACAAAAAGAACGAACCACCGGATTCCGCTACGTAACGTAAGGTTTGTTAGTGTTATGTTTAAACATGGATGTTATTTTATACAGCACTACATTTGTCCACCTATGTATATCTACATATGTTATATGACTATTTGCTCGGAAAATTAATAGAGGCGTTCACATTCTCAAATTTGTTTGACGAGCATCTAGGTACAAGTATGATGAATATTTGATGGATGAAAAACATTAGCGTTCATAATCATCAAACATGCTGTCAAACATCACTTCCCATAAGATTTTGACCATGGCGGACAATTCAAAATAAGATGAAATTATAGATGAGGAAATTGAATTGATTTTTACATTACTTTACATTAGATATTACACTACTCTGTGGATACATCTAAGGAATAGAGACACTGAAAACAGGGGCAACTGAAACCGTCCGTCGGCGGCTTAGACATTACAACAGAGAGAGACACACAGAAAGAAAGAACAACAGAAGAAAAACATGTCAACAGCACACGGTTGGTATTGAACGGTCCCCCATCCAAGTACTAACCACGCACAATGATGTTTGATTTCGCTGATCGATGGGAAGCGACGCTTTCATCAAAGCATTGGCCGTTGATTTCTATATTGCAAGTCTGCAGAAAACTTGCTGTCAAAATGACAATCAAAAAATTGATAATCAACTATTACTTTGACTTGATGCCTTTTTTATGCTGTATACGGTGTTTACACTGAACTAAGTCCTCCGCCATTTTTTTTAAGTTTCTGTACTTTATATCACTCTCTCTCTGTCAGATATTTATAAGCCGATTCACATCATTCCATTGGTATCGTAGCTCATGGCTTGAGAGATGGTGAACGATCTTTATTTTCATCTACATAATATATAGTAAATTTTATTCGAAATTTGGTATTATTTAGTTTGACAGATAAGGGACAAATTACATGTTGACGTATGGAGAATATTTCGTTGGAAATATCAACCGATCGCTCTGAAAACAACATTTTTCTTATTTTTTAAATCTAAACTCTGAAAATGGATTTTTCCGAAACATAAAATAAAATGCAATCGTCCTTCACGTGAAGATTTGCTTAAAACACAGAATTAACTTGCAATGAAATTTGTTACCAGTTGTTTCGGCTTTTTGACATATTGGGTCTTCGGTAAGAAGTGAATACATGTTGGGGGGAATGAAGATATTAAGTTCTTAATATCAATGCGTCGCCCTAGTGACACAAGAACGTAACTAAATTTTTTACGATTTTGGACTGGGTATGCTACATTTTTTAAAATATAGCATTCTATATTGTGACAAAAAATTGTACCTCTTAGTGAAGTAGCTTAGAAGTTACCACTTGCCGTATCAACATTTTTTTCAAAATAATTCGAAGCAAACAAACGTATGCAGCATTACGTTTCTATTTTTTTTTTTTTTTTTTTTATAATCTACCCGCGCTCAAGGGCTTATGATTACCCTTTAAATGTTTCAACACAGCGCGGGCGTGAAGTTACGGAAGAGAAAGAAGGATAGGAAAGATGTGTGGCACGATGTTCTGAGACTGAAGGCTGTTGTCTCAGATATTTTATCTCCAGGGATGGCGGCTGAACTAAAGCGGAGAATGCCGTTTCTTATTTCTATGTCGCTTATAATTCACATTATTTTATTCGTGTTCATCCTTGTTGGGCATACTAGTTTAACTCAATTACATGTTGTTAGTGTTATGCCTGAACAACATGCAATGAGTAAACCAGCAATTCATTGATGACAATTTTAGAAGGTTTTTAATGGAATTAAAACGACATAGACGACGGCAGGGATCGAACCTGTGATCATGAGGTTCACAAGCGAGCACACATCCATCGCGCCACGGCCACCCAAATTCTAGAAATTTGAATGAAGATACGTTTCTATGGAAATAAGCTTTAACCGTTTGACCTGCACGTGTACTTCAAATTCAACAACTAATTGTCATGTGTGCGTGTGTGTGTGTGTGTGTGTGTGTGTGTCGAACGAGTAGGTCGCACGACTGAGTCCAAATAAAGATTTCCAAACTTTCAAATCAAATTTTCATCGACACCCCCTTCTTCACCCTCCTTAATTTCATCGCTCGAGTTGTGGTTAAAATTATAAGGGTCTCATAAGCCCTTGAACGCAAACAAATGGAATATAAATAAATAAATTAGATTGCAACGGCGTGTGCGTGTGTGTGTGTGTGTCGTACGAAATATAGTAGACTGTGTCGCACGACTAGGTCGTACGACTGGGTCGTACAACTTGGTAGTCCGAATGGGTTTTATGACTGGGTCGTACAACTGTGTCATACGACTAGGTCTTACGACTGGGTCGTACAACTGGGTCACACGACTGGGTCACACGACTGGGTCACACGACTGGGTCACACGACTGTTCTATGACAGGTCGTCGCCCTAGTGACTCAAGAACGTAACTACATTTTTTACGATTTTCTGGGAAAAGCTAAGATACACCAAAAAAACAGATACAATATCTTACTTCGTTGATCGAAGAAATACAAAAAAATCAGTTAGAAATCCAGCTCAACATTCACGACGACGACGTTCGAACACAAAGTCGTTTTTCCTAATAAAAATGGTCTACAAATTCAAAGGTTTTTCAACGTTACATTCAACGTTTCTGAAAATTTTTTGAGAAATATAGTAAGCCATAAATAAGATTGTAACGTTGTCGCATTTGCACTGGCCTAGTGTAAATGCGAAAGTCATATTTAATAAAAGACGTTTCGCGGTTTACAAGCTGACCGTATACAAGTTGGAACCAAAGAAGCTACCTGTTTTATGTGGCATGAGGGAATGGCTAGAAGAGGGCATCATGTCTTTATAATTATGTATTTTAGGCAACATTGCGACGGTAAACCATTTGTCCTGATGAGTGATACTTGTGGAGGGCAGAATCGAAACGTAACCATTTTGAACTTGGACACTATGATGAAATGCGATTCCGTTCTTGCCCATATTGAACGATGTTCATAAAAAAACTATACTTGACCTTTTTGGATATTACACTATGTCGTAAGGATTAAACATATTAAGGTTGATTCTTAAGGGAATAATGTTAATTCGCTAAAAATATCTGCAGCAGTATAATAAAAAAATATGTTTTAAGTATGACAAAAATATGGAAAGTTCAAAGCTGTACAAACAATTCCGTTAAAACTGCGAAGAAGTCTACAAGATAGCTTCAACCCATTTTAGGTTTCAGATAATTTGTTACAACAAAATAATTAATTATTTTTCAGTTCAACTCATTGTTCTTTTCAGATTTTTGACCGATGCAGAAAAAATTTTCTCTTCTTATTCGTTCTTTTTATGATATAAATTTTATTTTTTGTTAACTTTATTAATAAATTATTTCTTTGAATAATCTTCTTTCATTTTCAATAATTTCATATGGAAACGATTTCAAATCTCAAACACAAAAACTTCGATTTTGTTTAAATCACCAAGAATTCTAATAAAGCGAGATTTCAATTCGCCAAATCAAGTAAAGATGAGTTACCAAAATTAACTCAATGCTTACTGGACCTAAGTGTATTAAAAGAGACAATTATAATGATTTGTTGGACCTTTGTAACAAACGTATAATACTCTCAGACTACAACGATTTCTACAAATCGTTAAAAGCTTCCTATTTGGATGATTAAAGTGTTATCTTATGTACTTATATTACAAGACAAAAATTAATAAAAATTAAATTAATGAAAGTTTTTTTGAAAATTATTCTATTCAAAAACGTAACAAAACAAAATGGGTTAAAGTTACAATTATCGGTCGAGGCACATAAACGTAACAGTATATCTTTTCACTTTATTGAATAAAATATCTTTTAAACCACAAACAAAATGAAGCCTGTGCGTGTGTGTGTCGTACGACTAGGTCGCACGACTGATACGCACGACTAGGTCGCACGACTGATACGCACGACTAGGTCGCACGACTGATACGCACGACTAGGTCGTACGACTGGGTAGTACGACTGGGTCGTACGACAGGTTCGTGCGACTGGATCGTACAACTGGGTCACACGACTGGGCACATAAACGTAACAGTATATCTTTTCACTTTATTGAATAAAATATCTTTTAAACCACAAACAAAATGAAGCCTGTGCGTGTGTGTTTCGTACGACTAGGTCGCACGACTGATACGCACGACTAGGTCGCACGACTGATACGTACGACTGGGTAGTACGACTGGGTCGTACAACTGAATCGTACGACTGGGCCGTGCGACTGGGTCGGACGACTGGGTCACACGACTGTTCTGTGACAGGTCGTCGCCCTAGTGACACAAGAACGTAACTACATTTTTTACGATTTTGGACTGGGTATGCTACATTTCTTAAAATATAGCATTCTATATTGTGGCAAAAAATTGTACCTCTTAGTGAAGTAGCTTAGAAGTTACCATGCATTACTCGCATACAACTTTCTGGGAAAAACTAAGAGACACCAAGAAAACAGAATACAATATCTTACTTCGCTGATCGAAGAAATACAAAAAAGTCAGTTAGAATTCCAGCTGAACATTCACGACGACGACGTTCGAACACAAAATTGTTTTTCCTAATTAAAAACTGAGAAATAGTCTACGAGATAGCTTCAACCCATTTTAAGTTTCAGATAATTTGTTGGAACAAAATAATTAATTATTTTTCAGTTCAACTCATTGTTCTTTTCAGATTTTTGACCGATGCAGAAAAAATTTTCTCTTCTTATTCGTTCTTTTTATGAAATTGAAAAAAAAATGGCGACAGCTAAGTGTTCGGCTAATACCATATATCATTTTGAAATCTGCATTTAACGCCGTATTTTTAATATAATTGGCCACTCAGGTATGCAAACATTTTCTATACCAGATATTATTAAATTTGGCAGAAATTATTTTCTTTCCCATTTTGTATGGAAAAACAAATGAAAATATTCTTGTTTAAATAAGTCCTACCACTAATATCTTTGCACAAATAATGTAGAATAATGCCAAGAAATGTATGGAATTCACTCACTTGTAATTGTTGTACTCTAAATCGTTGAGTAAGACACAAAAATACTACAATTCACCCGAATAAAGAAGGATTTTTATAAATCAACAATTTTAACTGATTTTTTCATTGCCCAATTTTTATTTATAATAACAACCGATCAATGAGGCTTTCCTTCTTTGGACTAGCTATAACCTTTCCCCTCGTTCAATTTGAATTTTTGTGGACAGTCTTAAGTCTGATATTCAAAAAACAAATTCTGATGGTATCCCCCAAGGCTCCGCTTTGTTAACGGCACTCTTCTCTATCTCCATAATGATCTTTTGCTTAAAACCTCTAATCCACACAGCGAAATGTTTAGATTGTCCTTAAAGATGCAAAAAATATGTTTCTCCTTCTGATTTGGCTACAATTTATAAAGCATACATCCATTATTCATTTGAACCTATTGCGTAGAATCCAGAACAAAGTCCTAAAACTTATAATAAGAGAAATATTCATTAAAAATTTTATTTCCCTTGAACACCGTGTGTTGTATTGCTTTTTCTATCAGTATTATATATATTAAGATTCTGTAATAAAATAGCTAGTTGCATTCTTCTCGTCTAGCTAGGAATGCTCATCAGTTTACCCTGAGTCCAACCTCAAACGTACATACATTCAAATATGAAGGTTTTTTCTTTAGTCGAGCTACTAGAATGTGGAATACTTTGCCCTTCTCGATTTTCTCCCTTCATTGAGGTGTAAAAAGGTTTTAAACAGAGATTTCCAAACTTAAACAGGGATTTTTTTTGTTTTTTTTTTTTGTTTGCATAAATTCATTTTTTCTCTAGAAATCAGACGGCATTCTATTTTTTTAATTTCATAATATTTCACGAGATGTTTTTCGCAAAATAAACAACGAATATTTTGCATTTTTTATTATCAAGAACACAGTTTTTTAAATTCCAACATAGGAGCAAGTTTGTTGTGATCCAGTTAGCCATTTTATTTCATGATGCTACTATCAGTTCAATTTGGAGTTTCAGAATTAAGAAGCTCGTGATGGCGTTTTCCTATTCTTTCGTATTCTTGTTCCTCACTGAGTCCGTTGAAATCAATTTTATGCAATCACCACTGAGCCATTTGCATTCGAAAAGTTCCCTCACTTTCTGCAAAACGGCTTACACATGACCCAATTTCACATACAATTTCAAAAGGCTTATACGAACACACCCACGAAGAAATATCTTGTTTAACAAGAGAATCTACGTTTTTATTTTACAAACGAACCCAAGAATTTCCAAGAAGCTTACTCACCACAGCTTAGTTAAACTAGATTTTAAATGGAAAACATTTAAAATTTACATAAACACTCATGTTTCTTAGGAATATCCCAATAAAAGTGCAGAAATAGGTGTAAAAGAAGCGGAAAAGTATTAAATTTAGATATTTCTCGTATAAACAAAATAAAAATTCCAAATAAATCCATTTATCTTAATTCGAAAATTGTGTTTAGTGCGCCAAATGTTCGAGTATATACAAAAAAATTGTTTACTTCATTTGAAAATCTTTGATTGCATTTTTGATCCTAACATTTTCGATGAAGTCATCACAAGATTCAGAAGTCGTTGAGGTTATTTTGTTTTTATACATTTTACAATTCTGGTAAAATCATTAACAAAAACAAGTCAATCAAGAAGTTTGCAAAAGAATTCTTATTAATTAACTAATTTTACCTTACTGTTCACCAAAATTCCAATGTAAATATATACAGGGTGTCCATTAATTCGTGCATAATATTTTAGGGCGTGGTTATTGGGTATATTCTAAGAAAATAATTGTTCTACCGTAAGGGCCAATTTTTATATCATATATCGGGGATTTAAGAAAACGCATATTTTGGTGTACCCTGACCCATGTAAATTAAAAAAAATATTTATTTTTAAAGTTCTGAAATGCAATGTTTTTTAAACTTATTAGAATCTTCTCTACAAAAAATTTCATTAGAATCCGTTATGCCAATGATAAGAAATTAAAAAATCGAAAATCTAGGTACAGTCAATAATATCTTGTTTTCAATTTTTTTTTTATTAAATTACAGATATCGTAAAAATTTATCGAAAGAAAAAAAATTTTAGGAAAAATCTCGGAAACGTTTTCGAGAAAAATACAATTTTCGAAAACCATTTCTTAACATTTGCATTCAAAATATTAAGTTTTCAAACAAAAAATTTCAATTTTTTTTTTTAAATCCAAAGAGATTTTTTTTGAAAATTTTAATACACAATAATATTGGAACTGCTGGAGAGCCTTAAAATAAGAAAATGATCAAAATCGGTCGAACCGCTTTTGAGAAAATCAAAATGGTTACAAGGGGGGCACCAAAAGTAACAATTTTTTGGAATTTTTTTTTCAAGCATTACCTAGCTTTAACTAAATTAAATTTCTTATTTTTTTTTTAATCTGTGGGACAGTTTTTGAAAAAAAAAATATTATAAAATTTCGAAAAAAATTTGTATGGCGTATGTATGTAGTCGAACAGACAGACAGACAGACAAAATTGTGAGACCAACTTTTTTTGTCTTCGCTATCATCGTTATATCAACTTTGATCAAAATCTCGAGTTCGATTTTTTTACGAATGCATAACTTGCTTTATAGTATCTATAAGTCGTAAAAAAAGGTGGGTTTTATATATTGGATCACTTTCAATTCCCATCTCTTTAGGTGAATGGGGGAAAATTAAATTTATAAAAAAAACCAACGGCAACTTCTAAAATATTTGGCTATACCGTTTTTTAAAGCCCAGAATCCAATCAGAACCTAGAAATGTTGCAATATTTTCTAGAAAATTAACAAAAACAATGTTTTTTTTATGCAGTTTTTTTTAGTAACAGAACTTATTCATGTCAAAAAAAATTGCAATAACTTAGAAATTAAACATAAATTAATATAAAATGGCAAACACTTCAAAACTGAACATGTTACATTTTTACTTGCGATATAGGAACTATAGGGCGAGTTCTGCATTTAAAAAAAAAAAAATTGAACTCCAGATTTTGATCAAAGTTGACATTACGATGATAGCGAAGATGAATAAAGTGGGTCTAACAATTCCGTCTGTTTGTTTGTATATCGGTACCTCAATCTACAGCCTTAACCACTGGAGCTATTTTCTTCAAACTCGGTACTTAAGGTTCTTCGGTGATTCCCTAGAGGGGAAATTGAAATAATTAAAAAATTAGGTGTGCTATTATAGACATGGACTATATTTCTGTCAAACAAATTTTTAGAAAAAAATGTTATTAACGATACCTGTCATAGAACTATATTTTTGATTTTCGACTTTCTCATTAACCGCTATAACGATTTTAACCAAAATTTATTAGCAGGAGCCCCCTTAAGCTTAAGATAATATTGTATATAAAAAAAATCGAAAAAAAAATATTTTTTGTATTTTTGAAAACAAATTCCAATTTTTTTTGTAAAATCAATTTTTCATTTTTTCATATTTATCTAGAAGAAGTCAAGCTGTGGTCTCAGGAACGAAAACATCTGAGTTCATTTCTTTATCGCGAGGTGTACCACAAGGATCTATTCTGGGTCCACTATTATTCTCTTCTTATGTGAATAACTTACCAAGTATCTTGAGGCGTGATGAAACGAGAATGTTTGCTGATGATGTACAATAACTCGGAAGTACAGATCTGAAGGCCTTATCTGAATGGTCTAACGTCAGTGGTCTTGTTCTTAATCCGCTTAAGACTAAGTGTCTCGTCATTTCGAATAAGAAAGCTATTTTCCGACCATATTCCTTAACAACACTCCAGAGGAATACGTTAATACGGCGAAAAATTTAGGTATATACTTTAATCGTAATCTAACATGCAGCAATCATGTAAACGCTGTGGTGGGAAAGGCTTATGGTGCGCTGAGAACCCTATCTGTTGCAAAGAAGTTCACACCAGTAGAAACTAGGAAAATGCTAGTCAAAACATTGGTAATGCCTATTTTAACGTACGGGTGTGAATTTTTTTGTAGCTTAGATGCTGTTTCGCAGAGAAAATTGAACGTTGTTTTTAATAATGCTGCTCGTTATGTTTTTGGACTCCAAAGATTTGATATGGATTTAGCTCTGCGAACTTATTACAATTTAGAACGCTTACCATGTTATTTAAAATAGTCCATACGAAGCCACCACCGGACCCCTATAACCTTGCGTATAAGTTTTCTATCTTCTGACAGAACCAACCAAATCTCTTTTCCACGCTTTACTTGTCAGTCTTCTGAGCGACAGTTTTTCGTTAGTGCAGCTCATCTTTGGAATTCGTTGCCAGTTGCCACGTCAACTAAGGAGAATAGATAAATCTGAAACATTTTCAGAGTAACTTAACGAAATATTTTTCAAACTAATTTATGTTTCAAATCATTAAAATTTAACCCAGTTATGTTTCAAATCATTTCAAAATTGAATATTGGGTCGAAGTTTCTTGTTGCTGGAGCTGGGTCGATTGTTGTGCAATAAAAAAAAATGTTTGTAACTTTACCTATAAGTGTACATAATGTGCGAATCGATTTCTTTCAATTTTTTCTTTCTTAACATATATTGTTTGTAAATACATAGTTGATAAAAATATTTATTCATATAAATAGTCTAATATTATTTTAACATATGTCCATTAACGTAATTCCATAACAAGGCTTAATTATCTAAAAGATGTGTATCTTAATATTAAGTTCTGCTTTAAACCAATAAATTGTAAATAGTGAATTTTTTTTAACAAGTCCTTGTTTCTGTAATAGAGGATATTGCCTCCCCCAACATCTAACACAGCATTTATTCGCCTTGGTTTACCTTCAATAAGGTTTGTTACGATACTATCGTGAAAATTATGCCATTCCTCGATCAGAACAGATCTCAGCTCAGTTAGTGTCTCTGGAAGGGCTGGGCGCCATTTTCCAGAAGGTACCGAAAGTGTTTTTTTTTTTTTTTTTTTTTTTTTATTTTCATTAATCTTAAAACTATCTTAAAGCTAGACAAAAATTCCTAAAAACTAGCCTAATTATCCAATTACTTAAAAACTAAGCTAAACTATATCTTAATTGTAATACCTTTCGGCCTAAAGACTATTATTAATTTAAACTATATCAATTTTTTTTTGTTTTCTCGAAAAAATGTTTAAAAAAAAAAAGTGTTCGATGGAATTCATGTGCGGGCTCATCGGTTACGCATCTAGAAACATGTGGCTTAGCATTGTCCTGCATCAACAGTTATTGGTGCGAATCCCTTCAGAATGTTGTTAATGTAATATCTGGAATTCACTAATCCTTCCACGATGCAAAGCCCGGCTTTTCCGCGCATGAAAGTTTCTGCCCACACTATGACGGAACCTAACTAGAAATTTTTTTAAAATTAAATTTCAAATTTTTAATGCCAATAAGAACTTGTACATTAAGAGTTTTTCATAATAATTTCATACAATAATTAATTGCAATGTATGGTATGTAAATATTATTAAATCAATTTATGTATACACATGATCGTGCTTCGGTGGTCCATAACCATCTAAACGAGAACAACCCCAAAGTTCGAAGTAAGCCAAATTGAAAATTTGTTTAATTTGAAATGTATACCTTACATAAATAATTCCTATAATAGCTTGGAGTTTATTTTTTGTTGAGTCGTAAAATGTTCAAAATTCGATATCTCTCTGAGCTAGCCATTTCTCGGAAGCAGAAAATTTTAAAACTATAGATACTCACGTTACTATAATTCCAAATTGAGTTTCGGACAATAATTATGTTTACTAAAAGTAAAACAAAAAGCTTTTTGTTATGATGAAGCACTCATTTACAGGTAAAATGTGTTTGAAAAAACAAACATGAATACATTAACCACGCATTAGTCAATCTGTTTTGATTTCAAATGAATCTTGTGCGTTAGTTTTCCAGAACTCGAATACAATTCTTTGTGTTATTAGAGAATATTTTTTTGAAATATTGATATTGGACATTTTTAAAGGGCTTTTAAAAATCGTATTTTGATTCTAAAATAACTTTACTTACTCATACTCGTTCGTATGTCATGTTTCCATTAAGGAAGAGTACAATATTCTTAGGAACTATGATTTGGATGGCCAAAAATACATATTATGCCATAGCTAGCTATAATAAGTTATACACCTACATATGTTTGAATTAACCTATTGCCATATTCTCCCTCTGCCTCCTTGTACAAAATTTATCTGTGATTATGACAAAATAAAAAATTTGGGCAAAAGTATGACGTATTGTCAAGCATGTAAATGGAGCAGTAATTTATTGAGTGAAATTTGCTGACGTATTTGAAGAAAAAGAATTTTTTTCCAAGAATAAAAACCTTACATAATACGAGTTGACAAGTAATATTAATAAAAAACAAAAATGTAACAAAACAAAATCGAGACTTAGAACACAGCAACATTTGTTATAAGCTTATTGCCATAGGGGCGCATGACGCAGATGGCGAAATGTATTAGCGTCAAAAAACAGGCTTTTGATATTTCTCTTCATGATGACTTTTCAACCTGATTCCAACTTTGGTATTATTTCTATCCAAAATGAAAGGGTCTTTTTTATGAAAAGCGGAGTTTTAAAGTTCAAAATTTTGTTTGTATACAATCAAGGAATACTGCAAATAGTTTTAAAGAAAATGAACGTTTATATAGGCTGGGCCATCTATTGGTTTCTTTTTAAATCATAGGTTATTTTGACACTGACAGCTATTTTCCGCTCGAAATCTTGACAGATAGTCAGTATCATACCTCCGTGAAACGAAAAGAGTGGTTTTACGCTTAAACAAAGTTGGGAAATATTGAAAACTTATTTCCAAAGTGAGTGCTGTGTACCCGAAACAGTGCGTTTTTTGAAAAGAAGTTTTGTCCGAAATCAAGCACCAACCGCGCCTGCTGTACGCAAGATTGTGCAAAATGTTTGTGAGAAATGGAAAAATCTAATTTTGTTAATTTTATTGCATATTTAAAAAGAAACTTGAATTTAGAATACAGTAAAGGGTCTTGGTTCTGCTGTCTTAAGATCGAGCATTGACAAATCCTCGAAGATCATCATTTAAGCTATAAAAACAACCCTTTTTCCAAATTTGTGTACCCAATTTTAAATTTGTATTATTCGACAAATTAATAAAAAATAAAATGCACGACTGGGTCGCACGAACTTGCTCTTATGTAAACGACTAGGAATTTCAAAAATGAATGTTATTAGAGACAAACTGTTCATAAGCATAACATTCATTTTTTAATAGACTAAAACAACTCCTTAAGTAGTTAGATGCCATGTGATTGAAGCAAATAGTAGATTATGCAAGAACAAAAATTATAAGTCTGTACTGGTTTCCTAAAAAAAAAATAGCTTTTATATACAAAATTTTTAAAGCGTTTTTAAGAAAAAATTTTGGTACGCCAATTTAAAATTTTTATTATTGTTCGAATAAAAACTAAATTTACAAAAAAAATATTGAGCCGTTTCTGAGATATCGAATTTTCAAAAAAAAAAGACATTTTTTCAAAAATTCAAAAACTATTTTTTTCAAGTTTTGAAATGCAATGTTTTTTTTAAATTTTTAGAAGCTTTTCTAAAAAAAATTTCATTAAAATCCGTTATGTCGTGGCGCGATGGTTGTGTGCTCGCCTGTCAACCACATTATCACAGGTTCGATCCCTGCCGTCGTCTATGTCTTCTTTAATTCCATTAAAACCTTCTAAAATTGTCATCAATGGGTTGCTTTTTACTCATTACATGTTGTTTAGGCATAACACTAACAACATGTGATTGAGTTAAACTAGTATGCCCAACAAGGATGAATACGAATAAAAAATAATGCGAATTATAAGGGACATAGAAATAAGACACGGCAGTTCTCCGCTTTATTTCAGCCGCCATCCCTGGAGATAAAAAATCTGAGACAACCACATTCAACATTGTGCCACACATCTTTCCTATCCTTCTTTCTCTTCCGTAACTTCAACGCCCGCGCTGTGTTGAAACATTTAAAGGGTAATCATAATCCCTTGAGCGCGAGTAAATTATAAAAAAAAAAAAAAAAAATGGTTCTATGGTAGGTGTAGTCAGTAATATTTTGATTTCAATTTTTTTTATTAAATTATGGTATAGATGGTAAAAATTGATCAAAAGAAAAAAAATTTTAGCAAGAGACCGAGACTGTTTTCGAGAAAAATACAATTTTCGAAAACCATTTCTTAACATTTGTATGGAGGGACCGTTATTTTTGGGTAAAATGATTTTTTTTCTTACATCTTGTAATTTAAATTAAGAAACTTTTATTTATCAAGTTCTAAAAAACATCGAGCATGGGGTTTTTGAAATATTGAGTTTTGAATTTTTTTTTTAAAAATCCAAAAAAATGTTTTTGGAAAATTTGAATGTCCAATAATATTTTAACTGCTGGGGAGCCTTAGCATAAAAAAAATTATCAAAATCGGTTGTACCGTTTTTGAGAAAATCAAAAACCAAAAAAAATGGTTCTATGGGGGGGGGGGTGTACCAAAAATAACCATTTTAAATTTTTGTCAACTATTACCTACCTAAATGAAATTTTTTTTAATTTTTTTTTAAATCTGTGTTTTTGAGAAAAAAAAATATTTATAAAATTTCGAAAACAAATCGTATTGCATGTACCGTTATTTTCGGCTTTAAAAAAAAAAAGAAAAAAACGTTGGTGGGAAAAAATTTAAAATATTATCTACCAAGTTTAAAGAAAATCGGAAATTTAGGCTGTAGTCGAAAAGACAGACAGACAGAGGACAGAATTGCGAGACCCACTTTTTTAGTCTTCGCTATCATCGTAATGTCAACTTTGAACAAAATACCGAGTTTGATTTTTTTTCCGAATGCATAACTTGCCTTATATGAGTACCTATAAGTCGCAAGTAAAAATAATTGGTTCATTTATGAAATTTCGGATTTTCAAAAAAAGTTGAGTATTTTTTGTTAAACCCTTAAAAAAATTGAAAATTTGAATAAATGAAAATGAACAATATTCCAACTTTATAGGAGCAGAAACAAAACCAGCTGTACCGTTTTTAAGACAATCCAAAATAAGAATATGTTTCTTTGGAAGAGAAATTAGAATCAAATCTTGAAGAAAAACCACCGGAAGTGGTAAATTAATTATTAACTAGAGCTAAATCGAATCAATCAATGATTGATTTGTTCAAGGATTCGATCATTCGTTCAGTCAATCAAAATCAGTTCTTATACAGCCGTTTCGTTCCAAATGAGATCAAGATCGATACGAAATGATCGCAATTGTTTATTCAAATGACTAAGAACAAGTTGAATGAACAAAACATAACTTTTTTCCGTTCGGTTCGTTCACTTTATGTTCGGTTTCAGTGGCAAGTGATTGACATTAGAAATGATTGAGTTGGTGTATTGAGCTTGCATTAAATTAATCTTTTAGTGAGCGGGTCCGAATCGATCCCGATTGACACAGCGTTATTATTAACACGAACGCAGTAATGACGACACTGAAATGACACCGAAACATGTAAATAACTGAAAATTAACTTCTTCTAGCTTCAAGCGTTTAATTATTAAAGATCAAGCACCTACCCAAATTCGAAGGTTTTTGAATATTCCGATTTAATTTGTAAAAAGATAACCTTGTAAAACTCGTTTTAATTCGTTCTAACCTTAAATATTAAGAACTATGAGATGGATTCCATATAATGGTACAATATTCAAGACTTGATCCAACTAAATAGAGGCAATTCAGTGTATATGGATTTGAGTTCCTTCTTATGAAACCAACCATCCTTAACGAAAATCTAAGATCAAAAACAACACCAAAGTCTTTCTTATGGCTTACTTTTTCAAGAGGAATATCATTTAAAGAATAATTAAAACATATTGGAAACACGACAAGATTCACATTTAGCGAAATTAAATAAAAAGCGTTAGTATTACAACACATGGATAAAAGCTATCAAGGTCTTGCTTAAAATTTTTCCATCATTAGCATCTAATAAAATGTGTGAAAAATTAATAAAAATAAAAATAATTGTGGGACTTTCGAAGTGACAACACTGCCAATTGTTAGTAAATTGAATTCCATTTTTGAAATAGGACCTAATCCACATCCAAAATTGAGAAAGAAATTCAAGTAGAGACAATTTGATGATCATTTTTTAATAAGAAGCTCATGATCAAACTCTATTGACTTTGCGAGTCAGTATAAGCAATATCAGCCTTAAATACACTTTCAAAACCTTTATAAATTAAATCACTGAAAATAGTAAGGATTGCTCCAGAAGACCTAAGATTATGTTAAAATTCAGATACAATGGCGCAAAATTTTAAAGAGTTCTCGTTTAAGCAATAAAACCGGCTCTACTTAACGCAGTCGTTTAGCTTGGAGACTTTGTCTAACTTTTTCATAATTTTAATCACGTTGGACAACTCTTCTAACTAATGTGGATTTTACAACAGAACCCAAGCGAATTTGCGTTGAACAACCTTTAATTTGACAGATGCATAACTCACACAACTACAAAAACACAAAAAAAAAAGTAAAAAGAACAGACAACTCCAAACCAAATAATTTTTCGAAAAAAGTACATTTAATATACTACCTCGGTGCAGATTTTGATTGTTTATTATAAGGTATTTACATTATTAACTTCCCATAGGGAGTTATTGTAATCGGTCCGATTTCTCAAATTGAAATTTTTGAAATTTCTCGACGTTTCAAGGTCTCTAGAGGCTATATCAATCGTTTTTAGAGAGATGTCTGTGTGTGTGTGTGTACGTACGTTCGTACGTTCGTACGTTCGTACGTTCGTACGTGCGTACGTTCGTACGTCCGTACGTTCTTGTACCATTTTTCTTCGTCGATATCTCAAAAACGAGTAAAGATATCGGCTTCAAATAAATTTTGTTTAATAGATAATAACTTCAAAAGAGGCTGAAAGGGCGTTTATTAAAATTCAGTGAGTAGTTTTTTCACTATAACGGTTTAAAAAAAAAGTAAAAATTTTGGTTAGTTTCAAATATCTCACGAAAAAACAATGCTATTGACTTCAAATAAAATTTAATGTACTCATTATAAGGTCATACAGATTTGGTATGAATTTTGAAAAAAATTAACATACCGTTATTTTTTTAAATTAAAAAAACTGAAAAAAAAAATTTCATAACCCAGATATTCTAAGAACAGAAAACAATTTGAAACTCAAAATAATTTTATTTTACGAAAAATAATGTGTTTGACAACTGGTGAAAATTTCAAAAAAAATCAGTTTACAGTTTTTTTACAAAAAATAAAAAACTATATAAAATTCTATTGAAAATTGGTAAAAATTGTTTTTCGACTCAAATTTCTCGAGAACTAGTAGTGATATTGACTTCTACTTTAGTTTATTTTATACATAGTATAATTTTGTACAATTGGTAAAATGTTGACAAATATTGAATTAATAGTTTTTTTTTTTAAATAAAAAAACTATTAAAAATTCTAGTGAAAACTAGTTAAAATTGTATTTCAAGTCGAATTTCTTGGGAATGAACACCGATAGTGCCTTCTAAAGTATGTTGTTTTATACATCGATACCTTCCCGTATACTAAGCGACATTTCTAAAATTGTTCAGCAAACGAAAAAAACGAAGAAAGTTCGTTGGCGAAACCCAGGCCAAAACGTGGCCCTTAACATTATTATATTTCCTCATCAAAAAGTCATTTTCGAAAAAAGTGCCGCTTAGTACATTCTTACGGGAAGGTATCGACATAATACAATTATTAACATGGTTAAATTTTGACAAGTATCGAATTGACAGTTTTAACAAAAATATAAAAAAAATCTATTAAAACGTGGTAATATTTGTATTTCGACTAGAATATCTTGAGAACGAGCAATGATATTGACTTTGCCATTATTTAATTTTATACATAATACAATTTCTAACAAATGGTTTATATTTGACATATGTATATCCAGTTTAAGAGCGGATACATTTTGTAAGTACCCTTTCATCAATAACCAAACCATATCTTTTATATTTGAATGTTTCGTTTTTAAATTTTTTTCAATTAAAATGTTTGGAACCGAAATAATAAAGACCACTAATGGGAAGTTATCAGTGTGGGTCGCACCCAGCCTCTTTTTTTAGATGGAAATAAAGTATAAATCGCAAACTCACAGCATAAAAACTCAATTTGTTGTTGCAAGGTGCAAATTCATTTAGCTATACTCGTCTCGGCCGGCGCACAGTGGGGAAAACGTGGAAAAAATTCAATTTTCCGAAAGTGGCAATTTTAATAATTTATTTTTCGTTTCTCATAGTGAATTTGTTGTAAAATAAGGAAATGATAAACATTTGGCAAATAAAAAATATGTAAACCTTGATTTTATCGCCCGAAGTTGGAGATTAGTAAAAATGTATAAAAATATATGATTTTTTGCACAATCCGTTCACAGTCAAATCGGAACTTTTTTAAATGGTTCTTTTTAGTGGTGTTAAGATCCATAAGTAATATCAATACATTAATTGCTCAGAAAAAAATGAAATAAGTAGTGTTTTGAAGGAAAAACACTCAAATTAGAGATTTTTTTTAGTCTCATAAGGTTTTAAGTACTAGCGCCATTCGGCGTTGTTAACCCGTTGTTTTCGTTGAATGGTTTAGGTTATTAGCAAGAATCGTCAGTAAAGAACGCGTCCGGAACCGTCCGGATTCGACTTCTAGAGCGATTTGAAGTGCTCAAGTTATACAAGTTATACACCTAAAAAGATACATAAGTATAAATTTCAATATTGACATCGTGATGTGGGACCTGACATACATTTATGTTATACGTACGTTTATAAAATATGTTTGTTTATATTTTAATTGTAATTTTACCACGATGCAATAATTTTTATTTAGACTGCACAAATTTTTGAGTGTAGTATAATATTTAACATTTGTCTAATTGGCTCGCTTGTGTAGACACAATCTTGTTACCGTTACTCTTAACGACATAATAATAATTTCAAATGTCAACTTGACGTGTCATTCAGCGTTTGTTAGTTAGTCCAAACAGTTGCGATCATGTGTTTTTTCTATACCCCGTTCAGTACTAACCGACTTAATTTTAGAAAAAGAGGAATCATTTGAAGTGTTTTTAGATAGACAATTTTCATATCTAAGTGAAAAAGAGCTATTATATGTATATAATATGAAGCTCTATTATCAGAGATTACCAAAAATTTTTAAATTTATTTTTTACCTTTACACCAATTTTTTTTATTTATGGCAAAAAGATTTATTTTAAGGTATTTTGTAATAGAATTTGTAAGGGTTTATCATGAAAACAGATACCTACCTATCGTCTCAGATAACTTTCAAGCTGATGGAAGCATTCTAAAAATTCGGATTCAAATTCAGCACTCAAAATGTCTTAAGGAAAGTATATTTCTTTTCCAGCAACAACAACCTATTGAAGTATATGAAGTTTCAGGTGAAGTCTAAAAATTAACTAAGAATTTCTCCGAGAGGAGAATATATATCGGGAAGATTTAAAATGTATTTTGTAGGAGAAGAATTGTACTTTCAGATACAGTTATAAATTTCGTAAAAAATACTTCATAATTTTACGAAACCTCAAAATGTGTATATATTTTTTTATTTTCAAACAGAATATCTCAAGAATTAGAGGCAATTGAATAATTTTGAGCTTGGATTCGAGTTCACCACCCCAAAAACCTTAGAGAAAGTATGTTTTTCTCCGGCAAAAAAAAAACTTTATTTTGTTGATCAGTGTATTTAATGTTTACACAAAATATAACAAATATTTTAAGTATTTTTAAAAGTAGGCGTGGCAGTGGGCAGAAATTAAAGGTGTGGATTTTTCTTGCTATTGATTATCATGTGTGAAAATTTCAAAAAAATCGGTTTAATGGTTAGTTTTTATAGAGTGTTTTCCACACTCCCATACAAGGTGCCCCACTGGGCGGCGGCGCGGCGGCGCGGCGTGCATACATAAGATTTATGTACATTTGTATGTACAAATTTGTTAATCGTAGAGCACTTTCGAACGATTGTTTCGAATTTATAATATTCATTGATTCAGTCTATTTACAAAGAACATCTTTAAAAAATCGAATAAAACATCCGTAAACATTTTTTCTTCGATTTGCTTTGGTAGAAAATGACCATTGTCAATATGGATAAAGTATATTTTTAAAAGATAAACTAGCAATTTGCTGCTGTTAAAGTAAAACGAGTTCTTTAATGTTAAAGTATAGTTTATGTCCTTTAAAATTAACAAAAAGTCGGTTCTCGTTTTATACTCAATATTTAGAGTTGACTCCCATTCTAAAATTGATTTAGAGTAGGTTTTAAATGTTTAAAATTTTCCGCCAGTGCGTTTGGCTCAAAAATACAGTTTATGTGTAATATTTTATTCAAAAACTTTAAGAATAACTGATAATAATTTGCAAAATTGGCCTTAGTTAATAACATTCTGTCTAGATTTTTTTTGTCGGTAGAAATCTCCAAGATACACTTGGTAATATTCGGTACCAAGTAGTGTGGGACTCTTACCGCACCAAAACCACCGGGATCAGAACCAATCTATAAAAGGTCGACAAATAATTTTTCTTCCTTATTTTATAATCACTGTGGGCTAAGTTTAAACTTTAAATACTTTACCATAGCTTTTAGACCATCAGCTCATGATGCTTGGTTCTTCTAAGTCTCCGAACATTGTCTCTTACATTTTAGATGGTTTCTATCCCGGAGTATTTACAATAGCTGATTGTGCTATACAGCTTGTTTATAACCACTTTTGTGACCTTTTCAATTTGAAGGTCACGATGTAGATCGCTATTTCTTCTGCACGAAGGGAAGTTCATTATTCCACAAATGACTTTGTTTTAGAATTTATGGATTGGTTCACCATTTGTTTTCTTTGTACAGCCCTGTAGCTGTATACCAAACGTCTAAAGGTTTCAGCATTTGCTTGTATAAAACCATTTTGTCCTGTCCAAGTAACCAGTACATTTTTCTATATTTTAGGTTCAGTTCTCCTCTTTTCTTTTTGATGTGCTCTTTCCATTTTAGTTTTGTATCCAAAGTCATTCCAAAGTATTGGCAGTATTGGCGTAACAGCTTTAAAAATTGAAAATTAAAATGCCAAAACTTATCAAAGGTTTGAGCAACACCTAAGAATAGAGCTGAACATACTTGTTTTTCTTGATGTTCTTCTTCTACAACATCTGGAATTCTAATCACTCGGTCTATTGTGGAATATTTATTTCTAAAACCAAACTGATGGTTCGGGATTAGTCTCCTTTCTACTATTATTTCGCTGAGCCTTTTCAGGAGCAGTTTCTCGAAAACTTTTTCCATGATTGGTATAAGAGATATAGGTCTGTAAGATGTTACTTCTGTTGGTGGCATACCTCGTTTAGGTATAAAAATTAACAATGACTTCAGGCAGCGAAAGTGATAATGTACAATTTTTCAAAAATTTAGGGGATATACCGTCAATTCCCGCACTTTTGTTTTCATCAAGTTCTTTAAGTGCTTTAGAGTCTCCCTAGGAGCCTGTTTTTTGGATGATACGACGCTGATCAATGACAAAGGTAGTGAGGAGTATCCTGATAAATCTCCTCGTCACCGCATCCTCTCTTCAGTGTAACAATCAGTATCTTATATGCAACATATCATAATTTTCTAAAATCCAATCCCTTTATTTTTGCTGTTTGCATGGTAAAATTTGCTGACCTGGCTATTATCTTTTTGGATAATACACGGCTATCTCAATAATTATGTTGAAAATTTTAAAAACGTTCATACTACAAGAGTAAGTACGTGAGACTCATTGTTGTTGTTAAATGTGTTTAGAAACTGGAACAGTTTTGAAAATTTAAAGCTACCAAGCAGCCATAATATATCATTTACGCTATTTTTCTTCAGCTCAACATTTTGCCTTCATTTAATTTAATTAAATCAAGAAAAAAAGAAAACTCTCCCCTTATATTAAATCACAATTATTAAAGCTTTTCAAACTGTTCATTTTCGTATAGTCTCAAATGTTGAATTTACCTTTTATGGACACGTCTGAAACTGCGTTCCTTACAACCGTAACCGAATTGCAATGTAATTAAAACGAAATAAGATTATAATTCCACAAATGCTATCTAGCACATTATGGTCGAACGAAAAAGGAACCAACCATAGACAGACAAGACGAGACGCAGCTCAAGCACAGCGCAAGGACACCCAACTTTTATAACATTTAGTATCCAATAAGGCCCAAAAGTCACGTGCATTCTGTAAGGGATTAACAAATTTTCTGCAGCATACTTGCCTCGTCATGGTATGAAGTCGCTTCGCTCCATGTATACGCGCCAACGACGAATATAAGGGTAAAATTTAATTTAGAAGTGCATCCATCAAAAACCACCCGAAGGGCAAAACAATCCCCTTGTATTCGAAACCAAGGATCTGTGTTAACGTCTTCTAGATTCAATTACGGAGCAGCAGGGTGGCAGAGTCTAATACATACATTAGTTTTGAAACTTAGATGGTGTAGCGTTACACTTAGGACACGTTTTTGAGCTAACTTCGACAACGAACGTCGAACAGTGGTGACTGCTGAGGAGACGACAAACGTAGGGCATGACTAAGTTTTTGTTTTATTTATGGGTAAACATGGTTACCTTTTCACCATCGACCGCACCGGAAGGAAAAGGCTTTATGAAAGTCATTGCAAATGAGTGGATTTCCTGTAAATTTGTTTCAGTCCTATATTGAGAGGACGGGCAAGTTAATTTATAGAAGGAATTGGTGAAACTTATGCTAATTCAGCTATAGGTATACGTATGTAAGGTAGAATTTCATATCGTTATACATACATACATACCTATCTGCGTAGTCTTTATGAAGTTTGACTGTGTTGTGATGTAGATGTTTGTTGATTTGGAAAATTAATTTTATTCTGAATTTATTTGGAAAAATAAATGTCTGTTACAGTTAAATGGACTGGCGAATTGAATCAAAAAGCATTTTTATAAAAATTGAGATACGTGTCAAAATTTTTAAAATATCGATTTCTTATATACATACATACATATGTATTACTAAATGAAGGTTGACTATGTCGGTATTCCTTATTTTTTAGGCAGAAGTTTTTGAAATCATTTGTTGTTTAGGGCCGTTTGTTCTTTGGCAGGGTGTTTCAGAACCCTTAAAGATTTTCTCAGAATTTAAATCAGGAAAAAAGTAGTTTTAAATGTCTAAAGTTAATTGTTTAAGTAATTGAAGGAACAACATATAGCCTCTTTTAACAACCCTGAACACAACAGTGAAGTAAACAGAACATTTTCCATGTGTTTTTTTGTAATATAAATAAAAAAGTGGTTGGATTTTGAAATAATTAAATGCTAAATAAGTTCACGAAATTCACGTTTACAGTACTTAACGTCTACAAAAATTTAAAATAAAAATTTTTAATTAGATGAATTTTCTTTTTTTTAATACTGAACGTATGTGATCATTAAGATAATTATAAATATAGTCGACTCTCTCTAAGTCGAAGTTCCCTCTAACTCGAATTTTTTAGCCGTATTTTTGCATTCCCCTCAATTTTCCATACAAAAACTGTCACTCTAATTCGAACACATTCTCTTGATTATTGACCTTTTTTCTTTCCCTCTAAGTCGATTTTTTTTTCTTTTGCCGAAAAAATTTAAAAAAAACCTCTCAAATCGCAACTCGATATTGTTTGCAATTCAAAGCTATTTTCAAGTGGTTCGAAAGTATGCGTGGCAATAATTTGCCAGTTAGTTTTCCAATCTTAAAACAAAAGCTCTGGAATACGCAAACAGCTTAGGTTTTCCAGATTTCAAGGCAAGTGAAGGTTGGCTGAACATATTTAAAAATAGGCACAATATTCTTGGCAAAATTTTATCTGGTAAAAGCGCTTCTGTTGATAAGACAAAAGCCGATAAATGGAAACAACAGATCTCAAAGGTGGTCAGGGGATTCAAATCGAACGACATATTTATTTAATGTCGATGAAATGGGATTTTTTTTTTCAAATGTTTGCCGACACGTACGAGTACCTTGGCTTTTAAAGGGAAAAAATTTTTTAGAGGTAAGCACAGTAAAGAAAGGTTGAATTGTCTTGTGGGATCCAACATGACTAGATCAGAAAAATTCTCGTTGTTTCAATAAAATTAAAACTTTGCCGGTGGAGTATGTAGCAAACCATCGTTCTTGGATGATATCAGACCTTTTCACAAGTTGGCTTTTGAAACTTGATTTTAAATTTGGAAGATCAAAGCGCAAAGTATTATTCATAATCGATAAGTTCCCAACTCACCCAAAACAAGTTAAGGATAAATTAAATTTTATAAAGCTTGAGTATTTTCCCCCAAATATGACCTCAATAGTTCAGCCAATGGACATGGGTATAATACAAAGTTTGAAAGTACACTATAAGCGCCGTCTTCTCACCAAGATCTTAAGGGTTTGGGAAACCCAAAAAGAGCAATATAAAATATCACTTATCGTTTGTGTGCGCGAAATCTCAAAGTCTTGGGTACAGGACTGTACTTCATTGACAATTAAAAATTGTTTCAAAAAGGCCGGATTTAATTCTGAGACGTGGGGTGACGAAGATGATGTTCCGCTTAACTGAGATGTAACAACGAAGACACCCAAGAAATCAAGACAATCTGGGAAAGGCTAACAGAAGCTCATTATAATGTTGAAGGCGTACATTGAAAGGACTGTGTTAAAGTCGATGACTGCATCGTAGCCACTGAAATACCTGACAACGAGTTAATTTTGGTACCAGATGCTGATGATACTAATGACGCTGAAAATGGAGCTTGAAAATGCAATTAGTACATTGGAATCTGCAATTGAAATGACTCACGATGTGTCAGATGAAATTCAAAATTGCTTATTTAAAATAGAATCTTTTTTTAAAAAGGCGATCACTGATGACACGGTAACTGATGACTCAGTCTAAAATTACAATGTTTTTAAAATAATTATGTTGAAAATATATTTTTTTGTATTACATAATTATGAATTAATGAGCGATAAAAGCAATAACCTTAGCTTTATTTATTTTATTTATTTTATTTATTTTATTTATTTTATTTATTTTATTTATTTTATTTATTTTATTTATTTTATTTATTTTATTTATTTTATTTATTTTATTTATTTTATTTATTTTATTTATTTTATTTATTTTATTTATTTTATTTATTTTATTTATTTTATTTATGTTATTTATTTTATTTATTTTATTTATTTCATTTATTTTATTTATTTAGTTTTATTTTATTTATTTCATTTATTTTATTTATTTTATTTATTTTATTTATTTTATTTATTTTATTTATTTTATTTATTTTATTTATTTTATTTATTTTATTTATTTTATTTATTTTATTTATTTTATTTATTTTATTTATTTTATTTATGTTATTTATTTTATTTATTTTATTTATTTCATTTATTTTATGTATTTTATTTATTTAGTTTTATTTTATTTATTTCATTTATTTTATTTATTTTATTTATTTTATTTATTTTATTTATTTTATTTATTTTATTTATTTTATTTATTTTATTTATTTTATTAATTTTATTTATTTTATTTATTTTATTTATTTTATTTATTTTATTTATTTTATTTATTTTATTTATTTTATTTATTTTATTTATTTTATTTATTTTATTTAGTTTATTTATTTTATTTATTTTATTTATTTTATTTATTTTATTTATTTAATTTATTTTTTATTTGTTATTTAATTTGTTATTTAATTTAATAAATCATTAAAAAAACTCTCTCTTACTCGAATTTTTCTAAAACTCTCTCTAACTCGAACTAGTTTTGATATCCCGTGAAAGTTCGACTTAGAGGGAGTCAACTGCACATTTTACATAATAAGTATTCCTTTCAAATAAAACGTTACCATCGGGAAAATTTGTCTTAAGAAAATTAAAATATTTTCGAAAGGTGCAAAATGTCACAGCTACAATTTTGGATATGTGTTCACAAATACTTGATTTGAAAAACCATTTCAATTTCTATGTCGATCTGTAAAGATTTTTACTTTACGTATTTTCAAAGTATGCTAACCAGATAATATAAAATGCACCACTGAGACGCACGAAATTAAACATGAAGTTCTTAAAATTGTTTTTGTACGCTATCTATTTATGATAGTGTAATTTTTTTTTCCAGGAGTTGATGAGTTTAGGCTACTCTACTTTGCTAGTGTTTTTCAAGCTGAATAACTGGGTATCAGGGAAGCATGTAAGGTACTCAAGCATAATCCAAACCAGAACCGGAATACGGCTATTATCACTAACAATCAGGCGGCTGTTAAGTCCATTAATTCTAGTACATCATACTCCAAATTAGTCCAGCAACGACAGGTTGCCTCAATATTAACCAAAGTATCATTCTTATCTGGGTTCCGGGTCACTGTGGCACTATTGAGAATTACCGGAGAACGAGCTGGTCAGGCAAGAATCAGCCCTTAGTAACTCACTTGCGGAAAAGATGAACATTCCGCTCGGAGTTATGAAGGACAAAATTCTCTCAATTTTTTTGGAACAGTTTAACTCACTGCATTACATCTAGAAAGATTTAGCCCATAATATATGTATATATAATAAATCCTGAACCCTTGATCTGATATGCAGACCCAGGCAAGACATGGCCAGGATCGTAGCTACCTATAGTGGACGCTGCTCAATAGGCGAGCATATAGCGAAGCTAGGTATTCCCTAAAAAACTCACCAGCGAGAAAAGGAAACAGTCCTGCACTTCCTCTGTAAATGTTCTGCTCTGGCTAAACTTAGAGTACACTCATTGAAGTTCATTGCTTGAAGACATTGATAATCTTTCGGAAATGAAGATCAAAGACTTGACTCTTTTCTCAATGCGACAAAATGACTCTAGCATGAACTTCGGTTACTTCTGTGCCGCGCCCTTCGTTTGACTTCTTAAATCCCGAACTAGTGGACTGAAGGCTTTGACGGTGGCCTACGGTATGGGGGGCCAGATAATCACTCAATCGGATTGAGTACTTCATCAACTGTCAACCAGTCAACAAGCTACACTATTCCTCATTTTTGTAAATGATCACTTGTCTGAAACTTCTAAGCCACTTCAATGTTTTGCCGGCGACTCTACGCTCAGCTTTTCATTTTCGTTCTCAAATTCACGTAGATCTCCTTCGGAAGTAATATTACACACCCTCCAGCCGAAATTTTGGGCGTACAGCCAAATACAGATTTTCGTTCTTTAGTCGCGTAACACCATTATGGAATGATCTACCCGGCATGGTTTTCCCTTTTCATTTCAATTTGCCAAAATTCAAGACCAAGACTCTCCCTAATTTCCCCATCGCTCATGCTTTTTGCTAAATATCGATACCTTCCCGTAAGAATGTATTAAGCGACATTTTTAAAATTGTTCAGGAAACGAAAAAAACGTCTCCTTCAGCCATTTTTTGTGCATTTTATTGGAAGAAACAGATTTTGAGAGGGATTTTTGCTTTAGCGAAAGAGTACCGTGCTGCTTCAAGCTTTTCCTCGTATGTTTCCGACATTTGAATGAACCACATTGTAATTAGCCGTAATTTACGAGATCTATTTAAAGGGGAATTAAGTTTTAAAATAAGGGCTAATTTAAAACTACAGTGAAAGCTCTACTTGCGGACAGCTCCAATAAGCGGACAGCTCCCTTAAACGGACACATTTCCGGGAACGAACTTCTTTTTCAAAAATCTCATACAAATAACTTTCCTATAAACGGATACTCTCATAAACGGACGCGGACACGTTTTCTTGCCCATTTTAGATAGAAAACCTCCCATTAGCGGACACATTATTTTATTTAGGGATTATTTTTTCTCAAAAATGTAACGGAAAAGAACAGCAGATCTGTTCTAAGTACAGTTTATGTTTAATACGTAAGTAAATCTATAGAAAATCTCCGATAACCGGACGCGAAGCTCTAATAACTGGACAGTGCGATGTTATGTTGAAAGGTTATTAGGGGATTTCCCGAGTTAGTTACTGGGGGTAGTTGGTGTAATTTGGAGAGGGTATGGTTCCCTTTTTTCATCGCGTTTCGTTTTTACACATGTCATTTCCTTTCCTTCAGCTACTCATTCATCACACTCAAAGGTTTTTTGTATGCCCTTAATATGTCAAAGACACAGTGTGAGCATTAGGAAAAAAGGGAGGGGTTAGAAAGGTGCTGTCGGTGTACATTGGTTTTGAATTTTTGAACATGACTGGGAAAAAAAGAGCGTGGTAAGGAATTCCACATTCGCGTAGTACGGCTGAAGAACGAATCTCTGTACTTCACAGTACGTCCGAAGTTGGGCTCAAAGGTAAATTGATGGGCATTCCTAGAAGTTCGAATATTACGGTTGAATTGTTTAAGGGGAGGAATGCAGCTGGCTATTTCACTAGAGCATAGTCCGTTAAAATAACGGTAAAAGGGGTGAGGCAAGAAAAGTTGTAAATTGCCAATGCATTGGGCAACAAAAACTTATTGGTTCGCGCTTTGACAAAAAGGTTTGTTTTTTTTTCAGCCACGACATGAAATATTTTATCTATGCAAAGTTTTTTAGATTTAATATTGGAAAAACACAAGCTGCAGAGATTTCAAGAAATAAAGATGTTCGTGGAAAATGGCAAGGTAGATCGTAAATCCAATATTAATGAGAATTAATATGAAGAATATGAGTGTCCGCTTATTAGAGCTTTCACTGTATTACCATCTCTCGTTGCAAGGAAGTGAATCCTTAATCAAGTCTATTACCATCATTGCTGTCGGTCGTCCCACTTTTCAACTACTATGCTCGGCAACATCTTGTATTGCCTTCTTTCAATGTACATGTACAATGGCTCAGTTACATCATTTCACTTTCACTACCCGTCGAAGTTGATGAGCAATTTTCCCAAAAATAATTGCTGCGGAACATTAGATATACCAATATTTTTCTTGATTTCTTGTTGTTGAAAAACGAAAATTTGAAACGAAATACATGTACTTTAAAAATAGCCCATGATACACAAACTTTCACCATTGCCTTCCTTCGCAAGTCTTAAGACTTTTGTTTAAATTCCTCTCAATTCTGTCTAGAAACAATTCTGTAAAATATTATTATTTAAAATCTTGTATCCACTATTTAATTATTAAAAGCGAAAGTAAAATTTGCCATTTGCCCTTTCAAGATTGATATCTTGGCTTAAATCATTAGAATAGAAGTAATAAATCTTCATAGCGAGCACTCTCGACATCAAATAGTGGTCCCCATTTTACTCCTCATTCTACAATCTTATAATCACCGATATTCAGGTATCAGGTTTTATTGAATTCAAGTTGACTGCACATCACAGCATCGAGTATCACCTTTCTCATTAAACATTTGGTCTCTGCTCATAAGACCAGTGACCACTATCGTAACACTGTTCCCTCTAAACTCCATATTTGTCTTCTTTAAGTGCTCCTTTAGTTGTTTTGAAATTAATGCAAAAATGATTCAAAAACTTCTAGTATTCTATTACATCAGAGAACATATCCATCCTGATCCGTAACCTTGCAATTAAGTGGTGTTTTGCGTCCTTTGCTCACTTCTACCGCAGGCAAAACATTCATTTTTAATTATTTTTCAATCCGTATCACGTATCAAATTAATATCATATGATGTCTGGAGAGCACACATCAGTCTTTGAAAGCTGTTTCCTCTTCTTTTTTGCTTGTTTTAACTCTTTTTTTTAAATGTCACATCCAGCTATGTACATCCCGAATGCTGGTGATGGTTGCATTGGCAACCAGTTCAGCTTTTTACCTTTCCTGTTGATTCTTGGTCCCTAGCTGGCTGGACACATGTACACTGAGGTATAACTGGAAACCATGTCCAACTCTCCAGCAGGGGATTATTTCCGCAAGTTAATCCCTTACATGTATGCAAAACAACGAATGAGCGCTTCACGCTTCCCTTGTTCCTGAAGGTAGATATGCCTCGCATGAGTAGTGCAATTGACCACTGAGGAATATAACTCTTAGATTACTGCATTCGCTTTGTTCAAAACGGGAATTTATTTTTTTTTCATTGCGTATTATAAGCAGCTAATCGTGCTTCTTTCCAATTTCGTACAGCAAACAACAAAAAATAAAAAGATTCTCCGAAATGTTGTAGCCTTAATTAAAAGTGTGAGGAACTCAATTGTTATGCCGACCGTAAAAAAGTACTTAGCGAGCATTTTGATTTTTGATCACGGTTACAAAAGCCCCAGAAGATGTTGTTTTTTTTTTTTACTGACAAAGGCAGATTTTTCATTAAATTCCAATTATGTCAAATAACCACTGATTTGAGTGTCAAATTATTTCCTCTATAATTCTGATTCTTTTACTATTATGTAGATTATGTATATTAAAGTTTTCACTTTGCATTGTATTCTCTGCAACAATAAAACTAATAATTGAAATTCAATAATCTCAGACATATTTATACATATGTATACATTTTCTAACTACATGTAATGTAGATAGTCTGAGACTGAATATGCAGCTTTATCATTAAGCCAAATGATATTTTAAAGGGAACGAGAAAGTTGCATCAATTAAAGGCAAACATGTTAAGACATCCGACATCCTTGAAACGAGCTCATATTTGAGAGCCAAATAGCCAATCATAAGGGAAAACTATAATTGTTTAAAATATCGACCTATGTATGTACATTTTGATGATTTCTAAAGAATCCCAATCTAAGATCCATGTTGTTTTTTTTATGGTAAACCGCCCGCCAGAAGAGATTACCTTGTATACCAATTTTTACTTGCGACTGACTTATAGGTACTATAAGGCAAGTTATGCATTCGTAAAAACAAAACGAACTCGAGATTTTGAAAAAAGTTGACATAACGATGATAGCGAAGAGTAAAAAAGTGGGTCTCGCAAGTCTTTCTGTCTGTCTGTCTGTCGGTTCGACTACAGCCTAAACGGCTCGGCCGATTTTCTTCAAACTTGGTAGATATGGGTTTTGATTTTTTCCCCCACACGTTTTTTTCTTTTTGTTTTTAAGACCAAAAATAACGGTAGGTACCTGCCATACGAATTTTTTTCGAACTTTTATAAATATTTTTTTTTTTGCAAAAACTGTTTGACAAATTTTAAAAATAAAAATACAAAATAATTTCATTTAGTTAAAGCTAGATAATGGTTGAAAAAAAAATTCCGAAAAAATGGTTATTGAGGGTACCCCCCATGGAACCATTTTTTTGTTTTTGATTTTCTCAAAAACGGTATCACCGATTTTGATCATTTTTTTTGCCAAGGCTCCACAAAAATTTTAATAGAATTGTGTATTCAAATTTTCAAAAAAAAATTTTTGGATTTAAAAAAAAAACTTAAAATTTTTTTTTTCAAAACTCAATATTTCGGAAACCCCATGCTAGATTTTTTTTAAACTTGAAAAATAAAAGTTTTTTAATATAATATACAAGATGTGAAAAAAAAATTCATTTAAGGTACTCACCATACAAATGTTAAAAAATTAAAAAAAATGGTTTTCAAAAATCGCATTTTTCTCGAAAACGGCACCTAGAATTTTAATAAAATTTTTTTCTTTCAATTAATTTTTCTGATCTTTAATTTATTAAGAAAAAAATTGAAGTTAAGATATTAGAGCTTACACCTACCATAGAACAATTTTTGATAGAGAAGCTTCTAAAAAGTCTAAAACACATTGCATTTCAAAACTTTAAAATAATTATTTTTTGAATTTTTGAAAAAAAAAATCTATTTTTTCTTTTTTTGAAAATTCGATATCTCAGAAACGACTCAATGTTTTTTTTTTGTAAATTTAATTTTTATTCGAACAATAATAAAACCTTTAAACTGGCGTACCAAAATTTTTCCTCAAAAATCTTTTAAAAAGTTTGTACATATATAAAAGCTTTTTTTAACAAACCACTACCAAAGACTTATAATTTTTGTTCTTGCATAAATTCATATTTGCATAGCATTCTGTTTTTGTCTTAACTACTTAAAGAATTTAAAAAAATTAATTTTATCCTTATGAACATTTTTCTCTAATAACATTCGTTTTTAAAATTCCTAGTCTATTACATAGGAGCAAGTTCGTGCAACCTGTCGGGCATTTTATTTTTTTAATTTTTGGATTCGTAGGCGAATAAGGCAATCTGCACTGTATTACCCACCAATTTCCACCATTTATTACCAAATTGGTATCTCAACTTTCAAGCCAAAACCTCCCATAACAATTCGAATTATCAAAAGCCAAATACATACTACATAACTTTGGAAGGTAGGAATAGAAATGGTGGCTACGACAAATCTTGCTCAATGACCGAAATAGCGCTAGAGTGAGCCCGCGCCGTTTTGATACAACATACTCGTATGAGCAGTGTACTTACATACTAACTTTCCTAAATTTCGCTTGCTTTATACCCTCTTCGTCAAGTTGAGAAATGACATCAAGTCTTTGACCTTTAATTCATGGATAGTTCGTTAAGGTCGTAGATCTCTGAATAATAAATTGAGCTATCGTTTTGATGAGAGCAGGAAAATTACAGATAAAAATAATGATTGTTTCCTGCTGATCCCCCAAACTCCGATAAAAGGCGTCTTTCTTTTTTAGTTCTGAGAAGCATAGCTTGAGCATGTCGAGGACGCTCGGAGCAGAGTTTGATCAGAGATATCTCCGATTTATTTAAGACACTTAAGCACTGAACTGTCATACGCGTCGATCTCCATTTTAATTTGTTTGATTTTTAACGCCATCTGCTCGGTCATTCTGAGTTCATAGAGCGCGCTCCGAACTAGCTCTGGTTGCAAAAAGAAACACAAACTAAGCGCTCTGATGTGACAGCTCAGTTCCCTGCTCTGAGCTTAAAAAGAAAAACGCGTAACGAGTAGATATTGTAATTGGCAAGTGAATTATGCATAGAAGTTTCAAATCAAGTTTCAAAAGTAGTGTAGATTGTTGGAAAGTACCCTTTGGATTAGTGGTGGCTTTGGTTAGTGCGTTTGACCATCATGCCAAAGATCTGTGTTCGCGCCCCATCCTCTGCAACCTAAAAATAAAAATGATTTTCTGACATATTGGCTTTAGTGAGGAAGTGGCAAATTCTCCAAGAGTATCTCTCGTTCTATAGGTCCCATTCATTCCCACCGACAACGCGCACACAGGAATTGTTGAGCCTTGGGCCTCTACTTTATTAATGTTTTACATAATGGCGACGATAACCCTCGGTTAAAAAGCTTACCTTAACCATCAGCTAACGACTATAATCAGATATAATTCAATCTAAAGAAGTTGTTTCCTTCATTGAACTCAGCACTTTACTGGCCGTTTCGGATACCAACGATGAAGAGCTAGGTAACTTCTCAATAAACTTACTGATCTTCATTCTATAAAAGTCTAATTTTTTATAACTCTGACTCATAAATCAGGCTGAATTTGACCAATGGCATTAATAATTATGTTGGCTTTCAGGGAAGTACGAGTATCTAGTGGTTTTTTTAGCATAGACCTGTCAAGAAGCCTAACGGGGTCAAAGCCTACAATCTCGGTGCCCAATTGACATTGCCTCCGCATGAGGTAACTATGTGCGGATATCACCTTTGTATATATAACCTATACATGGAGCGTGATTTTGTATTGCGAACGATAGCCTGGTGGTGGCGCAGAAATTAGCGCACGCTTTTACTCTGGAGAGTATGATAACATACAAAACAAGTAGTAAAGAAGAGAATTTTTCATTATTAAGTTTAGAAAAGACAAATTTGGAAATTGCAGTCCCTAGCCTTAAGATGTCGCCACAATCTTTCGTCTTCTTGATATTACTGTATGTTTTATATACAAAGATAATCACTAACTACCCGTTCGTATTGATGCCTATATAAGAAGTACTGTGCTTTGGAAGAAGTATGGATCGGTCATTCCGCTGCCCTGGCCACCCGTTAGTGAATAATCCACACTTTCTTCGGCTTCAATTCTACTTGATGGACTTAATGGGATAGGTATTATACTAAATCTGCTTGTTTAAGATGATTATGTCTGCTTCCAACTTCTCCAGATGATTAAGTTTTATTATTTTTACATTTTGCTCGATACTTTGACTTGCTATAGTCTCAAGTGTCATACAAATAAAAATAGAAAATGTGACAACATATAAAACAACATGGCCACCACGAACTGTCAAATTCTACCCGTTCTTACAGCTAAATCCTTTACAATAAAAAAATAAAATGCACGACTCGATCGCACGAACTTGCTCTTATGTAAAAGTACTTTGGAATTTAAGATACGTTTTATAAATATAAAACATGAATTTAAAATGAAATTGCCGTCTGATTTCTAGGAAAGTATGAATTTATGCAAACAAACTTTAAAAAATCGTTTTATTATTAAATAAATAAATTTTTTATACATATAAGAAATTTCTTTAAAATTTTTCAAGAAAAAAATGTGGGGTGCAAATTTTAAGTATTTAATAATATTGATTTTAGGAAATGATTTCAAAAAATAATCGTTCATAGGTTTTGAAGGTATTGATTTTTCAAAAAAAAAAAATCAAAAAAACTTAACAAATAATTTTTCGAATATTTTTATATACAATATTATTTTAAACTTAGGGGGACTCCTGCTGAAAATTTTTGGTTAAAATCCTTAGAGCCGTTAATGAGAAAGTCGAAAATCAAAAAAACGGTTCTATGACAGGTACCGTTAATAACATTTTGCCCCAAAATTTTTTTTTGCTAAAACGTAGTCCATGCCCATAATATCACACCTAATTTTTTTTATCAAAATCGTTAGAGTCGTTTTCGAGATAAATAAGATTTTGCATTACGGGTGTATGGGGGGTACCGTTAGTTTTAGAGCTAAAAAAAAAATTTCAATTTCCCCTCTAGGGAATCACCGAAGACCCATAACTACCGAGTTTGAAGAAAATAGGTCCAGTGGCTTAGGCTCTAGATCGAGGTACAGACATACAGACAGACAGACAGACAGACAGACGGAATTGCCGGACCCACTTTATTCGTCTTCGCTATCATCGTAATGTCAACTTTGATCAAAATCTCGAGTTCGATTTTTTTTCCAAATGCAGAACTTGCCCTATAGTACCTATATCGCAAGTAATAAAATGCACGACAGGGTCGCACGAACTTGCCCCTATGTAACAGACTAGGAATTTTAAAAACGAATGATATCAGGGAAAACTGTTCACAAGGATAAAATTATTTTTGTTTTTAAATTCTTTTAGTGGTAAGAGATAAAAAAGAGTGCCATCCAAATATGAATTTATGCAAGAAAAAAATTATAAGTCGTTGTAGTGGTTTCTTAAAAAAATAAGATTTTATACCTATACAAAATTTTTAAAACATTTTTAAGAACAATAATTCGTACGCAAACTTTAAGTTTTTACTATTGTTCGAATAAAAATTAAATTTTCAAAAAAAATATTGAGCCGTTTTTGAAATATCAAATTTTCTAAAACAAATGATTTAAAAAAAAAAAACAATCAAAAAATATTTTTTTAAGTTTTGAAATGCAATGTTTTTCAAACTTTTTAGAAGCATCTCTATAAAAAATCAATAAAAGTCGGTTATGTCGATAATGAGAAATCCAAAATTTTAAAAAATAGTTCTATGGTAGGCACAGTCAGTAATATGTATAGATACTAATAAAAATTAATAGAGAGAACAAAAATTTTATCAAAATTCTAGGTGTCGTTTTCGAGAAAAATACGATTTTTGAAAACCATTTTTTTAACATATGTAGGGTGGGTAGAGTAAAGTCGGGTAATATGGACCATAAATCATATTTTTGTTAATAAAACACAAATGATGTAATTTTTTTTAAAAGATATTTAAAATAAAAAAACTACATCAGTTAATTCTGATTAAAAAAGTAGCAACAAAAAAATAAATTCACTTAATAAAAAAATAACAAAAAAACAAAAAGTTAAGAAACTCTAAAACGTAACAAAATAAAATGTACGACTGGGTCGCCCGAACTTGCTCCTATGTAATAGACTAGGAATTTTAAACACGAATGTTATTAGAGAAAACTGTTCATAAGGATAAAATTAATTTTTTAAATTCTTTTAGAGACAAAAACAGAATGCTATGCAAATATGAATTTATGCAAGAACAAAAATTATAAGTTCTTGTAGTGGTTTCTTAAAAAAAAGCTTTTATATACAAAATTTTGGTATGCTGACTTTAAGTTTTTATTACTGTACGAATGAAAATTAGATTTCCAAAAAAAAAAATTATGCACCGTTTTTGAAATATCGAATTTTCCAAAAAAAAAATAATTTTTTTTTTCAAAAATTCAAAAAATCTTTTTTTTAAGTTTTGAAATGCAACGGATTTTAGACTTTTTAGAAGCATCTCTACAAAAAATTTCATTAAAATCCGTCATGTCGATAATGAGTAATTCAAAATTTAAAAAAATAGTTCTATGGTAGGTACAAGCTGTAATATCTTAATTTCAATTTTTTTTTATTAACCCTTAGCTGCACTTGTGGGGTCCAGGTGACCCCAGCGCCATTTAAATTACAATAAAACATACAACTTTCAAAAAATTGGAATTGTGGCTCCATCTGTTATTAGTTGAAGCATACCTCTTTCCCCTGAAACCCATAGTACGATGATATGCGCGCTAGTATCGTTCTGGCAGTGGTTGGAAGTGGTGTGGTGCCGTTTAAGACCCCAGTGTGGTAGTTATGATTATTTAAGTAATTTGTTTTTTTTTTACTCTGTTTTGGCTCTATTTCTCTTAAATAATCGTAAGTATAATATTTTGACTGCTCAGAATTTTTTACAACGTTTATAATTTTTATATTAGTATATTTATTCGTTGCCATTAGATGGCATAGAATTTGCGCAATAGGACATTGCGACAAGAAATGATCGAGGATGATTGTAACAATGGCGTTGCTGAGAATATTTCGGATGCTGAAGTCGATGATGGTTCTGAGTCTGAATTCAACGTATCTGATAGTTCATCTTCATCGGAGTTAGATGTAGAGATGGAAGACGCAACTTTCTATGCACGTCTTTTACAGTCTCGAGCACGCGGTCGACCTACGTCGAAGCTCTTCATAGTACAAAATAAATATACTTTTTTTCTAAGACAAATATGAAGTATTTTTTTTCTTGAAGGTATATATCTTGAGAGTATCTCATTAAATTTTTAGCTCAAAATATTAAAAAATGAAAAAAATAGAATTTTTTTGGTGAAAATGATCATTTTCACCACTTTTTTTCATTTAACAATTTTTTTATTAATAATAAATATGAATATTTTTCTTTAAACCTACTTTATCTTATAAAATACATATTAATGATCAACACAGAATTTTTTCAAGCAAAAAAATTCAATAGCTGGCTCACAATACGATATTTTGTTGTTGGGGCATTTCGTACCCCAGTGTGGCAGCTAAGGGTTAAATTAAAGATCGTTAAAATTAATTGCAATGCAAAAAATTCTATCAAAATTCTAGGCTCCGTTTTCGAGAAAAATACGATTTTTGAAAGTCATTTTTTGACATTTGTATGGTGGGTACCTTTATTTCTAGGTAAAGTAAAACTTTTTTAAATACTTCTTGTAGACTATGTTGATTAACTTTTATTTATCAAGTTTGAAAGAAATCTAATATAAGGTTTTCAAAATATTGAGTTTTGAAAAAAAAATTTGGAATTTTTTTTAAAAATCCAAAACAAATTTTTTTGAAAATTTTAATACAGAATTCTATTTAAATTTTTGGGGAGCTTTAGCACAAAAAAAAATGATAAAAATCCGTTGTACCGTTTTTGAGAAAATCAAAAACTAAAAAAATAGTTCTTCCCCTCAATATCCATTTTTCGGAAAAATTTTTTCATTCAGTACCTAGCTTTAACTAAATAAAATTTTTTTGTATCTTTTTTTTTCAAATCTGTCGTGCAGTTTTTGAGAAAAAAAAAATTTACAAAATTTCGTAAAAATTCGTATGGCAGGTACCGTTATTTTTGGTCTTAAAAAAAAAACGAAAAAAACGTGTGGGGGGAAAAAATTAAAAATAATATTTAGCAAGTTTGAAGAAAATCGGTCGAGCCGTTTAGGTTGTAGTCGAACCGACAGACAGACAGACAGACAGACAGGCAGAATTGCGAGACCCACTTTTTTGGTCTTCGCTATCATCGTAATGTCAACTTTGATCAAAATCTCGAGTTCGATTTTTTTTACGAATGCATAACTTGCCTTATAGTACCTATACGTCGCAAGTAAAAAAGTGGAGAGTAATATGGACCACCTAGTCTTCAATCCATTGACGTCTATTTATCCAGTTTGGACTCTGACATATGCCTTGCCAAACAATTCACATATATCCAAATCATCAATGGTCGATCATTCATCCTCATCCACACCCGAAACTTCTTATATTGAAATGGCGGGTAATGTGGACCACTAGTGCATAGACTCCTTTCCTCGCGTGTTCCATATTACCCGCAACATAACGTTTGGAAAAAAGCAATTTTACTAAGAAATGAGACTCTTTACAATAGTTTTATAAACAAAAACCTTAAAACAAATATTCACTTCTTATATTTAAAAAATAAAAAGAGAACAAACTATATTTTTAACTAAAGAAAAAAGGAGAAACACCTACGAAAAAAAAAATTAATTAATGCGTTGGATTTTCTTTTAATCCGAACAACTTCGTAACGCGCTACTCCTGACTACTGAAACTATACTGAGTTAAGTTAAAGCAGGTCACGCAGAATCGCAACCAATCGTCTCCTCGATTGCATTTGTGTAAGGCGAGAAAAGCTGTTGGTCCATATTAGCCGAGTGGTCCACATTCCCCGACTTTACTCTACCATTTATCACAGATCAAATTTCTACGAGCTGATACAGAACATTAATCAGAGGAATTACTAGCCCTTATTACATTGAGTGCTTACCATTTATTTTACTCGCTTACCAAAAATCAGTTCCTTACAGATATTCAAAAACTAGTAAACTATTGAAGTATTTTTATAATCTTAATTGTCTCTCTTAATGGATAAAAGTTTTAAAACAAAAATTAAAAAAAAAAGTTTCAAAGCTAAATTTCATAAAAATTAAAAAAAAAAGTAATCCAATGAAAATACTTCTAAGAGCTCAACAACAACTTGTTTTAGAATAGCTTCAGTGTCTCGTTCAAATCTAATCAATTATTCAAAGAACATTTTTTCTCACCAAGAATATTCTCCCCCTCCATCTCTTTTTGAACCATATTCAATTTCCCTAAGTAAGCTAATAAAAATCTTTATAAAAATTCAGTAGGATTAAAAATAAGCTTAAAATAATTTTCCTTATTCAATTCACTCTTAACTAAACTTCGTTTTGCGTGCTAATATTTTTAACACCACACGAAACATTCTTCTATAAAATTGCTATTGACGCCAAAAGCCCAGCCAAGTCACGACATTAACAAATCAAAGAGGATCAACTAAGGCAGACAGTCCTTTTTTTATCCTATTATATTATATACACTCGTATTATCCTATTCAATATGCAAGGTATGATTGTGGAGGAAGGAATACTTCAACGACCACTCTTATTAAAAGAAACTTGAAGAAGCAAGCAGACATTTTGAAACTTCTCAATTGAAGCTCACGGCTATAAAAGCTGGACCATCCCCTTTAACATGTTTGGCGAGGGAAGGCAAAATTTAATAACAAATGGGACGAATGTAAATAGACTATACAAATATTTTTATCTTTATCAACATAGAGCCAAAGCTTGCCTTAGGATTTTCCTTCTGTTTTCCGTTCAACTTTTCCCATCTCTATATACGTATATATATTTACGCTTGTTGTAGTCGTCGTTGGTATTTTTTTTCCAAATTAAAATTTATACGTCTTTTACTTACATGGTCTTTGGCTCGAGGCTACTTTTTGTCTGTGAATTCTTTAGGCAATTCAAGATACACAATACCCATAGCTCTCTATACGAAAGACAGACAGTTTCTAAAACAAAATTTATTTGCAGTGAATAAATACCATCTAGCTGTAATTTTTACGCGCCAACAAAAAAAAAGAAGAATTTGCTGTTGTATATAGACAAATGCAAAGCCCAAAAAAGGATATGGATTTATCGGCGGATTAGATTCAATCATGTGGAAATTGAATTGGTTTAAGGTATAGAAATCTCAGTTAAGTCTTTAAGGTGATTAAGTGCCAAAAAAGAATATTTTCACAAAAATTCTTGAAGTGAATTTTCGAACTTTATTATGAATCAGCAAGAGTGGGGTTCTATCTTTCGACCTTCCTACTTCAAATCCAAAAACTAAAGTACTTAAGTGCTTAGCATAGCCTTATGTTTATTATACCTTATTATTCCTTTAAAGAAGACTAATTCGACTAGTAAATCCCCCTTACCAAAGTCACAGAAAAATACATACAATTTTCATTGTTGGCTAAAAGTTTTCTAACTTAGAAACCGGCATTGGTTGTCTAAGTCTTGACTTAAGAGACGTATTTTAAGGGAAGACCAAAAAGCAATTTTAGTTCTATCAAGTGTTATGTTTAATAATCTGCCAAAGTTACCCATGACATCCAGTAATATTTGAGTGTTTATCCGGAAGATCATAGACCCACTTCACCAATTGTCCGCTGAAAATGATGGCCGGAGATCTGGATTTTGACCAATCATCTTCTTTGACGAGGCCCATTTTTAATTCAGATTCTTGCCGAAAACAAAATTGCCGTCATTGGAACGAACATAATCCATAAGTGTTCGACCAAGCATAAATTCATCCACAAAGATTGACTGTTACAGTTTATGGCACGGCGGCATCATCGGACCTTTTTTCTTTAGAATTTAGAAAGATACGCCGTTACCATCAATAATCTCTAATATAGAGCATTGTTAACCGATGCTAAGGGATTTTGTTTTATATATGAAAGTTCTAATGTTCTTCTCTGGTCACCCTTTTCTTATAAGTATTATAACAAATATGACTGCATATTGAGTGTGTTTGAATATCACGCTGAAATTCTGGGTTAGAATCCGAGTTTGATTGTCTTTTGCTGCATCGACTCAATTGTAGAGTGAAACGCAGTTCCACATATTAACATTGTGAAGATATTCAAAGTCTACGAGCAAAAAGGGATCAAGAAACACTGTCTTCTTAGAAGGATAAAGGAGGAGCATCAGAATCTCGCAATGAGGAAAACAGAGAGATGCTACATCAAGAATGAGTTTCGGAAAAAGAATTTCCCATGGTTACAGGTACCGAACCAAAGCCTGCAGGAATGATAAAAAGACCATCGTGGTACTAGAAACGAGGATGACCGAATTTGCTGTTGAACAACAATATTTCGTTCACCCGATTTGGAAGAAGTTAAAATGACAATACTTATCTAAACTTAACTGAATTGGTTTGGTATATGCATCGTCGGCTCATCTGCTAAGGGAAGAAAATGCCTATGGTTCCCTTTTAATGTGACTTTAGGCCAGGAAAATCGACTATTGACCAAAAATTTTTAATAGAGCAGATCTTGGAAACAAGCCTGGAACGTCAATTATAATTGATTTCAAGGCCTTTAAAAGACGGCTGTGGCTGCGTCATAGTGACGAGCTCTATTGAGAAATGTCAAGTGTTGGTACGTCTGTCAGGAAGATGATGGAAAACACACGATGCATCATCAAAGCCAGCATAGACTTCACAGTTACAATTAATACGAAGTTGTTTTAGACAAGGCAATGCGTTGTCATGTGATTTCTTGAAAATCGTTCTTGATTCAATTACTATTCAATACTATATTCACAATATTTCAAATGTCCGTCATTGATACGTCGATGTAAATGTCATCAGCCATGTTTTTTTGGAAAAGTGAAAAGCTAACAAAACTAAAAGTGAATGTAATTTAGCCCACCAATCAGAGCGAACACAAAATGCATTTAAATTGTTGAAAAGTTCAAAGTTAAGATGGCGCTTAATTCAGTTGTAGAGAGAAAAATGTGACATGTGGCATTGATTTTGAAATTAAAAATAAAAGAGTGAGCATAAGTGTTTTATTCATTTTTAATTGCTGCTTAAATTATAATTTTCGATAAAACAAGGCTATCGGAGCGGCACGGCTTGTGCGTGATGAATCGAGCTTGTATCTTTTGTATCATTATCAATAGCTTTCGCCATTTTTTACTTGCGATATAGGTACTATAGGGCAAGTTCTGCATTTGGAAAAAAAATCGAACTCGAGATTTTGATCAAAGTTGACATTACGATGATAGCGAAGACGAAAAAACTACCGGAGGTATTTTCTTCAAACTCGGTAGTTAAGGGTCTTCGGTGATTCCCTAGAGGAAAAATTGAAATTTTTTTTTTAGCTCCAAAACTAAGGGTACCCCCCATACACCCGTAATGCAAAATCTTATTTATCTCGAAAACGGCTCTAACGATTTTGATAAAAAAAATTAAGTGTGATATTATGGACATGGACTATATTTTGGTGAAAAAAAAATTTGGGGGGAAATGTTATTAGGGGTACCTGTCATAGAACGGTTTTTTTGATTTTCGAATTTCTCACCAACGGCTCTAACGATTTTAACAAAAAATTTTATGCAGGAGCTGCTTTGCATTTGAAAAAATATAAACTAAAAATTTTTTCGAAAAAATAGTTTTTGGATTTTTAAAAAAATAATAAAAATTTTTTTTTGAAAATTCAATATCTTGAAAACCGATACACGATTTAATTTTTAAATTACGTTTAAAAATGTATTTTGTTAAATAATAACAATTTGCATATCAATTTTTTTTATAAAAATTTTAAGGAAAATTTAGTACACAAAAAACATGTTTCAGTGTGTCTGTATGTCTGTACCTCTCACTACAGCCTAAACCCCTAGACCTATTTCTTTCAATCTCGGTAGTTAAGGGTTTTCGGTGATTCCCTAGAGGAGAAATTAAAATTTTTTTTTTAGCTCCAAAACTAAGGGTACCCCCCATACACTCGTAATGCAAAATCTTATTTATCTCGAAAACGGCTCTAACGATTTTGATTAAAAAAATTAAGTGTGATATTATGGACATGTACTACGTTTTGGTAAAAAAAAATTTGAGGCAAAATGTTATTAACGGTACCTGTCATAGAGCCGTTTTTTTATTTTCGACTTTCTCATTAACGGCTCTAAGGATTTTATCCCAAAATTTTTAGCAGGAGTCCCCTTAAGTTTAAAATAATATTGTATATAAAAATATTCGAAAAAATATTTATTGGGTTTAAAAAAAATTAAATCAATATCTTCAAAACCTATGAACGATTATTTTTTGAAATTATTTCCTAAAACTAATATTATTAAATAATTAAAATCCGCATCCCACATTTTTTTCTTGAAAAATTTTAGAGAAATTTCTTATATAAAAAATTTATTTAATAATAAAACGATTTTTTAAGGTTTATTTGCATAAATTCATACTTCTCCGGAAACCAGACGGCAATTTTATGCATTTGAATATTATTATCTCATTAAATCCATGTTTTATATTTACAAAATGTATCTTAAATTCCAAAGTACTTTTATATAAGAGCAAGTTCGTGCGATCCAGTCGTGCATTTTATTTACTTGCGATATATGTAGGTACTATAAGGCAAGTTTTGCATTTGGAAAAAAAATTCGAACTCGAGATTTTGATCAAAGTTGACATTACGATGATAGCGAAGACGAATAAAGTGGGTCCGGCAATTCCGTCTGTCTGTCTGTATGTTTGTAACTCGATCTAGAGCCTAAGCCACTGGACCTATTTTCTTCAAACTCGATAGTTATGGGTCTTCGGTGATTCCCTAGAGGGGAAATTGAAATTTTTTTTTAGCTCTAAAACTAACGGTACCCCCCATACACCCGTAATGCAAAATTTTATTTATCTCGAAAACGGCTCTAACGATTTTGATAAAAAAAATTAGGTGTGATATTATGGACATGGACTACGTTTTGGTAAAAAAAAATTTGGGGCAAAATGTTATTAACGGTACCTGTCATAGAGCCGTTTTTTTGATTTTCGATTTTCTCATTAACGGCTCTAACGGTTTTAACCAAAAATTTTGAGCAGGAGTACCCCTAAGTTTAAAATAATATTCTATATAAAAATATACGAAAAATTATTTGTTGGGTTTTTTTGAAAAAAATTTTATTTTGAAAAATCAATATCTTCAAAACCTATGAACGATTATTTTTTGAAATTATTAAATACTTAAAATTCGCATCCCACATTTTTTTCTTGAAAAATTTTAAAGAAATTTCTTATATAAAAAATTTATTTATTTAATAATAAAACGATTTTTTAAAGTTTGTTTGCATAAATTCATACTTTTCTAAAATGTATCTTAAATTCCAAAGTACTTTTACATAAGAGCAAGTTCGTGCGATGCAGTCGTGCATTTTCTTTTCGTTTGTTTTTATAATTCACAACCGCGCAAGGGTTTATTAAGAGACCCTAAATTTTAAGCACAGCACGGGTGATGTGGAGAGAAAGGAGGTATCGATGAACATTGGTTTTGAATGTTTGAGTACGATATTCGTTTTATTGGCGATTTTCAGCTTTTTTTGCCAATTTTTTACCCAAGACCAAAACAATATAATCAAAAACCAATTTCCAAGGCGCAGATGGCATCTATCATGAAAGCAGCCATGCGGGCTGTTAAGTTCTACAAGAATGTAGTGTAGAGTGTGGAGAACTTCATACCTAAGTGCATGCCCGAATTCAAATTTTCAGGATTGTATATGTAATCGGTTCGACCGTACGTCAATCGCTGCATCAATTTGGAGTTGAGGAAGATGTTTTGGCACTACGCTTTGCACGCAATATGAAAAAGACCTTCATCAACTTGTTTCGTTGTTGAATGTATGGATTTACCGATGTGATACAGCCAATATTCGATCTAACTACCCCAGCCATCCCTAATATTAAATGTCTCTGCAGCAGAGAAATAATGCTTAAGACATTTCAACAAGCTCTTATAGATTGAACGTATGAGGGTCTGGAATAGATGTTAGTTAAGTGGGATATATGGTGAGCAATAAGTTAGCCACCGAAGACAAGTTGTTGTTACCCGATTTGTCGAACAACAACTTAAAACATTTGTAAAGGATCCAAATGTCTTATGACAACTTCAGACCCTACAAAACTTCCAGATCGTCAAGCAACAAGAGGAAAAGCAACAAAAACTGAATGAGTTGCGTATGCAAGCAAAAGCTTTTGAAAAACACACAAAATGTAGGTACTGAATGGATCAGCGAGCAACGAAACTGCGATAAAATTGGAATTCATTTCAGAAGAATCGAAAATTGATGATATCTATTTGGATAAAAATGATTCAAGGTTGAAAGTAATCGGGACAAGGAAAAGGAACTCGAGAAGCGTGAACTAAAAAAAATTGAACTGGTCACACACTTGTATGGATTCCTCAATTAATAAGAATATAAGAAACAATTTTTACTGATCGTATGACTGAAAATAAAAAAGTTAAATAAAAATGAAAATTAAATTTGAATTATGGACAGAAGGCAGTAGAAACTTTATAAGCTTTTACGTAATAAACTTAGGCACTGAACCAAAGACTGAAATATACCGAAGAATAACAATTGACAATCGGTTTTTTGTTTGATCTAAGAAGGCAATAAAGCACTTTATATGATGAACCTTGTCAAAAAACCATTAAGACAGCTTGAAAATACAGCAGCGTGTCACCAATAATGCCATAAATGTCATGTAGACGGGATATTTGAGTCCAACCTGTGATGTGCTTTTTGCTTTCCAGCCGAGGTTATGCTCACCGGTCTCGCCAGGGTCGTCCTGAAGAAAACATGAAACTTCAGAGAAAAAGGTCCTTAAACCTTAATACATTATCTTTATTGAAAATAACTCTTATATCTGTAACACACAACATTTTGTTGCTAGTATTTCAATTAATTCTGTTAATCAAATGATTTATGGGTATCAACTCTTCTGGAATCTAGTCTTGCTGTCTCATATCGGTTATGCTGGTTGCCGATAATTCGGATTTCGATTTTATATTCTGGTACTGGGTTTCGGGTAGTCTGACTTCTGGCAATTCGGCTTTAAAAACTGGTCCTGGTCCGGGCTTATGACAGGATCGAATGGTACTACGCCCCTGGTGCCTGGTCACACTTAAAACAGCAGGCTTAGACGCTCTGGTACATCAGCAATGGGTATGTCAGTCTGACAGATGTTTGTTTTTACTTGCGACTTGTAGCTACTATAGTGCAAGTTATGTATTCGTAAAAAAAAATCGAAGTCGAGATTTTTATCAAAGTTGACTTACGATGATAGCGAAGACCAAAAAAGTGGGTCTCGCAATTTTGTCTGTCTGTCTGGCCGACTACAGCCTAAACGGTTTGGCCGATTTTCTTTAGACTTGGTAGAAATCATTTTTATTTTGTTTCTCCCACACGTTTTTTTCTTTTTTTTAAGACCAAAAATAAAGGTACCTGCAATACGATTTTTTTTTTCGAAATTTTATAAATATGTTTTTTTTCTTAAAAAATGTCCCAAAGTTTTTTTTTTTTTAAATCAAAAAATTTCATTTAGTTAAACATAGGTAATGGTTGAAAAAAATTTAAAAACATTGGCGCAAAATTTTAAAAAGCCTATTATTAAGATATTAGTATGATACTACTTAACAATTTGCTAACTCTATAGTAGTTTACTAACTCATTCTTAATTTTAAACATTTTCTAACTAGTATCGTACTAAAAGAATTTTCTTAATAAATTGCTTCTGAACACGAACTTTTTTTGATGTTTGCGAATGTCAAAGAGTCATATGAAGCTAGCAAGATACTAAAAAAATAAAGTAGGTATTCGATGATTTTAACTTTAATAAAAGGGTAGAGAAAGTATGATGCTATATTCGATTAAAATTTGCAAATTCGTTGTTTTAACCTAGTATCATACTAAAACAGCTTTAGCATAGTACTAATTCAATTAAAATTTTGTGCCATTGCATTTCAAAACTTAAAAAAAATATATTTTTTCAATTTTTGGAAAAAAAGTCATTTTTTTTGGAAAAATCGATACCTCAAAAATGGCTTAATATTTTGGAAATTTAATTCTCATTGGTACAATAGAAAAAACTTAAAGTTGGCGTACCAAATTTTTTTCTTAAAAATGTTTTATAAATTTTGTACATAAAAGTTTATTTTTTAAGGAACCACTACAACGACGTATAATTTTTGTTCTTGCTTAAATTCATATTTGCATAGCATTCTGATTTTATCTCTTACTACTAAAAGTATTTAAAAAAATTCATTTTATCTTTATGGACAGTGTTTTTTAATAACATTCGTTTTTACAATTCCTAGTCTGTTACATTGGAGCAAGTTTGTGCGACCCAGTCGTGCATTTTATTTTTTTTGCGGAACGTACAAAGAAATTGTTCATGTGCAGCGCAGCGTTACCACTTGCGGAAAAAATGTCGAAGTAGATTTTAAAATTACTTTTTACTTGCTTTTAGAAAAATTTGAACTCGAGTTTTTCATCAATTGACTTTACAAAACGAAAAAGTAGATATTCCCTCTGTATGCAGATCTGTTCCTCAACCTTCAGCCTAGACGAGAGATTAATATGTTTTGTTTGCTTTTCATACAGCCATTATGAAATATCATTTTTATTTCGAAAACGGCTCTAATGGTTTTTATAAAAAAAATATGATCATGACCATACCAAGAATGCGGTCTACATTTTGGTCAAAAAATGTTATTTACGGTACCTGTCATATCTAACCTATTTCGATCAAAATTTGTATATGGGAGTTTCTTTGATTTTGAAATAATATTGTATACAAAACACTTTTTCTTTAAATGTATATTATTAAATACTTGTCAATGCATTTCTTTTAATTTTAAAATAAAATTTTTATGTAAAGAATTAATTTATTAATAAAACTTTCTTTTACAAAGAATAACATTAAAATTGCTTTAAATCAATATAATTCAATTTTAAAATAGAAACACACATGCAAGCGAACTTTTCATAAGATTAGTGTTTCTATGCTTCTAAAATTACTCATTTTTGTATTTTTATTGTGTTGACATAATTTTTTTTTGTAATTCTCGTGCTATATACTAAATAGAGAAAAAGAAGTAGATTTGGGAAATAAAAAAAAATAAAAAATTGGTCACTTATTTAATTCGAAACTTACAATTTTCTTAGTTATTTTTCTAAGCAGAACGAACTCATCAACTGCATATTTACGATTGAAAGAAATCTTGACAACTGACAAGAAAATCGATGAAAATTGTTTTTTTTTTTCATTCACAATAAATTATTAAAGAAATCACAATGGATCTACAATATTGACAGTTGACAGTCACAATACCATTTCATAAAATTAATCGATAAGTGTCAATTATTAATTGATAGTTCATCTTCGCAATAAGGGTCAATGTCGTAGATTTTCCTGTGACATCATGTGTCCATGGTGCATGTGAATTGAATGTGGTGAAGTACAATTCTCGGTAGTAAAACAAAAGTACCGTAAAGTGGAGTAGCATGGAACGCTTCGTTACAAACCTTAAACTAAGGCCATTAGAACAATATTGCGACCTACATAAGTTGACATTTGCAAGTGCAGGAGAACCTCAACGCATCACAGCTAGAGATCAATATGGCTGCCAAAAACTTGAAGATTAGCGCCATCTTAAGTTGAAGTACCGTCTCTTGCTAGAAATGTTTGAGAGTCTTCGTCACTATGCTCCGGTTCTCATCAAAAAATCGCACAAATAATTTTACTTATAATCTCTTATTTGACCTTTAATTCAAAAAAGAAAGTCTTGGAAAAACAATAGACAACAACGTGGTTGAAATTTATTTTTTCCAATTATTTTCATAATCCCAATAACTAGCAAGTAGTAAAAAATAAATATTTTTCCAACAACTCAATACCGTGGAGTGCAAACGGCGATGTTCGTGTCACGTAAACGTTCGCACTCATCCTGTCTACCCGCATGTTTCAATGTCATGGAACTAAGCGGATTTTTATATTTTATTTATTTGTGGCCAAAGGTTTTATTTCCACATAAATCCAGATTATTTATTGTAAATCAGATTAGGTTACAGCCCTGTGACTTCCAACATGACAGGAAACCAAAAGATACGACACATCCTGTCGCCGATATGTGCTCACTTTTTTTTGTTTCTCTTCTAACAATGTGTCGGTTGGAATTGTGCTTGCCTTCTGCCACAAAGTCCATTTGCTACAACAGTGCATTAATAATTCGTTTAAAATGAGCTCCAAGCTTTAAATCGGTCAAATAGGTGGACCATGCGGATGGCGTGTTGAATTCGGGCGGTCCAATGTGTTTCCCTTTTATTTATTGAAGCCATCGGCGCTAATAAACCAACCGACCACGTCCACGTACGTACAATTCCAGCTCCAACTCCAACTCCAGGTCCGTTAAGTGCACGTTTTAACTCAAAGATGTATCACAGTTAAAGGGACAGCTGGAACGGAACTACAAGCAATATAATTGGCAGTTAAGTGCCATAAATGATTCAATGAGCAGCAATGTTGACTTATGTAACGAGAAGTTGTTTGGTTTGCTTGGACAACATATACGAATTGGTATTAATCTGGTCTAAGGTGTTGGCGTTTACAGCTTTTGCTGAACGCTTCGCCACCCAAGTAGAACAACGATGGGCATTCGTTGATGACATTTAACATGGGGTTAACAAATTTGTTCTTGTATAAATGTCATCGTTGTAAAGTAAGACTAATTGAAAGCCAGGGTTTGTCAAAAGACAGTGATTTAACAGAAAGGAATTGTTCCGCAATATTTGATAGATGATGTGACTTGATAAAATCAAAGTTTTGAGGATATAGGAAACAAAAAAACTTGAGGAAAGATACGAAGAAGTAGCAATATACGTAGTAAACTTGACGCCAAAGTATACTACAATAGCCGGAAGCTCATCTCAAGGGAGATACGTTTTTCTCGTCGCCTTTTTCAACCTACCCCAAACTGCTATTGGCAATGTCCCTAGTTAATTTTCTTATTTTTATATGTTAAATAGAGTATAATAATTGCAATAAGACACCTTATCAACAAATATTAAAGACCACTTGATTAAATCAAAAGTACCTGTAGAATTTGTCTCATCTCGTAACACCTACATATTATATGCTATAGCTTTAAATCGATTTTATTTGATTTTCTTCTTGTTTTTATACTTGCAGCGTGTGATTGCCATCCAATTGGATCCTCAGGCAAAACATGCAATCACACCTCTGGTCAGTGTCCGTGCAAGGATGGTGTAACTGGCTTAACATGCAATCGTTGCGCACGTGGCTATCAGCAAAGCAGATCTCACATAGCACCTTGCATAAGTGAGTATAGCTCTTTTACCATTCAATTGTGCTAACACAGACAGTAAATTCAAATTAACCTTTAGAAATCCCAAAGGTAGTCAGCATGATGGACACGCAAAATACGGCGCCAGACCCAAGCCAAGGTGATCCTAGTGCTCCTTATCGCACTGAAGGAGGGAGGGGTAAGTAAGTGTTATTTTTATTTTCATTATGATTTTGTCTGTGTGAAAATAGTTTAAACGATTATAGATACATAAAATAAGTATACAAATAACTTTAAATTTCAAAAAGTGCAAGTTTTGCTTCAATTAACTTTAATTTAATATGTTTTTACTCCTTGTATTTTATGAAACTATCGTAGAGACCACTATCCCTTTTGTGAAGCTTATATTTTTTAAACCTTCGATGTTCCTGGTCATAACACACTGTTCAGTGAGATTTAATTTTTACCTTTATTCAAGTGAACCAAAGTGTATATTCGATGTAGTAAAAATCGCAGCGAAATGCTTAGGTTATCTTCAAACATGCAAGAATTTTGTATCCCCTTTTACAAAGTAGCTTTTTGAATATTGTAGTTACATGTCCATCGTTCGGTAATCAATTGTATTGACGAGTGATTTTATAAGAGCTATTTGTATTTAATTTGTATTTGTATTTAATATTTTATTTCAAATTTAACAAAATTCAACAAGATTTAATCTTTTAAAAGAATTGAAAAAAAGTATTACCAAGTCATACAAAATAACTATTTAAATCAAAAAGAAAAGAACAAAAATAATAGATTTTTTAAAAATGAAATGAGTTATAAATATACCAGTATACAAAATTGAGAAAACAAAAGAGAAAAATAAAGTTATAAGTTAAAGTACATATTAGTTTAATATTTATTGGGTTTATGTTGAGAAATACAAAAATATCTTATTCTTGAAGGTGGTTGGTGAGGTAATTCTCTGTAATTCGATTGGTAATGTGTTCCACAATCGAACAACAGCTACAAAAAAAGATCTCTCTCCAATGGTGTGCGTAAAGCGCGGTAAAATTAATCTTAAGCCTCTTTGTGACTGAGCAAACTGAAGCATTTCCCCTAAGTACTCCGGGCTCCTGCTATGAATTATGTTGTAAAGGTAAATAATGTTCCTACATCTGAGGTAGTTTTCCAAACTTATCCCCAATATTGATGTTTGTAAATGCGATACACTGACATATCTTCGTTTATTGTGTATAAAACGCAGGCAGTCATTGAAAGCTACTTTAAGTTTTCGCTTACACTCGAAATCCAAGACAGGATAGACAGAGTAATTGAAAGTGAAAAACGGTAGAACTAGGGTTTTGATAAGATGTTTCTTCATTTCTGAAGTTAAAAAATGTGATGAAGATCTTAAGGAACGAAGTGCAAAATAAATTCTTCTTATTGCTTCAGAAATAGCATCGCAGCAGGTTAATTTATTGTTTATTTGAAAACCCAGATACTTTACTTTATTAACATACTGAATAACTTGCCCGCTCAAAACAACGTTAGGGAAACCACGACAATTGACATGACCTCGTGCGCAAAGCATACTCAAAGTTTTTGCAGGGTTAAGGTTGAGTTTATTCGAGTCAGCCCATCTTTGGATGCTAAGTAAATCTTCGTTCAATCGTATAACACAATCTTCTATTAAGCCCAATTCACGAAAACTATATATTAAGACATCATCTGCATACATTTGGATGTAGGAGCTTCGAACGATATCAGGTAGATCATTTATGAATAAAGAGAATAATAGGGGTCCAAGGACAGAGCCCTGTGGAACTCCACAGTTTACCGTAAACGCACTTGAAGTACCTTGGTCAGTTCTAATAGTTTGACTCCGATTGATTAAAAAATTTCTCAGAAGCTTTATTGCTGTACCTGAGAAATTAAATTTTCTTTCCAGCTTTGAAATCAAGATTGAGTGGTTAATACAGTCAAAGGCCTTTGAAAAATCCAAAAGAACCATTATCCCAAGCTGACCACTATCCAATGCACTACGAAAATCTGAGGTAACTTTTAAAACTGCTGATTCACAACTGTGTTTGTCTCGGAAACCGGATTGAAATTTCGATAAGTAGTTGTTCAATTGAAGATATATTTTAATCTGATCAGCGATTAGCTTCTCAAAGACTTTACCAAAAAATGGCAACAAACTAATTGGTCTGTAATCTGATGGTTCAACTGGACTATTTTTTTTAGGAATAGGCAAAATAACTGCAACTTTCCATGGTTCAGGGAATTCACTGCTATAAATGCAAGTATTTATTATATGCAACATTGGTGTAAGAACGATGGGTAAAATTAGCTTTATGAATTTTGGTGAAATGTTGTCAGAGCCGACTGCATTCGAATTAATTGATTTAATAGCATTAAACACTTCACTAGAACCAATGCAATCAAATGAAAATGAATCACTATTTTCCGGGATATTAAAAAGTAGAGGCGGACTAGAGGGTGGTGGGGCATAAAACGACTTCATAACTTGTGGGTCTAAGGAACATTTAGACAATACTCCATTCCCGGTGACACCAGCTTCTTTCAAATTTTTCCACAGCTCTTTGGAACTTAAAGAGACATTAAGTTTTTGACAAAAGTAAGCCCTTTTACAAGAGCGAATAAGAGTCGTAACTTTGTTGCGAGCATATACATATTGACACCGGTTATAGGGCGATGGATTTCTTTTAAATTTCTTAAAAAAGCGTTCTCTCTCTAAAATTTGTTGTTCAATAAAATTATTATACCAGGGACAACGTACAGAATTTTTGATAAGTTTGGTGACTATTGGGACATATTCGTTATATAGCCTGTTCACTAATTCATTAAACAATGAAACTTTGTGTCCAACATCATTTGTATAAAGAATGTCATCCCAATAGTCATTTGGAATATTGTTTTGCAAGTCTGAACAGTTAAAAGAATGAAAAGATCTATAACTTATAGTCCTGGTAGTATTTGAGTTAGATAAATCAAACCGAAACGAGCAAAATAAGTAATCGTGAATGAATTCAGATGTTGGTCTGACCTGGTCAATAGCCAATATTTTGTGCTTCGAACTTGTTAAAAACAAGTCAATGAGTGATGGATTGTTTTGTGATTGGAAACAGGTCGGCCAAAGCGTATTTACGACTGAAAAACTTAATTTCTCACAGAAGTAATGAAACAAACGTGTCGTGGTACTATTTTCAAATTGGTTTACATTAAAGTCACCGCCAATCAGAATATCATTATATTTTGCACTCAAGGTAAGCAGCGTATCTTCGAACTCTATTAAATTTTCTTCTTTGAATAAACATGGTGGGCTGTATACAACTATCAAGAGGCATTTTTCATAATCATTGCAAACTTCAACGCATAAAAATTCAATTTTAGATTTGGATGACGAATAAATTATTTTGGTAGAGATATTTTCTTTAACATACATGCATACGCCTCCACCCCTAGTTTTACGATCGTTTCTGTGCAATTTGAAGCCAGGAAAATTTACTAGCTGTGAGGAAATACCTTCATTTAACCATGATTCCGATACCATTATAACATCTAATTTCGAAGTACCTAACATTTGATAAATCAAAGTGAACTTAGAGGAAATACTTCCAGCATTAATATGACAAACATTTAAACCATCGTACGCACCGCACATCACATTAAAGACAGATCTTACATTGTCAGGACTTGGAGAAGAAGACATGATTTTTTATAAAATTAATGCTACTCACCAACCGATACGAAGAAGATATTTTTGTTTTCATTCTAAATAGAGATGGAAATAAATGAAATAAAAATAGGAAGAAAAGTAATGTTAAAAATCGTAAAGACAAAAAAGGTAAAGATAGAGAAAATAATATTGTAATGAGAAATATATATAGGCTTTTCAAAATAAACATCTTAAACTTCAACATGTCCATATTCATATGAGTATACATAAATGTAAATTAAGCCCACAATAAAATCATGAATATAATTCGTTAACATTAATTGTACAAATGTATGAATTATTAAAAGAAAAAGAAAAAAACAAATTTAAGTAAAAATTAAATCATGTGTATAAACTTAAATACTTGGTAACCTTGCATAATCATAATAAATATTCTAAAGAACACCTCCAGCAACACTGTCATCAACAGCAACTTCGTCAACAACATCAACTTCACCTCCAGCAGCAACATTTAATCCATTTTCATTATCAGCATCATTAAGAGAGCAGACAGATTTTAGTTCCAACATATTTTTAATACAGATTGGCCTCCTGTCTTCGCATTTTTTTACATAGACTTTCCCATACCTAGTGTATACAGCATGCAGAATTTTGCTTTTCCGTCGATGATTTGCTTCACGAAAGAGAGCATGATTTTGTTTTGTAAGGCTTTCATACACTCTCACAAATTGATTACTGTGACCAAGTCCAAGGTCGTGCAACGTAACAGATTTGGATTTTGTTTTGAAATACTCCGCCACTTTCTTAAGAAGAGAGATCTTGTCATTTTCGTGCGGGAGTCTAACAATGATCGCGCTAAATGAAGAATGGTTTTTCGGTGTCGTACGTATAATGTATCGGAAATTAAAAAAAAAAAACACATCAAATTCAAAAAAATTCATGAAATCTTTATTTGAATCGATAGGACGGTTGATATAATTTAATGTTTAAAGATTAATTCATGCAAATATTGGCCGCGGTTGCGCCTCAAATGGTCCATCTGCTTAGCCCAATTTTGGCATACTCTTTCGCACGATCTAGGCGGCTAATTGACCGGCCCCAATGTGAAATAAACTGTTCACCGAACTCGCCTTTCAATTGGTCCAGTGTTACGCATGTTGTGTGGCATGTGCCACCATCTTGGTGAAACCACATGTCATGCAAGTCAAGCTTTTCCATTCGCAGTAACGTTGCGATTCGCATCATCTTTGAAGAAATACGACCCAAGGATTCCGCCAGCCCATAATCCGCACCAAACAGTGACTTTTTCTGGATGCATTGGTAGCTCTTGCAATGCTTCTGGCTGCTCTTCACTCCAAATACGGCAGTTTTGCTTGTACACGTATCCATTCAACTTCCTCGCTAAGCCCAACTTTAAAATAAATAAAATGCACGACTGGGTCGCACGAACTTGCTCCTATGTAAAAGACTAAGAATTTCAAAAATGAATGTTATTAGAGAAGCTGTTCATAAGCATAAAATTCATTTTTTAAATGACTAAAAAAAATACTTTAGTAGTTAAAGGTAAGAATAGGATGCCATGTGATTCAAGCAAATATAGATTTATGCAAGAACAAAAATTACAAGTCTTTGTAGTGATCTCTTAAAAAATAAGGTTTTATATAAGAACATTTTAAAACATTTTAAAGAAAAAATGTTGGTACGCCAATTTAAAGTTTTTATTATTGTATGAATAAAAATTAAATTTACAAAAAAAAAGTATTGAGCCGTTTTCGAGATATTGAATTTTCAAAAAACAAAAAAATGATTTTTTTTCAAAATTCAAAAAAAAACATTTTTCTTAAAGTTTTGAAATGCAATGTTTTTTCAACATTTTAGAAGCTTCTTTCTACGAAATTTCGTTAAAATGCATCATGCTGATTTAAGCAAAATTCTCGGAACCGTTTGCGAAAAAAATACGATTTTCGAAAACCATTTTTTAACATTTGTATGGAGGGTACCGTTATTTTTAGGTAAAATGAATTTATTTTTCTCACATCTCGTAGATTATTTTTTCAAACTTTTATTTATCAAGTTTTGAAAAAATCGAGCATGGGGTTTTCGAAATATTGTGTTTTCAAAAAAAAATTTTGAAACTTTTTTTAAAAATCCAAAAAAATTTTGGAAAATTTGAATACACAATAATATTCAAACTGCTGGGAAGCTTTAGCATAAAAAAAATGATCAAAATCTGTGGTACCGTTTTTGAGAAAATCAAGAACGAAAAAAATGGCCCCAAGGGGGGTACCAAAACTACTCATTTTTTTGAATTTTTTTTCAACCATTACCTAGGTTTTAATAAATTAAATTTTTTGAATTTAAAAAAAAAATCGTTGGGACAGTTTTTGAGAAAAAAAAATTTTTTGATTTCGAAAAAAAAATCATATGGCAGGTACCGTTATTTTTGGTTTTAAAAAATCAAATCAAAAAACATCCGGGGGTAAAAAATTAAAACCCATATCTACCAAGTTTGAAGAAAATCGGCCGAGCCGTTTAGCTGTAATCGAACAGACAGACAGACAGAATTGCCAGATCCACTTTTTTCGTCTTCGCTATCATCGTAATGTCAACTTTGATCAAAATCTCGAGTTCGATTTTTTTACGAATGCATAACTTGCCTTATAGTACCTATACCTATAAGTCGCAAGTAAAAAGTGGATCTTCGGCCAACTTTTCGAGAGCCCATTCATCAAAAATTCTGCATTGTGGTAGGTCGTTCGGCTTTAATTCTTGCACCAGCTGATTTTTGAAAGGATTCACACCTAAATCCTTCCACGTAGTGGAGTAACAGAGGCCCAATTGCTGCGAATGGCGCGGCGCCGAATCGATAATTCACGGTTATCACTTACACTGGCCGATGCAGCTGCGATATTTTCCTCAGTTCGCACTCTACGTAAGCGTGTTGGTGGTTTAATAGCCAACAAAGTAAATTTGGTGCGAAATTTAGTCACAATAGCCCGAATAGCCGCCTCAGTAGGTCGATTAAACTGACCATAAAATGGAAGAAGTAAACGATAAACTTTCTTAACAGAGTACACATTTTGATAATAAAATTCAATAATTTGCAATTTTGTTCGTTTGTAAGAAGATTTATGGTTAAATTATAGATCAAACTGAAGATTTTTGACAGTGACACAAAACACGAAACGTGAGTGAGCTGTCAAAACCAGTGTTGCCAAAAAGAAAATACAAAAAAATCACTCATTACATCAGTGAACATTCGGATAATCTACTGGAATTATTGGAACAATGTATAATTGTGTTTCCCAACATTTTTTGCTTCATTGATAGTAAACTCTTGCTACATTCATACAATGTTTAATTTTTATGTAGAAATGGAATTGTTGAAAGAGTTAAATAAAGTTATTAAAAATCTTAAAAGACTTTAAAACAATGTCCCCCTACTAACGAAAGTATACCATAGTTAGTATTTTTTATGTCAACATAAATTATAAATATCATATATTATATTGTTGTTAATATTTACAGTAGACAAGCTTAAAACAGTGATTCTGAGATAGACAGAAGAACTACAACTACATTTTCTAGCTACATCATACACTGAGCCAAAAAACAACGTAGAATCAAAAAAAACTACTTTGAATCAAAGTAAAACGTTAACAATTTAGGACTAAACGCGTTTTCTTGAAAATCAAAGTGGATCAATTTAAAAATCAATTTGACAAAAAGCAACTTAAGAATGAAATAAGTTCAACTTTGATTTAAGGTAGTAGAGTAATTATATTCTGTCCACGTTTAACTTATATTCAATTGTCTTCGTCTTTGTTTTGAGTTCAACGTTTGTTTATTACAAATGTTTATCAATTTAGATTGAAAGTGACAATAACTTTGATTCAAACTACACGAAACCTTAAAACAAGAAACAGTCTTTTAAAATCAAAAACATAGCGACTTTGTTTTTATTTATTTAAAATTTCATTTCAAACATAAAACAAATTGATTTCAAATGCATTTTAACCTTAAATCAAAAATTACGTCTATTTAAAATGTAAATACGCATTTTTAATTCAAAATTTAAGAGTGTAAGATTCATGATGCATTGCACTTATGTTTAAAGGCAATATAATTTTACTATAAAAGAATTGCATACTTTATTTTAAAGAGAACCATCTTCATTGTGAAACATAAAGCTTAAGAACCAAAAAGCTTAAGCATATCCAAAATGAATTAAAAGATTATGGTTATCATTTTTAAATATAATATTGAATTTATTTATTTTATATCATACAGAGTACAATTAATATTAAAAATTTTAATGTAAAAGAACATTTTATTTCACAAAAATAAACTTAAATAGTAGTAGAGAAGTAAAATTCTTATTCATAAAGATTAATGGAAAACAAAAAAATCTTAAAAAAAAAATCTTAAACATATTTGTTTTTTACATAGGTCTTGCCGTTATTAATTTGATAAAGATGTAAAGGCGGACTTGTGAAGTAATCAATGTTTTTTAATGTTATGTTTTTTAAGTTTTTCCCAACTTCGTAGGCTTGAAAGTGTTTATTAAATTCTTTGATATTAATTTGAGAGCAAACAATAAAAAGATTTTTATCTTTGTATAAAATATCAATTATTTCAAATAATTCGAACTGAGAACTTTTACATGCTAAGTAAGAGTTATTTTTATATGTGATTCCCTTATACGTCACATTATCAGCTATTTGTGTGTTTTTCAGATCAGATTTTTCAAACCAGATTTGATCAAAATAATTTTTTTTAGTTAAAACGTCGGATTTAAAATGACTTAAGTCTAAATCGATGGATATACCACCTTTATATTTTGTTAAAAAATAGGAGTTTTGTAGAGATGCTTTAACAGCAAGGGAATGAGGTGGGTTCAGCCTTGATGTGATGTTATTGAAATAAGCTTTGCCTTCTTTATGTTTTGCTTCGAAACGCATAACCCAAACATATCTCAAAGGACCGCACATTTGTATCGCCGTGGGATAATGTACCAAAAAATGGTGTTTAGGTTTGAGACTACTCCCGTATAATTTCACATAAAGAATATGATGATTTGTAATAAGTTTACTTAACATTTTTAAATCCTCCCCGCAGTATTCAGGTTTGAAAAGAAAATCAATTATTTCTAAGAGGTACGTTAATAAAACCCAATGTTCGTTTTGAGAATCAACTAAGTCCCCTACCATAAGAGGTAAAAAATTTACAAAACATAAGGCTTCACTCGCTGTCATTTTTAAATTAAATGATTTTAATCGTTTAATATCTATTGGTTGTGAAAAATTACCGACTTCTGTTTCTCCAAGAGGAAAAAACTGTTTTCTGCTGTTTAAAGTGTCAAGAGTAAGAATATTGTCTGATATTAAGCTGGTTATAATATTACAGAGGTCATAAATAACTACCCCTTCTAAAACGTCATGCATCATATCAAAGTAAACATTTTCACATACGTGAAAACTATCTAATGCATGAAAAATACATTCATTTCTTAAACCTGTTTCTGAAAAATCATCTTTCAAAAGATCTTCCTGATACTTTGACTTGTCTCTAATGTATTCAGTTTCCTCTTTATAATCAGACTTCATTTCCATTCGGCTTCTAGTACAGCATCGACAGAACCTCTTAGAACTAAATGATTTAACAAATCCAAATATGCTGTTGAGACCTAAATTATCTCCAACAATTAAGCCCAAAACGAAATGTACTCGAATAGTTTTATTACCAATGCGTATATCTAAACCAGCTTCTAATATTTTAAGTTCTTCAACTAAATGGTGAAATGAAATTTCATTACCACAGCTTTTTAAATTGTCAGATAATATAAAACCACCATGGAACAAAAAGTCCAATTTTGATAACAAATGCTGTGGAAGAGATGGAAACGTATAGTAACAAGCACATATCGATGATGTATGAGTACCCAGAGGATTATTGATTTGAAAGTCGTCAAAATACAAAATAAAGGGAATGACAACATCTTCAGTCTTAAACTTGCTTTTTTTGTTTTTGAATGTTTTGCCGTTTATAAAGTTTTGAAGATTTTCTTGACTTAAGTATTTTTGTTGATTTTTCAGAGTTAATTCTAAAACTCCGGGCAATTGGAAAAAAGATCTGAATTGAAATTCTAATGGCATTAAGTAAACATTAATGCGTTTTTCTCCAAAAGTTGGCATTCCTTTCAATATTTTTTGAGATATAGTATTTTTTATTAAAAAAGTTTTTGGTTCCTCGTAAATACTCATTTCCTTTAAGATTTTAAACATTCGGTGTTCAGTTTTAATTGATTCAAATGGGTCACTACAAAACATCATTATGCAATTAAGATCTGTTTGTACTTCAAAAGGTATCCTATCCGAAGTTATAATTTTAATCGAATTGGTCACACTTGTTAATAAGACTGAAATCATATTTTGAATCTCTATTACTTCCTTTCTGGGCATGAAAGTCCGAGCGTAAAGTTTTAAAGTTAAAGTGATGACAGATATTTTAAGGTCACTTATAATATTTAAAATATCATACTCATGGACCGTGCTCTGAACTGTGTTAGAAGTGTTGGTAGGCTGGTTTGCATCTATATTAACTAATGGTAAATGATTTGAACAGCTGTCAATTTTAGGCTCCAGAGTCAATTGATTTGTTTCTAATTTTGAAGGCTTATGTAATTTGTTTAAATGGCGACGAAAAACTTTGAAACTTGAAAAAACTTGATTGCATTCACTTTGTTTACATTGCAGGTCGTAATTATCACTTATTAAATGATCATATTTAAAGTGGCGTATAAGGGAATCAATATTATGAAATTCTTTAAAGCATTTAAAACAAACAAACATAATAATTAATTTTGTTTGTTTGCGGAATTTAAAAATGATAAAAGCGCCGTAATGTTCGGTGATTTTATATCGAAAGGAGTATTAATGTTGTAAAAATATTTTTGAATAAAAATCCAACTAGGTTGGCATCCTAATGGATAACTTAACGATAGAACTTGGAAAATTTTGAAGCAATTATCAAAAGCTTCGATAAAAGAATCAAATTTATATAATGTTTTATCTAAATAAACAAAAAAAGAATTTAAACTTATATCGTCTCCCCCAACTACTATGATAAATGGTTGTACGGTAAGTTTGACATTATAATATTTATTCACCAGTTCTTCTATTTTTTCCTTATAGTTGGTTATAAGGGGAAGTCTCAAAATAAAACTCTCTTGGGCATCGCTGATGGTGACCTTTCTTTTGTTGCTTCCTCGTTTGTCCTTAAACCTTGACACTGGAGGAATTACTGAATTCAATAGGACTGTTAGTAGAAAGTCTTCAGAATCTAAAATAAAAGAAATATTTTTCAACAATTAATAAATAAATTACATATATTTTTCTTACCTTTTCCTATTTCTGAATTGGTTTTTAGTAACGAAAACCTTTTTCTGCAGCTTTCGTTGTGGATGTTGATTTCATAATAGTTTTTGATATTTTTTTTAAAATTTTCCCATTTGGACAGCAAAAGATGTTTTTTATTGGGGTACAAAAAATCGAAATCGATTTCAATCTGAAAGAACAATTTACGTATGTTTGTGTTTTATTTCGAAAAAAAATCATACAAATATATAAATGTAACGTTTATATCAAAAAAACAAATAAGTTAGTTTAATATATTTTAGTTCTATTAAAAAGATAACAGCTTAAAACGTCTATGGTAATTTTTAGCGATTCAAACGCCCCACAGTTTAGTAAAAACGAGAATAGCTTTGTTACATACACGCCTTAATTCAAATGAGAAAATGTATGTCCTTTACATATACTGGATTGTAAAATCCCAACTTGCAGTTGACATATGCATATACGTATATATAAATCAGAACCAGAACTTTTAATTTTATTATCTAACAACTGTCTACTAAAAAATCGTTAATAATAATTACCAGTTCTGGTGCTCTCGCATCGCAAAATTTGGGCCAAGATTTAAAAAATTCATCATTCGACATGAGCTTCAATTCCTTTTGTCGGAGTGAAAAAGTCTTTTTCCATTTCTCTTTCACTAAGTTCCAATCTGAGCTGTCACGGCTCAAACTTGTTTTCATTGCCTCAGATATTGACATGTCCACTTCATCTTCGACAAAAGGAGTCTCATTGGTAATTGTTGTACACGAACTTTGGCTTGATTTGACGCGTTTGGAGCGACAATTGGCGTATCTTGAGTATAGACGACCGCTGGGATTTTTCTTTCCTTTTCTAGGAATAAAATAATAATCCTAAAAGGATGTATAGAATGTCAGTGTTTGAAAACTCTTTTTACTTTACGATTACAAATTTTCCTAACCGATTCAAACCAAGTTTATAAAAAACTTAAGATCATACCTTAGCTTCTTCTTCATTAGGGAAAATTGAAAGAATTTGATCCACAATTAAGGGAAAATCTGATGGTTTTAAATTAATATCCGAGCACATAACTTCTTCGGTAATAATCTGAACAAGTCCTTCTCTGTCTATGTTTTCTAACCTGTTTTTACTTTCGTAAGTTTTAAGTAAACTTTTTCCTTTTGAGGACGAGCTTAAGACTGATCTTAGATTCTATTAAATTTAAAAAAATCAAAAAGCTTTTTATTATCGTTAAAACAAGTTACATACAATCTTAGAGCTTCTTGCATTTGAGCTGTTGTCCTTAGTGGAATCAACTTTTTGCTGCCAGTTTTCAATTTTTGTATTTAAAGAAATAGTTTCGTCGTCCTTTCCATACTTAAATGTAAAACAAAAAAAAAATAAGTTTCTTTTGAAATTGTTGAATTTTCAATGCTAAACCTGCTGTTTTCTCCAGAAAAAGAGTTTTTCTCGGAACTCTGCCCTGAGTCCGATGTTTGGAATAGCATCTCTTATATCATCTTTTGAAAGGTATTGTAAGCTGTGGTAAGTTATTTGTTTATCTGAATACAAAAAGAGAATATTTTCAACCATTGTATTCATACCATTCATTTATTGAAATATAGTTTAAGAATTTAACGAATGTCAAAATAAAATTTCGACGCTCATCAAATCAAAATTTTATTTATTACCACAGAAAAAAAGCATGGGTTCCTGAGGTCTTTTAAAGTCGCAAGACTGACGAGGTAATTTACGCGTTATCGCTTCCTTTAGTTATAACGGTTTTTATGATTTTGGAACAAGTCTTCTTTAACCGCCTATAGCTTTGCTAAATTTGGAACGATTCTTGATTTGTTTTCTGTACTTTTCTTAAAAGTACATAACATTATTTTTACAAAAAATGTAACCTAAATTTGTTTGTTTTGTTAAAAGCTTTAAACAGGAAGCGAAAACGAGTAAATTACCACATACGGTTTTCGACTTAAAATGACTTCAGGAACTCATGGTTTTCTTTTGTGGCGAGGTCTGTAGGGCAACCAGTATACAAATCAAAACTTACAAAAATAAAATGAATGTTAAATCTTTCTTACCTTTAAGGATTGGCAAAAGAGCATTAAGATTAAATTCAGTAAGTAGTTGAGACAATTTTATCTCATCTTCGTTAATAGTTTTGGAATGATCAAATATTAATTGTACATCTATGATATCCCCATTTTCTTCTACTTGAAATAATTCTGTTTCAGTTGGGGTTAAGTTTAGTATAGTGTTATTCAAATCTGATATGTTTATGCTCTCCATATTCAGTTTATGTAAGATAGGCCACCTTAAGATAGAAAATTGAATAAAAAAAAACTAAAAAAACAAACCATACAAAATAATAAATAAATAAGCAAACGATATTATGCATAAATATCTGTTTGTAAACAAGGTCTTTTTGCAATTACAATTTCATCCGTCCTTTTAGTAACTAACCAAGAAATACTTAAAATTTTAAACAATACAAAATTGATTCCAAAGAATCAGTTTAATGTTTTATTTGGAAAAAAAAATTTAAAGCTATCAATTATTGAAAAACGTTTGAGATAACACTTTGGAGACGTCTGTAAGCCATAAGGCTGAACCCAAATCTTCTGCTCTACATACCTACATTAAAATTTGCTTCAGGTTTTTGTCCTAGAGTTCGTGCTTAAAATTTAAACGACCTGACGTTTTTTCGTAAAAAAAAAAACATTTTTGTATGAAATAGAATATGTATAAATTAGCTCAAAAAATAATAATATTCAAAATATTCAATTCGATATTTATTCTTTATTTCCCTTATCAGGAAAACGATTTTCGTAAAGAAGAATAATTAAATGGAACGTAATTCTTTGAACTATTTTTATCTAATAGACTGACTGCGAGCCCACAGCAATTTTTAGGTGTGATTGATAACAAAAATAAATTGAAAATGACTACTACATAAATATACATATTTGTTTCTACAATTACTTACCTTTTATTTCTGAAGATATCTTACAGAATGGTGATTCCAGAAGGTTCAAAATCATTTATGGATGCAATTCAACTTGAGTAAAACGTTTGGTCTGGTATATTTGTAAAAGATACACAAATAAGTGTATTATACATAAATTCACAATGTTTTTGTTCATAAATTTCACTTCTTTTCGTTCTCAAAAACTTTAATAATTCACTTTTAAGGAAACACAACCGGCAATCATGGAGACGAACGACAAATGCAATTCCAGACGAGAAACGTAGTTAAAATAACAACAGTACAGTTATTTTTCTGGTGCCAAAGACGTTTGTGTTTATTTTAAGTGTGTTTTCACTTTATTACAAACGCGCTCCAACATTCAATACACACATACCAGTTAACGACCAATACACTAAATGCGTTTTTCCTTTGATTTTAAGTTATTTTCTTTGAAAGATGAAGCAGTGACGTCGATTTTAATACGTTTCAACTTTGATTTAAAGTTAACCCTATTCAATATAAAGTAGAAAAGCATTTTATTCAAAATTTTATAATTTTTCCCAAGAAACATTTTTAGCTGTATTAATGCTTGAAAAGCGCTTTCAGAGCTAATCTTAGAGCTCGTTTATTCTAAAACACGCTCTATATGCACCTTTAGAGCAAACATCGAGCCCACTTCCAGCTAATTCATTGAGTTTGAGAGCACTTTTTAGCTCCTTAATAGTGCTTGTAAGTGTGTTTTGTCAGCTGAAAGCTTTAATATACACTCTAAAACTGCCATAGAGCCACGTGCTTTTACGAGGAGTTATAAACTATATTTTCTATTAGTATTAGTAAATACAAATCATACTATTGAACATGAAGAAAAATCATTACATATTTGTATTGGTTAATCATCTTAGCATCAACATTTATTTAAATAGAATAAAGAGTAAGGGTAATAATTAAAAGCCATAATACGTTCAATGTGGGGTGATTTCTAAGTGCGATTTCATTTTTATCAGAAATGTTGATATTGTACTTCGAAATATTACAACGCCCTTCTAAAATAATTTGTTTTAAGTGGATATTAAATTTTTTTTATTTTAATTTTAAGCTTCAGAAAAAAATATTTAATTTGCTCGTGCACTTTTTTTGATAAAGCTTCTGTGTTTTTCATGATTCTTTTCAAAATTCAGTTATCACATCACTTTAAATAGTTTTCTTTTTCTTTTTAATACAAATTCTTAGATATTCGCCATTTTTTAAACATGCATAAAGATATAGCTTGCAGCTCTTAAATAACACTTTAAAAAATTCTTTTTCTGTTAAAGAGCTATTTTAAAGGGTGCAGTACCAAAATGCTTACATGCTTTCCGACAGCTAATAAAAACATTATTATGGAGCATATTTATCGAGCAGAAAGCTTTTAAACATAACGAAGCTAAAGATTGTTAAGAAACTCCATTATGGAGCTAGATTTTTATATTCGTTTACCAAGAGCTGCAATCTGTTTTGAAATAGAGCTACAGCCTTGCATTTAACTCTCTTAGAGTAATTTAAGAACATTTAAATAACATTTAGCTCCAACGATGTTACTTGGGTTGATTTTAAATGTATCTTAGACAAAATGGCTATTTGAAATTGTGAAGCTTTTATATTTGGCAAGATATTTATTGCATGAATATTTATGATGTGATACTTTATACCAATACAAAATAGAGAATATGGTTCTACATATTTGAATCATAAATATTAAGACAAAATAACTTCATAGAAATAAATCAATTTGAAATGAATAGGTATACTGTTTCAAAAGTTCATTCGTTTTGATATTGTAGTTGAAAAAACTTAAATAAATGAACGGTGTTAAACCAACTCATAAAATTTGGAAACTTGTTTTAAAATGTCTGTTATTTCATATTTGATTAAGAATCAACGACTAAAATAAAAACGCATTTAAATCAAATTTGTTAACTATTTGTTTCAATGATCCTTCGTAACAAAATTCTTTGAAAACGCGTTTTGATTGAAAATCAAAATGTTTTTACTTTGATTTAAATAGTTTTTTTTTAAATGGGGAAAACTTTGAATTTAGTATGAGGTAACTAAATTTTACGACGTGATTTTTCCCTCAGTGTAGAACATAGAAAAATGTATCTGATGTAGTTGTAGGAAGAAGTTGCAAGATGAAGTGAAGGGTGGACCATCTAGTGGTTACTTTTTAAATTGTAGGTTATTTTGACACTGACAGCTGAAAAACTTGGCAATAAGTCAGTATTATACCTCCGCGGAACGAAATGAGTCGTTTTACGCTTGAACAAAGTTGGGAAATATTGAAAACTTATTTCCAAAGTCATTGCTGTGTAGCCCAAGCAGTGCGTTTTTTGAAAAGAAATTGTAGCTGAAATGAAGCACCACCGCGCCTGCTGTACGCAAGCTTATGCAAAATGTTCGTGAGACTGGTATGCTATTGGACAAAACTCATAGTCTTCGTCATTCTACGGTGCGCACGGACGAAAATGTGGCTGCTGTAGACGAAAGTGTGAGACTCAATTCACGAACATCAACTCGCTATCGATCTCAACAGCTCAACAGTTAACGCATTAGTATGAGGAGAATTCTGTACAAAGATCTAGGATTATTTGCTGTCAAGGTCCAATTGACTTAGCAATTGAAGGCGAACGACCATCCGCTTCGTTTTCGCATCGGAGTTTGGGCCTTAGAGCAGCTTGAATAGGACAACGATTTTGGACGAAAACTCATCTTTTCTGACGAGGCGCATTTTTTTATCTCGGCGGCTACGTTAACAAATAAAATTGTGGCATCTGGGGCTCGGAAAACCCGCATTTTATTTTCCAGAAGCCAATACATCCACAGAGAGTGACAGTTTGGTGCGAATTTTTGGATTGTTCTTCGAAAATGAAGCTGGAAACAACGTTTCGGTCAGCGGTGGGCGTTACAGAGCCATGTTCACCGACTTTTTTCATATTGAAATTAAAGACATGGATTTGGACGACCTCTAAGTTAATGCAGAATGGCTCGCCATGCCACACCACATTCCCAAATCGTGTTATCAGCCATATTGGCGATGTCAGTTGGCCCACCCTGTTCACATCCGTAAAGTAAACTTGAGTATAACCTTATATTCATTTGAATCTGTTGAATAGAATCCAGAACAGAGCCCTAAAACTTATAGGAGATACATCAATAGAGCTCAAATGAAATAGCCAGTTGCATTCCTCCCCTCAAACAATACGTCCAGCCTAACTTCGGGCGTACTGTCTGTTTTAGCCGAACTGCTAGATTGTAAGTTTGACCTCATCATTATGATGTACAAGCTTTCAACATGAATGTGCATCGACGTCTCCTATTAAATTCTCTCCACTTTACCACTGTTTTACGTCACAACATTATAAAGGTAGCCATAACCCATTGAAATTGTGCAAATTATAAAAAATTGTAAATTCTATCGAAAAATTTTTCTTCTAAAACTTCAAGGCAAAAAACTTTTGACGAAAATTTCATAAAACATTTTCTTATAAGCGATAAATTTGAAAAAAGATGACACTTTTAAAACGTTTGGTAGAAAGCCAATAATCAAGTTTCGATAGTTTCATTGACCTTAAATTTTTTTTTGGATATTTCCATTTGTGGTATATTTTTCTGTGGGCTTAACGTAATAGCTTAGACCTTACATTTTTTTGCAGATTCTTTTATAAAATATTATTTGTCCAAAAAGAAAAGAGAAGCGCAAGAAATATGAACCCTTTTTTCCTTAGGAATTAGAAACAGAAGGATTATGATGCTTTTTCCATTGTTTACCCGAATTCACAATGTTGCTTTCAAAATTCGGCGTTTGTTTGTGAATATAAATTATTTTCACGATAAGTTTAATTTTTTTCCCAAAACTAAAATTAATATTTGGTTGATGGGCGAGTTGACAGTCAGCGCCAATAATCTTGTTCTCCAGACCTAATAATTCCGACTTTCTTCCGAAATGGCTTTCTTAAACTAAAGGTTGATTTAAATATTTGGGAAAATTTTCTATAAAGGGCAAATAAAACCATGAGAAAATCTAATTATAAGAAAGCGGGTAATTAATATTTATTAAAACAAATGTCTGTCCAGTTTCAAACATTTTTTTTGACTTCACATTATAAAATTATTTTATTTTTTCCAAAACGGTTAAGCTAACATAATCATTTTTAAGCTGAAATTTTAGAATGAACTCTAAATGTAAATAACACCGTCGTTGCAACTAATTGATATGCTTTATCAAAATGTAAGAGGCCTTCGGACAAGGACTAACAAGGTCTGATACAGCTCTTCAAACTCTTCTTACGATGTCATATCTTTGACTGAAACATGGTTGTTTGGCGGGAACTTTTTTATTCTTCGTTAGATATATAGGTATATAGACGAGATAGACACTCCGATCCGAGTATTAATACTGTCGGCGGTGGTATCCTTATTGCTGTTAAATCTTCTTTTGTGACGTCACTAGCCAATGTTCCTGTTTGTCTGAACGAAGAGTTGATATGTGTAAAGATGGTTCTTCCACACAAAAATATCTATTTTGTCACTATATACATTGTTCCTGAGAGCCCAGTTGATACTTACAATGAAGCCTTCTCTTTTTGAACTGCATTTTTGAGTTAATGAGTTATAATGTACAATCTAACCAATGTATCTTGGAAACGTTGTCCCGATACATACGCAATGGTTCCAACAGGAAATCTATCAATGGATGACTCTTAAACTCTTGACAATCTAACGTCACTTGGTCTTGACCAAATAAACGACATCACAAACTCTAACGCCAAGATACTCGACTTAATTTACACAACACTTGATGCCGGTATTTCACTTGACAGATCAACTGATCCTCTTGTGAACGAAGACTCTCATCACCCAGCACTCACCATATCTATTCAAAACTTTGAAATGAATAATCAAGATCCTGACAATGATTTTAAATTTAACTTTAAAAAAACTGATATATAATAAATTAAATAATTTTCTATCTTTAATTGACTGGTCATGCCTTTGCTCTTGTTCAGATATTGATTCTATGGTTTTAAAATTTTATGACAAAATATTTGATTGTTTTTTAGCATCTGTTCTTCTAACATCTGTTAAATCAAAATCGCTTGCTCATAGCTGGTATGATAGTGAAGTACGAAGATTGAAATAAACTATGGTTTAAATACAAACAAACTGGATTAGTTATCGATTTTAATATTTATTGTGAGGCCAGAAATATTTTCAACAGAGAATCAAGTATTAAATATCAAAGTAATTTAAAAATGGATCCTAAATACTTTTGGAACTTTATTAATAGCAAAAGAAAATTTAGTCCATATCCGTCCGTTCTTATGCATAACAATATCTCACACCATGACCCACGTATCATAACACAACTATTTTCAGACTTTTTTCAAGGTGCATTAATCTGTGATTCTTCTAACTGTGATAACAATTCAAACTGTGATAATCTTGACGAAAATGATTAGTTATTTGGTAATTTGAAATCATATTCTCACTTGATTGATATAAAATTTCATATAACTATTGACGATATTATGAAATTTATAGCTAATTGAGAAGATAATGACGCGCCTGGTCCTGATGGGGTACCAGCTTCAGTTCTGACAAAATGTGTCAATCATTTGTCGATGCACTTTCTGTTGTTTTTAACTGTTCATTGTCTACTTGTAAGTTTCCTCATGTATGGAATTAATCTTTCATAATTCCTCTACATAAAAAAGGTAAAAAGGATCTAATTATTAATTACCGTCCAATAGCTAAACTGTCGGCTATTCCCAAACTTTTTGAAGCAATTGTTTGTAAAAATATTCAGCTTTTACACGAAATCGTTTATTGTTCATATCATAACCAACATTGTTTCGCAAAGGGCCACTCGACTGTCACCCTACTCATGGAGTTAGCGGAGTTTTGTGTCGATTCTTTTAAAAATAAAAAAACAGACAGATTGTGTTCTTACAGATTTTAGTAAGGCATTTGACAAACTGTCGCACAGAGTTTTGCTTAATAAAATGAATAGGCTGGGGTTCAGCGTAAAATTCATTACTTGGGTAAAATCTTATTACAGATCCTATTCAGTGAATTTTAACGGCTACCATTCAAATAGTTTTGTCGTAAATTCTGGTGTTCCCCAGGATAGCCATTTGGGTCCAGTTCTTTTTATATTGCTTGTAAATGATCTTCCTTCAGTTTTAAAGTACTCTAATTGTCTTATGTATGCAGACGATTTTAACATATTTAAAACCATCTCTAGCAATCTTCACTGTGAAAAGCTTCAAATTGATCTTATTGCTTTCTACAATTGGTGTAGACGTAATTATTTGTTGTTAAATACGAGTATCGACAAGTGTAGGATTATAAATTTTACAAGAATATTGTCAGTTTTATCTTTTGACTATATGTAGTTTCAATGGCGTAAATCTGTGAAATGTAAATGATGTATCTATCCTTGGTATATTGTTTGGTAAAAAACTCGAATTCACACAGCATATCAATATGACATGTAATAAAGCCAATTCAATATTAGGTTGGATTAAAAGGGAATCACGTCAGTTTTCTGATCCTTATGTTATCAGACACCTATTTACCACATTTGTCAGACCCATTATAGAGTATGCTTGCCAGGTATGGACCCTTTACTATCTACAGTTGCCACAAAATTGAACAAATTCAAAAAAGGTTCCTAAAATTTGCTCTTAGAGGCTTAGGCTGGCAGAATCCATTGAATCTTTCTTCATATAGTAGCCGTCTAAGACTCATAAATTTACCCAGTCAGCGTAGACTGGAATTAAAATTGTTAATTTTAATGTTCCAAATCGTAATCTTAAAGGTTTTCGTGACCCAATTTACATAAAACACTATCGTACCAATTATGAGCAGAATTCACCATTGAATAACATGTTCAATTTGTATAACGTTTATCATAATTTATTAATACATTTTTCTGATGTATCAAATACTAGTTTTTAAAAAAATGTTCTACAATATTGTATAATTTATAAATTCTTAATTCTAAGAAATATTTTTGTACGCTAGATATTAATAAGCTTGATTCAAATAAATAAATTCACAAGAAACGTTTTCGATATCAATAACTATAAAATGTTCTTGTTCTTTTAATAGGGCAGGTGATATGTATGTTTCTATTTTTAGAATTCTAGGGTTCCGTACCTTGTGTGTACTTCGTTAAAGTACACATTTAAAATTTAAACCGAAAAAAACCATGACTCACAGCAAAATAAAAAAGAGTTCAACGTAAAAGAGCATTCGCAGTCTGAATCGGTATATCTATTTTTGAAACACCACTGCGTTCACCATAACATCCAATGCCGTATTACCCATAGAACTTTATAGAGAACTGCATATGGGCTCTATCGTTCTTCTTGAGGGCTCCATGTTTCGAGAATTGTATTCGCTTATTTTCGATTTTGCATTTTGTATTGATTTGAATTTCAAAATTGTCAAATTGGTAAGGTGTGGTATTTGCACACAATCGGGAATGACCATTAACATTAAAAAGTTTACTAAAGGTCGTAAAATAATTTAGGGTTACTTAAGGCCTCTACATAACCTACCCCGGTTCTGGAAAATTCCCAAAACCAACTCAAACGAAATACAAACATAAACAAAGCACAACACAAGACAGGTTCCTCTGGCGGTAAAAATGTATTCTGTCGCAGTGAAAATTCGTATACATATCTGAAAAAAAAGCCTATGATATTGAAATTTAGATCTAGCACTCGCACGCGGTAATAAACTATTGGCACTTGGCAGCCGAGATAGGCCAAAATCAACAGGGAACTCCTTGAAACGCTGATCCCGATTTCATTTGTCTAAGATTCTTAATTTTGTAACTTCTAAAGTGCTTCGAAATGAAATGAAGCAGAACACTCATCAGCACTTTCAGTTCTTTAAATAGAACCTCACATTCGCATGGCACAGATGCCTTGCTAATTGGTGTATAATTGAATGGAATCATTTCGCGATGCCTAGTCTAAGGTTTATTTTTATTGAGTAATTATTTATCTATTTGGGTAATCATTGATTGATAGGTTCTTCGAAATTTTAAGAATGCAATACGATTTTGTATGTGCGAATGAGGCATATTTTTTCAGCTTAATTGTAGGTCTGTTTAAAATAAATAAATGCAGCCATTTGACAAGGAATTCTAAATATTAAAGTCCTCTTTCTGGATTGACTGTAATAAATGTTAAATGGAATGCTTTTGCGTAAACGGATGATGCTTAATTAATTAGAATGCCTCTGTGAAATGCAAGTTGACATTGTTGGCAGTAAAAAGGGAAGAAGTGGCTGAATGTAATGCAATAATCTATTTGAACTGGCGTTAGAGAATACATTTCAAACTGCCCTGTGCAAGGAAAATGTATAGTTTGACTGTATATCCCATTTACACGTTGCATTTAAGCAAAGAATTAGATTTAGCCGACATTGTGTGTGTAGATACAACAATCCAAAACAAAACTTAAAACGCAACTTAGACTTGCCGTTATGTCGTTCAAGGTTGTAAAAATACTTACGCTGGATTTCCACTTGTTTTTCAAAGACGCAGTTTGACACGACTACCGACGAAGGTGTGGGTGATGACAAATATACGATAATAAAATAATACTATCTTTGGTTTTTCCTGTTGTTTAGTTTATTTATTTATTAAGAGCTTAATTTTAAGATTTACATCTTTTGGTAAGAAAGCTTAACTAAGGACATAATTCAAAGGTTAAAGGAAAAAAAAATAATTTAAATTTTTTAAAAGTAATAGAATGAAAAAAAGAAAAAAATTAAATGTAATAATAAAAATAGAACAACAAAAAAGAAGGGAAAAATTTAGAAGATAAGAAACAGAGAAGCAGCGAGACCAACAGCAACCAAAGGAGTCTAGACCAAAATCAAGTTAGGACGTGGCATAATGTTCAAAGACATTTTTCTTAAATTGTTTTAAATTATCTGTATTTCGCACATTGCGTGGCAGTGAATTCCATAAACGAGCTGCATTAACAAAGAACTGCCGCTCTGAATTAAGGCTTGAGAAGCGGGGAATTATTATTTGGTTCGAGCGTCTAAATAAAGAGAACTGTATTATATTATAAAGGTATAAGGGTTGTCGCGTATGCACTATATTAAAAAACAAAATAAGGGTACGAAGTCTTAGAACGTTATCAAAAGAAATACCATAAATACTTTTGGAGAATGATGAAATGTGATCATAACGGCTAAGTCCAAAAATGTAACGTGCTATGTTATTAAAAACAACATTAAGCCTTCTTTGGCTTACGCTGTCGAGCTTGCAGAAAATTTCACAACCATAGGTCAAGATTGGTACAACAAGGGTTTTTGCAAGCATTTTCCTAGTTTCCAATGGGGTGAAATTTCTAGTTGGCCACAGTAATCGAAGAGCCCCATAAGCTTTGCCAACCGCTTGATTGATGTGGTTTTTCCAACTTAAGGTCCTATTGGTTGTTCAATAAGTTTTGTCGTTCGATAAGAAAAACACAACTTTATGGTTCAAAATACACTTTATTATTCAGTATAATCTCCTTGAACATTAATACACTTGCTCCAACGATCCTCCAATCGGTGGATCCCATCCCTGAAGTGAGAATCCGGAAGGTCTGCAAAATATGCTTCAACAGCCGTTATGACCTCTTCATTTGATGAAAAACGCTTGCCACGCATAAATTTTTTGAGTTCTGGAAACAAATGGAAGTCGCTGGGGGCCAAATCTGGTGAATATGGTGGATGCTCCAACAATTCAAACTTTAATTCATGGATTTTAGCCATTGTCAAAATGCTCTTGTGACACGGTGCATTGTTCTGATGAAAAAGGATTTTTTTCTTCTGCAAACCGGGTCTTTTTTCACGAATATTTTCCTTCAACTGATCCAAAAGGTTGCAATAATATTCAGAATTAATTGTTTTACCAGTTTGCAAGTAATCCACAAACAAAATTCCTTTCGCATCCCAAAAAACTGATGCCATAACCTTTTTGGCCGATTTCCGGACACGAACTCGTTTCGAAGCCGAACAACCAGGTTCACACCACTCTTTAGCCTCTTGTTTTGATTCGGGATCATGGTGATAGACCCAAGTCTCATCCATAGTGATGAATCGACGCACAAAATCCACTTTATCCTTTCTAAAACGCTCCAAATGTTGCTGAGAAAGTCGCATTCGAATGTGTTTTTGTTCCATCGTTAGCGAATGCGGCACCCATTGTGCACACAGCTTTCTAAAGCCCAAAATTTCACTTAAAATATGGCTCACACTGCCTAATGAGATGTGTAGAGCCTCTACTAAATCTCTCTCAGTCAATCGACGATCTTCCAAAACCATATCCTGTATTTTGGCTATGATTTCTGGTGTTGATGCGCTTTTTGGACGTCCTTCACGTGGATCGTCTTCAAGGCTTGTACGACCACGTTTAAATTCAGCAACCCATCTTTCTACTGTTCTCATTGAAGGTGAACAATCATTATACACTTTCAATATTCGTTCGTGAATTTCTTTTGGTGCTACACCTTCCAAAAATAAGAATTTAATCACTGCACGATATTCAATTTTTTCCATCGTAAACAAATACTTTGACACGGCGACACTAAATGGCTTCTAAACAAAGAATGAATTGACAGATTGAAATGAAACTTCACATACGGGGCATTTCACGTGAAGCGGACAACGAAAAAAGTGATGGGCGTTGAAATTCATTCATCTTTGTGTTATTTATACTTCATTTGAATCTAAAAATACATTTAGAAGGATTTTGAATTTTGAGGTCTGGTACTCCAGTTATGGGCTTGTAAACTTTCGACAAGCAATGAGTTATGGTTTTTAAGAAAAATGTTGATAAATTAAAAGAAGCAATATAAAAATAATTTTAATAGTTGAATATATGGTAAAACAGATGTTCTTTTTATTTATGAAATCTAAACCGGAAATGCAATTTTTTCTTATATATAAAACCGGAAGTTAACATTTCAAATAAAATTTTGGTAAACTTGGCCCATTTTTATAATTTTTTTTTATGTCTCAAAATAAAGCCCACATATTAGAGAAAATACATGCCAAGTTTCAGAGTGGGATACCCATACGTTTAGAAGATACATAATTTTTAGTGCGTGAACCTCGTGCAAAAAACAGATTTATTATACCTTTAGAAAACCGGATGTTGGCGATTCAATTTTAATTTTAAGTAGCTTAGACCATTTTGATATTTTTTTTTTCTTTTCTCTTATTGTTCTTTATATAATAAAGATTCCAAATACCAAGTTTAAAGATGGGATCTCCATTCATTTAGAAGTTATATATTTTTTAGTGCTAAGGTGGCAACTTCGTGTCATGCGATAAGCCCCTCTTGGTCCAGCTTTCTCGCCTTCTCATAGTATGAAGAGACGCCATCTGTTAGGAGTGTAACTTAAACGCTAGAAAAAGAAAGATATAATATGCAGCCACGTTACAATAATTTGTATTGTATGTTTTTTTGATTTAAGTTCTTGCTTTAAATGAATACAACGTTTAGTTAGTTCGCACTTGAATTTAAGTTTAATAATAAATAACACAGACCCACAAAAAAAAAAACTTCTCTGACTTTGGGATGTGAACATGTGTCTCATAGGTTTTTCGGGTCGCTGATTTCAAATCCGGGGTCCGTTTGACTTAATCAGGTCAGGTTTAAGGGCATTTGAAGGTCAAATCGCTAAATATTCGTTTACAAATCTGAAAACCTATATATATATGTTTTTGGCATCGCTGAATTCGAATTTAGGCTTTTTTTGACCCCAACATGTAAAGGTCAAGGTCAAACTAAGGTCAAACCTCTGCAATCTAACGATATGATATTTTTGACCCCAGATTCTGAAAGAACGTAAAATTTTACGTGCAAATATGTGTTGACTTTTTTTTTACCAACCTCTGTCATGTAGCGGTCATCCAAAATAAGACTCGTTTTTTAGATTTTAGCCTACGTATTGGCTGTGAATTGGCTATTCTGAAGTTATATGGATACCTTCAAATGACCTAGAGTCTGCAAAATGGTATTATTCGGATTCAGTGACTCCAAAAACATAAGAATTAACTGGTTCGAGAGCCCAAATCCCTATTTACTGTCGATACATCAGCCGAGAGATCCAAAAGGAGTATTTGACCTTGGAATATCTTCCAGAGGTCATTCCAAACAACAGATCTAGATGAATTTAGATGTAAAATTTTACGCTCTTTCAGAATCTGGGGTCAAAAATATCATATCGTTAGATTGCAGAGGTTTGACCTTAGTTTGACCTTGACCTTTACATGTTGGGGTCAAAAAAAGCCTAAATTCGAATTCAGCGATGCCAAAAACATATATATATAGGTTTTCAGATTTGTAAACGAATATTTAGCGATTTGACCTTCAAATGCCCTTAAACCTGACCTGATTGAGTCAAACGGACCCCGGATTTGAAATCAGCGACCCGAAAAACCTATGAGACACATGTTCACATCCCAAAGTCAGAGAAGTTTTTTTTTTTGTGGGTCTGTGTTATTTATTATTAAACTTAAATTCAAGTGCGAACTAACTAAACGTTGTATTCATTTAAAGCAAGAACTTAAATCAAAAAAACATACAATACAAATTATTGTAACGTGGCTGCATATTATATCTTTCTTTTTCTAGCGTTTAAGTTACACTCCTAACAGATGGCGTCTCTTCATACTATGAGAAGGCGAGAAAGCTGGACCAAGAGGGGCTTATCGCATGACACGAAGTTGCCACCTTAGCACTAAAAAATATATAACTTCTAAATGAATGGAGATCCCATCTTTAAACTTGGTATTTGGAATCTTTATTATATAAAGAACAATAAGAGAAAAGAAAAAAAAATATCAAAATGGTCTAAGCTACTTAAAATTAAAATTGAATCGCCAACATCCGGTTTTCTAAAGGTATAATAAATCTGTTTTTTGCACGAGGTTCACGCACTAAAAATTATGTATCTTCTAAACGTATGGGTATCCCACTCTGAAACTTGGCATGTATTTTCTCTAATATGTGGGCTTTATTTTGAGACATAAAAAAAAATTATAAAAATGGGCCAAGTTTACCAAAATTTTATTTGAAATGTTAACTTCCGGTTTTATATATAAGAAAAAATTGCATTTCCGGTTTAGATTTCATAAATAAAAAGAACATCTGTTTTACCATATATTCAACTATTAAAATTATTTTTATATTGCTTCTTTTAATTTATCAACATTTTTCTTAAAAACCATAACTCATTGCTTGTCGAAAGTTTACAAGCCCATAACTGGAGTACCAGACCTCAAAATTCAAAATCCTTCTAAATGTATTTTTAGATTCAAATGAAGTATAAATAACACAAAGATGAATGAATTTCAACGCCCATCACTTTTTTCGTTGTCCGCTTCACGTGAAATGCCCCATACGTTAATATGAAGAGTGTACCAACAAAACAAAAAAAATTTGGGCTAGTAGCAACGCCTTCTCTTATCGAACGACAAAACTTATTGAACAACCTATAAAGCAAATTCCCAAGTTTTTTACTGTATCTACATAGTCAATACGTGACCCACTTAGCTCGATAACAGGAAAGCAACTCAGGTCCATATATCTTTTAGATATGACGAGACATTTCGTTTTTAGAGGATTTAGAGTAAGACCAAATTTGAGTGACCATAATCTAATAGCTGAGAGGTCTTCATTGATCTTTTGAACACAATCCTCAATCAATCCAATTGAACAACTTTTCAGTAACTGCAGATCATCAGCAAAGAGGTGTTCGTGGCAGTGGTTTATTATTTTTGGAATCTCATTAATGTATAATGAGAAAAAGGAAGGACCAAGTATCGAACCTTGGGGAACTCCACAAGAAATTGATAAGTAATTAGATACCTACTACCAATTGAAACCGCTTGCCGTCTGCCAGATAGATACGAAAAAAATAAGCTTCACAGCTTCTGGTGAAAATTTATACATTTTTTGTAACTTTTGACACATTGATTTGTGATCGATAGTGTCAAATGCCTTAAAATAATCTAATAGAACCAGAAACGTCACTGTATTATCGTCTAACGCTTTTCTTGCTTGTTCGATGACGTCTAGTAGTGCCGTTGTACTGCTGTGATCTGGCCTGAAACCTGACTGTTTTGGAGTCAAAAGAGAATTCTGGGAAAGAAAGGCCGTAAGCTGTTTCTGCATTAATTTTTCCAAAACTTTGGACAGAAAAGGAAGGATAGAGATGGGACGGAATTCAGTATTCGAACTGTTTTTAGGAATCGGAATAATCTTGGAGTCTTTCCATTGTGACGGGAAAATACCTTTTGTAAGAATGCTATTATAAATATACGTAATATATGGCAAAATAAGTGGTAGGATGGCTTTTAAGAACGTTGGATGTAAGTTATCAAAACCTACGGCATTAGATTTCAAGCAAATGAAACTTTCAACTACATCCTCAGGGGTTACACAAGAAAAACTAAACTCGGGTCCAGAGTACATTGCCGGAAACTCTTCACTAGAAAGATTTTGAGATGCAGTAGTGGGTTGGGGAATAGAAGAAATAAAGTTATTGTTGATCTCATTACAATCAATATCCTTAGGATCAAAATTAATTGGTTTGTTGACGATTTCCTTTAAATTTTTCCACAGTTTGCGACCGTTCAAAGAGAGATTTAACCCAATTTTGTACCAACTCACTTTTGCAGCACGAATGAGACGAACAATCGTATTGCGCAAACGACGATATTCTTGGAAGTCATCTGGTATCTTATAACGCTTCCATTTTCTGAAAGACGAGTTACGTAGGTTGAGTAAGTTGCGTATTTCGTGACTAAACCAAGGACATTCACCGTATCTTACAGATAAAGTTCTTAAAGGAACGTGAAAGTCAAACAAACGATATAAATTTCGTTGAAGGAACTCAACTTGCTCATCGGGTAATTGTTGACAATACAAACTATCCCAATTAATTCTTCGTATATCAAGTTCAAGAGTATTCGAGTCTATATTCTTGAAATCTCGAAACTGGAACGTTCTAAGTGGTCTTCTGAGGTAGAAGTTGAAGGAAAGATGGATAAGGTCATGTTTGGAAAAACCTGGAGCATCAATTTGGTTAAAAAGGATCACTTTACTGGTATCACTAACAAAAAATATATCAAGAAGTGTGCTGGAATTTTGGGAAAAGTGTGTGGGACTAGTTGTGTTTACTGGTTGTAAATTGAAAATATTCATGTTAGTTATAAGAGTCTGGTCGGTAAGAATATCGCTATTAGAGTCTCCACAAAGAATTTGACTTGTGAAGCAAAACACATTATCTTCAAGAACAGTTTTAAGTGGTGACCAATCTATGAAACGGTTGGGCCTATAAACTACTCCAAGTAACAAATGTTCACTTACGCCAGAAATTTCAACAAATAGAAAATATTCTATTGGGCTCTCAGGAGGAGACACAAGTTTAATTTTATTTTTAATTGAATCCCTAATATAAATTGCTACTCCACCACCCACCCGACCTGTTCTATCGTTCCTGAGTACTTTAAAACCTTTGAGGTAAATCAACCTATTCAGTGATGTTGCTGTGAAACCACGTCTCACTTACACATATAGCGTCATACCTTGAACCTTCAAATATATCCCTGAACTCGTCTATTTTCCTATATAAACTCTGTGCGTTTATATGGCAAATTTGAAATCCATCGTTTCGCGACGTTAATATATTTGTCAGAGCTCGAGTTATGTTTACGCTTGAATCGTTTATGGAATTCAGATTATCAGAACTGTGGCTAACCAGCATTAAAAGAGAAAACAGATTTTCTGCTTAGCACACGCATGTTCTGAAAGGCAGATAAAATAAGAAAAAGGGGAATGGTCGTTTTGTTTGCTGTTAAGGTAGCTGCATACTGTTGAACATAAATATATAATACAGAAATCGTAAGAAAGAGAAAAAGATAATAATGTAATAAAATTTAATAAATAAGTTATAAGTAATTAATTGGTTAACCTGTCTTGTCAAAGGGAAAATTTGAGCGAGGCCAAGTGGAAATCTAGCATTAAGCCTAGTACGCAGATCGCGCTAAATTTTATCTCCCACATTTTTCTCCAAACATCAGCTAAAATCCAAGCTAAATTTTGACATAAGAACCTTGCGGAGAATATGTCACAGAAAACAGCTGTTCTCTAAATAAAATGTTTTCAAAGATTTAAAAGAATTTGGTTTAAAGTATGATTTTTTAAGAATTATGAATGAAAACGAATGAGAATTATTGTTTATGAGTGATTTTTGCTGTGGAAAATCTTGTACGACCAAATATTCTTCTCAATATTAATTAAATATTATTCCATTTCAAATTGAAATTGAAATTTAGCTCGAGAATAAATGTGCCAGATAATTATTTCGTGCGATAAATTTTTACAGATAAGTTATGTACAGTTCGAAGAGAAATTTTGATTTTTTAGCTGGAGCAGCGTACCTCACGGCTAAAATGCTTGACATGATTTTAGCTTGGCTACATTTAGGAGAGAATTTTGTATGGGAGATAAAATTTAGCGCCATCTCCGTACTAGGCTTTAGCATTGAAAATGTAAATAAGGTATGGCGTACAGATGCACGAACGCACGGAGCGAACGACGACGCACGTTGAATATGTCGAAAAGAAATTTTTTTGATGTCTTCATCACAGCAATTTACCGTTTAATTAAACCTTGATGTTTCGTTTACGAATCCATAACACTTGTTCAAAACAGTTGGGTAGAAGTTAGGTATTAACTAAATGCTTTTCTTATCGGAAGGGTATGTATGCCATTATGTATGGAATATGACATCGTTCAAGTTTCAATTTAAAAAAAACTCTCCACATAAATACGACTGAATTTGAGCGACAACAATAGAAATAAATCGTATGGCCTGGGCCCTCATCGCGTAATTTTTAAGACGATCGTCGTCTAAACGATTGTCGACAACGACGTCGTTAAAAGTTTGCTTCGTGTAAAGTTTCAATCAGACCAAAAACATAAATGTTAAAAAAAGAGCCAAGTTCTACTATACAAAAACCTTTGTGTAGTAACAAGGAGAATAATATTGAAACAGCTACAATGTAATAGAGAAATTTTATTATTTGATGATTACTGACTAAAATCTTATGGGTTCACTGGTCAAGTTTTTAAACCTTTCGAATTGGGCATGCAAAAAAACTTGCCAAGTAGGCCCATCAAATTTTAGTCAGTAATCATTAAATAATAAAATTTCTCTATTACATTGTAGCTGTTTCAATATTATTCTACTTTAAATATTCGGTATTAAACCTTCATAAAGTAAGAACTTGGCGTACATTTAGATCTCAGTACTTTTCACGGCTGACGTGTTCAACAAAGGTTTTTGTATAGAAGAACTTGGCTCTTTTTTTTTTAACATTTATGTTTTTAATCTGATCTCACTCCTTTTTGCAACAATCTCGAAAGATACCCAAAAAAAAAGAAGGGTGGACTCTACTTACTAAAATCAACTTATTTTATAGCTTCCTATTTATTTTGGTATATTTTGTTTTTTGTTATTGGATCCTGTCCTGGCAAGATACTTAACACTACAATACCTACCTTACTAGTACCTACATCCGCTCAAAGTCATAAAAAAGCAATAATTGTTGAGGATGCGATGATGTTTTTGTTGCAATTTCATCTCCTTTTATTAAATGAAGCTAGCCCACCAATTAATATCCTAATGAGTGGTTTGATTATAGTTCACATCACAGTTAAGAGTTTTTTTTTATGTAAACTCATAATTTTTTTAGGTATGCAAATGTTTTCTTTTTTCATTCATGTTAAAATAACATAGAGTACATAATCGAGCACTCTAGTTCCAAGAAAAGTCATGAATTTTTAAAATGTATGTATAGTTTCAAAATGACAATAAAAAGACACCCCGAACGAAAAATCTTAGATTTTTATTTTTCGCTTTGAATATACATTAAGCCTTACCACTTTACCAAATTTCATAATTCTACGGCAATCAGAAGAGCTCCATATAAATTAAACATTTTCTCAGAGAGTGGGTGGATAACACGCCCCCTGAATGGAAAACCTCAATTTTTATGTTTGGTCCTTTATATGCATTTTGAGCCTTACCGTTCTACCAAATTTCATTGTTCTACTGCAATCGGAAGTGTGCCATATAACTTACATCAGTTCTAAGGAAGTGGGCGGATACCACACCCCGAATGGAAAACCTCAAATTTTATATTTTTTTCCTTGTATGTAATTTAAACCCTGCCACTTTACAAAATGTCATCGTTTTACAGCATTCAGAAGTGCTTCATTCAACCAACACCAATTCGGAGAAAATGGGCGGATACCACGCCCCCTGAATGGAAAACCTCAGTGTTTATTTTTGGTCCTTTACATGCAATTTAAGCCCTACCGGTTCACCAAATTTCATCGTTTTAAAGCAGTCGGAAGTGCTCCATTCAACCAACACCAATTCGGAGAAAGTGGACGGATACCATGCCCCCTGAATGGAAAACTTAAAATTTTCTCCTCTGCTTGCGTGACAAGATCTACCGCTGTGCGAAATAACAAGATTCTACGATGTCGGGAAGTGCTCCATAATTTTGATGATCTGTCAGTCAGTCAGTCAGTTAGTTACGGTTTTTGTGATTTGTGAGGCCTTATATCTCAGGAACCGCTTATGCTAGAAAATTTAAATTTGGTGAGGCGCCTGTACCTGACTAGCTTAGCAAATATTCGGAATTTTAAGTTTCTGACTTTATTGGTACTGAAGATAGGAAGGGGTCAAAAATCGCCTGAGTTTGTTCCTGTAAAAAGGGTGTAGTGCCAGAACTTGGCTGGGCACTACCGTGCCCTTTGATATGGGAATCGTCGTTGATTATTGATGTGAGTTCGACTACCATTGAAATACTAACAAGTCACTTAAATACTCTCGGGGAACAATAACATGACGATAATTCGAGTTCTTTTAAGGTTCTCCGTTGAACACGCATAGAACATTTATTGACACAGTCACCCCTTGCGCCATCATAAATCTTCTTCTAATGCCAGTGAACCTAAAGAAAAACCAATGCATTAAGGAATCAAAAGGTTGGGTGGTGCATTGAACGCGACTATAAAATAAAATAATGTTGATGGCGTCTTTGAAAAGTACATAAGAGACACACATATCTACCTCACTTAATATGTCCTTGAATAAGTTGTGTTACTTTGAAAATAATCATCTGTTTATTCCTGCCAGGGGTTTCGACATTATGTTTAAGAATTCTTAATAAAAACAGAGACTTCTCTTTTTTATAACTCATTATATTCCTTTGCAGTAACGATTCTCAAGATATAATCCTACAACGACTATTACAAGCCTTTGAGAAGACACCATCATTATATACCTACTCATAAAGATGTGTAGGTACATATTATATTATTCAATTTAAGATTGCGTTGAAACCCGATGTGTATACACGATAATTTTATTTTTGATTGAAGGATAAACTTGGTATTCACTTCACAAAAATAAAAAAAAATTGATGCAACTGTTCCACACTCCCCCTAATGCGTATCGCAGCAATGCTGTCATCATCAAATCATCATCACTACTACTGTATATGTATCCTTCAAGTATGCCGGTTGTTGTGGCTAAACTAAGAACACCCTCCAGACGACAACTTCCTCTAAAGGCTCTTGGAAAAGTTTACATGTTCTGTACGAGTAAAGTGTAGTGCGGGTTGGTGTTGATGTACCTACATTAGGCAGTGTTTAACTCAACTTTCCGCGATTGCTGATAGGACATGGAGCTCAGGGAGACGCTCCTACATAGTTTTATCCACATAGTGTTTATAATATTGAGTGCTACTCTAAGAAATTCTTTAGTGGTTCTTCTTGCTTTGAAAAAAAATTATGATCTTAAGAGCGTTATCCATGTTTAGATATTAATTCATTTGTTCTTCTTTTTTTTCCAAAGAAACATTCTTGACATGTATTTTACCCATAGGGAAAGATTACATTTTATTTCTATGGAGGTGTTAACTTTTTAAATTTAGTTAAGTGATCAAAATGAGAATCTTGTCACGTTTTTAGTGGGTTACATTATTTTTTGTTGTTTAGTTAAGCAAAGGAATTCTACAGAGAAAATCGCTAGAAGAGGCTCCATTAAGCTTCTCTTCGATCTAATAAAAAATATGTTTACATACTTTTTTTCTTTGGTGGTTTTATGACCTCTTATAATCGCTGACTTCACCCATGCTTCTCATGTGTGATGGCTGATGGAGTTAACCTTAAGAGATGTCAAAGAGTCCCCCCTGTTTCGATACATTCCCCAACTATCTTCTGTATTGTATCTATGTATATGTTGAAAGAAGTTTCCCCTTTGAGTTTTAATTCATACACTTGATGAAATAAGTCTTACATTCAACCTATTTTTGAAGTATTGGAGTATTTCTCTCATTTTTATCTCAACTTTTGCATATTTTTTCCTGTTACTGAAGAAGAGTTCAGTCGTTGATGAAATATGAGCTGGTAAAGGAGAGCAGTGTATTAGTTGTTATAAACCTCTGCATTCTATTCAACAGGTTCAAATGAGTAATAGGGGCATCAGCCCAGGTATAGGAGCACCCTTTATGAGCTCACAATAAAATGACCGAGTAGATGGAGTAAAGAGCTGAGCGCGGCTAACTTCACTTGTTTATGTGATATGTCAGAGTTCAGAGACAGACGGCGAAAAAAAAGCAATCAAACAAATAAAAATGGAGATCGACACCTTTGACAGTCCAGTGCTTCAGTGTGTTTCATAAATAAATCGGAGAGCTCTGATCCAACTCCGCTCAGAGCGTACTTGACATGCGCAAGTTCCGCTCAGTTAAAAAAGAGAAAAGCGTATAGATGGTAGCCAGATCATCTTTAAAAAAACATAAGCATTTCGCTCCCAAATATTTCTTTGATGCAAGTGTCATTCATGGATGTTACATTTCGCTTGGCCAACAGAAGACAGCTTTTTTTCGAAGTATGAGATATCAGAGGGTTTTCAATTCCCTTTTGTATAATGCTGTCGAGATTAGAATCTAATGAGCTTAGCATATGCTGCAGTTTCATTCCCGCAACCGAAAAGCGGGTTTGTAAGTCTGAAAATTAATATGAAATGCTGATTAAGTGTGTCGTCAGCGAATCAATGAAGTGGATTAGAAGTTTCAGTCAAAAGATTATTGATGACAAAACGTGGCTTTGGCACATTAGAATTCTGTGGTGTTTGGTAGAAACATGATAACTCCATAAAATAATTTGCATCCTTACAATCACTTTATATCGAGCTCGAACCTAAACGGATAAACCGATTTTCTTAAAATTTGGAACATAATTTTTCAAAGAATATTTTCAAAGGTTTTCCAAATTTGAAGAAAATCAGTCAACCCGTTTGAGCTGTAGCTCCATGTAAAGTGAACGTGAAAACGCAAATTATTTTATGGACTTATCATGTTTGTACCAAACACCACAGAATTTATTTTTTGACTATCAGACTTAAAACCGTCCAGAACAACTCGAATTGAACGGTGAGAAAGGTTATTTCTAATGCAATGAAAAAGCGAATCATCGATGCCAAATTCACTCTATCAAATGCTGTAGAAATATTAAGTACAATAGCCTGTGTCTCACCAAGGTGGTTTATAGATTAGTTCTCCCTTTCGGTGAGATTAAATCATCAGTGGATCGATTGCTTGAAAAACCGTATCTGCCGGTCATTAAAGAGCTTTCCTTGTTTGAGATATTTCTTTAGCTGGTTGTTGATAGCATTTTCATGACTTTGGAAAGAAGGGACGTCAATGTAACTGGGGGAAAAAGATTCGCCTTTTTAAATAAATTCTGGACAAATGCCGTTTTCCATCTACTCGGAAAGAACCCCGAAGAGTAGAATAAATAGAAAAGCTAACGCAATGGTTTTGCAAGTGTAGAAGAACACCTCTTCTAAAGGTGGTATAAAGTCTGGTCCCGAAATAAGCACCTGCAGGAAAATCTATAGTAGGATCCAAATAAAGCCTTTAATAGTAAATAAACTGCTGTTCTTGTCAAAAACAAAATCACTAAAGTGCAGCTGACAAGTTTTCAAACTTTTCTGAAATGGTTCAGCGAAGTGAGACCTGTAACAACTAATTTATCAATCGATACAAACAATTTGAACCGCACACTTTCCATGAGTAGGTAGGTGAAAATGTCTGCTCAGAGATCCAATTAATGCTCTAGTGCACCGATTTGATGCCATCAACTCGTCTGACCTGTGGATTCATGAACTCCCCTGTACCTGAAGTTCGCTAGCTCGGAGTCATAAGATCGAGAAGAACCGTTACAGAAGTCGTCGAGATTCATCTCAGAGCCGCTTCGTCACGTTCAGAAAAGAAATCAAGTCTGTAGTCTGTTTAAGATATGTATTTTCTTTTACCCAGTCTCTGAGCAAATTGCTGCAATCAATAGCGCTTGATTTTATTGGCAGCGCTTCATGGAAGACAAATTTATCGTGCAGATTATCACCTTCATTATACTTTTTGAAGTAAAACTTCTTTTCTGGCATTGGGGGTAAAAAAATATTCTAAACAGTTGTCAGTGACATGTCAAAACAACACGTCAACAGTCAAAGACAGCGATATGTTTTTTACAATTATTTTTTCGAACTTTCTTGGAGGATATTTAAAACACTTTATAAACACCTTTTAACGCCTTAAGAGAATGTTGAATAATCTTTGCCTCGAACACAATGAATCCGATAAGAAAAAAAAAATATGAACCTGATGAAACATCGTCGTTGTTGTAAGATCAGTTTCAAACTATGATATGAAGAAGGCGAAGATATACACAATAAAGCATATCCCGTCCAGTGCTGGCACCCTATAGATGATTGAGCGCAGTATATTTAAGAAAAAAGGCAGTAGATTGTAATATACCGCAGCAGATCTTACAAAATACTTAAAATAAATATAAAATGAACAAATGAGTCGCACGAACTCGCTCTCATATACATATATGTGACAGTGGTCTTAGGGCTTGAGATTTTGAAAAGAAATTATCAGGCAAAAAATCATATAAAATTTTATTAATCACAAAAATCACCATTTATAACGTTTTTTTGGAAAAAATTATGTAAGCCTGATTTCTTCTACTGTTTTGAATTTAAAACAAAAATTCTAAAATTGGTCAACCAATTTCGAAAACAGATTCAATTTGGTTTTTTGAGAATGGGTTTTGAGAATGGGAATTTCTGGAACTTTGTATTTCTTATCAGGGAAATAAAATTAAAAAAAAATTAATCAAACCGGTTAACTTTTCTTTAAGAAAACTCAATAAAACTTTTTTTTTGAAAATTTCAAGAAACCACATTATTTTGTTTATAAAAGTGCCTTTATATTGAAAATGTCATCGAAATACGTTAAGTGGCTTACGACAAAATCTGATTTGAAAAAAACCAGTAGCTACTATGGGAGTTGCCGTTATAAGACTTTTTCTGAAGAATCTATTAATATTAAAACATAAAGCTTACACAAAAACACCATTTACAAAGTCGTACCAAAATCGTAGGAGCCGTTTTTAAGGATAATGCGTTTTTCATTTAAAATATTGTGACAAGTACCACGTACCATTAGTTTAAGAACTAGAATGCAAGTTCTGAAATCCAAAAAATAATACTGTTTACAATTTCTGCTTTTGACTTCCTAATGTCATGTTTGATTGTTAGAATTTTTCTTGCCTTATAGAACCTGCGTATATATATAAAAACATTTTATTAGTGAATAGAAACTAGAGAATTTGGAAACTTAAAAATAACTTTAGTTTAAAATGCTCGGTGGATGTAGTCAGAGTGAACATGGTTGTATTCTAGACGGCTGCGTTTAGAGTTAACATTGGATAATTTTAAAAAATCCTAAAAGAGAAGTAGATTCGTTTTGTTGCACAGTAGATTTTTGTTTGGGCCTAAGCGCAGTAGATTTTCTGCTAAACGAGTAGGGTGGCAGCACTGATATCTGATCCCGTCGGTCGCGTCGTCGCGTTAAACGAAATAAATAAATAAAGTGAGGACAGTCGCGCATATTCAATTTTTAGATTCACATCTGTTTGGTTGCTAAAATGAGACGTGGGCTTATATGAGACTCTGTAAAAAGTTGACAGTGAATCATGCCTCGCTCTCGTCTCGTGTTTTCGTCGCATTATAAATCGGGCATAGTTATAAAAAAATTTGTCTGTCGTTTTCAATTGGATTTTAATGTCACTTTCTGACAAATTTAGACGTCAGTGTCCAGTGATAAACCAAGCTGTCATTCTAAAATAATTGCATCATTTGTATAATTGAAACAGTTCTAAGTTCCAATTTAAAGCTTCCTAACTTATTTTGCAAACCATTTTTAACTCGAGCTAATATTTCAAAAAAAATTTACTTGGAAGTGATTTTGACATGTTTCAATTTGTAAGACTATACTAAAATTACTTTTAAGCGATTGAGTTTTTTCTTATGTTTTTGAAAAGCACTGAAAGTTAATGTCAAAAACCAACGAAACATAGATTTCCGTATCATCAAAAGGAGAACACACCTATACAGTACTTGACATCTACATATGTCACATAACTTATTTTTTTTCTAGAGACGATGAGTGTTTCATTTTTTAAAAGATTCGAAAGGTAATCGGCTGAATTACAGAACATGTTCCTATACGATTCTAGTGGCTAAGCGAAAATCGTCAACTTTATTTTGATTATGTAACCAATTTGTAAATTCATTATAATCTAAATCAACAATTAGTTGTTATGTTGGTTTGTACAAAATGTTTGTACGTTTATTTTTTTAAGTTTTAGTGCGCGTATGTTGTACACACAATCTTTTTACTTTCGACTTATAGGTACTATAAGGCAAGTTATGCATTCGTAAAAAAATCAAACTCGAGATTTTGATCAAAGTTGACATTACGATGATAGCGAAGACTAAAAAAGTGGGTCTCGCAATTCTGTCGGTCTGTCTGTCTGTCGGTTCAACTACAGCCTAAACGGCTCAGCCGCCATCCCTGGAGATAAAATATCTGAGACAACAACCTTCAGTCTCAGAACATCGTGCCACACATCTTTCCTATCCTTCTTTCTCTTCCGTAACTTCACGTCCGCGCTGTGTTGAAACATTTAAAGGGTAATCATAATCCCTTGAGCGCGGGTAGATTATAAAAAAACAAAAAAAAAAAAAAAAAGATATCATTTTTAATTTTATCCCCCACACGTTTTTTTCTTTTTTTTTTTTAAGACCAAAAATAACGGTACCTGCCATACGATTTTTTTTTTCGAAATGTTATAAATATTTTTTTTTCTCAAAAACTGTTCGACAGATTTTAAAAATATAAACACAAAAAAATTGCATTTAGTTAAAACTAGGTAACGGTTGAAAAAATGGTTGAGGGTACCCCCCATGGAACCATTTTTTCTTTTTGATTTTCTCAAAAACGGTACAACCGATTTTGATCATTATTTTTTTTGCTAAGGCTCCCCAAGAACTTAAATAGAATTGTGTATTTAAATTTTCAAAACAATTTTTTTTGGATTTAAAAAAAAACTCCTTTTTTTTTTTAAAACTCAATATTTCGAAAACCCCATGCTAGATTTTTTTTAATCTCGATATATAAAAGTTTCTTAATATAACTTACAAGATGTGAAAAAATTTTATTTTATCTAAAAATAAAGGTACCCACCAAACAAATGTTAAAAAATTAAAAAAATGGTTTTCAAAAATCGTATTTTTCTCGAAAACGGCACCTAGAATTTTGATAAAATTCATTTTTTTTCAATTAATTTTTATGATCTTTAATTTAATAAAAAAAAAATTTGAAATTAAGATATTACAGCTTGTACTTACCATAGAACCATTTTTTCGAATTTTGAATTTCTCGTTATCCACATAACGGATCTTAATGAAATTTTTTATAGAGAAGCTTCTAAAAAGTCTAATCATCTAGTCATTGCATCTCAAAACTTTAAAATAAATATTTTTTGAATTTAAAAAAAATCTAGTTTTCTAGTAGCAATATTAAAAACTTTAAATTGGCATACCAAATTTTTTTCTTAAGAATCTTTTAAAAAGTTTGTACATAAAAGCTTTTTTTGAAGAAACCACTACAACGACTTATAATTTTTGTTCTTGCATAAATTAATATTTGCATAGCATTCTGTTTGTGTCTATTACTAAATACTAAAAGGATTTAAAAAATTAATTTTATCTTTATGAATAGTTTTCTCTAATAACATTCGTTTTTAAAATTACTAGTCTATTACATATATAGAAGCAAGTTCGTGCGACCCAGTGATGCATTTTATTTTTTACAGATCTGCTATAAAAATTTTAACCCAAAATCTTGGATGTGTTTCAGGTAATACTTTTTATTCCAGAAAATATCATAAGATATTTTCCTGATTAGTATGATTTATTTATGAAGTCTCTCCTGGACTGCTCGAATTCCTCCTATAGACATAAACAAAGACCCTTATGTTTTCTGCTAAAAGATGTATTTGTGCTGTGGTGAGAAAAATGTTTAAAATGAAAGTCACAGGCAAATGAGTTTTCTATAGTTTCTCTACAACGTTTTCGTTGACAATTTCATCTGTACAGAGGTCGTTATCTTCGCTGTGGTACGGGGCGCCTTACAAAAATATTGAAGTCCAACAATGACTAAAAAGTCCATCCGAAGTTTTGCTCTGACGCACATCCACAGACATACCCATCAGAGTATAAAAACTTTAAGTTGATGAAGTTGATTGTATGAGTTGTTAAACAACTTTTTCTTAACGTCATCTATAGGATATGTAAGGGATATCACAGAACCTTTTAATAACTCACGGTGCCAACACAATTATGTAGCACCAAGCAACTGAGATTGAATTTAAAAAAATCGTAGGTCATACCCTTTCATCCGGTTCTTATCAACTTTTATATCTGTGGTGTTTGGTAGAAACATGATAACTCCATAAAATAATTTGCATCCTTACATTCACTTTATACCGAGCTCGAACCTAAGCGGGTAAACCGATTTTCTTAAAATTTAGAACATAATTTTTCAAAGAATATTTTCAAAAGTTTTTCAAATTTGAAGAAAATCAGTCAACCCGTTTCAGCCCTAGCTCCATGTAAAGTGAACGTAATAACGCAAATTATTTTATAGACTTATCATGTTTGAACACCACAGATATGTACATACATCAAGAAATGTAATAATGTTTTATGCTTAGCCCTAATTTTCTAACACTGTTTGTTTTTAAAAAAAAATTGTGTACTAATATTTCGTGATCTTGCTCTCCAACTTTATTAGAGAAATTATGTAAAATCATATTATTTTTGTAAAAAATTTAATTATTTCTTTTGTATTTCAGAATGCGAAAAATGCAAAATAAACACAAAAAGGTTAAATCTCAACAAGTACTGCAAAAGAGACTACGGTAAGAATAAAATATTCAAGATGTCAGAACAGAATTTTTCAAAATATACATATCCAACTATAATATCTTTATTTGTAGCAATAATGGTAAAGGTAATTGGTCGAGAAACGAGCACAGAGGTGAGCAGCAGCGAACAATACACGAAGGAAAGCCAAGAAGAAATGGTCAAGTTCGATACAAGCATTCAGGCGATATTCAAAAGGTCCTCACCAGTAGCCGGCGCTTCGAGTACGATGATGAAACGAGGCCCTATGACATGGATGATCCCATATAAAGATCTGGAATGCCGATGTCCAAAAATCAAAATAAATAGGTATTTCTTCTGAAAATACTAAAAACTTTTTTACCAAAACTTACATTTTATTTTCTTAGATCTTACCTTGTATTAGGTAAGGACTCCGAAGCTCCACCTGGTTATCTAGGTATTGGGCCACGATCAATTGTTATAGAGTGGAAGGACGAGTGGTACAGACGTATGAAACGCTTCCAAAGACGGGCGCGAACTTGCGAATGAAACAATAACAAAATTATATAGGAACTCTAAAAAAAAAAATTAAACTGTATACACTAAAGCCGTATATATTATATTATTTGTATATTTAGATTTAATTTAAAACTTACAGATATATCCACAACGCGCATTTATTTATTTTTATTACTTTATTATCTACTTTTTTGATTGTTTAATTCACTAGTACTTAATGTAAATTTTAACATTCTTTATTTATCAAAGAAAACATCGTAATATAGTAATATTATTGAAAATATTTTAATTATTACTACAATAATTAGCAATAAGCAATATTATAAACAAAGAACTATTTAATTTAAAGAATTGTGTTAAATATACTTAACCGTAAAAAAGATATTGCCATATTTAATTTGGGTAAGAATTTTAGTCGCTAGAAATAGAAACCGAAATAAAAGAAAATAAGAAACAAAATAGCAACAGTAACAATAAAAAAGAACAGAAAACCAAAAAACAAATATTGTTTTAATATAAAAAATATAATCGTACTCTTGAGATTCGAGAATCAAAGGCTTAAGGTATTAGTCATTGTTTAACCAGAAAACTTATAATTTGCATTAATCCGTTAAATAATTTCTTGAACAAAATTGCTGTATTATAATATTTTTAAAATCGACCAACCGCCATTTAAAAGTAAAAACGAATTCGCTTAAAAAAAAATTTTAATTGAAACAAAAAAAATTAATTTTTTAAAAAAATCATGGACTAGACCCTTATCTATAAAAATCATAATGTTTCTCAATGTTTCCGAAGACCATCGAGATAACATCAAACGTAAGGTCTATTCAATTCCTGTTCATCTATGCAAACCAAAAGCTTCTGCGTGGTCTGGTTCTCGAAATATTGCAATTCAAACAATCCAAAGCGATTCCTCTGATTTTCGACTTTTCCCTATCTAGCAATGTCTTTGGGAAGCTATATCTCGGAAACCAAGCCTTGTAAATGGTTGCGGTAAAAAAAATCCTCTGTTATCTTTTTAATAGCTTTCCATAGGTGAAAACCAGGTGCTTCTGCGACGTCCGGTTTTGGAAATATTGCAATCCAAAGTGATTCTACTGATTTTCAACACAACGCTAAATCTGATTCCGATGGCGATATTTCCGCAACCAAGCCTTGAAAAAAGTTCTAGTTTTTGGAATTCATTAAATTTAACGAAGAGCCTTCTATTATTGAAAACCAGAAGATTCTGTGAGGTCTGGTTTTCGAAATATTTCTATCCAAAGTGAACTTAGAACTGAATATCTATGCAGTATGGATTCAAACGAAACAAAGTCTTCGGATGGAGATATCTCCGCAACCAAGGCTCGTAAGACGTTTTAGTTTTCAGTTCTGAATAGAGAATTCGCAGACCTTTCCAATGATGTAACAATCAAACCAAATCATGGCAGCAAAATTTTGATGATTTTTTAAAAAATTCCTCGGGTCCCCCCTGTCAAATAAAAATCATAATTTTTCCAATGTTTCTCAAACCCATCGAGACATACATCAAACGAAAGGTCTATTCAATTCCTGTACATCAATGCAAACCAAAAGCTTCTGCGTGGTCTGGTTCTCGAAATATTGCAATTCAAACAATCCAAAGCGATTCCTCTGATTTTCGACTTTTCCCTATCTAGCAATGTCTTTGGGAAGCTATATCTCGGAAACCAAGCCTTGTAAATGGTTGCGGTAAAAAAATCCTCTGTTATCTTTTTAATAGCTTTCCATTGGTGGAAACCAGGTGCTTCTGCGACGTCCGGTTTTGGAAATATTGCAATCCAAAGTGATTCTACTGATTTTCAACACAACGCTAAATCTGATTCCGATGGCGATATTTCCGCAACCAAGCCTTGAAAAAAGTTCTAGTTTTTGGAATTCATTAAATTTAACGAAGAGCTTTCTATTATTGAAAACCAGAAGATTCTGTAAGGTCTGGTTTTCGAAATATTTCTATCCAAAGTGAACTTAGAACTGAATATCTATGCAGTATGGATTCAAACGAAACAAAGTCTTCGGATGGAGATATCTCCGCAACCAAGGCTCGTAAGACGTTTTAGTTTTCAGTTCTGAATAGAGAATTCGCAGACCTTTCCAATGATGTAACAATCAAACCAAATCATGGCAGCAAAATTTTGACGATTTTTTAAAAAATTCCTCGGGTCCCCCCTGTCAAATAAAAATCATAATTTTTCCAATGTTTCTCAAACCCATCGAGACATACATCAAACGAAAGGTCTATTCAATTCCTGTACATCAATGCAAACCAAAAGCTTCTGCGTGGTCTGGTTCTCGAAATATTGCAATTCAAACAATCCAAAGCGATTCCTCTGATTTTCGACTTTTCCCTATCTAGCAATGTCTTTGGGAAGCTATATCTCGGAAACCAAGCCTTATAAATGGTTGCGGTAAAAAAAATCCTCTGTTATCTTTTTAATAGCTTTCCATAGGTGAAAACCAGAAGCTTCTGCGACGTCCGGTTTTGGAAATATTGCAATCCAAAGTGATTCTACTGATTTTCAACACAACGCTAAATCTGATTCCGATGGCGATATTTCCGCAACCAAGCCTTGAAAAAAGTTCTAGTTTTTGGAATTCATTAAATTTAACGAAGAGCTTTCTATTATTGAAAACCAGAAGATTCTGTGAGGTCTGGTTTTCGAAATATTTCTATCCAAAGTGAACTTAGAACTGAATATCTATGCAGTATGGAAGCAAATTCTTCGGATGGAGATATCTCCGCATCCAAGGCTCGTAAGACGTTTTAGTTTTCAGTTCTGAATAGAGAATTGATAGACCTTTTCATGGATGTGCCACCCATCACATGTTTTGACTTTTTTTTTAATTTTTGAAAAAAATCATGGACTAACCCCTTGTCTATAAAAATCATAATTTTTCCAATGTTTCTCAAACCCATCGAGACATACATCAAACGAAAGGTCTATTCAATTCCTGTACATCAATGCAAACCAAAAGCTTCTGCGTGGTCTGGTTCTCGAAATATTGCAATTCAAACAATCCAAAGCGATTCCTCTGATTTTCGACTTTTCCCTATCTAACAATGTCTTTGGGAAGCTATATCTCGGAAACCAAGCCTTGTAAATGGTTGCGGTAAAAAAAATCCTCTGTTATCTTTTTAATAGCTTTCCATAGGTGAAAACCAGAAGCTTCTGCGACGTCCGGTTTTGGAAATATTGCAATCCAAAGTGATTCTACTGATTTTCAACACAACGCTAAATCTGATTCCGATGGCGATATTTCCGCAACCAAGCCTTGAAAAAAGTTCTAGTTTTTGGAATTCATTAAATTTAACGAAGAGCTTTCTATTATTGAAAACCAGAAGATTCTGTAAGGTCTGGTTTTCGAAATATTTCTATCCAAAGTGAACTTAGAACTGAATATCTATGCAGTATGGATTCAAACGAAACAAAGTCTTCGGATGGAGATATCTCCGCAACCAAGGCTCGTAAGACGTTTTAGTTTTCAGTTCTGAATAGAGAATTCGCAGACCTTTCCAATGATGTAACAATCAAACCAAATCATGGCAGCAAAATTTTGATGATTTTTTAAAAAATTCCTCGGGTCCCCCCTGTCAAATAAAAATCATAATTTTTCCAATGTTTCTCAAACCCATCGAGACATACATCAAACGAAAGGTCTATTCAATTCCTGTACATCAATGCAAACCAAAAGCTTCTGCGTGGTCTGGTTCTCGAAATATTGCAATTCAAACAATCCAAAGCGATTCCTCTGATTTTCGACTTTTCCCTATCTAGCAATGTCTTTGGGAAGCTATATCTCGGAAACCAAGCCTTATAAATGGTTGCGGTAAAAAAAATCCTCTGTTATCTTTTTAATAGCTTTCCATAGGTGAAAACCAGAAGCTTCTGCGACGTCCGGTTTTGGAAATATTGCAATCCAAAGTGATTCTACTGATTTTCAACACAACGCTAAATCTGATTCCGATGGCGATATTTCCGCAACCAAGCCTTGAAAAAAGTTCTAGTTTTTGGAATTCATTAAATTTAACGAAGAGCTTTCTATTATTGAAAACCAGAAGATTCTGTGAGGTCTGGTTTTCGAAATATTTCTATCCAAAGTGAACTTAGAACTGAATATCTATGCAGTATGGAAGCAAACGAAACAAATTCTTCGGATGGAGATATCTCCGCAACCAAGGCTCGTAAGACGTTTTAGTTTTCAGTTCTGAATAGAGAATTCGCAGACCTTTCCAATGATGTAACAATCAAACCAAATCATGGCAGCAAAATTTTGATGATTTTTTAAAAAATTCCTCGGGTCCCCCCTGTCAAATAAAAATCATAATTTTTCCAATGTTTCTCAAACCCATCGAGACATACATCAAACGAAAGGTCTATTCAATTCCTGTACATCAATGAAAAACCAAAAGCTTCTGCGTGGTCTGGTTCTCGAAATATTGCAATTCAAACAATCCAAAGCGATTCCTCTGATTTTCGACTTTTCCCTATCTAGCAATGTCTTTGGGAAGCTATATCTCGGAAACCAAGCCTTGTAAATGGTTGCGGTAAAAAAAATCCTCTGTTATCTTTTTAATAGCTTTCCATAGGTGAAAACCAGGTGCTTCTGCGACGTCCGGTTTTGGAACAATCCAAAGTGATTCTACTGATTTTCAACACAACGCTAAATCTGATTCCGATGGCGATATTTCCGCAACCAATCCTTGAAAAAAGTTCTAGTTTTTGGAATTCATTAAATTTAACGAAGAGCTTTCTATTATTGAAAACCAGAAGATTCTGTGAGGTCTGGTTTTCGAAATATTTCTATCCAAAGTGAACTTAGAACTGAATATCTATGCAGTATGGATTCAAACGAAACAAAGTCTTCGGATGGAGATATCTCCGCAACCAAGGCTCGTAAGACGTTTTAGTTTTCAGTTCTGAATAGAGAATTCGCAGACCTTTCCAATGATGTAACAATCAAACTTAATCATGGCAGCAAAATTTTGATGATTTTTTAAAAAATTCCTCGGGTCCCCCTTGTCTATAAAAATCATAATTTTTCCAATGTTTCTCAAACCCATCGAGACATACATCAAACGAAAGGTCTATTCAATTCCTGTACATCAATGCAAACCAAAAGCTTCTGCGTGGTCTGGTTCTCGAAATATTGCAATTCAAACAATCCAAAGCGATTCCTCTGATTTTCGACTTTTCCCTATCTAGCAATGTCTTTGGGAAGCTATATCTCGGAAACCAAGCCTTGTAAATGGTTGCGGTAAAAAAATCCTCTGTTATCTTTTTAATAGCTTTCCATAGGTGAAAACCAGAAGCTTCTGCGACGTCCGGTTTTGGAAATATTGCAATCCAAAGTGATTCTACTGATTTTCAACACAACGCTAAATCTGATTCCGATGGCGATATTTCCGCAACCAAGCCTTGAAAAAAGTTCTAGTTTTTGGAATTCATTAAATTTAACGAAGAGCTTTCTATTATTGAAAACCAGAAGATTCTGTAAGGTCTGGTTTTCGAAATATTTCTATCCAAAGTGAACTTAGAACTGAATATCTATGCAGTATGGATTCAAACGAAACAAAGTCTTCGGATGGAGATATCTCCGCAACCAAGGCTCGTAAGACGTTTTAGTTTTCAGTTCTGAATAGAGAATTCGCAGACCTTTCCAATGATGTAACAATCAAACCAAATCATGGCAGCAAAATTTTGATGATTTTTTAAAAAAATCCTCGGGTCCCCCCTGTCAAATAAAAATCATAATTTTTCCAATGTTTCTCAAACCCATCGAGACATACATCAAACGAAAGGTCTATTCAATTCCTGTACATCAATGCAAACCAAAAGCTTCTGCGTGGTCTGGTTCTCGAAATATTGCAATTCAAACAATCCAAAGCGATTCCTCTGATTTTCGACTTTTCCCTATCTAGCAATGTCTTTGGGAAGCTATATCTCGGAAACCAAGCCTTATAAATGGTTGCGGTAAAAAAAATCCTCTGTTATCTTTTTAATAGCTTTCCATAGGTGAAAACCAGAAGCTTCTGCGACGTCCGGTTTTGGAAATATTGCAATCCAAAGTGATTCTACTGATTTTCAACACAACGCTAAATCTGATTCCGATGGCGATATTTCCGCAACCAAGCCTTGAAAAAAGTTCTAGTTTTTGGAATTCATTAAATTTAACGAAGAGCTTTCTATTATTGAAAACCAGAAGATTCTGTGAGGTCTGGTTTTCGAAATATTTCTATCCAAAGTGAACTTAGAACTGAATATCTATGCAGTATGGAAGCAAACGAAACAAATTCTTCCGATGGAGATATCTCCGCAACCAAGGCTCGTAAGACGTTTTAGTTTTCAGTTCTGAATAGAGAATTGATAGACCTTTTCATGGATGTGCCACCCATCACATGTTTTGACTTTTTTTTTAATTTTTGAAAAAAATCATGGACTAACCCCTTGTCTATAAAAATCATAATTTTTCCAATGTTTCTCAAACCCATCGAGACATACATCAAACGAAAGGTCTATTCAATTCCTGTACATCAATGCAAACCAAAAGCTTCTGCGTGGTCTGGTTCTCGAAATATTGCAATTCAAACAATCCAAAGCGATTCCTCTGATTTTCGACTTTTCCCTATCTAGCAATGTCTTTGGGAAGCTATATCTCGGAAACCAAGCCTTATAAATGGTTGCGGTAAAAAAAATCCTCTGTTATCTTTTTAATAGCTTTCCATAGGTGAAAACCAGAAGCTTCTGCGACGTCCGGTTTTGGAAATATTGCAATCCAAAGTGATTCTACTGATTTTCAACACAACGCTAAATCTGATTCCGATGGCGATATTTCCGCAACCAAGCCTTGAAAAAAGTTCTAGTTTTTGGAATTCATTAAATTTAACGAAGAGCTTTCTATTATTGAAAACCAGAAGATTCTGTGAGGTCTGGTTTTCGAAATATTTCTATCCAAAGTGAACTTAGAACTGAATATCTATGCAGTATGGAAGCAAACGAAACAAATTCTTCGGATGGAGATATCTCCGCAACCAAGGCTCGTAAGACGTTTTAGTTTTCAGTTCTGAATAGAGAATTCGCAGACCTTTCCAATGATGTAACAATCAAACCAAATCATGGCAGCAAAATTTTGATGATTTTTTAAAAAATTCCTCGGGTCCCCCCTGTCAAATAAAAATCATAATTTTTCCAATGTTTCTCAAACCCATCGAGACATACATCAAACGAAAGGTCTATTCAATTCCTGTACATCAATGCAAACCAAAAGCTTCTGCGTGGTCTGGTTCTCGAAATATTGCAATTCAAACAATCCAAAGCGATTCCTCTGATTTTCGACTTTTCCCTATCTAGCAATGTCTTTGGGAAGCTATATCTCGGAAACCAAGCCTTGTAAATGGTTGCGGTAAAAAAAATCCTCTGTTATCTTTTTAATAGCTTTCCATAGGTGAAAACCAGGTGCTTCTGCGACGTCCGGTTTTGGAACAATCCAAAGTGATTCTACTGATTTTCAACACAACGCTAAATCTGATTCCGATGGCGATATTTCCGCAACCAATCCTTGAAAAAAGTTCTAGTTTTTGGAATTCATTAAATTTAACGAAGAGCTTTCTATTATTGAAAACCAGAAGATTCTGTGAGGTCTGGTTTTCGAAATATTTCTATCCAAAGTGAACTTAGAACTGAATATCTATGCAGTATGGATTCAAACGAAACAAAGTCTTCGGATGGAGATATCTCCGCAACCAAGGCTCGTAAGACGTTTTAGTTTTCAGTTCTGAATAGAGAATTCGCAGACCTTTCCAATGATGTAACAATCAAACTTAATCATGGCAGCAAAATTTTGATGATTTTTTAAAAAAATCCTCGGGTCCCCCTTGTCTATAAAAATCATAATTTTTCCAATGTTTCTCAAACCCATCGAGACATACATCAAACGAAAGGTCTATTCAATTCCTGTACATCAATGCAAACCAAAAGCTTCTGCGTGGTCTGGTTCTCGAAATATTGCAATTCAAACAATCCAAAGCGATTCCTCTGATTTTCGACTTTTCCCTATCTAGCAATGTCTTTGGGAAGCTATATCTCGGAAACCAAGCCTTGTAAATGGTTGCGGTAAAAAAAATCCTCTGTTATCTTTTTAATAGCTTTCCATAGGTGAAAACCAGGTGCTTCTGCGACGTCCGGTTTTGGAAATATTGCAATCCAAAGTGATTCTACTGATTTTCAACACAACGGTAAATCTGATTCCGATGGCGATATTTCCGCAACCAAGCCTTGAAAAAAGTTCTAGTTTTTGGAATTCATTAAATTTAAGTAAGAGCCTTCTATTATTGAAAACCAGAAGATTCTGTGAGGTCTGGTTTTCGAAATATTTCTATCCAAAGTGAACTTAGAACTGAATATCTATGCAGTATGGATTCAAACGAAACAAAGTCTTCGGATGGAGATATCTCCGCAACCAAGGCTCGTAAGACGTTTTAGTTTTCAGTTCTGAATAGAGAATTCGCAGACCTTTCCAATGATGTAACAATCAAACCAAATCATGGCAGCAAAATTTTGATGATTTTTTAAAAAATTCCTCGGGTCCCCCCTGTCAAATAAAAATCATAATTTTTCCAATGTTTCTCAAACCCATCGAGACATACATCAAACGAAAGGTCTATTCAATTCCTGTACATCAATGCAAACCAAAAGCTTCTGCGTGGTCTGGTTCTCGAAATATTGCAATTCAAACAATCCAAAGCGATTCCTCTGATTTTCGACTTTTCCCTATCTAGCAATGTCTTTGGGAAGCTATATCTCGGAAACCAAGCCTTGTAAATGGTTGCGGTAAAAAAATCCTCTGTTATCCTTTTAATAGCTTTCCATTGGTGAAAACCAGGTGCTTCTGCGACGTCCGGTTTTGGAAATATTGCAATCCAAAGTGATTCTACTCATTTTCAACACAACGCTAAATCTGATTCCGATGGCGATATTTCCGCAACCAAGCCTTGAAAAAAGTTCTAGTTTTTGGAATTCATTAAATTTAACGAAGAGCTTTCTATTATTGAAAACCAGAAGATTCTGTAAGGTCTGGTTTTCGAAATATTTCTATCCAAAGTGAACTTAGAACTGAATATCTATGCAGTATGGATTCAAACGAAACAAAGTCTTCGGATGGAGATATCTCCGCAACCAAGGCTCGTAAGACGTTTTAGTTTTCAGTTCTGAATAGAGAATTCGCAGACCTTTCCAATGATGTAACAATCAAACCAAATCATGGCAGCAAAATTTTGATGATTTTTTAAAAAATTCCTCGGGTCCCCCCTGTCAAATAAAAATCATAATTTTTCCAATGTTTCTCAAACCCATCGAGACATACATCAAACGAAAGGTCTATTCAATTCCTGTACATCAATGCAAACCAAAAGCTTCTGCGTGGTCTGGTTCTCGAAATATTGCAATTCAAACAATCCAAAGCGATTCCTCTGATTTTCGACTTTTCCCTATCTAGCAATGTCTTTGGGAAGCTATATCTCGGAAACCAAGCCTTATAAATGGTTGCGGTAAAAAAAATCCTCTGTTATCTTTTTAATAGCTTTCCATAGGTGAAAACCAGAAGCTTCTGCGACGTCCGGTTTTGGAAATATTGCAATCCAAAGTGATTCTACTGATTTTCAACACAACGCTAAATCTGATTCCGATGGCGATATTTCCGCAACCAAGCCTTGAAAAAAGTTCTAGTTTTTGGAATTCATTAAATTTAACGAAGAGCTTTCTATTATTGAAAACCAGAAGATTCTGTGAGGTCTGGTTTTCGAAATATTTCTATCCAAAGTGAACTTAGAACTGAATATCTATGCAGTATGGAAGCAAACGAAACAAATTCTTCCGATGGAGATATCTCCGCAACCAAGGCTCGTAAGACGTTTTAGTTTTCAGTTCTGAATAGAGAATTGATAGACCTTTTCATGGATGTGCCACCCATCACATGTTTTGACTTTTTTTTTAATTTTTGAAAAAAATCATGGACTAACCCCTTGTCTATAAAAATCATAATTTTTCCAATGTTTCTCAAACCCATCGAGACATACATCAAACGAAAGGTCTATTCAATTCCTGTACATCAATGCAAACCAAAAGCTTCTGCGTGGTCTGGTTCTCGAAATATTGCAATTCAAACAATCCAAAGCGATTCCTCTGATTTTCGACTTTTCCCTATCTAGCAATGTCTTTGGGAAGCTATATCTCGGAAACCAAGCCTTGTAAATGGTTGCGGTAAAAAAAATCCTCTGTTATCTTTTTAATAGCTTTCCATAGGTGAAAACCAGAAGCTTCTGCGACGTCCGGTTTTGGAAATATTGCAATCCAAAGTGATTCTACTGATTTTCAACACAACGCTAAATCTGATTCCGATGGCGATATTTCCGCAACCAAGCCTTGAAAAAAGTTCTAGTTTTTGGAATTCATTAAATTTAACGAAGAGCTTTCTATTATTGAAAACCAGAAGATTCTGTAAGGTCTGGTTTTCGAAATATTTCTATCCAAAGTGAACTTAGAACTGAATATCTATGCAGTATGGATTCAAACGAAACAAAGTCTTCGGATGGAGATATCTCCGCAACCAAGGCTCGTAAGACGTTTTAGTTTTCAGTTCTGAATAGAGAATTCGCAGACCTTTCCAATGATGTAACAATCAAACCAAATCATGGCAGCAAAATTTTGATGATTTTTTAAAAAATTCCTCGGGTCCCCCCTGTCAAATAAAAATCATAATTTTTCCAATGTTTCTCAAACCCATCGAGACATACATCAAACGAAAGGTCTATTCAATTCCTGTACATCAATGCAAACCAAAAGCTTCTGCGTGGTCTGGTTCTCGAAATATTGCAATTCAAACAATCCAAAGCGATTCCTCTGATTTTCGACTTTTCCCTATCTAGCAATGTCTTTGGGAAGCTATATCTCGGAAACCAAGCCTTATAAATGGTTGCGGTAAAAAAAATCCTCTGTTATCTTTTTAATAGCTTTCCATAGGTGAAAACCAGAAGCTTCTGCGACGTCCGGTTTTGGAAATATTGCAATCCAAAGTGATTCTACTGATTTTCAACACAACGCTAAATCTGATTCCGATGGCGATATATCCGCAACCAAGCCTTGAAAAAAGTTATAGTTTTTGGAATTCATTAAATTTAACGAAGAGCTTTCTATTATTGAAAACCAGAAGATTCTGTGAGGTCTGGTTTTCGAAATATTTCTATCCAAAGTGAACTTAGAACTGAATATCTATGCAGTATGGAAGCAAACGAAACAAATTCTTCGGATGGAGATATCTCCGCAACCAAGGCTCGTAAGACGTTTTAGTTTTCAGTTCTGAATAGAGAATTCGCAGACCTTTCCAATGATGTAACAATCAAACCAAATCATGGCAGCAAAATTTTGATGATTTTTTAAAAAATTCCTCGGGTCCCCCCTGTCAAATAAAAATCATAATTTTTCCAATGTTTCTCAAACCCATCGAGACATACATCAAACGAAAGGTCTATTCAATTCCTGTACATCAATGCAAACCAAAAGCTTCTGCGTGGTCTGGTTCTCGAAATATTGCAATTCAAACAATCCAAAGCGATTCCTCTGATTTTCGACTTTTCCCTATCTAGCAATGTCTTTGGGAAGCTATATCTCGGAAACCAAGCCTTATAAATGGTTGCGGTAAAAAAAATCCTCTGTTATCTTTTTAATAGCTTTCCATAGGTGAAAACCAGAAGCTTCTGCGACGTCCGGTTTTGGAAATATTGCAATCCAAAGTGATTCTACTGATTTTCAACACAACGCTAAATCTGATTCCGATGGCGATATATCCGCAACCAAGCCTTGAAAAAAGTTCTAGTTTTTGGAATTCATTAAATTTAACGAAGAGCTTTCTATTATTGAAAACCAGAAGATTCTGTGAGGTCTGGTTTTCGAAATATTTCTATCCAAAGTGAACTTAGAACTGAATATCTATGCAGTATGGAAGCAAACGAAACAAATTCTTCGGATGGAGATATCTCCGCAACCAAGGCTCGTAAGACGTTTTAGTTTTCAGTTCTGAATAGAGAATTCGCAGACCTTTCCAATGATGTAACAATCAAACCAAATCATGGCAGCAAAATTTTGATGATTTTTTAAAAAATTCCTCGGGTCCCCCCTGTCAAATAAAAATCATAATTTTTCCAATGTTTCTCAAACCCATCGAGACATACATCAAACGAAAGGTCTATTCAATTCCTGTACATCAATGCAAACCAAAAGCTTCTGCGTGGTCTGGTTCTCGAAATATTGCAATTCAAACAATCCAAAGCGATTCCTCTGATTTTCGACTTTTCCCTATCTAGCAATGTCTTTGGGAAGCTATATCTCGGAAACCAAGCCTTGTAAATGGTTGCGGTAAGAAAAATCCTCTGTTATCTTTTTAATAGCTTTCCATAGGTGAAAACCAGGTGCTTCTGCGACGTCCGGTTTTGGAACAATCCAAAGTGATTCTACTGATTTTCAACACAACGCTAAATCTGATTCCGATGGCGATATTTCCGCAACCAATCCTTGAAAAAAGTTCTAGTTTTTGGAATTCATTAAATTTAACGAAGAGCTTTCTATTATTGAAAACCAGAAGATTCTGTGAGGTCTGGTTTTCGAAATATTTCTATCCAAAGTGAACTTAGAACTGAATATCTATGCAGTATGGATTCAAACGAAACAAAGTCTTCGGATGGAGATATCTCCGCAACCAAGGCTCGTAAGACGTTTTAGTTTTCAGTTCTGAATAGAGAATTCGCAGACCTTTCCAATGATGTAACAATCAAACTTAATCATGGCAGCAAAATTTTGATGATTTTTTAAAAAATTCCTCGGGTCCCCCTTGTCTATAAAAATCATAATTTTTCCAATGTTTCTCAAACCCATCGAGACATACATCAAACGAAAGGTCTATTCAATTCCTGTACATCAATGCAAACCAAAAGCTTCTGCGTGGTCTGGTTCTCGAAATATTGCAATTCAAACAATCCAAAGCGATTCCTCTGATTTTCGACTTTTCCCTATCTAGCAATGTCTTTGGGAAGCTATATCTCGGAAACCAAGCCTTGTAAATGGTTGCGGTAAAAAAAATCCTCTGTTATCTTTTTAATAGCTTTCCATAGGTGAAAACCAGAAGCTTCTGCGACGTCCGGTTTTGGAAATATTGCAATCCAAAGTGATTCTACTGATTTTCAACACAACGCTAAATCTGATTCCGATGGCGATATTTCCGCAACCAATCCTTGAAAAAAGTTCTAGTTCTTGGAATTCGTTAAATTTAACGAAGAGCTTTCTATTATTGAAAACCAGAAGATTCTGTGAGGTCTGGTTTTCGAAATATTTCTATCCAAAGTGAACTTAGAACTGAATATCTATGCAGTATGGATTTAAACGAAACAAAGTCTTCGGATGGAGATATCTCCGCAACCAAGGCTCGTAAGACGTTTTAGTTTTCAGTTCTGAATAGAGAATTGATAGACCTTTTCATGGATGTGCCACCCATCACATGTTTTGATTTTTTTTTTAATTTTTGAAAAAAATCATGGACTAACCCCTTGTCTATAAAAATCATAATTTTTCCAATGTTTCTCAAACCCATCGAGACATACATCAAACGAAAGGTCTATTCAATTCCTGTACATCAATGCAAACCAAAAGCTTCTGCGTGGTCTGGTTCTCGAAATATTGCAATTCAAACAATCCAAAGCGATTCCTCTGATTTTCGACTTTTCCCTATATTCTAGCAATGTCTTTGGGAAGCTATATCTCGGAAACCAAGCCTTGTAAATGGTTGCGGTAAAAAAAATCCTCTGTTATCTTTTTAATAGCTTTCCATAGGTGAAAACCAGGTGCTTCTGCGACGTCCGGTTTTGGAACAATCCAAAGTGATTCTACTGATTTTCAACACAACGCTAAATCTGATTCCGATGGCGATATTTCCGCAACCAATCCTTGAAAAAAGTTCTAGTTTTTGGAATTCATTAAATTTAACGAAGAGCTTTCTATTATTGAAAACCAGAAGATTCTGTGAGGTCTGGTTTTCGAAATATTTCTATCCAAAGTGAACTTAGAACTGAATATCTATGCAGTATGGATTCAAACGAAACAAAGTCTTCGGATGGAGATATCTCCGCAACCAAGGCTCGTAAGACGTTTTAGTTTTCAGTTCTGAATAGAGAATTCGCAGACCTTTCCAATGATGTAACAATCAAACTTAATCATGGCAGCAAAATTTTGATGATTTTTTAAAAAATTCCTCGGGTCCCCCTTGTCTATAAAAATCATAATTTTTCCAATGTTTCTCAAACCCATCGAGACATACATCAAACGAAAGGTCTATTCAATTCCTGTACATCAATGCAAACCAAAAGCTTCTGCGTGGTCTGGTTCTCGAAATATTGCAATTCAAACAATCCAAAGCGATTCCTCTGATTTTCGACTTTTCCCTATCTAGCAATGTCTTTGGGAAGCTATATCTCGGAAACCAAGCCTTGTAAATGGTTGCGGTAAAAAAAATCCTCTGTTATCTTTTTAATAGCTTTCCATAGGTGAAAACCAGGTGCTTCTGCGACGTCCGGTTTTGGAAATATTGCAATCCAAAGTGATTCTACTGATTTTCAACACAACGCTAAATCTGATTCCGATGGCGATATTTCCGCAACCAAGCCTTGAAAAAAGTTCTAGTTTTTGGAATTCATTAAATTTGACGAAGAGCTTTCTATTATTGAAAAATAGAAGATTCTGTGAGGTCTGGTTTTCGAAATATTTCTATCCAAAGTGAACTTAGAACTGAATATCTATGCAGTATGGATTTAAACGAAACAAAGTCTTCGGATGGAGATATCTCCGCAACCAAGGCTCGTAAGACGTTTTAGTTTTCAGTTCTGAATAGAGAATTGATAGACCTTTTCATGGATGTGCCACCCATCACATGTTTTGATTTTTTTTTTAATTTTTGAAAAAAATCATGGACTAACCCCTTGTCTATAAAAATCATAATTTTTCCAATGTTTCTCAAACCCATCGAGACGTACATCAAACGAAAGGTCTATTCAATTCCTGTACATCAATGCAAACCAAAAGCTTCTGCGTGGTCTGGTTCTCGAAATATTGCAATTCAAACAATCCAAAGCGATTCCTCTGATTTTCGACTTTTCCCTATCTAGCAATGTCTTTGGGAAGCTATATCTCGGAAACCAAGCCTTGTAAATGGTTGCGGTAAAAAAAATCCTCTGTTATCTTTTTAATAGCTTTCCATAGGTGAAAACCAGGTGCTTCTGCGACGTCCGGTTTTGGAAATATTGCAATCCAAAGTGATTCTACTGATTTTCAACACAACGCTAAATCTGATTCCGATGGCGATATTTCCGCAACCAATCCTTGAAAAAAGTTCTAGTTTTTGGAATTCATTAAATTTAACGAAGAGGTTTCTATTATTGAAAACCAGAAGATTCTGTGAGGTCTGGTTTTCGAAATATTTCTATCCAAAGTGAACTTAGAACTGAATATCTATGCAGTATGGATTCAAACGAAACAAAGTCTTCGGATGGAGATATCTCCGCAACCAAGGCTCGTAAGACGTTTTAGTTTTCAGTTCTGAATAGAGAATTCGCAGACCTTTCCAATGATGTAACAATCAAACTTAATCATGGCAGAAAAATTTTGATGATTTTTTAAAAAATTCCTCGGGTCCCCCTTGTCTATAAAAATCATAATTTTTCCAATGTTTCTCAAACCCATCGAGACATACATCAAACGAAAGGTCTATTCAATTCCTGTACATCAATGCAAACCAAAAGCTTCTGCGTGGTCTGGTTCTCGAAATATTGCAATTCAAACAATCCAAAGCGATTCCTCTGATTTTCGACTTTTCCCTATCTAGCAATGTCTTTGGGAAGCTATATCTCGGAAACCAAGCCTTGTAAATGGTTGCGGTAAAAAAAATCCGTTATCTTTTTAATAGCTTTCCATAGGTGAAAACCAGAAGCTTCTGCGACGTCCGGTTTTGGAAATATTGCAATCCAAAGTGATTCTACTGATTTTCAACACAACGCTAAATCTGATTCCGATGGCGATATTTCCGCAACCAAGCCTTGAAAAAAGTTCTAGTTTTTGGAATTCATTAAATTTGACGAAGAGCTTTCTATTATTGAAAACCAGAAGATTCTGTGAGGTCTGGTTTTCGAAATATTTCTATCCAAAGTGAACTTAGAACTGAATATCTATGCAGTATGGAAGCAAACGAAACAAATTCTTCGGATGGAGATATCTCCGCAACCAAGGCTCGTAAGACGTTTTAGTTTTCAGTTCTGAATAGAGAATTGATAGACCTTTTCATGGATGTGCCACCCATCACATGTTTTGATTTTTTTTTTAATTTTTGAAAAAAATCATGGACTAACCCCTTGTCTATAAAAATCATAAATTTTCCAATGTTTCTCAAACCCATCGAGACATACATCAAACGAAAGGTCTATTCAATTCCTGTACATCAATGCAAACCAAAAGCTTCTGCGTGGTCTGGTTCTCGAAATATTGCAATTCAAACAATCCAAAGCGATTCCTCTGATTTTCGACTTTTCCCTATCTAGCAATGTCTTTGGGAAGCTATATCTCGGAAACCAAGCCTTGTAAATGGTTGCGGTAAAAAAAATCCTCTGTTATCTTTTTAATAGCTTTCCATAGGTGAAAACCAGGTGCTTCTGCGACGTCCGGTTTTGGAAATATTGCAATCCAAAGTGATTCTACTGATTTTCAACACAACGCTAAATCTGATTCCGATGGCGATATTTCCGCAACCAATCCTTGAAAAAAGTTCTAGTTCTTGGAATTCGTTAAATTTAACGAAGAGCTTTCTATTATTGAAAACCAGAAGATTCTGTGAGGTCTGGTTTTCGAAATATTTCTATCCAAAGTGAACTTAGAACTGAATATCTATGCAGTATGGATTTAAACGAAACAAAGTCTTCGGATGGAGATATCTCCGCAACCAAGGCTCGTAAGACGTTTTAGTTTTCAGTTCTGAATAGAGAATTGATAGACCTTTTCATGGATGTGCCACCCATCACATGTTTTGATTTTTTTTTTAATTTTTGAAAAAAATCATGGACTAACCCCTTGTCTATAAAAATCATAATTTTTCCAATGTTTCTCAAACCCATCGAGACGTACATCAAACGAAAGGTCTATTCAATTCCTGTACATCAATGCAAACCAAAAGCTTCTGCGTGGTCTGGTTCTCGAAATATTGCAATTCAAACAATCCAAAGCGATTCCTCTGATTTTCGACTTTTCCCTATCTAGCAATGTCTTTGGGAAGCTATATCTCGGAAACCAAGCCTTGTAAATGGTTGCGGTAAAAAAAATCCTCTGTTATCTTTTTAATAGCTTTCCATAGGTGAAAACCAGGTGCTTCTGCGACGTCCGGTTTTGGAAATATTGCAATCCAAAGTGATTCTACTGATTTTCAACACAACGCTAAATCTGATTCCGATGGCGATATTTCCGCAACCAAGCCTTGAAAAAAGTTCTAGTTTTTGGAATTCATTAAATTTAATGAAGAGCTTTCTATTATTGAAAACCAGAAGATTCTGTGAGGTCTGGTTTTCGAAATATTTCTATCCAAAGTGAACTTAGAACTGAATATCTATGCAGTATGGATTCAAACGAAACAAAGTCTTCGGATGGAGATATCTCCGCAACCAAGGCTCGTAAGACGTTTTAGTTTTCAGTTCTGAATAGAGAATTCGCAGACCTTTCCAATGATGTAACAATCAAACCAGATCATGGCAGCAAAATTTTGATGATTTTTTAAAAAATTCCTCGGGTCCCCCCTGTCAAATAAAAATCATAATTTTTCCAATGTTTCTCAAACCCATCGAGACATACATCAAACGAAAGGTCTATTCAATTCCTGTACATCAATGCAAACCAAAAGCTTCTGCGTGGTCTGGTTCTCGAAATATTGCAATTCAAACAATCCAAAGCGATTCCTCTGATTTTCGACTTTTCCCTATCTAGCAATGTCTTTGGGAAGCTATATCTCGGAAACCAAGCCTTGTAAATGGTTGCGGTAAAAAAAATCCTCTGTTATCTTTTTAATAGCTTTCCATAGGTGAAAACCAGAAGCTTCTGCGACGTCCGGTTTTGGAAATATTGCAATCCAAAGTGATTCTACTGATTTTCAACACAACGCTAAATCTGATTCCGATGGCGATATTTCCGCAACCAAGCCTTGAAAAAAGTTCTAGTTTTTGGAATTCATTAAATTTAACGAAGAGCTTTCTATTATTGAAAACCAGAAGATTCTGTAAGGTCTGGTTTTTGAAATATTTCTATCCAAAGTGAACTTAGAACTGAATATCTATGCAGTATGGATTTAAACGAAACAAAGTCTTCGGATGGAGATATCTCCGCAACCAAGGCTCGTAAGACGTTTTAGTTTTCAGTTCTGAATAGAGAATTCGCAGACCTTTCCAATGATGTAACAATCAAACTTAATCATGGCAGCAAAATTTTGATGATTTTTTAAAAAATTCCTCGGGTCCCCCTTGTCTATAAAAATCATAATTTTTCCAATGTTTCTCAAACCCATCGAGACATACATCAAACGAAAGGTCTATTCAATTCCTGTACATCAATGCAAACCAAAAGCTTCTGCGTGGTCTGGTTCTCGAAATATTGCAATTCAAACAATCCAAAGCGATTCCTCTGATTTTCGACTTTTCCCTATCTAGCAATGTCTTTGGGAAGCTATATCTCGGAAACCAAGCCTTGTAAATGGTTGCGGTAAAAAAATCCTCTGTTATCTTTTTAATAGCTTTCCATAGGTGAAAACCAGAAGCTTCTGCGACGTGCGGTTTTGGAAATATTGCAATCCAAAGTGATTCTACTGATTTTCAACACAACGCTAAATCTGATTCCGATGGCGATATTTCCGCAACCAATCCTTGAAAAAAGTTCTAGTTTTTGGAATTCGTTAAATTTAACGAAGAGCTTTCTATTATTGAAAACCAGAAGATTCTGTGAGGTCTGGTTTTCGAAATATTTCTATCCAAAGTGAACTTAGAACTGAATATCTATGCAGTATGGATTTAAACGAAACAAAGTCTTCGGATGGAGATATCTCCGCAACCAAGGCTCGTAAGACGTTTTAGTTTTCAGTTCTGAATAGAGAATTGATAGACCTTTTCATGGATGTGCCACCCATCACATGTTTTGATTTTTTTTTTAATTTTTGAAAAAAATCATGGACTAACCCCTTGTCTATAAAAATCATAATTTTTCCAATGTTTCTCAAACCCATCGAGACATACATCAAACGAAAGGTCTATTCAATTCCTGTACATCAATGCAAACCAAAAGCTTCTGCGTGGTCTGGTTCTCGAAATATTGCAATTCAAACAATCCAAAGCGAGTCCTCTGATTTTCGACTTTTCCCTATCTAGCAATGTCTTTGGGAAGCTATATCTCGGAAACCAAGCCTTGTAAATGGTTGCGGTAAAAAAATCCTCTGTTATCTTTTTAATAGCTTTCCATAGGTGAAAACCAGGTGCTTCTGCGACGTCCGGTTTTGGAAATATTGCAATCCAAAGTGATTCTACTGATTTTCAACACAACGCTAAATCTGATTCCGATGGCGATATTTCCGCAACCAAGCCTTGAAAAAAGTTCTAGTTTTTGGAATTCATTAAATTTAATGAAGAGCTTTCTATTATTGAAAACCAGAAGATTCTGTGAGGTCTGGTTTTCGAAATATTTCTATCCAAAGTGAACTTAGAACTGAATATCTATGCAGTATGGATTCAAACGAAACAAAGTCTTCGGATGGAGATATCTCCGCAACCAAGGCTCGTAAGACGTTTTAGTTTTCAGTTCTGAATAGAGAATTCGCAGACCTTTCCAATGATGTAACAATCAAACCAGATCATGGCAGCAAAATTTTGATGATTTTTTAAAAAATTCCTCGGGTCCCCCCTGTCAAATAAAAATCATAATTTTTCCAATGTTTCTCAAACCCATCGAGACATACATCAAACGAAAGGTCTATTCAATTCCTGTACATCAATGCAAACCAAAAGCTTCTGCGTGGTCTGGTTCTCGAAATATTGCAATTCAAACAATCCAAAGCGATTCCTCTGATTTTCGACTTTTCCCTATCTAGCAATGTCTTTGGGAAGCTATATCTCGGAAACCAAGCCTTGTAAATGGTTGCGGTAAAAAAAATCCTCTGTTATCTTTTTAATAGCTTTCCATAGGTGAAAACCAGAAGCTTCTGCGACGTCCGGTTTTGGAAATATTGCAATCCAAAGTGATTCTACTGATTTTCAACACAACGCTAAATCTGATTCCGATGGCGATATTTCCGCAACCAAGCCTTGAAAAAAGTTCTAGTTTTTGGAATTCATTAAATTTAACGAAGAGCTTTCTATTATTGAAAACCAGAAGATTCTGTAAGGTCTGGTTTTTGAAATATTTCTATCCAAAGTGAACTTAGAACTGAATATCTATGCAGTATGGATTTAAACGAAACAAAGTCTTCGGATGGAGATATCTCCGCAACCAAGGCTCGTAAGACGTTTTAGTTTTCAGTTCTGAATAGAGAAATTCGCAGACCTTTCCAATGATGTAACAATAAAACCAGATCATGGCAGCAAAATTTTGATGATTTTTTAAAAAATTCCTCGGGTCCCCCCTGTCAAATAAAAATCATAATTTTTCCAATGTTTCTCAAACCCATCGAGACATACATCAAACGAAAGGTCTATTCAATTCCTGTACATCAATGCAAACCAAAAGCTTCTGCGTGGTCTGGTTCTCGAAATATTGCAATTCAAACAATCCAAAGCGATTCCTCTGATTTTCGACTTTTCCCTATCTAGCAATGTCTTTGGGAAGCTATATCTCGGAAACCAAGCCTTGTAAATGGTTGCGGTAAAAAAATCCTCTGTTATCTTTTTAATAGCTTTCCATTGGTGAAAACCAGGTGCTTCTGCGACGTGCGGTTTTGGAAATATTGCAATCCAAAGTGATTCTACTGATTTTCAACACAACGCTAAATCTGATTCCGATGGCGATATTTCCGCAACCAATCCTTGAAAAAAGTTCTAGTTTTTGGAATTCGTTAAATTTAACGAAGAGCTTTCTATTATTGAAAACCAGAAGATTCTGTGAGGTCTGGTTTTCGAAATATTTCTATCCAAAGTGAACTTAGAACTGAATATCTATGCAGTATGGATTTAAACGAAACAAAGTCTTCGGATGGAGATATCTCCGCAACCAAGGCTCGTAAGACGTTTTAGTTTTCAGTTCTGAATAGAGAATTGATAGACCTTTTCATGGATGTGCCACCCATCACATGTTTTGATTTTTTTTTTAATTTTTGAAAAAAATCATGGACTAACCCCTTGTCTATAAAAATCATAATTTTTCCAATGTTTCTCAAACCCATCGAGACATACATCAAACGAAAGGTCTATTCAATTCCTGTACATCAATGCAAACCAAAAGCTTCTGCATGGTCTGGTTCTCGAAATATTGCAATTCAAACAATCCAAAGCGAGTCCTCTGATTTTCGACTTTTCCCTATCTAGCAATGTCTTTGGGAAGCTATATCTCGGAAACCAAGCCTTGTAAATGGTTGCGGTAAAAAAAATCCTCTGTTATCTTTCTAATAGCTTTCCATAGGTGAAAACCAGAAGCTTCTGCGACGTCCGGTTTTGGAAATATTGCAATCCAAAGTGATTCTACTGATTTTCAACACAACGCTAAATCTGATTCCGATGGCGATATTTCCGCAACCAAGCCTTGAAAAAAGTTCTAGTTTTTGGAATTCATTAAATTTAACGAAGAGCTTTCTATTATTGAAAACCAGAAGATTCTGTAAGGTCTGGTTTTTGAAATATTTCTATCCAAAGTGAACTTAGAACTGAATATCTATGCAGTATGGATTCAAACGAAACAAAGTCTTCGGATGGAGATATCTCCGCAACCAAGGCTCGTAAGACGTTTTAGTTTTCAGTTCTGAATAGAGAAATTCGCAGACCTTTCCAATGATGTAACAATCAAACTTAATCATGGCAGCAAAATTTTGATGATTTTTTAAAAAATTCCTCGGGTCCCCCCTGTCAAATAAAAATCATAATTTTTCCAATGTTTCTCAAACCCATCGAGACATACATCAAACGAAAGGTCTATTCAATTCCTGTACATCAATGCAAACCAAAAGCTTCTGCGTGGTCTGGTTCTCGAAATATTGCAATTCAAACAATCCAAAGCGATTCCTCTGATTTTCGACTTTTCCCTATCTAGCAATGTCTTTGGGAAGCTATATCTCGGAAACCAAGCCTTGTAAATGGTTGCGGTAAAAAAATCCTCTGTTATCTTTTTAATAGCTTTCCATAGGTGAAAACCAGGTGCTTCTGCGACGTGCGGTTTTGGAAATATTGCAATCCAAAGTGATTCTACTGATTTTCAACACAACGCTAAATCTGATTCCGATGGCGATATTTCCGCAACCAATCCTTGAAAAAAGTTCTAGTTTTTGGAATTCGTTAAATTTAACGAAGAGCTTTCTATTATTGAAAACCAGAAGATTCTGTGAGGTCTGGTTTTCGAAATATTTCTATCCAAAGTGAACTTAGAACTGAATATCTATGCAGTATGGATTTAAACGAAACAAAGTCTTCGGATGGAGATATCTCCGCAACCAAGGCTCGTAAGACGTTTTAGTTTTCAGTTCTGAATAGAGAATTGATAGACCTTTTCATGGATGTGCCACCCATCACATGTTTTGATTTTTTTTTTAATTTTTGAAAAAAATCATGGACTAACCCCTTGTCTATAAAAATCATAATTTTTCCAATGTTTCTCAAACCCATCGAGACATACATCAAACGAAAGGTCTATTCAATTCCTGTACATCAATGCAAACCAAAAGCTTCTGCGTGGTCTGGTTCTCGAAATATTGCAATTCAAACAATCCAAAGCGATTCCTCTGATTTTCGACTTTTCCCTATCTAGCAATGTCTTTGGGAAGCTATATCTCGGAAACCAAGCCTTGTAAATGGTTGCGGTAAAAAAAATCCTCTGTTATCTTTCTAATAGCTTTCCATAGGTGAAAACCAGAAGCTTCTGCGACGTCCGGTTTTGGAAATATTGCAATCCAAAGTGATTCTACTGATTTTCAACACAACGCTAAATCTGATTCCGATGGCGATATTTCCGCAACCAAGCCTTGAAAAAAGTTCTAGTTTTTGGAATTCATTAAATTTAACGAAGAGCTTTCTATTATTGAAAACCAGAAGATTCTGTAAGGTCTGGTTTTTGAAATATTTCTATCCAAAGTGAACTTAGAACTGAATATCTATGCAGTATGGATTCAAACGAAACAAAGTCTTCGGATGGAGATATCTCCGCAACCAAGGCTCGTAAGACGTTTTAGTTTTCAGTTCTGAATAGAGAAATTCGCAGACCTTTCCAATGATGTAACAATCAAACCAGATCATGGCAGCAAAATTTTGATGATTTTTTAAAAAATTCCTCGGGTCCCCCCTGTCAAATAAAAATCATAATTTTTCCAATGTTTCTCAAACCCATCGAGACATACATCAAACGAAAGGTCTATTCAATTCCTGTACATCAATGCAAACCAAAAGCTTCTGCGTGGTCTGGTTCTCGAAATATTGCAATTCAAACAATCCAAAGCGATTCCTCTGATTTTCGACTTTTCCCTATCTAGCAATGTCTTTGGGAAGCTATATCTCGGAAACCAAGCCTTGTAAATGGTTGCGGTAAAAAAATCCTCTGTTATCTTTTTAATAGCTTTCCATTGGTGAAAACCAGGTGCTTCTGCGACGTGCGGTTTTGGAAATATTGCAATCCAAAGTGATTCTACTGATTTTCAACACAACGCTAAATCTGATTCCGATGGCGATATTTCCGCAACCAATCCTTGAAAAAAGTTCTAGTTTTTGGAATTCGTTAAATTTAACGAAGAGCTTTCTATTATTGAAAACCAGAAGATTCTGTGAGGTCTGGTTTTCGAAATATTTCTATCCAAAGTGAACTTAGAACTGAATATCTATGCAGTATGGATTTAAACGAAACAAAGTCTTCGGATGGAGATATCTCCGCAACCAAGGCTCGTAAGACGTTTTAGTTTTCAGTTCTGAATAGAGAATTGATAGACCTTTTCATGGATGTGCCACCCATCACATGTTTTGATTTTTTTTTTAATTTTTGAAAAAAATCATGGACTAACCCCTTGTCTATAAAAATCATAATTTTTCCAATGTTTCTCAAACCCATCGAGACATACATCAAACGAAAGGTCTATTCAATTCCTGTACATCAATGCAAACCAAAAGCTTCTGCGTGGTCTGGTTCTCGAAATATTGCAATTCAAACAATCCAAAGCGATTCCTCTGATTTTCGACTTTTCCCTATCTAGCAATGTCTTTGGGAAGCTATATCTCGGAAACCAAGCCTTGTAAATGGTTGCGGTAAAAAAAATCCTCTGTTATCTTTTTAATAGCTTTCCATAGGTGAAAACCAGGTGCTTCTGCGACGTGCGGTTTTGGAAATATTGCAATCCAAAGTGATTCTACTGATTTTCAACACAACGCTAAATCTGATTCCGATGGCGATATTTCCGCAACCAATCCTTGAAAAAAGTTCTAGTTTTTGGAATTCATTAAATTTAACGAAGAGCTTTCTATTATTGAAAACCAGAAGATTCTGTGAGGTCTGGTTTTCGAAATATTTCTATCCAAAGTGAACTTAGAACTGAATATCTATGCAGTATGGATTCAAACGAAACAAAGTCTTCGGATGGAGATATCTCCGCAACCAAGGCTCGTAAGACGTTTTAGTTTTCAGTTCTGAATAGAGAATTCGCAGACCTTTCCAATGATGTAACAATCAAACTTAATCATGGCAGCAAAATTTTGATGATTTTTTAAAAAATTCCTCGGGTCCCCCTTGTCTATAAAAATCATAATTTTTCCAATGTTTCTCAAACCCATCGAGACATACATCAAACGAAAGGTCTATTCAATTCCTGTACATCAATGCAAACCAAAAGCTTCTGCGTGGTCTGGTTCTCGAAATATTGCAATTCAAACAATCCAAAGCGATTCCTCTGATTTTCGACTTTTCCCTATCTAGCAATGTCTTTGGGAAGCTATATCTCGGAAACCAAGCCTTGTAAATGGTTGCGGTAAAAAAAATCCTCTGTTATCTTTTTAATAGCTTTCCATAGTTGAAAACCAGAAGCTTCTGCGACGTCCGGTTTTGGAAATATTGCAATCCAAAGTGATTCTACTGATTTTCAACACAACGCTAAATCTGATTCCGATGGCGATATTTCCGCAACCAAGCCTTGAAAAAAGTTCTAGTTTTTGGAATTCATTAAATTTGACGAAGAGCTTTCTATAATTGAAAACCAGAAGATTCTGTGAGGTCTGGTTTTCGAAATATTTCTATCCAAAGTGAACTTAGAACTGAATATCTATGCAGTATGGAAGCAAACGAAACAAATTCTTCGGATGGAGATATCTCCGCAACCAAGGCTCGTAAGACGTTTTAGTTTTCAGTTCTGAATAGAGAATTGATAGACCTTTTCATGGATGTGCCACCCATCACATGTTTTGATTTTTTTTTTAATTTTTGAAAAAAATCATGGACTAACCCCTTGTCTATAAAAATCATAAATTTTCCAATGTTTCTCAAACCCATCGAGACATACATCAAACGAAAGGTCTATTCAATTCCTGTACATCAATGCAAACCAAAAGCTTCTGCGTGGTCTGGTTCTCGAAACATTGCAATTCAAACAATCCAAAGCGATTCCTCTGATTTTCGACTTTTCCCTATCTAGCAATGTCTTTGGGAAGCTATATCTCGGAAACCAAGCCTTGTAAATGGTTGCGGTAAAAAAATCCTCTGTTATCTTTTTAATAGCTTTCCATAGGTGAAAACCAGAAGCTTCTGCGACGTCCGGTTTTGGAAATATTGCAATCCAAAGTGATTCTACTGATTTTCAACACAACGCTAAATCTGATTCCGATGGCGATATTTCCGCAACCAAGCCTTGAAAAAAGTTCTAGTTTTTGGAATTCATTAAATTTAACGAAGAGCTTTCTATTATTGAAAACCAGAAGATTCTGTGAGGTCTGGTTTTCGAAATATTTCTATCCAAAGTGAACTTAGAACTGAATATCTATGCAGTATGGAAGCAAACGAAACAAAGTCTTCGGATGGAGATATCTCCGCAACCAAGGCTCGTAAGACGTTTTAGTTTTCAGTTCTGAATAGAGAATTGATAGACCTTTTCATGGATGTGCCACCCATCACATGTTTTGATTTTTTTTTTAATTTTTGAAAAAAATCATGGACTAACCCCTTGTCTATAAAAATCATAATTTTTCCAATGTTTCTCAAACCCATCGAGACGTACATCAAACGAAAGGTCTATTCAATTCCTGTACATCAATGCAAACCAAAAGCTTCTGCGTGGTCTGGTTCTCGAAATATTGCAATTCAAACAATCCAAAGCGATTCCTCTGATTTTCGACTTTTCCCTATCTAGCAATGTCTTTGGGAAGCTATATCTCGGAAACCAAGCCTTGTAAATGGTTGCGGTAAAAAAAATCCTCTGTTATCTTTTTAATAGCTTTCCATAGGTGAAAACCAGGTGCTTCTGCGACGTCCGGTTTTGGAAATATTGCAATCCAAAGTGATTCTACTGATTTTCAACACAACGCTAAATCTGATTCCGATGGCGATATTTCCGCAACCAATCCTTGAAAAAAGTTCTAGTTTTTGGAATTCATTAAATTTAACGAAGAGCTTTCTATTATTGAAAACCAGAAGATTCTGTGAGGTCTGGTTTTCGAAATATTTCTATCCAAAGTGAACTTAGAACTGAATATCTATGCAGTATGGATTCAAACGAAACAAAGTCTTCGGATGGAGATATCTCCGCAACCAAGGCTCGTAAGACGTTTTAGTTTTCAGTTCTGAATAGAGAATTCGCAGACCTTTCCAATGATGTAACAATCAAACTTAATCATGGCAGCAAAATTTTGATGATTTTTTAAAAAATTCCTCGGGTCCCCCTTGTCTATAAAAATCATAATTTTTCCAATGTTTCTCAAACCCATCGAGACATACATCAAACGAAAGGTCTATTCAATTCCTGTACATCAATGCAAACCAAAAGCTTCTGCGTGGTCTGGTTCTCGAAATATTGCAATTCAAACAATCCAAAGCGATTCCTCTGATTTTCGACTTTTCCCTATCTAGCAATGTCTTTGGGAAGCTATATCTCGGAAACCAAGCCTTGTAAATGGTTGCGGTAAAAAAAATCCGTTATCTTTTTAATAGCTTTCCATAGGTGAAAACCAGAAGCTTCTGCGACGTCCGGTTTTGGAAATATTGCAATCCAAAGTGATTCTACTGATTTTCAACACAACGCTAAATCTGATTCCGATGGCGATATTTCCGCAACCAAGCCTTGAAAAAAGTTCTAGTTTTTGGAATTCATTAAATTTGACGAAGAGCTTTCTATTATTGAAAACCAGAAGATTCTGTGAGGTCTGGTTTTCGAAATATTTCTATCCAAAGTGAACTTAGAACTGAATATCTATGCAGTATGGAAGCAAACGAAACAAATTCTTCGGATGGAGATATCTCCGCAACCAAGGCTCGTAAGACGTTTTAGTTTTCAGTTCTGAATAGAGAATTGATAGACCTTTTCATGGATGTGCCACCCATCACATGTTTTGATTTTTTTTTTAATTTTTGAAAAAAATCATGGACTAACCCCTTGTCTATAAAAATCATAATTTTTCCAATGTTTCTCAAACCCATCGAGACATACATCAAACGAAAGGTCTATTCAATTCCTGTACATCAATGCAAACCAAAAGCTTCTGCGTGGTCTGGTTCTCGAAATATTGCAATTCAAACAATCCAAAGCGATTCCTCTGATTTTCGACTTTTCCCTATCTAGCAATGTCTTTGGGAAGCTATATCTCGGAAACCAAGCCTTGTAAATGGTTGCGGTAAAAAAAATCCTCTGTTATCTTTTTAATAGCTTTCCATAGGTGAAAACCAGGTGCTTCTGCGACGTCCGGTTTTGGAAATATTGCAATCCAAAGTGATTCTACTGATTTTCAACACAACGCTAAATCTGATTCCGATGGCGATATTTCCGCAACCAATCCTTGAAAAAAGTTCTAGTTCTTGGAATTCGTTAAATTTAACGAAGAGCTTTCTATTATTGAAAACCAGAAGATTCTGTGAGGTCTGGTTTTCGAAATATTTCTATCCAAAGTGAACTTAGAACTGAATATCTATGCAGTATGGATTTAAACGAAACAAAGTCTTCGGATGGAGATATCTCCGCAACCAAGGCTCGTAAGACGTTTTAGTTTTCAGTTCTGAATAGAGAATTGATAGACCTTTTCATGGATGTGCCACCCATCACATGTTTTGATTTTTTTTTTAATTTTTGAAAAAAATCATGGACTAACCCCTTGTCTATAAAAATCATAATTTTTCCAATGTTTCTCAAACCCATCGAGACGTACATCAAACGAAAGGTCTATTCAATTCCTGTACATCAATGCAAACCAAAAGCTTCTGCGTGGTCTGGTTCTCGAAATATTGCAATTCAAACAATCCAAAGCGATTCCTCTGATTTTCGACTTTTCCCTATCTAGCAATGTCTTTGGGAAGCTATATCTCGGAAACCAAGCCTTGTAAATGGTTGCGGTAAAAAAAATCCTCTGTTATCTTTTTAATAGCTTTCCATAGGTGAAAACCAGGTGCTTCTGCGACGTCCGGTTTTGGAAATATTGCAATCCAAAGTGATTCTACTGATTTTCAACACAACGCTAAATCTGATTCCGATGGCGATATTTCCGCAACCAAGCCTTGAAAAAAGTTCTAGTTTTTGGAATTCATTAAATTTAATGAAGAGCTTTCTATTATTGAAAACCAGAAGATTCTGTGAGGTCTGGTTTTCGAAATATTTCTATCCAAAGTGAACTTAGAACTGAATATCTATGCAGTATGGATTCAAACGAAACAAAGTCTTCGGATGGAGATATCTCCGCAACCAAGGCTCGTAAGACGTTTTAGTTTTCAGTTCTGAATAGAGAATTCGCAGACCTTTCCAATGATGTAACAATCAAACTTAATCATGGCAGCAAAATTTTGATGATTTTTTAAAAAATTCCTCGGGTCCCCCTTGTCTATAAAAATCATAATTTTTCCAATGTTTCTCAAACCCATCGAGACATACATCAAACGAAAGGTCTATTCAATTCCTGTACATCAATGCAAACCAAAAGCTTCTGCGTGGTCTGGTTCTCGAAATATTGCAATTCAAACAATCCAAAGCGATTCCTCTGATTTTCGACTTTTCCCTATCTAGCAATGTCTTTGGGAAGCTATATCTCGGAAACCAAGCCTTGTAAATGGTTGCGGTAAAAAAAATCCTCTGTTATCTTTTTAATAGCTTTCCATAGGTGAAAACCAGGTGCTTCTGCGACGTCCGGTTTTGGAAATATTGCAATCCAAAGTGATTCTACTGATTTTCAACACAACGCTAAATCTGATTCCGATGGCGATATTTCCGCAACCAAGCCTTGAAAAAAGTTCTAGTTTTTGGAATTCATTAAATTTGACGAAGAGCTTTCTATTATTGAAAAATAGAAGATTCTGTGAGGTCTGGTTTTCGAAATATTTCTATCCAAAGTGAACTTAGAACTGAATATCTATGCAGTATGGATTTAAACGAAACAAAGTCTTCGGATGGAGATATCTCCGCAACCAAGGCTCGTAAGACGTTTTAGTTTTCAGTTCTGAATAGAGAATTGATAGACCTTTTCATGGATGTGCCACCCATCACATGTTTTGATTTTTTTTTTAATTTTTGAAAAAAATCATGGACTAACCCCTTGTCTATAAAAATCATAATTTTTCCAATGTTTCTCAAACCCATCGAGACGTACATCAAACGAAAGGTCTATTCAATTCCTGTACATCAATGCAAACCAAAAGCTTCTGCGTGGTCTGGTTCTCGAAATATTGCAATTCAAACAATCCAAAGCGATTCCTCTGATTTTCGACTTTTCCCTATCTAGCAATGTCTTTGGGAAGCTATATCTCGGAAACCAAGCCTTGTAAATGGTTGCGGTAAAAAAAATCCTCTGTTATCTTTTTAATAGCTTTCCATAGGTGAAAACCAGGTGCTTCTGCGACGTCCGGTTTTGGAAATATTGCAATCCAAAGTGATTCTACTGATTTTCAACACAACGCTAAATCTGATTCCGATGGCGATATTTCCGCAACCAATCCTTGAAAAAAGTTCTAGTTTTTGGAATTCATTAAATTTAACGAAGAGGTTTCTATTATTGAAAACCAGAAGATTCTGTGAGGTCTGGTTTTCGAAATATTTCTATCCAAAGTGAACTTAGAACTGAATATCTATGCAGTATGGATTCAAACGAAACAAAGTCTTCGGATGGAGATATCTCCGCAACCAAGGCTCGTAAGACGTTTTAGTTTTCAGTTCTGAATAGAGAATTCGCAGACCTTTCCAATGATGTAACAATCAAACTTAATCATGGCAGAAAAATTTTGATGATTTTTTAAAAAATTCCTCGGGTCCCCCTTGTCTATAAAAATCATAATTTTTCCAATGTTTCTCAAACCCATCGAGACATACATCAAACGAAAGGTCTATTCAATTCCTGTACATCAATGCAAACCAAAAGCTTCTGCGTGGTCTGGTTCTCGAAATATTGCAATTCAAACAATCCAAAGCGATTCCTCTGATTTTCGACTTTTCCCTATCTAGCAATGTCTTTGGGAAGCTATATCTCGGAAACCAAGCCTTGTAAATGGTTGCGGTAAAAAAAATCCGTTATCTTTTTAATAGCTTTCCATAGGTGAAAACCAGAAGCTTCTGCGACGTCCGGTTTTGGAAATATTGCAATCCAAAGTGATTCTACTGATTTTCAACACAACGCTAAATCTGATTCCGATGGCGATATTTCCGCAACCAAGCCTTGAAAAAAGTTCTAGTTTTTGGAATTCATTAAATTTGACGAAGAGCTTTCTATTATTGAAAACCAGAAGATTCTGTGAGGTCTGGTTTTCGAAATATTTCTATCCAAAGTGAACTTAGAACTGAATATCTATGCAGTATGGAAGCAAACGAAACAAATTCTTCGGATGGAGATATCTCCGCAACCAAGGCTCGTAAGACGTTTTAGTTTTCAGTTCTGAATAGAGAATTGATAGACCTTTTCATGGATGTGCCACCCATCACATGTTTTGATTTTTTTTTTAATTTTTGAAAAAAATCATGGACTAACCCCTTGTCTATAAAAATCATAAATTTTCCAATGTTTCTCAAACCCATCGAGACATACATCAAACGAAAGGTCTATTCAATTCCTGTACATCAATGCAAACCAAAAGCTTCTGCGTGGTCTGGTTCTCGAAATATTGCAATTCAAACAATCCAAAGCGATTCCTCTGATTTTCGACTTTTCCCTATCTAGCAATGTCTTTGGGAAGCTATATCTCGGAAACCAAGCCTTGTAAATGGTTGCGGTAAAAAAAATCCTCTGTTATCTTTTTAATAGCTTTCCATAGGTGAAAACCAGGTGCTTCTGCGACGTCCGGTTTTGGAAATATTGCAATCCAAAGTGATTCTACTGATTTTCAACACAACGCTAAATCTGATTCCGATGGCGATATTTCCGCAACCAATCCTTGAAAAAAGTTCTAGTTCTTGGAATTCGTTAAATTTAACGAAGAGCTTTCTATTATTGAAAACCAGAAGATTCTGTGAGGTCTGGTTTTCGAAATATTTCTATCCAAAGTGAACTTAGAACTGAATATCTATGCAGTATGGATTTAAACGAAACAAAGTCTTCGGATGGAGATATCTCCGCAACCAAGGCTCGTAAGACGTTTTAGTTTTCAGTTCTGAATAGAGAATTGATAGACCTTTTCATGGATGTGCCACCCATCACATGTTTTGATTTTTTTTTTAATTTTTGAAAAAAATCATGGACTAACCCCTTGTCTATAAAAATCATAATTTTTCCAATGTTTCTCAAACCCATCGAGACGTACATCAAACGAAAGGTCTATTCAATTCCTGTACATCAATGCAAACCAAAAGCTTCTGCGTGGTCTGGTTCTCGAAATATTGCAATTCAAACAATCCAAAGCGATTCCTCTGATTTTCGACTTTTCCCTATCTAGCAATGTCTTTGGGAAGCTATATCTCGGAAACCAAGCCTTGTAAATGGTTGCGGTAAAAAAAATCCTCTGTTATCTTTTTAATAGCTTTCCATAGGTGAAAACCAGGTGCTTCTGCGACGTCCGGTTTTGGAAATATTGCAATCCAAAGTGATTCTACTGATTTTCAACACAACGCTAAATCTGATTCCGATGGCGATATTTCCGCAACCAAGCCTTGAAAAAAGTTCTAGTTTTTGGAATTCATTAAATTTAATGAAGAGCTTTCTATTATTGAAAACCAGAAGATTCTGTGAGGTCTGGTTTTCGAAATATTTCTATCCAAAGTGAACTTAGAACTGAATATCTATGCAGTATGGATTCAAACGAAACAAAGTCTTCGGATGGAGATATCTCCGCAACCAAGGCTCGTAAGACGTTTTAGTTTTCAGTTCTGAATAGAGAATTCGCAGACCTTTCCAATGATGTAACAATCAAACCAGATCATGGCAGCAAAATTTTGATGATTTTTTAAAAAATTCCTCGGGTCCCCCCTGTCAAATAAAAATCATAATTTTTCCAATGTTTCTCAAACCCATCGAGACATACATCAAACGAAAGGTCTATTCAATTCCTGTACATCAATGCAAACCAAAAGCTTCTGCGTGGTCTGGTTCTCGAAATATTGCAATTCAAACAATCCAAAGCGATTCCTCTGATTTTCGACTTTTCCCTATCTAGCAATGTCTTTGGGAAGCTATATCTCGGAAACCAAGCCTTGTAAATGGTTGCGGTAAAAAAAATCCTCTGTTATCTTTTTAATAGCTTTCCATAGGTGAAAACCAGAAGCTTCTGCGACGTCCGGTTTTGGAAATATTGCAATCCAAAGTGATTCTACTGATTTTCAACACAACGCTAAATCTGATTCCGATGGCGATATTTCCGCAACCAAGCCTTGAAAAAAGTTCTAGTTTTTGGAATTCATTAAATTTAACGAAGAGCTTTCTATTATTGAAAACCAGAAGATTCTGTAAGGTCTGGTTTTTGAAATATTTCTATCCAAAGTGAACTTAGAACTGAATATCTATGCAGTATGGATTTAAACGAAACAAAGTCTTCGGATGGAGATATCTCCGCAACCAAGGCTCGTAAGACGTTTTAGTTTTCAGTTCTGAATAGAGAAATTCGCAGACCTTTCCAATGATGTAACAATAAAACCAGATCATGGCAGCAAAATTTTGATGATTTTTTAAAAAATTCCTCGGGTCCCCCCTGTCAAATAAAAATCATAATTTTTCCAATGTTTCTCAAACCCATCGAGACATACATCAAACGAAAGGTCTATTCAATTCCTGTACATCAATGCAAACCAAAAGCTTCTGCGTGGTCTGGTTCTCGAAATATTGCAATTCAAACAATCCAAAGCGATTCCTCTGATTTTCGACTTTTCCCTATCTAGCAATGTCTTTGGGAAGCTATATCTCGGAAACCAAGCCTTGTAAATGGTTGCGGTAAAAAAATCCTCTGTTATCTTTTTAATAGCTTTCCATTGGTGAAAACCAGGTGCTTCTGCGACGTGCGGTTTTGGAAATATTGCAATCCAAAGTGATTCTACTGATTTTCAACACAACGCTAAATCTGATTCCGATGGCGATATTTCCGCAACCAATCCTTGAAAAAAGTTCTAGTTTTTGGAATTCGTTAAATTTAACGAAGAGCTTTCTATTATTGAAAACCAGAAGATTCTGTGAGGTCTGGTTTTCGAAATATTTCTATCCAAAGTGAACTTAGAACTGAATATCTATGCAGTATGGATTTAAACGAAACAAAGTCTTCGGATGGAGATATCTCCGCAACCAAGGCTCGTAAGACGTTTTAGTTTTCAGTTCTGAATAGAGAATTGATAGACCTTTTCATGGATGTGCCACCCATCACATGTTTTGATTTTTTTTTTAATTTTTGAAAAAAATCATGGACTAACCCCTTGTCTATAAAAATCATAATTTTTCCAATGTTTCTCAAACCCATCGAGACATACATCAAACGAAAGGTCTATTCAATTCCTGTACATCAATGCAAACCAAAAGCTTCTGCGTGGTCTGGTTCTCGAAATATTGCAATTCAAACAATCCAAAGCGAGTCCTCTGATTTTCGACTTTTCCCTATCTAGCAATGTCTTTGGGAAGCTATATCTCGGAAACCAAGCCTTGTAAATGGTTGCGGTAAAAAAATCCTCTGTTATCTTTTTAATAGCTTTCCATAGGTGAAAACCAGGTGCTTCTGCGACGTCCGGTTTTGGAAATATTGCAATCCAAAGTGATTCTACTGATTTTCAACACAACGCTAAATCTGATTCCGATGGCGATATTTCCGCAACCAAGCCTTGAAAAAAGTTCTAGTTTTTGGAATTCATTAAATTTAATGAAGAGCTTTCTATTATTGAAAACCAGAAGATTCTGTGAGGTCTGGTTTTCGAAATATTTCTATCCAAAGTGAACTTAGAACTGAATATCTATGCAGTATGGATTCAAACGAAACAAAGTCTTCGGATGGAGATATCTCCGCAACCAAGGCTCGTAAGACGTTTTAGTTTTCAGTTCTGAATAGAGAAATTCGCAGACCTTTCCAATGATGTAACAATAAAACCAGATCATGGCAGCAAAATTTTGATGATTTTTTAAAAAATTCCTCGGGTCCCCCCTGTCAAATAAAAATCATAATTTTTCCAATGTTTCTCAAACCCATCGAGACATACATCAAACGAAAGGTCTATTCAATTCCTGTACATCAATGCAAACCAAAAGCTTCTGCGTGGTCTGGTTCTCGAAATATTGCAATTCAAACAATCCAAAGCGATTCCTCTGATTTTCGACTTTTCCCTATCTAGCAATGTCTTTGGGAAGCTATATCTCGGAAACCAAGCCTTGTAAATGGTTGCGGTAAAAAAAATCCTCTGTTATCTTTTTAATAGCTTTCCATAGGTGAAAACCAGAAGCTTCTGCGACGTCCGGTTTTGGAAATATTGCAATCCAAAGTGATTCTACTGATTTTCAACACAACGCTAAATCTGATTCCGATGGCGATATTTCCGCAACCAAGCCTTGAAAAAAGTTCTAGTTTTTGGAATTCATTAAATTTAACGAAGAGCTTTCTATTATTGAAAACCAGAAGATTCTGTAAGGTCTGGTTTTTGAAATATTTCTATCCAAAGTGAACTTAGAACTGAATATCTATGCAGTATGGATTTAAACGAAACAAAGTCTTCGGATGGAGATATCTCCGCAACCAAGGCTCGTAAGACGTTTTAGTTTTCAGTTCTGAATAGAGAAATTCGCAGACCTTTCCAATGATGTAACAATAAAACCAGATCATGGCAGCAAAATTTTGATGATTTTTTAAAAAATTCCTCGGGTCCCCCCTGTCAAATAAAAATCATAATTTTTCCAATGTTTCTCAAACCCATCGAGACATACATCAAACGAAAGGTCTATTCAATTCCTGTACATCAATGCAAACCAAAAGCTTCTGCGTGGTCTGGTTCTCGAAATATTGCAATTCAAACAATCCAAAGCGATTCCTCTGATTTTCGACTTTTCCCTATCTAGCAATGTCTTTGGGAAGCTATATCTCGGAAACCAAGCCTTGTAAATGGTTGCGGTAAAAAAATCCTCTGTTATCTTTTTAATAGCTTTCCATTGGTGAAAACCAGGTGCTTCTGCGACGTGCGGTTTTGGAAATATTGCAATCCAAAGTGATTCTACTGATTTTCAACACAACGCTAAATCTGATTCCGATGGCGATATTTCCGCAACCAATCCTTGAAAAAAGTTCTAGTTTTTGGAATTCGTTAAATTTAACGAAGAGCTTTCTATTATTGAAAACCAGAAGATTCTGTGAGGTCTGGTTTTCGAAATATTTCTATCCAAAGTGAACTTAGAACTGAATATCTATGCAGTATGGATTTAAACGAAACAAAGTCTTCGGATGGAGATATCTCCGCAACCAAGGCTCGTAAGACGTTTTAGTTTTCAGTTCTGAATAGAGAATTGATAGACCTTTTCATGGATGTGCCACCCATCACATGTTTTGATTTTTTTTTTAATTTTTGAAAAAAATCATGGACTAACCCCTTGTCTATAAAAATCATAATTTTTCCAATGTTTCTCAAACCCATCGAGACATACATCAAACGAAAGGTCTATTCAATTCCTGTACATCAATGCAAACCAAAAGCTTCTGCATGGTCTGGTTCTCGAAATATTGCAATTCAAACAATCCAAAGCGAGTCCTCTGATTTTCGACTTTTCCCTATCTAGCAATGTCTTTGGGAAGCTATATCTCGGAAACCAAGCCTTGTAAATGGTTGCGGTAAAAAAAATCCTCTGTTATCTTTCTAATAGCTTTCCATAGGTGAAAACCAGAAGCTTCTGCGACGTCCGGTTTTGGAAATATTGCAATCCAAAGTGATTCTACTGATTTTCAACACAACGCTAAATCTGATTCCGATGGCGATATTTCCGCAACCAAGCCTTGAAAAAAGTTCTAGTTTTTGGAATTCATTAAATTTAACGAAGAGCTTTCTATTATTGAAAACCAGAAGATTCTGTAAGGTCTGGTTTTTGAAATATTTCTATCCAAAGTGAACTTAGAACTGAATATCTATGCAGTATGGATTCAAACGAAACAAAGTCTTCGGATGGAGATATCTCCGCAACCAAGGCTCGTAAGACGTTTTAGTTTTCAGTTCTGAATAGAGAAATTCGCAGACCTTTCCAATGATGTAACAATCAAACTTAATCATGGCAGCAAAATTTTGATGATTTTTTAAAAAATTCCTCGGGTCCCCCCTGTCAAATAAAAATCATAATTTTTCCAATGTTTCTCAAACCCATCGAGACATACATCAAACGAAAGGTCTATTCAATTCCTGTACATCAATGCAAACCAAAAGCTTCTGCGTGGTCTGGTTCTCGAAATATTGCAATTCAAACAATCCAAAGCGATTCCTCTGATTTTCGACTTTTCCCTATCTAGCAATGTCTTTGGGAAGCTATATCTCGGAAACCAAGCCTTGTAAATGGTTGCGGTAAAAAAATCCTCTGTTATCTTTTTAATAGCTTTCCATAGGTGAAAACCAGGTGCTTCTGCGACGTGCGGTTTTGGAAATATTGCAATCCAAAGTGATTCTACTGATTTTCAACACAACGCTAAATCTGATTCCGATGGCGATATTTCCGCAACCAATCCTTGAAAAAAGTTCTAGTTTTTGGAATTCGTTAAATTTAACGAAGAGCTTTCTATTATTGAAAACCAGAAGATTCTGTGAGGTCTGGTTTTCGAAATATTTCTATCCAAAGTGAACTTAGAACTGAATATCTATGCAGTATGGATTTAAACGAAACAAAGTCTTCGGATGGAGATATCTCCGCAACCAAGGCTCGTAAGACGTTTTAGTTTTCAGTTCTGAATAGAGAATTGATAGACCTTTTCATGGATGTGCCACCCATCACATGTTTTGATTTTTTTTTTAATTTTTGAAAAAAATCATGGACTAACCCCTTGTCTATAAAAATCATAATTTTTCCAATGTTTCTCAAACCCATCGAGACATACATCAAACGAAAGGTCTATTCAATTCCTGTACATCAATGCAAACCAAAAGCTTCTGCGTGGTCTGGTTCTCGAAATATTGCAATTCAAACAATCCAAAGCGATTCCTCTGATTTTCGACTTTTCCCTATCTAGCAATGTCTTTGGGAAGCTATATCTCGGAAACCAAGCCTTGTAAATGGTTGCGGTAAAAAAAATCCTCTGTTATCTTTCTAATAGCTTTCCATAGGTGAAAACCAGAAGCTTCTGCGACGTCCGGTTTTGGAAATATTGCAATCCAAAGTGATTCTACTGATTTTCAACACAACGCTAAATCTGATTCCGATGGCGATATTTCCGCAACCAAGCCTTGAAAAAAGTTCTAGTTTTTGGAATTCATTAAATTTAACGAAGAGCTTTCTATTATTGAAAACCAGAAGATTCTGTAAGGTCTGGTTTTTGAAATATTTCTATCCAAAGTGAACTTAGAACTGAATATCTATGCAGTATGGATTCAAACGAAACAAAGTCTTCGGATGGAGATATCTCCGCAACCAAGGCTCGTAAGACGTTTTAGTTTTCAGTTCTGAATAGAGAAATTCGCAGACCTTTCCAATGATGTAACAATCAAACCAGATCATGGCAGCAAAATTTTGATGATTTTTTAAAAAATTCCTCGGGTCCCCCCTGTCAAATAAAAATCATAATTTTTCCAATGTTTCTCAAACCCATCGAGACATACATCAAACGAAAGGTCTATTCAATTCCTGTACATCAATGCAAACCAAAAGCTTCTGCGTGGTCTGGTTCTCGAAATATTGCAATTCAAACAATCCAAAGCGATTCCTCTGATTTTCGACTTTTCCCTATCTAGCAATGTCTTTGGGAAGCTATATCTCGGAAACCAAGCCTTGTAAATGGTTGCGGTAAAAAAATCCTCTGTTATCTTTTTAATAGCTTTCCATTGGTGAAAACCAGGTGCTTCTGCGACGTGCGGTTTTGGAAATATTGCAATCCAAAGTGATTCTACTGATTTTCAACACAACGCTAAATCTGATTCCGATGGCGATATTTCCGCAACCAATCCTTGAAAAAAGTTCTAGTTTTTGGAATTCGTTAAATTTAACGAAGAGCTTTCTATTATTGAAAACCAGAAGATTCTGTGAGGTCTGGTTTTCGAAATATTTCTATCCAAAGTGAACTTAGAACTGAATATCTATGCAGTATGGATTTAAACGAAACAAAGTCTTCGGATGGAGATATCTCCGCAACCAAGGCTCGTAAGACGTTTTAGTTTTCAGTTCTGAATAGAGAATTGATAGACCTTTTCATGGATGTGCCACCCATCACATGTTTTGATTTTTTTTTTAATTTTTGAAAAAAATCATGGACTAACCCCTTGTCTATAAAAATCATAATTTTTCCAATGTTTCTCAAACCCATCGAGACATACATCAAACGAAAGGTCTATTCAATTCCTGTACATCAATGCAAACCAAAAGCTTCTGCGTGGTCTGGTTCTCGAAATATTGCAATTCAAACAATCCAAAGCGATTCCTCTGATTTTCGACTTTTCCCTATCTAGCAATGTCTTTGGGAAGCTATATCTCGGAAACCAAGCCTTGTAAATGGTTGCGGTAAAAAAAATCCTCTGTTATCTTTTTAATAGCTTTCCATAGGTGAAAACCAGGTGCTTCTGCGACGTGCGGTTTTGGAAATATTGCAATCCAAAGTGATTCTACTGATTTTCAACACAACGCTAAATCTGATTCCGATGGCGATATTTCCGCAACCAATCCTTGAAAAAAGTTCTAGTTTTTGGAATTCATTAAATTTAACGAAGAGCTTTCTATTATTGAAAACCAGAAGATTCTGTGAGGTCTGGTTTTCGAAATATTTCTATCCAAAGTGAACTTAGAACTGAATATCTATGCAGTATGGATTCAAACGAAACAAAGTCTTCGGATGGAGATATCTCCGCAACCAAGGCTCGTAAGACGTTTTAGTTTTCAGTTCTGAATAGAGAATTCGCAGACCTTTCCAATGATGTAACAATCAAACTTAATCATGGCAGCAAAATTTTGATGATTTTTTAAAAAATTCCTCGGGTCCCCCTTGTCTATAAAAATCATAATTTTTCCAATGTTTCTCAAACCCATCGAGACATACATCAAACGAAAGGTCTATTCAATTCCTGTACATCAATGCAAACCAAAAGCTTCTGCGTGGTCTGGTTCTCGAAATATTGCAATTCAAACAATCCAAAGCGATTCCTCTGATTTTCGACTTTTCCCTATCTAGCAATGTCTTTGGGAAGCTATATCTCGGAAACCAAGCCTTGTAAATGGTTGCGGTAAAAAAAATCCTCTGTTATCTTTTTAATAGCTTTCCATAGTTGAAAACCAGAAGCTTCTGCGACGTCCGGTTTTGGAAATATTGCAATCCAAAGTGATTCTACTGATTTTCAACACAACGCTAAATCTGATTCCGATGGCGATATTTCCGCAACCAAGCCTTGAAAAAAGTTCTAGTTTTTGGAATTCATTAAATTTGACGAAGAGCTTTCTATAATTGAAAACCAGAAGATTCTGTGAGGTCTGGTTTTCGAAATATTTCTATCCAAAGTGAACTTAGAACTGAATATCTATGCAGTATGGAAGCAAACGAAACAAATTCTTCGGATGGAGATATCTCCGCAACCAAGGCTCGTAAGACGTTTTAGTTTTCAGTTCTGAATAGAGAATTGATAGACCTTTTCATGGATGTGCCACCCATCACATGTTTTGATTTTTTTTTTAATTTTTGAAAAAAATCATGGACTAACCCCTTGTCTATAAAAATCATAAATTTTCCAATGTTTCTCAAACCCATCGAGACATACATCAAACGAAAGGTCTATTCAATTCCTGTACATCAATGCAAACCAAAAGCTTCTGCGTGGTCTGGTTCTCGAAACATTGCAATTCAAACAATCCAAAGCGATTCCTCTGATTTTCGACTTTTCCCTATCTAGCAATGTCTTTGGGAAGCTATATCTCGGAAACCAAGCCTTGTAAATGGTTGCGGTAAAAAAATCCTCTGTTATCTTTTTAATAGCTTTCCATAGGTGAAAACCAGAAGCTTCTGCGACGTCCGGTTTTGGAAATATTGCAATCCAAAGTGATTCTACTGATTTTCAACACAACGCTAAATCTGATTCCGATGGCGATATTTCCGCAACCAAGCCTTGAAAAAAGTTCTAGTTTTTGGAATTCATTAAATTTAACGAAGAGCTTTCTATTATTGAAAACCAGAAGATTCTGTGAGGTCTGGTTTTCGAAATATTTCTATCCAAAGTGAACTTAGAACTGAATATCTATGCAGTATGGAAGCAAACGAAACAAATTCTTCGGATGGAGATATCTCCGCAACCAAGGCTCGTAAGACGTTTTAGTTTTCAGTTCTGAATAGAGAATTGATAGACCTTTTCATGGATGTGCCACCCATCACATGTTTTGATTTTTTTTTTAATTTTTGAAAAAAATCATGGACTAACCCCTTGTCTATAAAAATCATAATTTTTCCAATGTTTCTCAAACCCATCGAGACGTACATCAAACGAAAGGTCTATTCAATTCCTGTACATCAATGCAAACCAAAAGCTTCTGCGTGGTCTGGTTCTCGAAATATTGCAATTCAAACAATCCAAAGCGATTCCTCTGATTTTCGACTTTTCCCTATCTAGCAATGTCTTTGGGAAGCTATATCTCGGAAACCAAGCCTTGTAAATGGTTGCGGTAAAAAAAATCCTCTGTTATCTTTTTAATAGCTTTCCATAGGTGAAAACCAGGTGCTTCTGCGACGTCCGGTTTTGGAAATATTGCAATCCAAAGTGATTCTACTGATTTTCAACACAACGCTAAATCTGATTCCGATGGCGATATTTCCGCAACCAATCCTTGAAAAAAGTTCTAGTTTTTGGAATTCATTAAATTTAACGAAGAGCTTTCTATTATTGAAAACCAGAAGATTCTGTGAGGTCTGGTTTTCGAAATATTTCTATCCAAAGTGAACTTAGAACTGAATATCTATGCAGTATGGATTCAAACGAAACAAAGTCTTCGGATGGAGATATCTCCGCAACCAAGGCTCGTAAGACGTTTTAGTTTTCAGTTCTGAATAGAGAATTCGCAGACCTTTCCAATGATGTAACAATCAAACTTAATCATGGCAGCAAAATTTTGATGATTTTTTAAAAAATTCCTCGGGTCCCCCTTGTCTATAAAAATCATAATTTTTCCAATGTTTCTCAAACCCATCGAGACATACATCAAACGAAAGGTCTATTCAATTCCTGTACATCAATGCAAACCAAAAGCTTCTGCGTGGTCTGGTTCTCGAAATATTGCAATTCAAACAATCCAAAGCGATTCCTCTGATTTTCGACTTTTCCCTATCTAGCAATGTCTTTGGGAAGCTATATCTCGGAAACCAAGCCTTGTAAATGGTTGCGGTAAAAAAAATCCGTTATCTTTTTAATAGCTTTCCATAGGTGAAAACCAGAAGCTTCTGCGACGTCCGGTTTTGGAAATATTGCAATCCAAAGTGATTCTACTGATTTTCAACACAACGCTAAATCTGATTCCGATGGCGATATTTCCGCAACCAAGCCTTGAAAAAAGTTCTAGTTTTTGGAATTCATTAAATTTGACGAAGAGCTTTCTATTATTGAAAACCAGAAGATTCTGTGAGGTCTGGTTTTCGAAATATTTCTATCCAAAGTGAACTTAGAACTGAATATCTATGCAGTATGGAAGCAAACGAAACAAATTCTTCGGATGGAGATATCTCCGCAACCAAGGCTCGTAAGACGTTTTAGTTTTCAGTTCTGAATAGAGAATTGATAGACCTTTTCATGGATGTGCCACCCATCACATGTTTTGATTTTTTTTTTAATTTTTGAAAAAAATCATGGACTAACCCCTTGTCTATAAAAATCATAATTTTTCCAATGTTTCTCAAACCCATCGAGACATACATCAAACGAAAGGTCTATTCAATTCCTGTACATCAATGCAAACCAAAAGCTTCTGCGTGGTCTGGTTCTCGAAATATTGCAATTCAAACAATCCAAAGCGATTCCTCTGATTTTCGACTTTTCCCTATCTAGCAATGTCTTTGGGAAGCTATATCTCGGAAACCAAGCCTTGTAAATGGTTGCGGTAAAAAAAATCCTCTGTTATCTTTTTAATAGCTTTCCATAGGTGAAAACCAGGTGCTTCTGCGACGTCCGGTTTTGGAAATATTGCAATCCAAAGTGATTCTACTGATTTTCAACACAACGCTAAATCTGATTCCGATGGCGATATTTCCGCAACCAATCCTTGAAAAAAGTTCTAGTTCTTGGAATTCGTTAAATTTAACGAAGAGCTTTCTATTATTGAAAACCAGAAGATTCTGTGAGGTCTGGTTTTCGAAATATTTCTATCCAAAGTGAACTTAGAACTGAATATCTATGCAGTATGGATTTAAACGAAACAAAGTCTTCGGATGGAGATATCTCCGCAACCAAGGCTCGTAAGACGTTTTAGTTTTCAGTTCTGAATAGAGAATTGATAGACCTTTTCATGGATGTGCCACCCATCACATGTTTTGATTTTTTTTTTAATTTTTGAAAAAAATCATGGACTAACCCCTTGTCTATAAAAATCATAATTTTTCCAATGTTTCTCAAACCCATCGAGACGTACATCAAACGAAAGGTCTATTCAATTCCTGTACATCAATGCAAACCAAAAGCTTCTGCGTGGTCTGGTTCTCGAAATATTGCAATTCAAACAATCCAAAGCGATTCCTCTGATTTTCGACTTTTCCCTATCTAGCAATGTCTTTGGGAAGCTATATCTCGGAAACCAAGCCTTGTAAATGGTTGCGGTAAAAAAAATCCTCTGTTATCTTTTTAATAGCTTTCCATAGGTGAAAACCAGGTGCTTCTGCGACGTCCGGTTTTGGAAATATTGCAATCCAAAGTGATTCTACTGATTTTCAACACAACGCTAAATCTGATTCCGATGGCGATATTTCCGCAACCAAGCCTTGAAAAAAGTTCTAGTTTTTGGAATTCATTAAATTTAATGAAGAGCTTTCTATTATTGAAAACCAGAAGATTCTGTGAGGTCTGGTTTTCGAAATATTTCTATCCAAAGTGAACTTAGAACTGAATATCTATGCAGTATGGATTCAAACGAAACAAAGTCTTCGGATGGAGATATCTCCGCAATTAAGGCTCGTAAGACGTTTTAGTTTTCAGTTCTGAATAGAGAATTCGCAGACCTTTCCAATGATGTAACAATCAAACCAGATCATGGCAGCAAAATTTTGATGATTTTTTAAAAAATTCCTCGGGTCCCCCCTGTCAAATAAAAATCATAATTTTTCCAATGTTTCTCAAACCCATCGAGACATACATCAAACGAAAGGTCTATTCAATTCCTGTACATCAATGCAAACCAAAAGCTTCTGCGTGGTCTGGTTCTCGAAATATTGCAATTCAAACAATCCAAAGCGATTCCTCTGATTTTCGACTTTTCCCTATCTAGCAATGTCTTTGGGAAGCTATATCTCGGAAACCAAGCCTTGTAAATGGTTGCGGTAAAAAAAATCCTCTGTTATCTTTTTAATAGCTTTCCATAGGTGAAAACCAGAAGCTTCTGCGACGTCCGGTTTTGGAAATATTGCAATCCAAAGTGATTCTACTGATTTTCAACACAACGCTAAATCTGATTCCGATGGCGATATTTCCGCAACCAAGCCTTGAAAAAAGTTCTAGTTTTTGGAATTCATTAAATTTAACGAAGAGCTTTCTATTATTGAAAACCAGAAGATTCTGTAAGGTCTGGTTTTTGAAATATTTCTATCCAAAGTGAACTTAGAACTGAATATCTATGCAGTATGGATTTAAACGAAACAAAGTCTTCGGATGGAGATATCTCCGCAACCAAGGCTCGTAAGACGTTTTAGTTTTCAGTTCTGAATAGAGAAATTCGCAGACCTTTCCAATGATGTAACAATAAAACCAGATCATGGCAGCAAAATTTTGATGATTTTTTAAAAAATTCCTCGGGTCCCCCCTGTCAAATAAAAATCATAATTTTTCCAATGTTTCTCAAACCCATCGAGACATACATCAAACGAAAGGTCTATTCAATTCCTGTACATCAATGCAAACCAAAAGCTTCTGCGTGGTCTGGTTCTCGAAATATTGCAATTCAAACAATCCAAAGCGATTCCTCTGATTTTCGACTTTTCCCTATCTAGCAATGTCTTTGGGAAGCTATATCTCGGAAACCAAGCCTTGTAAATGGTTGCGGTAAAAAAATCCTCTGTTATCTTTTTAATAGCTTTCCATTGGTGAAAACCAGGTGCTTCTGCGACGTGCGGTTTTGGAAATATTGCAATCCAAAGTGATTCTACTGATTTTCAACACAACGCTAAATCTGATTCCGATGGCGATATTTCCGCAACCAATCCTTGAAAAAAGTTCTAGTTTTTGGAATTCGTTAAATTTAACGAAGAGCTTTCTATTATTGAAAACCAGAAGATTCTGTGAGGTCTGGTTTTCGAAATATTTCTATCCAAAGTGAACTTAGAACTGAATATCTATGCAGTATGGATTTAAACGAAACAAAGTCTTCGGATGGAGATATCTCCGCAACCAAGGCTCGTAAGACGTTTTAGTTTTCAGTTCTGAATAGAGAATTGATAGACCTTTTCATGGATGTGCCACCCATCACATGTTTTGATTTTTTTTTTAATTTTTGAAAAAAATCATGGACTAACCCCTTGTCTATAAAAATCATAATTTTTCCAATGTTTCTCAAACCCATCGAGACATACATCAAACGAAAGGTCTATTCAATTCCTGTACATCAATGCAAACCAAAAGCTTCTGCGTGGTCTGGTTCTCGAAATATTGCAATTCAAACAATCCAAAGCGAGTCCTCTGATTTTCGACTTTTCCCTATCTAGCAATGTCTTTGGGAAGCTATATCTCGGAAACCAAGCCTTGTAAATGGTTGCGGTAAAAAAAATCCTCTGTTATCTTTCTAATAGCTTTCCATAGGTGAAAACCAGAAGCTTCTGCGACGTCCGGTTTTGGAAATATTGCAATCCAAAGTGATTCTACTGATTTTCAACACAACGCTAAATCTGATTCCGATGGCGATATTTCCGCAACCAAGCCTTGAAAAAAGTTCTAGTTTTTGGAATTCATTAAATTTAACGAAGAGCTTTCTATTATTGAAAACCAGAAGATTCTGTAAGGTCTGGTTTTTGAAATATTTCTATCCAAAGTGAACTTAGAACTGAATATCTATGCAGTATGGATTCAAACGAAACAAAGTCTTCGGATGGAGATATCTCCGCAACCAAGGCTCGTAAGACGTTTTAGTTTTCAGTTCTGAATAGAGAAATTCGCAGACCTTTCCAATGATGTAACAATCAAACTTAATCATGGCAGCAAAATTTTGATGATTTTTTAAAAAATTCCTCGGGTCCCCCCTGTCAAATAAAAATCATAATTTTTCCAATGTTTCTCAAACCCATCGAGACATACATCAAACGAAAGGTCTATTCAATTCCTGTACATCAATGCAAACCAAAAGCTTCTGCGTGGTCTGGTTCTCGAAATATTGCAATTCAAACAATCCAAAGCGATTCCTCTGATTTTCGACTTTTCCCTATCTAGCAATGTCTTTGGGAAGCTATATCTCGGAAACCAAGCCTTGTAAATGGTTGCGGTAAAAAAATCCTCTGTTATCTTTTTAATAGCTTTCCATTGGTGAAAACCAGGTGCTTCTGCGACGTGCGGTTTTGGAAATATTGCAATCCAAAGTGATTCTACTGATTTTCAACACAACGCTAAATCTGATTCCGATGGCGATATTTCCGCAACCAATCCTTGAAAAAAGTTCTAGTTTTTGGAATTCGTTAAATTTAACGAAGAGCTTTCTATTATTGAAAACCAGAAGATTCTGTGAGGTCTGGTTTTCGAAATATTTCTATCCAAAGTGAACTTAGAACTGAATATCTATGCAGTATGGATTTAAACGAAACAAAGTCTTCGGATGGAGATATCTCCGCAACCAAGGCTCGTAAGACGTTTTAGTTTTCAGTTCTGAATAGAGAATTGATAGACCTTTTCATGGATGTGCCACCCATCACATGTTTTGATTTTTTTTTTAATTTTTGAAAAAAATCATGGACTAACCCCTTGTCTATAAAAATCATAATTTTTCCAATGTTTCTCAAACCCATCGAGACATACATCAAACGAAAGGTCTATTCAATTCCTGTACATCAATGCAAACCAAAAGCTTCTGCGTGGTCTGGTTCTCGAAATATTGCAATTCAAACAATCCAAAGCGATTCCTCTGATTTTCGACTTTTCCCTATCTAGCAATGTCTTTGGGAAGCTATATCTCGGAAACCAAGCCTTGTAAATGGTTGCGGTAAAAAAAATCCTCTGTTATCTTTCTAATAGCTTTCCATAGGTGAAAACCAGAAGCTTCTGCGACGTCCGGTTTTGGAAATATTGCAATCCAAAGTGATTCTACTGATTTTCAACACAACGCTAAATCTGATTCCGATGGCGATATTTCCGCAACCAAGCCTTGAAAAAAGTTCTAGTTTTTGGAATTCATTAAATTTAACGAAGAGCTTTCTATTATTGAAAACCAGAAGATTCTGTAAGGTCTGGTTTTTGAAATATTTCTATCCAAAGTGAACTTAGAACTGAATATCTATGCAGTATGGATTCAAACGAAACAAAGTCTTCGGATGGAGATATCTCCGCAACCAAGGCTCGTAAGACGTTTTAGTTTTCAGTTCTGAATAGAGAATTGATAGACCTTTTCATGGATGTGCCACCCATCACATGTTTTGATTTTTTTTTTAATTTTTGAAAAAAATCATGGACTAACCCCTTGTCTATAAAAATCATAATTTTTCCAATGTTTCTCAAACCCATCGAGACATACATCAAACGAAAGGTCTATTCAATTCCTGTACATCAATGCAAACCAAAAGCTTCTGCGTGGTCTGGTTCTCGAAACATTGCAATTCAAACAATCCAAAGCGATTCCTCTGATTTTCGACTTTTCCCTATCTAGCAATGTCTTTGGGAAGCTATATCTCGGAAACCAAGCCTTGTAAATGGTTGCGGTAAAAAAATCCTCTGTTATCTTTTTAATAGCTTTCCATAGGTGAAAACCAGAAGCTTCTGCGACGTCCGGTTTTGGAAATATTGCAATCCAAAGTGATTCTACTGATTTTCAACACAACGCTAAATCTGATTCCGATGGCGATATTTCCGCAACCAAGCCTTGAAAAAAGTTCTAGTTTTTGGAATTCATTAAATTTAACGAAGAGCTTTCTATTATTGAAAACCAGAAGATTCTGTGAGGTCTGGTTTTCGAAATATTTCTATCCAAAGTGAACTTAGAACTGAATATCTATGCAGTATGGAAGCAAACGAAACAAAGTCTTCGGATGGAGATATCTCCGCAACCAAGGCTCGTAAGACGTTTTAGTTTTCAGTTCTGAATAGAGAATTGATAGACCTTTTCATGGATGTGCCACCCATCACATGTTTTGATTTTTTTTTTAATTTTTGAAAAAAATCATGGACTAACCCCTTGTCTATAAAAATCATAATTTTTCCAATGTTTCTCAAACCCATCGAGACGTACATCAAACGAAAGGTCTATTCAATTCCTGTACATCAATGCAAACCAAAAGCTTCTGCGTGGTCTGGTTCTCGAAATATTGCAATTCAAACAATCCAAAGCGATTCCTCTGATTTTCGACTTTTCCCTATCTAGCAATGTCTTTGGGAAGCTATATCTCGGAAACCAAGCCTTGTAAATGGTTGCGGTAAAAAAAATCCTCTGTTATCTTTTTAATAGCTTTCCATAGGTGAAAACCAGGTGCTTCTGCGACGTCCGGTTTTGGAAATATTGCAATCCAAAGTGATTCTACTGATTTTCAACACAACGCTAAATCTGATTCCGATGGCGATATTTCCGCAACCAATCCTTGAAAAAAGTTCTAGTTTTTGGAATTCATTAAATTTAACGAAGAGCTTTCTATTATTGAAAACCAGAAGATTCTGTGAGGTCTGGTTTTCGAAATATTTCTATCCAAAGTGAACTTAGAACTGAATATCTATGCAGTATGGATTCAAACGAAACAAAGTCTTCGGATGGAGATATCTCCGCAACCAAGGCTCGTAAGACGTTTTAGTTTTCAGTTCTGAATAGAGAATTCGCAGACCTTTCCAATGATGTAACAATCAAACTTAATCATGGCAGCAAAATTTTGATGATTTTTTAAAAAATTCCTCGGGTCCCCCTTGTCTATAAAAATCATAATTTTTCCAATGTTTCTCAAACCCATCGAGACATACATCAAACGAAAGGTCTATTCAATTCCTGTACATCAATGCAAACCAAAAGCTTCTGCGTGGTCTGGTTCTCGAAATATTGCAATTCAAACAATCCAAAGCGATTCCTCTGATTTTCGACTTTTCCCTATCTAGCAATGTCTTTGGGAAGCTATATCTCGGAAACCAAGCCTTGTAAATGGTTGCGGTAAAAAAAATCCTCTATTATCTTTTTAATAGCTTTCCATAGGTGAAAACCAGAAGCTTCTGCGACGTCCGGTTTTGGAAATATTGCAATCCAAAGTGATTCTACTGATTTTCAACACAACGCTAAATCTGATTCCGATGGCGATATTTCCGCAACCAAGCCTTGAAAAAAGTTCTAGTTTTTGGAATTCATTAAATTTGACGAAGAGCTTTCTATTATTGAAAACCAGAAGATTCTGTGAGGTCTGGTTTTCGAAATATTTCTATCCAAAGTGAACTTAGAACTGAATATCTATACAGTATGGAAGCAAACGAAACAAATTCTTCGGATGGAGTTATCTCCGCAACCAAGGCTCGTAAGACGTTTTAGTTTTCAGTTCTGAATAGAGAATTGATAGACCTTTTCATGGATGTGCCACCCATCACATGTTTTGATTTTTTTTTTAATTTTTGAAAAAAATCATGGACTAACCCCTTGTCTATAAAAATCATATATTTTCCAATGTTTCTCAAACCCATCGAGACATACATCAAACGAAAGGTCTATTCAATTCCTGTACATCAATGCAAACCAAAAGCTTCTGCGTGGTCTGGTTCTCGAAATATTGCAATTCAAACAATCCAAAGCGATTCCTCTGATTTTCGACTTTTCCCTATCTAGCAATGTCTTTGGGAAGCTATATCTCGGAAACCAAGCCTTGTAAATGGTTGCGGTAAAAAAATCCTCTATTATCTTTTTAATAGCTTTCCATAGGTGAAAACCAGAAGCTTCTGCGACGTCCGGTTTTGGAAATATTGCAATCCAAAGTGATTCTACTGATTTTCAACACAACGCTAAATCTGATTCCGATGGCGATATTTCCGCAACCAAGCCTTGAAAAAAGTTCTAGTTTTTGGAATTCATTAAATTTGACGAAGAGCTTTCTATTATTGAAAACCAGAAGATTCTGTGAGGTCTGGTTTTCGAAATATTTCTATCCAAAGTGAACTTAGAACTGAATATCTATGCAGTATGGAAGCAAACGAAACAAATTCTTCGGATGGAGTTATCTCCGCAACCAAGGCTCGTAAGACGTTTTAGTTTTCAGTTCTGAATAGAGAATTGATAGACCTTTTCATGGATGTGCCACCCATCACATGTTTTGATTTTTTTTTTAATTTTTGAAAAAAATCATGGACTAACCCCTTGTCTATAAAAATCATAAATTTTCCAATGTTTCTCAAACCCATCGAGACATACATCAAACGAAAGGTCTATTCAATTCCTGTACATCAATGCAAACCAAAAGCTTCTGCGTGGTCTGGTTCTCGAAATATTGCAATTCAAACAATCCAAAGCGATTCCTCTGATTTTCGACTTTTCCCTATCTAGCAATGTCTTTGGGAAGCTATATCTCGGAAACCAAGCCTTGTAAATGGTTGCGGTAAAAAAAATCCTCTATTATCTTTTTAATAGCTTTCCATAGGTGAAAACCAGAAGCTTCTGCGACGTCCGGTTTTGGAAATATTGCAATCCAAAGTGATTCTACTGATTTTCAACACAACGCTAAATCTGATTCCGATGGCGATATTTCCGCAACCAAGCCTTGAAAAAAGTTCTAGTTTTTGGAATTCATTAAATTTGACGAAGAGCTTTCTATTATTGAAAACCAGAAGATTCTGTGAGGTCTGGTTTTCGAAATATTTCTATCCAAAGTGAACTTAGAACTGAATATCTATGCAGTATGGAAGCAAACGAAACAAATTCTTCGGATGGAGATATCTCCGCAACCAAGGCTCGTAAGACGTTTTAGTTTTCAGTTCTGAATAGAGAATTGATAGACCTTTTCATGGATGTGCCACCCATCACATGTTTTGATTTTTTTTTTAATTTTTGAAAAAAATCATGGACTAACCCCTTGTCTATAAAAATCATAAATTTTCCAATGTTTCTCAAACCCATCGAGACATACATCAAACGAAAGGTCTATTCAATTCCTGTACATCAATGCAAACCAAAAGCTTCTGCGTGGTCTGGTTCTCGAAATATTGCAATTCAAACAATCCAAAGCGATTCCTCTGATTTTCGACTTTTCCCTATCTAGCAATGTCTTTGGGAAGCTATATCTCGGAAACCAAGCCTTGTAAATGGTTGCGGTAAAAAAATCCTCTATTATCTTTTTAATAGCTTTCCATAGGTGAAAACCAGAAGCTTCTGCGACGTCCGGTTTTGGAAATATTGCAATCCAAAGTGATTCTACTGATTTTCAACACAACGCTAAATCTGATTCCGATGGCGATATTTCCGCAACCAAGCCTTGAAAAAAGTTCTAGTTTTTGGAATTCATTAAATTTGACGAAGAGCTTTCTATTATTGAAAACCAGAAGATTCTGTGAGGTCTGGTTTTCGAAATATTTCTATCCAAAGTGAACTTAGAACTGAATATCTATGCAGTATGGAAGCAAACGAAACAAATTCTTCGGATGGAGATATCTCCGCAACCAAGGCTCGTAAGACGTTTTAGTTTTCAGTTCTGAATAGAGAATTGATAGACCTTTTCATGGATGTGCCACCCATCACATGTTTTGATTTTTTTTTTAATTTTTGAAAAAAATCATGGACTAACCCCTTGTCTATAAAAATCATAATTTTTCCAATGTTTCTCAAACCCATCGAGACGTACATCAAACGAAAGGTCTATTCAATTCCTGTACATCAATGCAAACCAAAAGCTTCTGCGTGGTCTGGTTCTCGAAATATTGCAATTCAAACAATCCAAAGCGATTCCTCTGATTTTCGACTTTTCCCTATCTAGCAATGTCTTTGGGAAGCTATATCTCGGAAACCAAGCCTTGTAAATGGTTGCGGTAAAAAAATCCTCTATTATCTTTTTAATAGCTTTCCATAGGTGAAAACCAGAAGCTTCTGCGACGTCCGGTTTTGGAAATATTGCAATCCAAAGTGATTCTACTGATTTTCAACACAACGCTAAATCTGATTCCGATGGCGATATTTCCGCAACCAAGCCTTGAAAAAAGTTCTAGTTTTTGGAATTCATTAAATTTGACGAAGAGCTTTCTATTATTGAAAACCAGAAGATTCTGTGAGGTCTGGTTTTCGAAATATTTCTATCCAAAGTGAACTTAGAACTGAATATCTATGCAGTATGGAAGCAAACGAAACAAATTCTTCGGATGGAGATATCTCCGCAACCAAGGCTCGTAAGACGTTTTAGTTTTCAGTTCTGAATAGAGAATTGATAGACCTTTTCATGGATGTGCCACCCATCACATGTTTTGATTTTTTTTTTAATTTTTGAAAAAAATCATGGACTAACCCCTTGTCTATAAAAATCATAATTTTTCCAATGTTTCTCAAACCCATCGAGACATACATCAAACGAAAGGTCTATTCAATTCCTGTACATCAATGCAAACCAAAAGCTTCTGCGTGGTCTGGTTCTCGAAATATTGCAATTCAAACAATCCAAAGCGATTCCTCTGATTTTCGACTTTTCCCTATCTAGCAATGTCTTTGGGAAGCTATATCTCGGAAACCAAGCCTTGTAAATGGTTGCGGTGAAAAAAATCCTCTGTTATCTTTTTAATAGCTTTCCATAGGTGAAAACCAGAAGCTTCTGCGACGTCCGGTTTTGGAAATATTGCAATCCAAAGTGATTCTACTGATTTTCAACACAACGCTAAATCTGATTCCGATGGCGATATTTCCGCAACCAATCCTTGAAAAAAGTTCTAGTTTTTGAAATTCATTAAATTTAACGAAGAGCTTTCTATTATTGAAAACCAGAAGATTCTGTGAGGTCTGGTTTTCGAAATATTTCTATCCAAAGTGAACTTAGAACTGAATATCTATGCAGTATGGATTTAAACGAAACAAAGTCTTCGGATGGAGATATCTCCGCAACCAAGGCTCGTAAGACGTTTTAGTTTTCAGTTCTGAATAGAGAATTGATAGACCTTTTCATGGATGTGCCACCCATCACATGTTTTGATTTTTTTTTTAATTTTTGAAAAAAATCATGGACTAACCCCTTGTCTATAAAAATCATAATTTTTCCAATGTTTCTCAAACCCATCGAGACATACATCAAACGAAAGGTCTATTCAATTCCTGTACATCAATGCAAACCAAAAGCTTCTGCGTGGTCTGGTTCTCGAAATATTGCAATTCAAACAATCCAAAGCGATTCCTCTGATTTTCGACTTTTCCCTATCTAGCAATGTCTTTGGGAAGCTATATCTCGGAAACCAAGCCTTGTAAATGGTTGCGGTAAAAAAAATCCTCTGTTATCTTTTTAATAGCTTTCCATAGTTGAAAACCAGAAGCTTCTGCGACGTCCGGTTTTGGAAATATTGCAATCCAAAGTGATTCTACTGATTTTCAACACAACGCTAAATCTGATTCCGATGGCGATATTTCCGCAACCAAGCCTTGAAAAAAGTTCTAGTTTTTGGAATTCATTAAATTTGACGAAGAGCTTTCTATTATTGAAAACCAGAAGATTCTGTGAGGTCTGGTTTTCGAAATATTTCTATCCAAAGTGAACTTAGAACTGAATATCTATGAAGTATGGAAGCAAACGAAACAAATTCTTCGGATGGAGATATCTCCGCAACCAAGGCTCGTAAGACGTTTTAGTTTTCAGTTCTGAATAGAGAATTGATAGACCTTTTCATGGATGTGCCACCCATCACATGTTTTGATTTTTTTTTTAATTTTTGAAAAAAATCATGGACTAACCCCTTGTCTATAAAAATCATAAATTTTCCAATGTTTCTCAAACCCATCGAGACATACATCAAACGAAAGGTCTATTCAATTCCTGTACATCAATGCAAACCAAAAGCTTCTGCGTGGTCTGGTTCTCGAAATATTGCAATTCAAACAATCCAAAGCGATTCCTCTGATTTTCGACTTTTCCCTATCTAGCAATGTCTTTGGGAAGCTATATCTCGGAAACCAAGCCTTGTAAATGGTTGCGGTAAAAAAATCCTCTGTTACCTTTTTAATAGCTTTCCATAGGTGAAAACCAGAAGCTTCTGCGACGTCCGGTTTTGGAAATATTGCAATCCAAAGTGATTCTACTGATTTTCAACACAACGCTAAATCTGATTCCGATGGCGATATTTCCGCAACCAAGCCTTGAAAAAAGTTCTAGTTTTTGGAATTCATTAAATTTAACGAAGAGCTTTCTATTATTGAAAACCAGAAGATTCTGTGAGGTCTGGTTTTCGAAATATTTCTATCCAAAGTGAACTTAGAACTGAATATCTATGCAGTATGGAAGCAAACGAAACAAATTCTTCGGATGGAGATATCTCCGCAACCAAGGCTCGTAAGACGTTTTAGTTTTCAGTTCTGAATAGAGAATTGATAGACCTTTTCATGGATGTGCCACCCATCACATGTTTTGATTTTTTTTTTAATTTTTGAAAAAAATCATGGACTAACCCCTTGTCTATAAAAATCATAATTTTTCCAATGTTTCTCAAACCCATCGAGACGTACATCAAACGAAAGGTCTATTCAATTCCTGTACATCAATGCAAACCAAAAGCTTCTGCGTGGTCTGGTTCTCGAAATATTGCAATTCAAACAATCCAAAGCGATTCCTCTGATTTTCGACTTTTCCCTATCTAGCAATGTCTTTGGGAAGCTATATCTCGGAAACCAAGCCTTGTAAATGGTTGCGGTAAAAAAAATCCTCTGTTATCTTTTTAATAGCTTTCCATAGGTGAAAACCAGGTGCTTCTGCGACGTCCGGTTTTGGAAATATTGCAATCCAAAGTGATTCTACTGATTTTCAACACAACGCTAAATCTGATTCCGATGGCGATATTTCCGCAACCAATCCTTGAAAAAAGTTCTAGTTTTTGGAATTCATTAAATTTAACGAAGAGCTTTCTATTATTGAAAACCAGAAGATTCTGTGAGGTCTGGTTTTCGAAATATTTCTATCCAAAGTGAACTTAGAACTGAATATCTATGCAGTATGGATTCAAACGAAACAAAGTCTTCGGATGGAGATATCTCCGCAACCAAGGCTCGTAAGACGTTTTAGTTTTCAGTTCTGAATAGAGAATTCGCAGACCTTTCCAATGATGTAACAATCAAACTTAATCATGGCAGCAAAATTTTGATGATTTTTTAAAAAATTCCTCGGGTCCCCCTTGTCTATAAAAATCATAATTTTTCCAATGTTTCTCAAACCCATCGAGACATACATCAAACGAAAGGTCTATTCAATTCCTGTACATCAATGCAAACCAAAAGCTTCTGCGTGGTCTGGTTCTCGAAATATTGCAATTCAAACAATCCAAAGCGATTCCTCTGATTTTCGACTTTTCCCTATCTAGCAATGTCTTTGGGAAGCTATATCTCGGAAACCAAGCCTTGTAAATGGTTGCGGTGAAAAAAATCCTCTGTTATCTTTTTAATAGCTTTCCATAGGTGAAAACCAGAAGCTTCTGCGACGTCCGGTTTTGGAAATATTGCAATCCAAAGTGATTCTACTGATTTTCAACACAACGCTAAATCTGATTCCGATGGCGATATTTCCGCAACCAATCCTTGAAAAAAGTTCTAGTTTTTGAAATTCATTAAATTTAACGAAGAGCTTTCTATTATTGAAAACCAGAAGATTCTGTGAGGTCTGGTTTTCGAAATATTTCTATCCAAAGTGAACTTAGAACTGAATATCTATGCAGTATGGATTTAAACGAAACAAAGTCTTCGGATGGAGATATCTCCGCAACCAAGGCTCGTAAGACGTTTTAGTTTTCAGTTCTGAATAGAGAATTGATAGACCTTTTCATGGATGTGCCACCCATCACATGTTTTGATTTTTTTTTTAATTTTTGAAAAAAATCATGGACTAACCCCTTGTCTATAAAAATCATAATTTTTCCAATGTTTCTCAAACCCATCGAGACATACATCAAACGAAAGGTCTATTCAATTCCTGTACATCAATGCAAACCAAAAGCTTCTGCGTGGTCTGGTTCTCGAAATATTGCAATTCAAACAATCCAAAGCGATTCCTCTGATTTTCGACTTTTCCCTATCTAGCAATGTCTTTGGGAAGCTATATCTCGGAAACCAAGCCTTGTAAATGGTTGCGGTAAAAAAAATCCTCTGTTATCTTTTTAATAGCTTTCCATAGTTGAAAACCAGAAGCTTCTGCGACGTCCGGTTTTGGAAATATTGCAATCCAAAGTGATTCTACTGATTTTCAACACAACGCTAAATCTGATTCCGATGGCGATATTTCCGCAACCAAGCCTTGAAAAAAGTTCTAGTTTTTGGAATTCATTAAATTTGACGAAGAGCTTTCTATTATTGAAAACCAGAAGATTCTGTGAGGTCTGGTTTTCGAAATATTTCTATCCAAAGTGAACTTAGAACTGAATATCTATGAAGTATGGAAGCAAACGAAACAAATTCTTCGGATGGAGATATCTCCGCAACCAAGGCTCGTAAGACGTTTTAGTTTTCAGTTCTGAATAGAGAATTGATAGACCTTTTCATGGATGTGCCACCCATCACATGTTTTGATTTTTTTTTTAATTTTTGAAAAAAATCATGGACTAACCCCTTGTCTATAAAAATCATAAATTTTCCAATGTTTCTCAAACCCATCGAGACATACATCAAACGAAAGGTCTATTCAATTCCTGTACATCAATGCAAACCAAAAGCTTCTGCGTGGTCTGGTTCTCGAAATATTGCAATTCAAACAATCCAAAGCGATTCCTCTGATTTTCGACTTTTCCCTATCTAGCAATGTCTTTGGGAAGCTATATCTCGGAAACCAAGCCTTGTAAATGGTTGCGGTAAAAAAATCCTCTGTTACCTTTTTAATAGCTTTCCATAGGTGAAAACCAGAAGCTTCTGCGACGTCCGGTTTTGGAAATATTGCAATCCAAAGTGATTCTACTGATTTTCAACACAACGCTAAATCTGATTCCGATGGCGATATTTCCGCAACCAAGCCTTGAAAAAAGTTCTAGTTTTTGGAATTCATTAAATTTAACGAAGAGCTTTCTATTATTGAAAACCAGAAGATTCTGTGAGGTCTGGTTTTCGAAATATTTCTATCCAAAGTGAACTTAGAACTGAATATCTATGCAGTATGGAAGCAAACGAAACAAATTCTTCGGATGGAGATATCTCCGCAACCAAGGCTCGTAAGACGTTTTAGTTTTCAGTTCTGAATAGAGAATTGATAGACCTTTTCATGGATGTGCCACCCATCACATGTTTTGATTTTTTTTTTAATTTTTGAAAAAAATCATGGACTAACCCCTTGTCTATAAAAATCATAATTTTTCCAATGTTTCTCAAACCCATCGAGACGTACATCAAACGAAAGGTCTATTCAATTCCTGTACATCAATGCAAACCAAAAGCTTCTGCGTGGTCTGGTTCTCGAAATATTGCAATTCAAACAATCCAAAGCGATTCCTCTGATTTTCGACTTTTCCCTATCTAGCAATGTCTTTGGGAAGCTATATCTCGGAAACCAAGCCTTGTAAATGGTTGCGGTAAAAAAAATCCTCTGTTATCTTTTTAATAGCTTTCCATAGGTGAAAACCAGGTGCTTCTGCGACGTCCGGTTTTGGAAATATTGCAATCCAAAGTGATTCTACTGATTTTCAACACAACGCTAAATCTGATTCCGATGGCGATATTTCCGCAACCAATCCTTGAAAAAAGTTCTAGTTTTTGGAATTCATTAAATTTAACGAAGAGCTTTCTATTATTGAAAACCAGAAGATTCTGTGAGGTCTGGTTTTCGAAATATTTCTATCCAAAGTGAACTTAGAACTGAATATCTATGCAGTATGGATTCAAACGAAACAAAGTCTTCGGATGGAGATATCTCCGCAACCAAGGCTCGTAAGACGTTTTAGTTTTCAGTTCTGAATAGAGAATTCGCAGACCTTTCCAATGATGTAACAATCAAACTTAATCATGGCAGCAAAATTTTGATGATTTTTTAAAAAATTCCTCGGGTCCCCCTTGTCTATAAAAATCATAATTTTTCCAATGTTTCTCAAACCCATCGAGACATACATCAAACGAAAGGTCTATTCAATTCCTGTACATCAATGCAAACCAAAAGCTTCTGCGTGGTCTGGTTCTCGAAATATTGCAATTCAAACAATCCAAAGCGATTCCTCTGATTTTCGACTTTTCCCTATCTAGCAATGTCTTTGGGAAGCTATATCTCGGAAACCAAGCCTTGTAAATGGTTGCGGTGAAAAAAATCCTCTGTTATCTTTTTAATAGCTTTCCATAGGTGAAAACCAGAAGCTTCTGCGACGTCCGGTTTTGGAAATATTGCAATCCAAAGTGATTCTACTGATTTTCAACACAACGCTAAATCTGATTCCGATGGCGATATTTCCGCAACCAATCCTTGAAAAAAGTTCTAGTTTTTGAAATTCATTAAATTTAACGAAGAGCTTTCTATTATTGAAAACCAGAAGATTCTGTGAGGTCTGGTTTTCGAAATATTTCTATCCAAAGTGAACTTAGAACTGAATATCTATGCAGTATGGATTTAAACGAAACAAAGTCTTCGGATGGAGATATCTCCGCAACCAAGGCTCGTAAGACGTTTTAGTTTTCAGTTCTGAATAGAGAATTGATAGACCTTTTCATGGATGTGCCACCCATCACATGTTTTGATTTTTTTTTTAATTTTTGAAAAAAATCATGGACTAACCCCTTGTCTATAAAAATCATAATTTTTCCAATGTTTCTCAAACCCATCGAGACATACATCAAACGAAAGGTCTATTCAATTCCTGTACATCAATGCAAACCAAAAGCTTCTGCGTGGTCTGGTTCTCGAAATATTGCAATTCAAACAATCCAAAGCGATTCCTCTGATTTTCGACTTTTCCCTATCTAGCAATGTCTTTGGGAAGCTATATCTCGGAAACCAAGCCTTGTAAATGGTTGCGGTAAAAAAAATCCTCTGTTATCTTTTTAATAGCTTTCCATAGTTGAAAACCAGAAGCTTCTGCGACGTCCGGTTTTGGAAATATTGCAATCCAAAGTGATTCTACTGATTTTCAACACAACGCTAAATCTGATTCCGATGGCGATATTTCCGCAACCAAGCCTTGAAAAAAGTTCTAGTTTTTGGAATTCATTAAATTTGACGAAGAGCTTTCTATTATTGAAAACCAGAAGATTCTGTGAGGTCTGGTTTTCGAAATATTTCTATCCAAAGTGAACTTAGAACTGAATATCTATGAAGTATGGAAGCAAACGAAACAAATTCTTCGGATGGAGATATCTCCGCAACCAAGGCTCGTAAGACGTTTTAGTTTTCAGTTCTGAATAGAGAATTGATAGACCTTTTCATGGATGTGCCACCCATCACATGTTTTGATTTTTTTTTTAATTTTTGAAAAAAATCATGGACTAACCCCTTGTCTATAAAAATCATAAATTTTCCAATGTTTCTCAAACCCATCGAGACATACATCAAACGAAAGGTCTATTCAATTCCTGTACATCAATGCAAACCAAAAGCTTCTGCGTGGTCTGGTTCTCGAAATATTGCAATTCAAACAATCCAAAGCGATTCCTCTGATTTTCGACTTTTCCCTATCTAGCAATGTCTTTGGGAAGCTATATCTCGGAAACCAAGCCTTGTAAATGGTTGCGGTAAAAAAATCCTCTGTTACCTTTTTAATAGCTTTCCATAGGTGAAAACCAGAAGCTTCTGCGACGTCCGGTTTTGGAAATATTGCAATCCAAAGTGATTCTACTGATTTTCAACACAACGCTAAATCTGATTCCGATGGCGATATTTCCGCAACCAAGCCTTGAAAAAAGTTCTAGTTTTTGGAATTCATTAAATTTAACGAAGAGCTTTCTATTATTGAAAACCAGAAGATTCTGTGAGGTCTGGTTTTCGAAATATTTCTATCCAAAGTGAACTTAGAACTGAATATCTATGCAGTATGGAAGCAAACGAAACAAATTCTTCGGATGGAGATATCTCCGCAACCAAGGCTCGTAAGACGTTTTAGTTTTCAGTTCTGAATAGAGAATTGATAGACCTTTTCATGGATGTGCCACCCATCACATGTTTTGATTTTTTTTTTAATTTTTGAAAAAAATCATGGACTAACCCCTTGTCTATAAAAATCATAATTTTTCCAATGTTTCTCAAACCCATCGAGACGTACATCAAACGAAAGGTCTATTCAATTCCTGTACATCAATGCAAACCAAAAGCTTCTGCGTGGTCTGGTTCTCGAAATATTGCAATTCAAACAATCCAAAGCGATTCCTCTGATTTTCGACTTTTCCCTATCTAGCAATGTCTTTGGGAAGCTATATCTCGGAAACCAAGCCTTGTAAATGGTTGCGGTAAAAAAAATCCTCTGTTATCTTTTTAATAGCTTTCCATAGGTGAAAACCAGGTGCTTCTGCGACGTCCGGTTTTGGAAATATTGCAATCCAAAGTGATTCTACTGATTTTCAACACAACGCTAAATCTGATTCCGATGGCGATATTTCCGCAACCAATCCTTGAAAAAAGTTCTAGTTTTTGGAATTCATTAAATTTAACGAAGAGCTTTCTATTATTGAAAACCAGAAGATTCTGTGAGGTCTGGTTTTCGAAATATTTCTATCCAAAGTGAACTTAGAACTGAATATCTATGCAGTATGGATTCAAACGAAACAAAGTCTTCGGATGGAGATATCTCCGCAACCAAGGCTCGTAAGACGTTTTAGTTTTCAGTTCTGAATAGAGAATTCGCAGACCTTTCCAATGATGTAACAATCAAACTTAATCATGGCAGCAAAATTTTGATGATTTTTTAAAAAATTCCTCGGGTCCCCCTTGTCTATAAAAATCATAATTTTTCCAATGTTTCTCAAACCCATCGAGACATACATCAAACGAAAGGTCTATTCAATTCCTGTACATCAATGCAAACCAAAAGCTTCTGCGTGGTCTGGTTCTCGAAATATTGCAATTCAAACAATCCAAAGCGATTCCTCTGATTTTCGACTTTTCCCTATCTAGCAATGTCTTTGGGAAGCTATATCTCGGAAACCAAGCCTTGTAAATGGTTGCGGTAAAAAAAATCCTCTGTTATCTTTTTAATAGCTTTCCATAGGTGAAAACCAGAAGCTTCTGCGACGTCCGGTTTTGGAAATATTGCAATCCAAAGTGATTCTACTGATTTTCAACACAACGCTAAATCTGATTCCGATGGCGATATTTCCGCAACCAAGCCTTGAAAAAAGTTCTAGTTTTTGGAATTCATTAAATTTGACGAAGAGCTTTCTATTATTGAAAACCAGAAGATTCTGTGAGGTCTGGTTTTCGAAATATTTCTATCCAAAGTGAACTTAGAACTGAATATCTATACAGTATGGAAGCAAACGAAACAAATTCTTCGGATGGAGTTATCTCCGCAACCAAGGCTCGTAGGACGTTTTAGTTTTCAGTTCTGAATAGAGAATTGATAGACCTTTTCATGGATGTGCCACCCATCACATGTTTTGATTTTTTTTTTAATTTTTGAAAAAAATCATGGACTAACCCCTTGTCTATAAAAATCATAAATTTTCCAATGTTTCTCAAACCCATCGAGACATACATCAAACGAAAGGTCTATTCAATTCCTGTACATCAATGCAAACCAAAAGCTTCTGCGTGGTCTGGTTCTCGAAATATTGCAATTCAAACAATCCAAAGCGATTCCTCTGATTTTCGACTTTTCCCTATCTAGCAATGTCTTTGGGAAGCTATATCTCGGAAACCAAGCCTTGTAAATGGTTGCGGTAAAAAAATCCTCTGTTATCTTTTTAATAGCTTTCCATAGGTGAAAACCAGAAGCTTCTGCGACGTCCGGTTTTGGAAATATTGCAATCCAAAGTGATTCTACTGATTTTCAACACAACGCTAAATCTGATTCCGATGGCGATATTTCCGCAACCAAGCCTTGAAAAAAGTTCTAGTTTTTGGAATTCATTAAATTTAACGAAGAGCTTTCTATTATTGAAAACCAGAAGATTCTGTGAGGTCTGGTTTTCGAAATATTTCTATCCAAAGTGAACTTAGAACTGAATATCTATGCAGTATGGAAGCAAACGAAACAAATTCTTCGGATGGAGATATCTCCGCAACCAAGGCTCGTAAGACGTTTTAGTTTTCAGTTCTGAATAGAGAATTGATAGACCTTTTCATGGATGTGCCACCCATCACATGTTTTGATTTTTTTTTTAATTTTTGAAAAAAATCATGGACTAACCCCTTGTCTATAAAAATCATAATTTTTCCAATGTTTCTCAAACCCATCGAGACGTACATCAAACGAAAGGTCTATTCAATTCCTGTACATCAATGCAAACCAAAAGCTTCTGCGTGGTCTGGTTCTCGAAATATTGCAATTCAAACAATCCAAAGCGATTCCTCTGATTTTCGACTTTTCCCTATCTAGCAATGTCTTTGGGAAGCTATATCTCGGAAACCAAGCCTTGTAAATGGTTGCGGTAAAAAAAATCCTCTGTTATCTTTTTAATAGCTTTCCATAGGTGAAAACCAGGTGCTTCTGCGACGTCCGGTTTTGGAAATATTGCAATCCAAAGTGATTCTACTGATTTTCAACACAACGCTAAATCTGATTCCGATGGCGATATTTCCGCAACCAATCCTTGAAAAAAGTTCTAGTTTTTGGAATTCATTAAATTTGACGAAGAGCTTTCTATTATTGAAAACCAGAAGATTCTGTGAGGTCTGGTTTTCGAAATATTTCTATCCAAAGTGAACTTAGAACTGAATATCTATACAGTATGGAAGCAAACGAAACAAATTCTTCGGATGGAGTTATCTCCGCAACCAAGGCTCGTAAGACGTTTTAGTTTTCAGTTCTGAATAGAGAATTGATAGACCTTTTCATGGATGTGCCACCCATCACATGTTTTGATTTTTTTTTTAATTTTTGAAAAAAATCATGGACTAACCCCTTGTCTATAAAAATCATAAATTTTCCAATGTTTCTCAAACCCATCGAGACATACATCAAACGAAAGGTCTATTCAATTCCTGTACATCAATGCAAACCAAAAGCTTCTGCGTGGTCTGGTTCTCGAAATATTGCAATTCAAACAATCCAAAGCGATTCCTCTGATTTTCGACTTTTCCCTATCTAGCAATGTCTTTGGGAAGCTATATCTCGGAAACCAAGCCTTGTAAATGGTTGCGGTAAAAAAATCCTCTGTTATCTTTTTAATAGCTTTCCATAGGTGAAAACCAGAAGCTTCTGCGACGTCCGGTTTTGGAAATATTGCAATCCAAAGTGATTCTACTGATTTTCAACACAACGCTAAATCTGATTCCGATGGCGATATTTCCGCAACCAAGCCTTGAAAAAAGTTCTAGTTTTTGGAATTCATTAAATTTAACGAAGAGCTTTCTATTATTGAAAACCAGAAGATTCTGTGAGGTCTGGTTTTCGAAATATTTCTATCCAAAGTGAACTTAGAACTGAATATCTATGCAGTATGGAAGCAAACGAAACAAATTCTTCGGATGGAGATATCTCCGCAACCAAGGCTCGTAAGACGTTTTAGTTTTCAGTTCTGAATAGAGAATTGATAGACCTTTTCATGGATGTGCCACCCATCACATGTTTTGATTTTTTTTTTAATTTTTGAAAAAAATCATGGACTAACCCCTTGTCTATAAAAATCATAATTTTTCCAATGTTTCTCAAACCCATCGAGACGTACATCAAACGAAAGGTCTATTCAATTCCTGTACATCAATGCAAACCAAAAGCTTCTGCGTGGTCTGGTTCTCGAAATATTGCAATTCAAACAATCCAAAGCGATTCCTCTGATTTTCGACTTTTCCCTATCTAGCAATGTCTTTGGGAAGCTATATCTCGGAAACCAAGCCTTGTAAATGGTTGCGGTAAAAAAAATCCTCTGTTATCTTTTTAATAGCTTTCCATAGGTGAAAACCAGGTGCTTCTGCGACGTCCGGTTTTGGAAATATTGCAATCCAAAGTGATTCTACTGATTTTCAACACAACGCTAAATCTGATTCCGATGGCGATATTTCCGCAACCAATCCTTGAAAAAAGTTCTAGTTTTTGGAATTCATTAAATTTGACGAAGAGCTTTCTATTATTGAAAACCAGAAGATTCTGTGAGGTCTGGTTTTCGAAATATTTCTATCCAAAGTGAACTTAGAACTGAATATCTATACAGTATGGAAGCAAACGAAACAAATTCTTCGGATGGAGTTATCTCCGCAACCAAGGCTCGTAAGACGTTTTAGTTTTCAGTTCTGAATAGAGAATTGATAGACCTTTTCATGGATGTGCCACCCATCACATGTTTTGATTTTTTTTTTAATTTTTGAAAAAAATCATGGACTAACCCCTTGTCTATAAAAATCATAAATTTTCCAATGTTTCTCAAACCCATCGAGACATACATCAAACGAAAGGTCTATTCAATTCCTGTACATCAATGCAAACCAAAAGCTTCTGCGTGGTCTGGTTCTCGAAATATTGCAATTCAAACAATCCAAAGCGATTCCTCTGATTTTCGACTTTTCCCTATCTAGCAATGTCTTTGGGAAGCTATATCTCGGAAACCAAGCCTTGTAAATGGTTGCGGTAAAAAAATCCTCTGTTATCTTTTTAATAGCTTTCCATAGGTGAAAACCAGAAGCTTCTGCGACGTCCGGTTTTGGAAATATTGCAATCCAAAGTGATTCTACTGATTTTCAACACAACGCTAAATCTGATTCCGATGGCGATATTTCCGCAACCAAGCCTTGAAAAAAGTTCTAGTTTTTGGAATTCATTAAATTTAACGAAGAGCTTTCTATTATTGAAAACCAGAAGATTCTGTGAGGTCTGGTTTTCGAAATATTTCTATCCAAAGTGAACTTAGAACTGAATATCTATGCAGTATGAAAGCAAACGAAACAAATTCTTCGGATGGAGATATCTCCGCAACCAAGGCTCGTAAGACGTTTTAGTTTTCAGTTCTGAATAGAGAATTGATAGACCTTTTCATGGATGTGCCACCCATCACATGTTTTGATTTTTTTTTTAATTTTTGAAAAAAATCATGGACTAACCCCTTGTCTATAAAAATCATAATTTTTCCAATGTTTCTCAAACCCATCGAGACGTACATCAAACGAAAGGTCTATTCAATTCCTGTACATCAATGCAAACCAAAAGCTTCTGCGTGGTCTGGTTCTCGAAATATTGCAATTCAAACAATCCAAAGCGATTCCTCTGATTTTCGACTTTTCCCTATCTAGCAATGTCTTTGGGAAGCTATATCTCGGAAACCAAGCCTTGTAAATGGTTGCGGTAAAAAAAATCCTCTGTTATCTTTTTAATAGCTTTCCATAGGTGAAAACCAGGTGCTTCTGCGACGTCCGGTTTTGGAAATATTGCAATCCAAAGTGATTCTACTGATTTTCAACACAACGCTAAATCTGATTCCGATGGCGATATTTCCGCAACCAATCCTTGAAAAAAGTTCTAGTTTTTGGAATTCATTAAATTTGACGAAGAGCTTTCTATTATTGAAAACCAGAAGATTCTGTGAGGTCTGGTTTTCGAAATATTTCTATCCAAAGTGAACTTAGAACTGAATATCTATACAGTATGGAAGCAAACGAAACAAATTCTTCGGATGGAGTTATCTCCGCAACCAAGGCTCGTAAGACGTTTTAGTTTTCAGTTCTGAATAGAGAATTGATAGACCTTTTCATGGATGTGCCACCCATCACATGTTTTGATTTTTTTTTTAATTTTTGAAAAAAATCATGGACTAACCCCTTGTCTATAAAAATCATAAATTTTCCAATGTTTCTCAAACCCATCGAGACATACATCAAACGAAAGGTCTATTCAATTCCTGTACATCAATGCAAACCAAAAGCTTCTGCGTGGTCTGGTTCTCGAAATATTGCAATTCAAACAATCCAAAGCGATTCCTCTGATTTTCGACTTTTCCCTATCTAGCAATGTCTTTGGGAAGCTATATCTCGGAAACCAAGCCTTGTAAATGGTTGCGGTAAAAAAAATCCTCTGTTATCTTTTTAATAGCTTTCCATAGGTGAAAACCAGAAGCTTCTGCGACGTCCGGTTTTGGAAATATTGCAATCCAAAGTGATTCTACTGATTTTCAACACAACGCTAAATCTGATTCCGATGGCGATATTTCCGCAACCAAGCCTTGAAAAAAGTTCTAGTTTTTGGAATTCATTAAATTTAACGAAGAGCTTTCTATTATTGAAAACCAGAAGATTCTGTGAGGTCTGGTTTTCGAAATATTTCTATCCAAAGTGAACTTAGAACTGAATATCTATGCAGTATGGATTCAAACGAAACAAAGTCTTCGGATGGAGATATCTCCGCAACCAAGGCTCGTAAGACGTTTTAGTTTTCAGTTCTGAATAGAGAATTCGCAGACCTTTCCAATGATGTAACAATCAAACTTAATCATGGCAGCAAAATTTTGATGATTTTTTAAAAAATTCCTCGGGTCCCCCTTGTCTATAAAAATCATAATTTTTCCAATGTTTCTCAAACCCATCGAGACATACATCAAACGAAAGGTCTATTCAATTCCTGTACATCAATGCAAACCAAAAGCTTCTGCGTGGTCTGGTTCTCGAAATATTGCAATTCAAACAATCCAAAGCGATTCCTCTGATTTTCGACTTTTCCCTATCTAGCAATGTCTTTGGGAAGCTATATCTCGGAAACCAAGCCTTGTAAATGGTTGCGGTAAAAAAAATCCTCTGTTATCTTTTTAATAGCTTTCCATAGGTGAAAACCAGAAGCTTCTGCGACGTCCGGTTTTGGAAATATTGCAATCCAAAGTGATTCTACTGATTTTCAACACAACGCTAAATCTGATTCCGATGGCGATATTTCCGCAACCAAGCCTTGAAAAAAGTTCTAGTTTTTGGAATTCATTAAATTTGACGAAGAGCTTTCTATTATTGAAAACCAGAAGATTCTGTGAGGTCTGGTTTTCGAAATATTTCTATCCAAAGTGAACTTAGAACTGAATATCTATACAGTATGGAAGCAAACGAAACAAATTCTTCGGATGGAGTTATCTCCGCAACCAAGGCTCGTAAGACGTTTTAGTTTTCAGTTCTGAATAGAGAATTGATAGACCTTTTCATGGATGTGCCACCCATCACATGTTTTGATTTTTTTTTTAATTTTTGAAAAAAATCATGGACTAACCCCTTGTCTATAAAAATCATATATTTTCCAATGTTTCTCAAACCCATCGAGACATACATCAAACGAAAGGTCTATTCAATTCCTGTACATCAATGCAAACCAAAAGCTTCTGCGTGGTCTGGTTCTCGAAATATTGCAATTCACACAATCCAAAGCGATTCCTCTGATTTTCGACTTTTCCCTATCTAGCAATGTCTTTGGGAAGCTATATCTCGGAAACCAAGCCTTGTAAATGGTTGCGGTAAAAAAAATCCTCTGTTATCTTTTTAATAGCTTTCCATAGGTGAAAACCAGAAGCTTCTGCGACGTCCGGTTTTGGAAATATTGCAATCCAAAGTGATTCTACTGATTTTCAACACAACGCTAAATCTGATTCCGATGGCGATATTTCCGCAACCAATCCTTGAAAAAAGTTCTAGTTTTTGAAATTCATTAAATTTAACGAAGAGCTTTCTATTATTGAAAACCAGAAGATTCTGTGAGGTCTGGTTTTCGAAATATTTCTATCCAAAGTGAACTTAGAACTGAATATCTATGCAGTATGGATTCAAACGAAACAAAGTCTTCGGATGGAGATATCTCCGCAACCAAGGCTCGTAAGACGTTTTAGTTTTCAGTTCTGAATAGAGAATTGATAGACCTTTTCATGGATGTGCCACCCATCACATGTTTTGATTTTTTTTTTAATTTTTGAAAAAAATCATGGACTAACCCCTTGTCTATAAAAATCATAATTTTTCCAATGTTTCTCAAACCCATCGAGACGTACATCAAACGAAAGGTCTATTCAATTCCTGTACATCAATGCAAACCAAAAGCTTCTGCGTGGTCTGGTTCTCGAAATATTGCAATTCAAACAATCCAAAGCGATTCCTCTGATTTTCGACTTTTCCCTATCTAGCAATGTCTTTGGGAAGCTATATCTCGGAAACCAAGCCTTGTAAATGGTTGCGGTAAAAAAAATCCTCTGTTATCTTTTTAATAGCTTTCCATAGGTGAAAACCAGGTGCTTCTGCGACGTCCGGTTTTGGAAATATTGCAATCCAAAGTGATTCTACTGATTTTCAACACAACGCTAAATCTGATTCCGATGGCGATATTTCCGCAACCAATCCTTGAAAAAAGTTCTAGTTTTTGGAATTCATTAAATTTAACGAAGAGCTTTCTATTATTGAAAACCAGAAGATTCTGTGAGGTCTGGTTTTCGAAATATTTCTATCCAAAGTGAACTTAGAACTGAATATCTATGCAGTATGGATTCAAACGAAACAAAGTCTTCGGATGGAGATATCTCCGCAACCAAGGCTCGTAAGACGTTTTAGTTTTCAGTTCTGAATAGAGAATTCGCAGACCTTTCCAATGATGTAACAATCAAACTTAATCATGGCAGCAAAATTTTGATGATTTTTTAAAAAATTCCTCGGGTCCCCCTTGTCTATAAAAATCATAATTTTTCCAATGTTTCTCAAACCCATCGAGACATACATCAAACGAAAGGTCTATTCAATTCCTGTACATCAATGCAAACCAAAAGCTTCTGCGTGGTCTGGTTCTCGAAATATTGCAATTCAAACAATCCAAAGCGATTCCTCTGATTTTCGACTTTTCCCTATCTAGCAATGTCTTTGGGAAGCTATATCTCGGAAACCAAGCCTTGTAAATGGTTGCGGTAAAAAAAATCCTCTGTTATCTTTTTAATAGCTTTCCATAGGTGAAAACCAGAAGCTTCTGCGACGTCCGGTTTTGGAAATATTGCAATCCAAAGTGATTCTACTGATTTTCAACACAACGCTAAATCTGATTCCGATGGCGATATTTCCGCAACCAATCCTTGAAAAAAGTTCTAGTTTTTGAAATTCATTAAATTTAACGAAGAGCTTTCTATTATTGAAAACCAGAAGATTCTGTGAGGTCTGGTTTTCGAAATATTTCTATCCAAAGTGAACTTAGAACTGAATATCTATGCAGTATGGATTCAAACGAAACAAAGTCTTCGGATGGAGATATCTCCGCAACCAAGGCTCGTAAGACGTTTTAGTTTTCAGTTCTGAATAGAGAATTGATAGACCTTTTCATGGATGTGCCACCCATCACATGTTTTGATTTTTTTTTTAATTTTTGAAAAAAATCATGGACTAACCCCTTGTCTATAAAAATCATAATTTTTCCAATGTTTCTCAAACCCATCGAGACGTACATCAAACGAAAGGTCTATTCAATTCCTGTACATCAATGCAAACCAAAAGCTTCTGCGTGGTCTGGTTCTCGAAATATTGCAATTCAAACAATCCAAAGCGATTCCTCTGATTTTCGACTTTTCCCTATCTAGCAATGTCTTTGGGAAGCTATATCTCGGAAACCAAGCCTTGTAAATGGTTGCGGTAAAAAAAATCCTCTGTTATCTTTTTAATAGCTTTCCATAGGTGAAAACCAGGTGCTTCTGCGACGTCCGGTTTTGGAAATATTGCAATCCAAAGTGATTCTACTGATTTTCAACACAACGCTAAATCTGATTCCGATGGCGATATTTCCGCAACCAATCCTTGAAAAAAGTTCTAGTTTTTGGAATTCATTAAATTTAACGAAGAGCTTTCTATTATTGAAAACCAGAAGATTCTGTGAGGTCTGGTTTTCGAAATATTTCTATCCAAAGTGAACTTAGAACTGAATATCTATGCAGTATGGATTCAAACGAAACAAAGTCTTCGGATGGAGATATCTCCGCAACCAAGGCTCGTAAGACGTTTTAGTTTTCAGTTCTGAATAGAGAATTCGCAGACCTTTCCAATGATGTAACAATCAAACTTAATCATGGCAGCAAAATTTTGATGATTTTTTAAAAAATTCCTCGGGTCCCCCTTGTCTATAAAAATCATAATTTTTCCAATGTTTCTCAAACCCATCGAGACATACATCAAACGAAAGGTCTATTCAATTCCTGTACATCAATGCAAACCAAAAGCTTCTGCGTGGTCTGGTTCTCGAAATATTGCAATTCAAACAATCCAAAGCGATTCCTCTGATTTTCGACTTTTCCCTATCTAGCAATGTCTTTGGGAAGCTATATCTCGGAAACCAAGCCTTGTAAATGGTTGCGGTAAAAAAAATCCTCTGTTATCTTTTTAATAGCTTTCCATAGGTGAAAACCAGAAGCTTCTGCGACGTCCGGTTTTGGAAATATTGCAATCCAAAGTGATTCTACTGATTTTCAACACAACGCTAAATCTGATTCCGATGGCGATATTTCCGCAACCAATCCTTGAAAAAAGTTCTAGTTTTTGAAATTCATTAAATTTAACGAAGAGCTTTCTATTATTGAAAACCAGAAGATTCTGTGAGGTCTGGTTTTCGAAATATTTCTATCCAAAGTGAACTTAGAACTGAATATCTATGCAGTATGGATTCAAACGAAACAAAGTCTTCGGATGGAGTTATCTCCGCAACCAAGGCTCGTAAGACGTTTTAGTTTTCAGTTCTGAATAGAGAATTGATAGACCTTTTCATGGATGTGCCACCCATCACATGTTTTGATTTTTTTTTTAATTTTTGAAAAAAATCATGGACTAACCCCTTGTCTATAAAAATCATATATTTTCCAATGTTTCTCAAACCCATCGAGACATACATCAAACGAAAGGTCTATTCAATTCCTGTACATCAATGCAAACCAAAAGCTTCTGCGTGGTCTGGTTCTCGAAATATTGCAATTCAAACAATCCAAAGCGATTCCTCTGATTTTCGACTTTTCCCTATCTAGCAATGTCTTTGGGAAGCTATATCTCGGAAACCAAGCCTTGTAAATGGTTGCGGTAAAAAAAATCCTCTGTTATCTTTTTAATAGCTTTCCATAGGTGAAAACCAGAAGCTTCTGCGACGTCCGGTTTTGGAAATATTGCAATCCAAAGTGATTCTACTGATTTTCAACACAACGCTAAATCTGATTCCGATGGCGATATTTCCGCAACCAATCCTTGAAAAAAGTTCTAGTTTTTGAAATTCATTAAATTTAACGAAGAGCTTTCTATTATTGAAAACCAGAAGATTCTGTGAGGTCTGGTTTTCGAAATATTTCTATCCAAAGTGAACTTAGAACTGAATATCTATGCAGTATGGATTCAAACGAAACAAAGTCTTCGGATGGAGATATCTCCGCAACCAAGGCTCGTAAGACGTTTTAGTTTTCAGTTCTGAATAGAGAATTGATAGACCTTTTCATGGATGTGCCACCCATCACACGTTTTGATTTTTTTTTTAATTTTTGAAAAAAATCATGGACTAACCCCTTGTCTATAAAAATCATAATTTTTCCAATGTTTCTCAAACCCATCGAGACGTACATCAAACGAAAGGTCTATTCAATTCCTGTACATCAATGCAAACCAAAAGCTTCTGCGTGGTCTGGTTCTCGAAATATTGCAATTCAAACAATCCAAAGCGATTCCTCTGATTTTCGACTTTTCCCTATCTAGCAATGTCTTTGGGAAGCTATATCTCGGAAACCAAGCCTTGTAAATGGTTGCGGTAAAAAAAATCCTCTGTTATCTTTTTAATAGCTTTCCATAGGTGAAAACCAGGTGCTTCTGCGACGTCCGGTTTTGGAAATATTGCAATCCAAAGTGATTCTACTGATTTTCAACACAACGCTAAATCTGATTCCGATGGCGATATTTCCGCAACCAAGCCTTGAAAAAAGTTCTAGTTTTTGGAATTCATTAAATTTAATGAAGAGCTTTCTATTATTGAAAACCAGAAGATTCTGTGAGGTCTGGTTTTCGAAATATTTCTATCCAAAGTGAACTTAGAACTGAATATCTATGCAGTATGGATTTAAACGAAACAAAGTCTTCGGATGGAGATATCTCCGCAACCAAGGCTCGTAAGACGTTTTAGTTTTCAGTTCTGAATAGAGAATTGATAGACCTTTTCATGGATGTGCCACCCATCACATGTTTTGATTTTTTTTTTAATTTTTGAAAAAAATCATGGACTAACCCCTTGTCTATAAAAATCATAATTTTTCCAATGTTTCTCAAACCCATCGAGACGTACATCAAACGAAAGGTCTATTCAATTCCTGTACATCAATGCAAACCAAAAGCTTCTGCGTGGTCTGGTTCTCGAAATATTGCAATTCAAACAATCCAAAGCGATTCCTCTGATTTTCGACTTTTCCCTATCTAGCAATGTCTTTGGGAAGCTATATCTCGGAAACCAAGCCTTGTAAATGGTTGCGGTAAAAAAAATCCTCTGTTATCTTTTTAATAGCTTTCCATAGGTGAAAACCAGGTGCTTCTGCGACGTCCGGTTTTGGAAATATTGCAATCCAAAGTGATTCTACTGATTTTCAACACAACGCTAAATCTGATTCCGATGGCGATATTTCCGCAACCAATCCTTGAAAAAAGTTCTAGTTTTTGGAATTCATTAAATTTAACGAAGAGCTTTCTATTATTGAAAACCAGAAGATTCTGTGAGGTCTGGTTTTCGAAATATTTCTATCCAAAGTGAACTTAGAACTGAATATCTATGCAGTATGGATTCAAACGAAACAAAGTCTTCGGATGGAGATATCTCCGCAACCAAGGCTCGTAAGACGTTTTAGTTTTCAGTTCTGAATAGAGAATTCGCAGACCTTTCCAATGATGTAACAATCAAACTTAATCATGGCAGCAAAATTTTGATGATTTTTTAAAAAATTCCTCGGGTCCCCCTTGTCTATAAAAATCATAATTTTTCCAATGTTTCTCAAACCCATCGAGACATACATCAAACGAAAGGTCTATTCAATTCCTGTACATCAATGCAAACCAAAAGCTTCTGCGTGGTCTGGTTCTCGAAATATTGCAATTCAAACAATCCAAAGCGATTCCTCTGATTTTCGACTTTTCCCTATCTAGCAATGTCTTTGGGAAGCTATATCTCGGAAACCAAGCCTTGTAAATGGTTGCGGTAAAAAAAATCCTCTGTTATCTTTTTAATAGCTTTCCATAGGTGAAAACCAGAAGCTTCTGCGACGTCCGGTTTTGGAAATATTGCAATCCAAAGTGATTCTACTGATTTTCAACACAACGCTAAATCTGATTCCGATGGCGATATTTCCGCAACCAAGCCTTGAAAAAAGTTCTAGTTTTTGGAATTCATTAAATTTGACGAAGAGCTTTCTATTATTGAAAACCAGAAGATTCTGTGAGGTCTGGTTTTCGAAATATTTCTATCCAAAGTGAACTTAGAACTGAATATCTATACAGTATGGAAGCAAACGAAACAAATTCTTCGGATGGAGTTATCTCCGCAACCAAGGCTCGTAAGACGTTTTAGTTTTCAGTTCTGAATAGAGAATTGATAGACCTTTTCATGGATGTGCCACCCATCACATGTTTTGATTTTTTTTTTAATTTTTGAAAAAAATCATGGACTAACCCCTTGTCTATAAAAATCATATATTTTCCAATGTTTCTCAAACCCATCGAGACATACATCAAACGAAAGGTCTATTCAATTCCTGTACATCAATGCAAACCAAAAGCTTCTGCGTGGTCTGGTTCTCGAAATATTGCAATTCAAACAATCCAAAGCGATTCCTCTGATTTTCGACTTTTCCCTATCTAGCAATGTCTTTGGGAAGCTATATCTCGGAAACCAAGCCTTGTAAATGGTTGCGGTAAAAAAAATCCTCTGTTATCTTTTTAATAGCTTTCCATAGGTGAAAACCAGAAGCTTCTGCGACGTCCGGTTTTGGAAATATTGCAATCCAAAGTGATTCTACTGATTTTCAACACAACGCTAAATCTGATTCCGATGGCGATATTTCCGCAACCAATCCTTGAAAAAAGTTCTAGTTTTTGAAATTCATTAAATTTAACGAAGAGCTTTCTATTATTGAAAACCAGAAGATTCTGTGAGGTCTGGTTTTCGAAATATTTCTATCCAAAGTGAACTTAGAACTGAATATCTATGCAGTATGGATTCAAACGAAACAAAGTCTTCGGATGGAGATATCTCCGCAACCAAGGCTCGTAAGACGTTTTAGTTTTCAGTTCTGAATAGAGAATTGATAGACCTTTTCATGGATGTGCCACCCATCACACGTTTTGATTTTTTTTTTAATTTTTGAAAAAAATCATGGACTAACCCCTTGTCTATAAAAATCATAATTTTTCCAATGTTTCTCAAACCCATCGAGACGTACATCAAACGAAAGGTCTATTCAATTCCTGTACATCAATGCAAACCAAAAGCTTCTGCGTGGTCTGGTTCTCGAAATATTGCAATTCAAACAATCCAAAGCGATTCCTCTGATTTTCGACTTTTCCCTATCTAGCAATGTCTTTGGGAAGCTATATCTCGGAAACCAAGCCTTGTAAATGGTTGCGGTAAAAAAAATCCTCTGTTATCTTTTTAATAGCTTTCCATAGGTGAAAACCAGGTGCTTCTGCGACGTCCGGTTTTGGAAATATTGCAATCCAAAGTGATTCTACTGATTTTCAACACAACGCTAAATCTGATTCCGATGGCGATATTTCCGCAACCAAGCCTTGAAAAAAGTTCTAGTTTTTGGAATTCATTAAATTTAATGAAGAGCTTTCTATTATTGAAAACCAGAAGATTCTGTGAGGTCTGGTTTTCGAAATATTTCTATCCAAAGTGAACTTAGAACTGAATATCTATGCAGTATGGATTTAAACGAAACAAAGTCTTCGGATGGAGATATCTCCGCAACCAAGGCTCGTAAGACGTTTTAGTTTTCAGTTCTGAATAGAGAATTGATAGACCTTTTCATGGATGTGCCACCCATCACATGTTTTGATTTTTTTTTTAATTTTTGAAAAAAATCATGGACTAACCCCTTGTCTATAAAAATCATAATTTTTCCAATGTTTCTCAAACCCATCGAGACGTACATCAAACGAAAGGTCTATTCAATTCCTGTACATCAATGCAAACCAAAAGCTTCTGCGTGGTCTGGTTCTCGAAATATTGCAATTCAAACAATCCAAAGCGATTCCTCTGATTTTCGACTTTTCCCTATCTAGCAATGTCTTTGGGAAGCTATATCTCGGAAACCAAGCCTTGTAAATGGTTGCGGTAAAAAAAATCCTCTGTTATCTTTTTAATAGCTTTCCATAGGTGAAAACCAGGTGCTTCTGCGACGTCCGGTTTTGGAAATATTGCAATCCAAAGTGATTCTACTGATTTTCAACACAACACTAAATCTGATTCCGATGGCGATATTTCCGCAACCAATCCTTGAAAAAAGTTCTAGTTTTTGGAATTCATTAAATTTAACGAAGAGCTTTCTATTATTGAAAACCAGAAGATTCTGTGAGGTCTGGTTTTCGAAATATTTCTATCCAAAGTGAACTTAGAACTGAATATCTATGCAGTATGGATTCAAACGAAACAAAGTCTTCGGATGGAGATATCTCCGCAACCAAGGCTCGTAAGACGTTTTAGTTTTCAGTTCTGAATAGAGAATTGATAGACCTTTTCATGGATGTGCCACCCATCACATGTTTTGATTTTTTTTTTAATTTTTGAAAAAAATCATGGACTAACCCCTTGTCTATAAAAATCATAATTTTTCCAATGTTTCTCAAACCCATCGAGACATACATCAAACGAAAGGTCTATTCAATTCCTGTACATCAATGCAAACCAAAAGCTTCTGCGTGGTCTGGTTCTCGAAATATTGCAATTCAAACAATCCAAAGCGATTCCTCTGATTTTCGACTTTTCCCTATCTAGCAATGTCTTTGGGAAGCTATATCTCGGAAACTAAGCCTTGTAAATGGTTGCGGTAAAAAAAATCCTCTGTTATCTTTTTAATAGCTTTTCATAGGTGAAAACCAGGTGCTTCTGCGACGTCCGGTTTTGGAAATATTGCAATCCAAAGTGATTCTACTGATTTTCAACACAACGCTAAATCTGATTCCGATGGCGATATTTCCGCAACCAAGCCTTGAAAAAAGTTCTAGTTTTTGGAATTCATTAAATTTAATGAAGAGCTTTCTATTATTGAAAACCAGAAGATTCTGTGAGGTCTGGTTTTCGAAATATTTCTATCCAAAGTGAACTTAGAACTGAATATCTATGCAGTATGGAAGCAAACGAAACAAATTCTTCGGATGGAGATATCTCCGCAACCAAGGCTCGTAAGACGTTTTAGTTTTCAGTTCTGAATAGAGAATTGATAGACCTTTTCATGGATGTGCCACCCATCACATGTTTTGATTTTTTTTTTAATTTTTGAAAAAAATCATGGACTAACCCCTTGTCTATAAAAATCATAATTTTTCCAATGTTTCTCAAACCCATCGAGACATACATCAAACGAAAGGTCTATTCAATTCCTGTACATCAATGCAAACCAAAAGCTTCTGCGTGGTCTGGTTCTCGAAATATTGCAATTCAAACAATCCAAAGCGATTCCTCTGATTTTCGACTTTTCCCTATCTAGCAATGTCTTTGGGAAGCTATATCTCGGAAACCAAGCCTTGTAAATGGTTGCGGTAAAAAAAATCCTCTGTTATCTTTTTAATAGCTTTTCATAGGTGAAAACCAGGTGCTTCTGCGACGTCCGGTTTTGGAAATATTGCAATCCAAAGTGATTCTACTGATTTTCAACACAACGCTAAATCTGATTCCGATGGCGATATTTCCGCAACCAATCCTTGAAAAAAGTTCTAGTTTTTGGAATTCGTTAAATTTAACGAAGAGCTTTCTATTATTGAAAACCAGAAGATTCTGTGAGGTCTGGTTTTCGAAATATTTCTATCCAAAGTGCACTTAGAACTGAATATCTATGCAGTATGGATTCAAACGAAACAAAGTCTTCGGATGGAGATATCTCCGCAACCAAGACTCGTAAGACGTTTTAGTTTTCAGTTCTGAATAGAGAATTCGCAGACCTTTCCAATGATGTAACAATCAAACCAAATCATGGCAGCAAAATTTTGATGATTTTTTAAAAAATTCCTCGGGTCCCCCCTGTCAAATAAAAATCATAATTTTTCCAATGTTTCTCAAACCCATCGAGACATACATCAAACGAAAGGTCTATTCAATTCCTGTACATCAATGCAAACCAAAAGCTTCTGCGTGGTCTGGTTCTCGAAATATTGCAATTCAAACAATCCAAAGCGATTCCTCTGATTTTCGACTTTTCCCTATCTAGCAATGTCTTTGGGAAGCTATATCTCGGAAACCAAGCCTTGTAAATGGTTGCGGTAAAAAAAATCCTCTGTTATCTTTTTAATAGCTTTCCATAGGTGAAAACCAGAAGCTTCTGCGACGTCCGGTTTTGGAAATATTGCAATCCAAAGTGATTCTACTGATTTTCAACACAACGCTAAATCTGATTCCGATGGCGATATTTCCGCAACCAATCCTTGAAAAAAGTTCTAGTTTTTGAAATTCATTAAATTTAACGAAGAGCTTTCTATTATTGAAAACCAGAAGATTCTGTGAGGTCTGGTTTTCGAAATATTTCTATCCAAAGTGAACTTAGAACTGAATATCTATGCAGTATGGATTTAAACGAAACAAAGTCTTCGGATGGAGATATCTCCGCAACCAAGGCTCGTAAGACGTTTTAGTTTTCAGTTCTGAATAGAGAATTGATAGACCTTTTCATGGATGTGCCACCCATCACATGTTTTGATTTTTTTTTTAATTTTTGAAAAAAATCATGGACTAACCCCTTGTCTATAAAAATCATAATTTTTCCAATGTTTCTCAAACCCATCGAGACGTACATCAAACGAAAGGTCTATTCAATTCCTGTACATCAATGCAAACCAAAAGCTTCTGCGTGGTCTGGTTCTCGAAATATTGCAATTCAAACAATCCAAAGCGATTCCTCTGATTTTCGACTTTTCCCTATCTAGCAATGTCTTTGGGAAGCTATATCTCGGAAACCAAGCCTTGTAAATGGTTGCGGTAAAAAAAATCCTCTGTTATCTTTTTAATAGCTTTCCATAGGTGAAAACCAGGTGCTTCTGCGACGTCCGGTTTTGGAAATATTGCAATCCAAAGTGATTCTACTGATTTTCAACACAACACTAAATCTGATTCCGATGGCGATATTTCCGCAACCAATCCTTGAAAAAAGTTCTAGTTTTTGGAATTCATTAAATTTAACGAAGAGCTTTCTATTATTGAAAACCAGAAGATTCTGTGAGGTCTGGTTTTCGAAATATTTCTATCCAAAGTGAACTTAGAACTGAATATCTATGCAGTATGGATTCAAACGAAACAAAGTCTTCGGATGGAGATATCTCCGCAACCAAGGCTCGTAAGACGTTTTAGTTTTCAGTTCTGAATAGAGAATTCGCAGACCTTTCCAATGATGTAACAATCAAACCAAATCATGGCAGCAAAATTTTGATGATTTTTTAAAAAATTCCTCGGGCCCCCCCTGTCAAATAAAAATCATAATTTTTCCAATGTTTCTCAAACCCATCGAGACATACATCAAACGAAAGGTCTATTCAATTCCTGTACATCAATGCAAACCAAAAGCTTCTGCGTGGTCTGGTTCTCGAAATATTGCAATTCAAACAATCCAAAGCGATTCCTCTGATTTTCGACTTTTCCCTATCTAGCAATGTCTTTGGGAAGCTATATCTCGGAAACCAAGCCTTGTAAATGGTTGCGGTAAAAAAATCCTCTGTTATCTTTTTAATAGCTTTCCATTGGTGAAAACCAGGTGCTTCTGCGACGTCCGGTTTTGGAAATATTGCAATCCAAAGTGATTCTACTGATTTTCAACACAACGCTAAATCTGATTCCGATGGCGATATTTCCGCAACCAATCCTTGAAAAAAGTTCTAGTTTTTGGAATTCGTTAAATTTAACGAAGAGCTTTCTATTATTGAAAACCAGAAGATTCTGTGAGGTCTGGTTTTCGAAATATTTCTATCCAAAGTGAACTTAGAACTGAATATCTATGCAGTATGGATTTAAACGAAACAAAGTCTTCGGATGGAGATATCTCCGCAACCAAGGCTCGTAAGACGTTTTAGTTTTCAGTTCTGAATAGAGAATTGATAGACCTTTTCATGGATGTGCCACCCATCACATGTTTTGATTTTTTTTTTAATTTTTGAAAAAAATCATGGACTAACCCCTTGTCTATAAAAATCATAATTTTTCCAATGTTTCTCAAACCCATCGAGACGTACATCAAACGAAAGGTCTATTCAATTCCTGTACATCAATGCAAACCAAAAGCTTCTGCGTGGTCTGGTTCTCGAAATATTGCAATTCAAACAATCCAAAGCGATTCCTCTGATTTTCGACTTTTCCCTATCTAGCAATGTCTTTGGGAAGCTATATCTCGGAAACCAAGCCTTGTAAATGGTTGCGGTAAAAAAAATCCTCTGTTATCTTTTTAATAGCTTTTCATAGGTGAAAACCAGGTGCTTCTGCGACGTCCGGTTTTGGAAATATTGCAATCCAAAGTGATTCTACTGATTTTCAACACAACGCTAAATCTGATTCCGATGGCGATATTTCCGCAACCAATCCTTGAAAAAAGTTCTAGTTTTTGGAATTCGTTAAATTTAACGAAGAGCTTTCTATTATTGAAAACCAGAAGATTCTGTGAGGTCTGGTTTTCGAAATATTTCTATCCAAAGTGCACTTAGAACTGAATATCTATGCAGTATGGATTCAAACGAAACAAAGTCTTCGGATGGAGATATCTCCGCAACCAAGGCTCGTAAGACGTTTTAGTTTTCAGTTCTGAATAGAGAATTCGCAGACCTTTCCAATGATGTAACAATCAAACCAAATCATGGCAGCAAAATTTTGATGATTTTTTAAAAAATTCCTCGGGTCCCCCCTGTCAAATAAAAATCATAATTTTTCCAATGTTTCTCAAACCCATCGAGACATACATCAAACGAAAGGTCTATTCAATTCCTGTACATCAATGCAAACCAAAAGCTTCTGCGTGGTCTGGTTCTCGAAATATTGCAATTCAAACAATCCAAAGCGATTCCTCTGATTTTCGACTTTTCCCTATCTAGCAATGTCTTTGGGAAGCTATATCTCGGAAACCAAGCCTTGTAAATGGTTGCGGTAAAAAAAATCCTCTGTTATCTTTTTAATAGCTTTCCATAGGTGAAAACCAGAAGCTTCTGCGACGTCCGGTTTTGGAAATATTGCAATCCAAAGTGATTCTACTGATTTTCAACACAACGCTAAATCTGATTCCGATGGCGATATTTCCGCAACCAATCCTTGAAAAAAGTTCTAGTTTTTGGAATTCATTAAATTTAACGAAGAGCTTTCTATTATTGAAAACCAGAAGATTCTGTGAGGTCTGGTTTTCGAAATATTTCTATCCAAAGTGAACTTAGAACTGAATATCTATGCAGTATGGATTCAAACGAAACAAAGTCTTCGGATGGAGATATCTCCGCAACCAAGGCTCGTAAGACGTTTTAGTTTTCAGTTCTGAATAGAGAATTCGCAGACCTTTCCAATGATGTAACAATCAAACCAAATCATGGCAGCAAAATTTTGATGATTTTTTAAAAAATTCCTCGGGTCCCCCCTGTCAAATAAAAATCATAATTTTTCCAATGTTTCTCAAACCCATCGAGACATACATCAAACGAAAGGTCTATTCAATTCCTGTACATCAATGCAAACCAAAAGCTTCTGCGTGGTCTGGTTCTCGAAATATTGCAATTCAAACAATCCAAAGCGATTCCTCTGATTTTCGACTTTTCCCTATCTAGCAATGTCTTTGGGAAGCTATATCTCGGAAACCAAGCCTTGTAAATGGTTGCGGTAAAAAAATCCTCTGTTATCTTTTTAATAGCTTTCCATTGGTGAAAACCAGGTGCTTCTGCGACGTCCGGTTTTGGAAATATTGCAATCCAAAGTGATTCTACTGATTTTCAACACAACGCTAAATCTGATTCCGATGGCGATATTTCCGCAACCAATCCTTGAAAAAAGTTCTAGTTTTTGGAATTCGTTAAATTTAACGAAGAGCTTTCTATTATTGAAAACCAGAAGATTCTGTGAGGTCTGGTTTTCGAAATATTTCTATCCAAAGTGCACTTAGAACTGAATATCTATGCAGTATGGATTCAAACGAAACAAAGTCTTCGGATGGAGATATCTCCGCAACCAAGGCTCGTAAGACGTTTTAGTTTTCAGTTCTGAATAGAGAATTCGCAGACCTTTCCAATGATGTAACAATCAAACCAAATCATGGCAGCAAAATTTTGATGATTTTTTAAAAAATTCCTCGGGTCCCCCCTGTCAAATAAAAATCATAATTTTTCCAATGTTTCTCAAACCCATCGAGACATACATCAAACGAAAGGTCTATTCAATTCCTGTACATCAATGCAAACCAAAAGCTTCTGCGTGGTCTGGTTCTCGAAATATTGCAATTCAAACAATCCAAAGCGATTCCTCTGATTTTCGACTTTTCCCTATCTAGCAATGTCTTTGGGAAGCTATATCTCGGAAACCAAGCCTTGTAAATGGTTGCGGTAAAAAAAATCCTCTGTTATCTTTTTAATAGCTTTCCATAGGTGAAAACCAGAAGCTTCTGCGACGTCCGGTTTTGGAAATATTGCAATCCAAAGTGATTCTACTGATTTTCAACACAACGCTAAATCTGATTCCGATGGCGATATTTCCGCAACCAATCCTTGAAAAAAGTTCTAGTTTTTGGAATTCATTAAATTTAACGAAGAGCTTTCTATTATTGAAAACCAGAAGATTCTGTGAGGTCTGGTTTTCGAAATATTTCTATCCAAAGTGAACTTAGAACTGAATATCTATGCAGTATGGATTCAAACGAAACAAAGTCTTCGGATGGAGATATCTCCGCAACCAAGGCTCGTAAGACGTTTTAGTTTTCAGTTCTGAATAGAGAATTCGCAGACCTTTCCAATGATGTAACAATCAAACCAAATCATGGCAGCAAAATTTTGATGATTTTTTAAAAAATTCCTCGGGTCCCCCCTGTCAAATAAAAATCATAATTTTTCCAATGTTTCTCAAACCCATCGAGACATACATCAAACGAAAGGTCTATTCAATTCCTGTACATCAATGCAAACCAAAAGCTTCTGCGTGGTCTGGTTCTCGAAATATTGCAATTCAAACAATCCAAAGCGATTCCTCTGATTTTCGACTTTTCCCTATCTAGCAATGTCTTTGGGAAGCTATATCTCGGAAACCAAGCCTTGTAAATGGTTGCGGTAAAAAAATCCTCTGTTATCTTTTTAATAGCTTTCCATTGGTGAAAACCAGGTGCTTCTGCGACGTCCGGTTTTGGAAATATTGCAATCCAAAGTGATTCTACTGATTTTCAACACAACGCTAAATCTGATTCCGATGGCGATATTTCCGCAACCAATCCTTGAAAAAAGTTCTAGTTTTTGGAATTCGTTAAATTTAACGAAGAGCTTTCTATTATTGAAAACCAGAAGATTCTGTGAGGTCTGGTTTTCGAAATATTTCTATCCAAAGTGAACTTAGAACTGAATATCTATGCAGTATGGATTTAAACGAAACAAAGTCTTCGGATGGAGATATCTCCGCAACCAAGGCTCGTAAGACGTTTTAGTTTTCAGTTCTGAATAGAGAATTGATAGACCTTTTCATGGATGTGCCACCCATCACATGTTTTGATTTTTTTTTTAATTTTTGAAAAAAATCATGGACTAACCCCTTGTCTATAAAAATCATAATTTTTCCAATGTTTCTCAAACCCATCGAGACGTACATCAAACGAAAGGTCTATTCAATTCCTGTACATCAATGCAAACCAAAAGCTTCTGCGTGGTCTGGTTCTCGAAATATTGCAATTCAAACAATCCAAAGCGATTCCTCTGATTTTCGACTTTTCCCTATCTAGCAATGTCTTTGGGAAGCTATATCTCGGAAACCAAGCCTTGTAAATGGTTGCGGTAAAAAAAATCCTCTGTTATCTTTTTAATAGCTTTTCATAGGTGAAAACCAGGTGCTTCTGCGACGTCCGGTTTTGGAAATATTGCAATCCAAAGTGATTCTACTGATTTTCAACACAACGCTAAATCTGATTCCGATGGCGATATTTCCGCAACCAATCCTTGAAAAAAGTTCTAGTTTTTGGAATTCGTTAAATTTAACGAAGAGCTTTCTATTATTGAAAACCAGAAGATTCTGTGAGGTCTGGTTTTCGAAATATTTCTATCCAAAGTGCACTTAGAACTGAATATCTATGCAGTATGGATTCAAACGAAACAAAGTCTTCGGATGGAGATATCTCCGCAACCAAGGCTCGTAAGACGTTTTAGTTTTCAGTTCTGAATAGAGAATTCGCAGACCTTTCCAATGATGTAACAATCAAACCAAATCATGGCAGCAAAATTTTGATGATTTTTTAAAAAATTCCTCGGGTCCCCCCTGTCAAATAAAAATCATAATTTTTCCAATGTTTCTCAAACCCATCGAGACATACATCAAACGAAAGGTCTATTCAATTCCTGTACATCAATGCAAACCAAAAGCTTCTGCGTGGTCTGGTTCTCGAAATATTGCAATTCAAACAATCCAAAGCGATTCCTCTGATTTTCGACTTTTCCCTATCTAGCAATGTCTTTGGGAAGCTATATCTCGGAAACCAAGCCTTGTAAATGGTTGCGGTAAAAAAAATCCTCTGTTATCTTTTTAATAGCTTTCCATAGGTGAAAACCAGAAGCTTCTGCGACGTCCGGTTTTGGAAATATTGCAATCCAAAGTGATTCTACTGATTTTCAACACAACGCTAAATCTGATTCCGATGGCGATATTTCCGCAACCAATCCTTGAAAAAAGTTCTAGTTTTTGAAATTCATTAAATTTAACGAAGAGCTTTCTATTATTGAAAACCAGAAGATTCTGTGAGGTCTGGTTTTCGAAATATTTCTATCCAAAGTGAACTTAGAACTGAATATCTATGCAGTATGGATTTAAACGAAACAAAGTCTTCGGATGGAGATATCTCCGCAACCAAGGCTCGTAAGACGTTTTAGTTTTCAGTTCTGAATAGAGAATTGATAGACCTTTTCATGGATGTGCCACCCATCACATGTTTTGATTTTTTTTTTAATTTTTGAAAAAAATCATGGACTAACCCCTTGTCTATAAAAATCATAATTTTTCCAATGTTTCTCAAACCCATCGAGACGTACATCAAACGAAAGGTCTATTCAATTCCTGTACATCAATGCAAACCAAAAGCTTCTGCGTGGTCTGGTTCTCGAAATATTGCAATTCAAACAATCCAAAGCGATTCCTCTGATTTTCGACTTTTCCCTATCTAGCAATGTCTTTGGGAAGCTATATCTCGGAAACCAAGCCTTGTAAATGGTTGCGGTAAAAAAAATCCTCTGTTATCTTTTTAATAGCTTTCCATAGGTGAAAACCAGGTGCTTCTGCGACGTCCGGTTTTGGAAATATTGCAATCCAAAGTGATTCTACTGATTTTCAACACAACACTAAATCTGATTCCGATGGCGATATTTCCGCAACCAATCCTTGAAAAAAGTTCTAGTTTTTGGAATTCATTAAATTTAACGAAGAGCTTTCTATTATTGAAAACCAGAAGATTCTGTGAGGTCTGGTTTTCGAAATATTTCTATCCAAAGTGAACTTAGAACTGAATATCTATGCAGTATGGATTCAAACGAAACAAAGTCTTCGGATGGAGATATCTCCGCAACCAAGGCTCGTAAGACGTTTTAGTTTTCAGTTCTGAATAGAGAATTCGCAGACCTTTCCAATGATGTAACAATCAAACCAAATCATGGCAGCAAAATTTTGATGATTTTTTAAAAAATTCCTCGGGTCCCCCCTGTCAAATAAAAATCATAATTTTTCCAATGTTTCTCAAACCCATCGAGACATACATCAAACGAAAGGTCTATTCAATTCCTGTACATCAATGCAAACCAAAAGCTTCTGCGTGGTCTGGTTCTCGAAATATTGCAATTCAAACAATCCAAAGCGATTCCTCTGATTTTCGACTTTTCCCTATCTAGCAATGTCTTTGGGAAGCTATATCTCGGAAACCAAGCCTTGTAAATGGTTGCGGTAAAAAAATCCTCTGTTATCTTTTTAATAGCTTTCCATTGGTGAAAACCAGGTGCTTCTGCGACGTCCGGTTTTGGAAATATTGCAATCCAAAGTGATTCTACTGATTTTCAACACAACGCTAAATCTGATTCCGATGGCGATATTTCCGCAACCAATCCTTGAAAAAAGTTCTAGTTTTTGGAATTCGTTAAATTTAACGAAGAGCTTTCTATTATTGAAAACCAGAAGATTCTGTGAGGTCTGGTTTTCGAAATATTTCTATCCAAAGTGAACTTAGAACTGAATATCTATGCAGTATGGATTTAAACGAAACAAAGTCTTCGGATGGAGATATCTCCGCAACCAAGGCTCGTAAGACGTTTTAGTTTTCAGTTCTGAATAGAGAATTGATAGACCTTTTCATGGATGTGCCACCCATCACATGTTTTGATTTTTTTTTTAATTTTTGAAAAAAATCATGGACTAACCCCTTGTCTATAAAAATCATAATTTTTCCAATGTTTCTCAAACCCATCGAGACGTACATCAAACGAAAGGTCTATTCAATTCCTGTACATCAATGCAAACCAAAAGCTTCTGCGTGGTCTGGTTCTCGAAATATTGCAATTCAAACAATCCAAAGCGATTCCTCTGATTTTCGACTTTTCCCTATCTAGCAATGTCTTTGGGAAGCTATATCTCGGAAACCAAGCCTTGTAAATGGTTGCGGTAAAAAAAATCCTCTGTTATCTTTTTAATAGCTTTTCATAGGTGAAAACCAGGTGCTTCTGCGACGTCCGGTTTTGGAAATATTGCAATCCAAAGTGATTCTACTGATTTTCAACACAACGCTAAATCTGATTCCGATGGCGATATTTCCGCAACCAATCCTTGAAAAAAGTTCTAGTTTTTGGAATTCGTTAAATTTAACGAAGAGCTTTCTATTATTGAAAACCAGAAGATTCTGTGAGGTCTGGTTTTCGAAATATTTCTATCCAAAGTGCACTTAGAACTGAATATCTATGCAGTATGGATTCAAACGAAACAAAGTCTTCGGATGGAGATATCTCCGCAACCAAGGCTCGTAAGACGTTTTAGTTTTCAGTTCTGAATAGAGAATTCGCAGACCTTTCCAATGATGTAACAATCAAACCAAATCATGGCAGCAAAATTTTGATGATTTTTTAAAAAATTCCTCGGGTCCCCCCTGTCAAATAAAAATCATAATTTTTCCAATGTTTCTCAAACCCATCGAGACATACATCAAACGAAAGGTCTATTCAATTCCTGTACATCAATGCAAACCAAAAGCTTCTGCGTGGTCTGGTTCTCGAAATATTGCAATTCAAACAATCCAAAGCGATTCCTCTGATTTTCGACTTTTCCCTATCTAGCAATGTCTTTGGGAAGCTATATCTCGGAAACCAAGCCTTGTAAATGGTTGCGGTAAAAAAATCCTCTGTTATCTTTTTAATAGCTTTCCATTGGTGAAAACCAGGTGCTTCTGCGACGTCCGGTTTTGGAAATATTGCAATCCAAAGTGATTCTACTGATTTTCAACACAACGCTAAATCTGATTCCGATGGCGATATTTCCGCAACCAATCCTTGAAAAAAGTTCTAGTTTTTGGAATTCGTTAAATTTAACGAAGAGCTTTCTATTATTGAAAACCAGAAGATTCTGTGAGGTCTGGTTTTCGAAATATTTCTATCCAAAGTGAACTTAGAACTGAATATCTATGCAGTATGGATTTAAACGAAACAAAGTCTTCGGATGGAGATATCTCCGCAACCAAGGCTCGTAAGACGTTTTAGTTTTCAGTTCTGAATAGAGAATTGATAGACCTTTTCATGGATGTGCCACCCATCACATGTTTTGATTTTTTTTTTAATTTTTGAAAAAAATCATGGACTAACCCCTTGTCTATAAAAATCATAATTTTTCCAATGTTTCTCAAACCCATCGAGACGTACATCAAACGAAAGGTCTATTCAATTCCTGTACATCAATGCAAACCAAAAGCTTCTGCGTGGTCTGGTTCTCGAAATATTGCAATTCAAACAATCCAAAGCGATTCCTCTGATTTTCGACTTTTCCCTATCTAGCAATGTCTTTGGGAAGCTATATCTCGGAAACCAAGCCTTGTAAATGGTTGCGGTAAAAAAAATCCTCTGTTATCTTTTTAATAGCTTTTCATAGGTGAAAACCAGGTGCTTCTGCGACGTCCGGTTTTGGAAATATTGCAATCCAAAGTGATTCTACTGATTTTCAACACAACGCTAAATCTGATTCCGATGGCGATATTTCCGCAACCAATCCTTGAAAAAAGTTCTAGTTTTTGGAATTCGTTAAATTTAACGAAGAGCTTTCTATTATTGAAAACCAGAAGATTCTGTGAGGTCTGGTTTTCGAAATATTTCTATCCAAAGTGCACTTAGAACTGAATATCTATGCAGTATGGATTCAAACGAAACAAAGTCTTCGGATGGAGATATCTCCGCAACCAAGGCTCGTAAGACGTTTTAGTTTTCAGTTCTGAATAGAGAATTCGCAGACCTTTCCAATGATGTAACAATCAAACCAAATCATGGCAGCAAAATTTTGATGATTTTTTAAAAAATTCCTCGGGTCCCCCCTGTCAAATAAAAATCATAATTTTTCCAATGTTTCTCAAACCCATCGAGACATACATCAAACGAAAGGTCTATTCAATTCCTGTACATCAATGCAAACCAAAAGCTTCTGCGTGGTCTGGTTCTCGAAATATTGCAATTCAAACAATCCAAAGCGATTCCTCTGATTTTCGACTTTTCCCTATCTAGCAATGTCTTTGGGAAGCTATATCTCGGAAACCAAGCCTTGTAAATGGTTGCGGTAAAAAAAATCCTCTGTTATCTTTTTAATAGCTTTCCATAGGTGAAAACCAGGTGCTTCTGCGACGTCCGGTTTTGGAAATATTGCAATCCAAAGTGATTCTACTGATTTTCAACACAACGCTAAATCTGATTCCGATGGCGATATTTCCGCAACCAATCCTTGAAAAAAGTTCTAGTTTTTGGAATTCGTTAAATTTAACGAAGAGCTTTCTATTATTGAAAACCAGAAGATTCTGTGAGGTCTGGTTTTCGAAATATTTCTATCCAAAGTGAACTTAGAACTGAATATCTATGCAGTATGGATTTAAACGAAACAAAGTCTTCGGATGGAGATATCTCCGCAACCAAGGCTCGTAAGACGTTTTAGTTTTCAGTTCTGAATAGAGAATTGATAGACCTTTTCATGGATGTGCCACCCATCACATGTTTTGATTTTTTTTTTAATTTTTGAAAAAAATCATGGACTAACCCCTTGTCTATAAAAATCATAATTTTTCCAATGTTTCTCAAACCCATCGAGACATACATCAAACGAAAGGTCTATTCAATTCCTGTACATCAATGCAAACCAAAAGCTTCTGCGTGGTCTGGTTCTCGAAATATTGCAATTCAAACAATCCAAAGCGATTCCTCTGATTTTCGACTTTTCCCTATCTAGCAATGTCTTTGGGAAGCTATATCTCGGAAACCAAGCCTTGTAAATGGTTGCGGTAAAAAAAATCCTCTGTTATCTTTTTAATAGCTTTCCATAGGTGAAAACCAGGTGCTTCTGCGACGTCCGGTTTTGGAAATATTGCAATCCAAAGTGATTCTACTGATTTTCAACACAACACTAAATCTGATTCCGATGGCGATATTTCCGCAACCAATCCTTGAAAAAAGTTCTAGTTTTTGGAATTCATTAAATTTAACGAAGAGCTTTCTATTATTGAAAACCAGAAGATTCTGTGAGGTCTGGTTTTCGAAATATTTCTATCCAAAGTGAACTTAGAACTGAATATCTATGCAGTATGGATTCAAACGAAACAAAGTCTTCGGATGGAGATATCTCCGCAACCAAGGCTCGTAAGACGTTTTAGTTTTCAGTTCTGAATAGAGAATTCGCAGACCTTTCCAATGATGTAACAATCAAACCAAATCATGGCAGCAAAATTTTGATGATTTTTTAAAAAATTCCTCGGGTCCCCCCTGTCAAATAAAAATCATAATTTTTCCAATGTTTCTCAAACCCATCGAGACATACATCAAACGAAAGGTCTATTCAATTCCTGTACATCAATGCAAACCAAAAGCTTCTGCGTGGTCTGGTTCTCGAAATATTGCAATTCAAACAATCCAAAGCGATTCCTCTGATTTTCGACTTTTCCCTATCTAGCAATGTCTTTGGGAAGCTATATCTCGGAAACCAAGCCTTGTAAATGGTTGCGGTAAAAAAATCCTCTGTTATCTTTTTAATAGCTTTCCATTGGTGAAAACCAGGTGCTTCTGCGACGTCCGGTTTTGGAAATATTGCAATCCAAAGTGATTCTACTGATTTTCAACACAACGCTAAATCTGATTCCGATGGCGATATTTCCGCAACCAATCCTTGAAAAAAGTTCTAGTTTTTGGAATTCGTTAAATTTAACGAAGAGCTTTCTATTATTGAAAACCAGAAGATTCTGTGAGGTCTGGTTTTCGAAATATTTCTATCCAAAGTGAACTTAGAACTGAATATCTATGCAGTATGGATTTAAACGAAACAAAGTCTTCGGATGGAGATATCTCCGCAACCAAGGCTCGTAAGACGTTTTAGTTTTCAGTTCTGAATAGAGAATTGATAGACCTTTTCATGGATGTGCCACCCATCACATGTTTTGATTTTTTTTTTAATTTTTGAAAAAAATCATGGACTAACCCCTTGTCTATAAAAATCATAATTTTTCCAATGTTTCTCAAACCCATCGAGACATACATCAAACGAAAGGTCTATTCAATTCCTGTACATCAATGCAAACCAAAAGCTTCTGCGTGGTCTGGTTCTCGAAATATTGCAATTCAAACAATCCAAAGCGATTCCTCTGATTTTCGACTTTTCCCTATCTAGCAATGTCTTTGGGAAGCTATATCTCGGAAACCAAGCCTTGTAAATGGTTGCGGTAAAAAAATCCTCTGTTATCTTTTTAATAGCTTTCCATTGGTGAAAACCAGGTGCTTCTGCGACGTCCGGTTTTGGAAATATTGCAATCCAAAGTGATTCTACTGATTTTCAACACAACGCTAAATCTGATTCCGATGGCGATATTTCCGCAACCAATCCTTGAAAAAAGTTCTAGTTTTTGGAATTCATTAAATTTAACGAAGAGCTTTCTATTATTGAAAACCAGAAGATTCTGTGAGGTCTGGTTTTCGAAATATTTCTATCCAAAGTGAACTTAGAACTGAATATCTATGCAGTATGGATTCAAACGAAACAAAGTCTTCGGATGGAGATATCTCCGCAACCAAGGCTCGTAAGACGTTTTAGTTTTCAGTTCTGAATAGAGAATTCGCAGACCTTTCCAATGATGTAACAATCAAACTTAATCATGGCAGCAAAATTTTGATGATTTTTTAAAAAATTCCTCGGGTCCCCCTTGTCTATAAAAATCATAATTTTTCCAATGTTTCTCAAACCCATCGAGACATACATCAAACGAAAGGTCTATTCAATTCCTGTACATCAATGCAAACCAAAAGCTTCTGCGTGGTCTGGTTCTCGAAATATTGCAATTCAAACAATCCAAAGCGATTCCTCTGATTTTCGACTTTTCCCTATCTAGCAATGTCTTTGGGAAGCTATATCTCGGAAACCAAGCCTTGTAAATGGTTGCGGTAAAAAAAATCCTCTGTTATCTTTTTAATAGCTTTCCATAGGTGAAAACCAGAAGCTTCTGCGACGTCCGGTTTTGGAAATATTGCAATCCAAAGTGATTCTACTGATTTTCAACACAACGCTAAATCTGATTCCGATGGCGATATTTCCGCAACCAAGCCTTGAAAAAAGTTCTAGTTTTTGGAATTCATTAAATTTAATGAAGAGCTTTCTATTATTGAAAACCAGAAGATTCTGTGAGGTCTGGTTTTCGAAATATTTCTATCCAAAGTGAACTTAGAACTGAATATCTATGCAGTATGGAAGCAAACGAAACAAATTCTTCGGATGGAGATATCTCCGCAACCAAGGCTCGTAAGACGTTTTAGTTTTCAGTTCTGAATAGAGAATTGATAGACCTTTTCATGGATGTGCCACCCATCACATGTTTTGATTTTTTTTTTAATTTTTGAAAAAAATCATGGACTAACCCCTTGTCTATAAAAATCATAAATTTTCCAATGTTTCTCAAACCCATCGAGACATACATCAAACGAAAGGTCTATTCAATTCCTGTACATCAATGCAAACCAAAAGCTTCTGCGTGGTCTGGTTCTCGAAATATTGCAATTCAATCAATCCAAAGCGATTCCTCTGATTTTCGACTTTTCCCTATCTAGCAATGTCTTTGGGAAGCTATATCTCGGAAACCAAGCCTTGTAAATGGTTGCGGTAAAAAAATCCTCTGTTATCTTTTTAATAGCTTTCCATTGGTGAAAACCAGGTGCTTCTGCGACGTCCGGTTTTGGAAATATTGCAATCCAAAGTGATTCTACTGATTTTCAACACAACGCTAAATCTGATTCCGATGGCGATATTTCCGCAACCAATCCTTGAAAAAAGTTCTAGTTTTTGGAATTCGTTAAATTTAACGAAGAGCTTTCTATTATTGAAAACCAGAAGATTCTGTGAGGTCTGGTTTTCGAAATATTTCTATCCAAAGTGAACTTAGAACTGAATATCTATGCAGTATGGATTTAAACGAAACAAAGTCTTCGGATGGAGATATCTCCGCAACCAAGGCTCGTAAGACGTTTTAGTTTTCAGTTCTGAATAGAGAATTGATAGACCTTTTCATGGATGTGCCACCCATCACATGTTTTGATTTTTTTTTTAATTTTTGAAAAAAATCATGGACTAACCCCTTGTCTATAAAAATCATATATTTTCCAATGTTTCTCAAACCCATCGAGACATACATCAAACGAAAGGTCTATTCAATTCCTGTACATCAATGCAAACCAAAAGCTTCTGCGTGGTCTGGTTCTCGAAATATTGCAATTCAAACAATCCAAAGCGATTCCTCTGATTTTCGACTTTTCCCTATCTAGCAATGTCTTTGGGAAGCTATATCTCGGAAACCAAGCCTTGTAAATGGTTGCGGTAAAAAAAATCCTCTGTTATCTTTTTAATAGCTTTCCATAGGTGAAAACCAGAAGCTTCTGCGACGTCCGGTTTTGGAAATATTGCAATCCAAAGTGATTCTACTGATTTTCAACACAACGCTAAATCTGATTCCGATGGCGATATTTCCGCAACCAAGCCTTGAAAAAAGTTCTAGTTTTTGGAATTCATTAAATTTAATGAAGAGCTTTCTATTATTGAAAACCAGAAGATTCTGTGAGGTCTGGTTTTCGAAATATTTCTATCCAAAGTGAACTTAGAACTGAATATCTATGCAGTATGGAAGCAAAGGAAACAAATTCTTCGGATGGAGATATCTCCGCAACCAAGGCTCGTAAGACGTTTTAGTTTTCAGTTCTGAATAGAGAATTCGCAGACCTTTCCAATGATGTAACAATCAAACTTAATCATGGCAGCAAAATTTTGATGATTTTTTAAAAAATTCCTCGGGTCCCCCTTGTCTATAAAAATCATAATTTTTCCAATGTTTCTCAAACCCATCGAGACATACATCAAACGAAAGGTCTATTCAATTCCTGTACATCAATGCAAACCAAAAGCTTCTGCGTGGTCTGGTTCTCGAAATATTGCAATTCAAACAATCCAAAGCGATTCCTCTGATTTTCGACTTTTCCCTATCTAGCAATGTCTTTGGGAAGCTATATCTCGGAAACCAAGCCTTGTAAATGGTTGCGGTAAAAAAAATCCTCTGTTATCTTTTTAATAGCTTTCCATAGGTGAAAACCAGAAGCTTCTGCGACGTCCGGTTTTGGAAATATTGCAATCCAAAGTGATTCTACTGATTTTCAACACAACGCTAAATCTGATTCCGATGGCGATATTTCCGCAACCAAGCCTTGAAAAAAGTTCTAGTTTTTGGAATTCATTAAATTTAATGAAGAGCTTTCTATTATTGAAAACCAGAAGATTCTGTGAGGTCTGGTTTTCGAAATATTTCTATCCAAAGTGAACTTAGAACTGAATATCTATGCAGTATGGATTCAAACGAAACAAAGTCTTCGGATGGAGATATCTCCGCAACCAAGGCTCGTAAGACGTTTTAGTTTTCAGTTCTGAATAGAGAATTCGCAGACCTTTCCAATGATGTAACAATCAAACCAAATCATGGCAGCAAAATTTTGATGATTTTTTAAAAAATTCCTCGGGTCCCCCCTGTCAAATAAAAATCATAATTTTTCCAATGTTTCTCAAACCCATCGAGACATACATCAAACGAAAGGTCTATTCAATTCCTGTACATCAATGCAAACCAAAAGCTTCTGCGTGGTCTGGTTCTCGAAATATTGCAATTCAAACAATCCAAAGCGATTCCTCTGATTTTCGACTTTTCCCTATCTAGCAATGTCTTTGGGAAGCTATATCTCGGAAACCAAGCCTTGTAAATGGTTGCGGTAAAAAAAATCCTCTGTTATCTTTTTAATAGCTTTCCATAGGTGAAAACCAGAAGCTTCTGCGACGTCCGGTTTTGGAAATATTGCAATCCAAAGTGATTCTACTGATTTTCAACACAACGCTAAATCTGATTCCGATGGCGATATTTCCGCAACCAAGCCTTGAAAAAAGTTCTAGTTTTTGGAATTCATTAAATTTAACGAAGAGCTTTCTATTATTGAAAACCAGAAGATTCTGTGAGGTCTGGTTTTCGAAATATTTCTATCCAAAGTGAACTTAGAACTGAATATCTATGCAGTATGGATTCAAACGAAACAAAGTCTTCGGATGGAGATATCTCCGCAACCAAGGCTCGTAAGACGTTTTAGTTTTCAGTTCTGAATAGAGAATTCGCAGACCTTTCCAATGATGTAACAATCAAACTTAATCATGGCAGCAAAATTTTGATGATTTTTTAAAAAATTCCTCGGGTCCCCCCTGTCAAATAAAAATCATAATTTTTCCAATGTTTCTCAAACCCATCGAGACATACATCAAACGAAAGGTCTATTCAATTCCTGTACATCAATGCAAACCAAAAGCTTCTGCGTGGTCTGGTTCTCGAAATATTGCAATTCAAACAATCCAAAGCGATTCCTCTGATTTTCGACTTTTCCCTATCTAGCAATGTCTTTGGGAAGCTATATCTCGGAAACCAAGCCTTGTAAATGGTTGCGGTAAAAAAAATCCTCTGTTATCTTTTTAATAGCTTTCCATAGGTGAAAACCAGAAGCTTCTGCGACGTCCGGTTTTGGAAATATTGCAATCCAAAGTGATTCTACTGATTTTCAACACAACGCTAAATCTGATTCCGATGGCGATATTTCCGCAACCAAGCCTTGAAAAAAGTTCTAGTTTTTGGAATTCATTAAATTTAATGAAGAGCTTTCTATTATTGAAAACCAGAAGATTCTGTGAGGTCTGGTTTTCGAAATATTTCTATCCAAAGTGAACTTAGAACTGAATATCTATGCAGTATGGAAGCAAACGAAACAAATTCTTCGGATGGAGATATCTCCGCAACCAAGGCTCGTAAGACGTTTTAGTTTTCAGTTCTGAATAGAGAATTGATAGACCTTTTCATGGATGTGCCACCCATCACATGTTTTGATTTTTTTTTTAATTTTTGAAAAAAATCTATAAAAATCATAAATTTTCCAATGTTTCTCAAACCCATCGAGACATACATCAAACGAAAGGTCTATTCAATTCCTGTACATCAATGCAAACCAAAAGCTTCTGCGTGGTCTGGTTCTCGAAATATTGCAATTCAAACAATCCAAAGCGATTCCTCTGATTTTCGACTTTTCCCTATCTAGCAATGTCTTTGGGAAGCTATATCTCGGAAACCAAGCCTTGTAAATGGTTGCGGTAAAAAAAATCCTCTGTTATCTTTTTAATAGCTTTCCATAGGTGAAAACCAGAAGCTTCTGCGACGTCCGGTTTTGGAAATATTGCAATCCAAAGTGATTCTACTGATTTTCAACACAACGCTAAATCTGATTCCGATGGCGATATTTCCGCAACCAAGCCTTGAAAAAAGTTCTAGTTTTTGGAATTCATTAAATTTAACGAAGAGCTTTCTATTATTGAAAACCAGAAGATTCTGTGAGGTCTGGTTTTCGAAATATTTCTATCCAAAGTGAACTTAGAACTGAATATCTATGCAGTATGGAAGCAAACGAAACAAATTCTTCGGATGGAGATATCTCCGCAACCAAGGCTCGTAAGACGTTTTAGTTTTCAGTTCTGAATAGAGAATTGATAGACCTTTTCATGGATGTGCCACCCATCACATGTTTTGATTTTTTTTTTAATTTTTGAAAAAAATCATGGACTAACCCCTTGTCTATAAAAATCATAAATTTTCCAATGTTTCTCAAACCCATCGAGACATACATCAAACGAAAGGTCTATTCAATTCCTGTACATCAATGCAAACCAAAAGCTTCTGCGTGGTCTGGTTCTCGAAATATTGCAATTCAAACAATCCAAAGCGATTCCTCTGATTTTCGACTTTTCCCTATCTAGCAATGTCTTTGGGAAGCTATATCTCGGAAACCAAGCCTTGTAAATGGTTGCGGTAAAAAAAATCCTCTGTTATCTTTTTAATAGCTTTCCATAGGTGAAAACCAGAAGCTTCTGCGACGTCCGGTTTTGGAAATATTGCAATCCAAAGTGATTCTACTGATTTTCAACACAACGCTAAATCTGATTCCGATGGCGATATTTCCGCAACCAAGCCTTGAAAAAAGTTCTAGTTTTTGGAATTCATTAAATTTAACGAAGAGCTTTCTATTATTGAAAACCAGAAGATTCTGTGAGGTCTGGTTTTCGAAATATTTCTATCCAAAGTGAACTTAGAACTGAATATCTATGCAGTATGGATTCAAACGAAACAAAGTCTTCGGATGGAGATATCTCCGCAACCAAGGCTCGTAAGACGTTTTAGTTTTCAGTTCTGAATAGAGAATTCGCAGACCTTTCCAATGATGTAACAATCAAACTTAATCATGGCAGCAAAATTTTGATGATTTTTTAAAAAATTCCTCGGGTCCCCCCTGTCAAATAAAAATCATAATTTTTCCAATGTTTCTCAAACCCATCGAGACATACATCAAACGAAAGGTCTATTCAATTCCTGTACATCAATGCAAACCAAAAGCTTCTGCGTGGTCTGGTTCTCGAAATATTGCAATTCAAACAATCCAAAGCGATTCCTCTGATTTTCGACTTTTCCCTATCTAGCAATGTCTTTGGGAAGCTATATCTCGGAAACCAAGCCTTGTAAATGGTTGCGGTAAAAAAAATCCTCTGTTATCTTTTTAATAGCTTTCCATAGGTGAAAACCAGAAGCTTCTGCGACGTCCGGTTTTGGAAATATTGCAATCCAAAGTGATTCTACTGATTTTCAACACAACGCTAAATCTGATTCCGATGGCGATATTTCCGCAACCAAGCCTTGAAAAAAGTTCTAGTTTTTGGAATTCATTAAATTTAATGAAGAGCTTTCTATTATTGAAAACCAGAAGATTCTGTGAGGTCTGGTTTTCGAAATATTTCTATCCAAAGTGAACTTAGAACTGAATATCTATGCAGTATGGAAGCAAACGAAACAAATTCTTCGGATGGAGATATCTCCGCAACCAAGGCTCGTAAGACGTTTTAGTTTTCAGTTCTGAATAGAGAATTGATAGACCTTTTCATGGATGTGCCACCCATCACATGTTTTGATTTTTTTTTTAATTTTTGAAAAAAATCATGGACTAACCCCTTGTCTATAAAAATCATAAATTTTCCAATGTTTCTCAAACCCATCGAGACATACATCAAACGAAAGGTCTATTCAATTCCTGTACATCAATGCAAACCAAAAGCTTCTGCGTGGTCTGGTTCTCGAAATATTGCAATTCAAACAATCCAAAGCGATTCCTCTGATTTTCGACTTTTCCCTATCTAGCAATGTCTTTGGGAAGCTATATCTCGGAAACCAAGCCTTGTAAATGGTTGCGGTAAAAAAAATCCTCTGTTATCTTTTTAATAGCTTTCCATAGGTGAAAACCAGAAGCTTCTGCGACGTCCGGTTTTGGAAATATTGCAATCCAAAGTGATTCTACTGATTTTCAACACAACGCTAAATCTGATTCCGATGGCGATATTTCCGCAACCAAGCCTTGAAAAAAGTTCTAGTTTTTGGAATTCATTAAATTTGACGAAGAGCTTTCTATTATTGAAAACCAGAAGATTCTGTGAGGTCTGGTTTTCGAAATATTTCTATCCAAAGTGAACTTAGAACTGAATATCTATGCAGTATGGAAGCAAACGAAACAAATTCTTCGGATGGAGATATCTCCGCAACCAAGGCTCGTAAGACGTTTTAGTTTTCAGTTCTGAATAGAGAATTGATAGACCTTTTCATGGATGTGCCACCCATCACATGTTTTGATTTTTTTTTTAATTTTTGAAAAAAATCATGGACTAACCCCTTGTCTATAAAAATCATAAATTTTCCAATGTTTCTCAAACCCATCGAGACATACATCAAACGAAAGGTCTATTCAATTCCTGTACATCAATGCAAACCAAAAGCTTCTGCGTGGTCTGGTTCTCGAAATATTGCAATTCAAACAATCCAAAGCGATTCCTCTGATTTTCGACTTTTCCCTATCTAGCAATGTCTTTGGGAAGCTATATCTCGGAAACCAAGCCTTGTAAATGGTTGCGGTAAAAAAAATCCTCTGTTATCTTTTTAATAGCTTTCCATAGGTGAAAACCAGAAGCTTCTGCGACGTCCGGTTTTGGAAATATTGCAATCCAAAGTGATTCTACTGATTTTCAACACAACGCTAAATCTGATTCCGATGGCGATATTTCCGCAACCAAGCCTTGAAAAAAGTTCTAGTTTTTGGAATTCATTAAATTTAATGAAGAGCTTTCTATTATTGAAAACCAGAAGATTCTGTGAGGTCTGGTTTTCGAAATATTTCTATCCAAAGTGAACTTAGAACTGAATATCTATGCAGTATGGAAGCAAACGAAACAAATTCTTCGGATGGAGATATCTCCGCAACCAAGGCTCGTAAGACGTTTTAGTTTTCAGTTCTGAATAGAGAATTGATAGACCTTTTCATGGATGTGCCACCCATCACATGTTTTGATTTTTTTTTTAATTTTTGAAAAAAATCATGGACTAACCCCTTGTCTATAAAAATCATAAATTTTCCAATGTTTCTCAAACCCATCGAGACATACATCAAACGAAAGGTCTATTCAATTCCTGTACATCAATGCAAACCAAAAGCTTCTGCGTGGTCTGGTTCTCGAAATATTGCAATTCAAACAATCCAAAGCGATTCCTCTGATTTTCGACTTTTCCCTATCTAGCAATGTCTTTGGGAAGCTATATCTCGGAAACCAAGCCTTGTAAATGGTTGCGGTAAAAAAAATCCTCTGTTATCTTTTTAATAGCTTTCCATAGGTGAAAACCAGGTGCTTCTGCGACGTCCGGTTTTGGAAATATTGCAATCCAAAGTGATTCTACTGATTTTCAACACAACGCTAAATCTGATTCCGATGGCGATATTTCCGCAACCAATCCTTGAAAAAAGTTCTAGTTTTTGGAATTCGTTAAATTTAACGAAGAGCTTTCTATTATTGAAAACCAGAAGATTCTGTGAGGTCTGGTTTTCGAAATATTTCTATCCAAAGTGAACTTAGAACTGAATATCTATGCAGTATGGATTCAAACGAAACAAAGTCTTCGGATGGAGATATCTCCGCAACCAAGGCTCGTAAGACGTTTTAGTTTTCAGTTCTGAATAGAGAATTCGCAGACCTTTCCAATGATGTAACAATCAAACCAAATCATGGCAGCAAAATTTTGATGATTTTTTAAAAAATTCCTCGGGTCCCCCCTGTCAAATAAAAATCATAATTTTTCCAATGTTTCTCAAACCCATCGAGACATACATCAAACGAAAGGTCTATTCAATTCCTGTACATCAATGCAAACCAAAAGCTTCTGCGTGGTCTGGTTCTCGAAATATTGCAATTCAAACAATCCAAAGCGATTCCTCTGATTTTCGACTTTTCCCTATCTAGCAATGTCTTTGGGAAGCTATATCTCGGAAACCAAGCCTTGTAAATGGTTGCGGTAAAAAAAATCCTCTGTTATCTTTTTAATAGCTTTCCATAGGTGAAAACCAGAAGCTTCTGCGACGTCCGGTTTTGGAAATATTGCAATCCAAAGTGATTCTACTGATTTTCAACACAACGCTAAATCTGATTCCGATGGCGATATTTCCGCAACCAAGCCTTGAAAAAAGTTCTAGTTTTTGGAATTCATTAAATTTGACGAAGAGCTTTCTATTATTGAAAACCAGAAGATTCTGTGAGGTCTGGTTTTCGAAATATTTCTATCCAAAGTGAACTTAGAACTGAATATCTATGCAGTATGGAAGCAAACGAAACAAATTCTTCGGATGGAGATATCTCCGCAACCAAGGCTCGTAAGACGTTTTAGTTTTCAGTTCTGAATAGAGAATTGATAGACCTTTTCATGGATGTGCCACCCATCAATTGTTTTGATTTTTTTTTTAATTTTTGAAAAAAATCATGGACTAACCCCTTGTCTATAAAAATCATAAATTTTCCAATGTTTCTCAAACCCATCGAGACATACATCAAACGAAAGGTCTATTCAATTCCTGTACATCAATGCAAACCAAAAGCTTCTGCGTGGTCTGGTTCTCGAAATATTGCAATTCAAACAATCCAAAGCGATTCCTCTGATTTTCGACTTTTCCCTATCTAGCAATGTCTTTGGGAAGCTATATCTCGGAAACCAAGCCTTGTAAATGGTTGCGGTAAAAAAAATCCTCTGTTATCTTTTTAATAGCTTTCCATAGGTGAAAACCAGGTGCTTCTGCGACGTCCGGTTTTGGAAATATTGCAATCCAAAGTGATTCTACTGATTTTCAACACAACGCTAAATCTGATTCCGATGGCGATATTTCCGCAACCAATCCTTGAAAAAAGTTCTAGTTTTTGGAATTCGTTAAATTTAACGAAGAGCTTTCTATTATTGAAAACCAGAAGATTCTGTGAGGTCTGGTTTTCGAAATATTTCTATCCAAAGTGAACTTAGAACTGAATATCTATGCAGTATGGATTCAAACGAAACAAAGTCTTCGGATGGAGATATCTCCGCAACCAAGGCTCGTAAGACGTTTTAGTTTTCAGTTCTGAATAGAGAATTCGCAGACCTTTCCAATGATGTAACAATCAAACCAAATCATGGCAGCAAAATTTTGATGATTTTTTAAAAAATTCCTCGGGTCCCCCCTGTCAAATAAAAATCATAATTTTTCCAATGTTTCTCAAACCCATCGAGACATACATCAAACGAAAGGTCTATTCAATTCCTGTACATCAATGCAAACCAAAAGCTTCTGCGTGGTCTGGTTCTCGAAATATTGCAATTCAAACAATCCAAAGCGATTCCTCTGATTTTCGACTTTTCCCTATCTAGCAATGTCTTTGGGAAGCTATATCTCGGAAACCAAGCCTTGTAAATGGTTGCGGTAAAAAAAATCCTCTGTTATCTTTTTAATAGCTTTCCATAGGTGAAAACCAGAAGCTTCTGCGACGTCCGGTTTTGGAAATATTGCAATCCAAAGTGATTCTACTGATTTTCAACACAACGCTAAATCTGATTCCGATGGCGATATTTCCGCAACCAAGCCTTGAAAAAAGTTCTAGTTTTTGGAGTTCATTAAATTTAATGAAGAGCTTTCTATTATTGAAAACCAGAAGATTCTGTGAGGTCTGGTTTTCGAAATATTTCTATCCAAAGTGAACTTAGAACTGAATATCTATGCAGTATGGAAGCAAACGAAACAAAGTCTTCGGATGGAGATATCTCCGCAACCAAGGCTCGTAAGACGTTTTAGTTTTCAGTTCTGAATAGAGAATTGATAGACCTTTTCATGGATGTGCCACCCATCACATGTTTTGATTTTTTTTTTAATTTTTGAAAAAAATCATGGACTAACCCCTTGTCTATAAAAATCATAAATTTTCCAATGTTTCTCAAACCCATCGAGACATACATCAAACGAAAGGTCTATTCAATTCCTGTACATCAATGCAAACCAAAAGCTTCTGCGTGGTCTGGTTCTCGAAATATTGCAATTCAAACAATCCAAAGCGATTCCTCTGATTTTCGACTTTTCCCTATCTAGCAATGTCTTTGGGAAGCTATATCTCGGAAACCAAGCCTTGTAAATGGTTGCGGTAAAAAAAATCCTCTGTTATCTTTTTAATAGCTTTCCATAGGTGAAAACCAGAAGCTTCTGCGACGTCCGGTTTTGGAAATATTGCAATCCAAAGTGATTCTACTGATTTTCAACACAACGCTAAATCTGATTCCGATGGCGATATTTCCGCAACCAAGCCTTGAAAAAAGTTCTAGTTTTTGGAGTTCATTAAATTTAATGAAGAGCTTTCTATTATTGAAAACCAGAAGATTCTGTGAGGTCTGGTTTTCGAAATATTTCTATCCAAAGTGAACTTAGAACTGAATATCTATGCAGTATGGAAGCAAACGAAACAAATTCTTCGGATGGAGATATCTCCGCAACCAAGGCTCGTAAGACGTTTTAGTTTTCAGTTCTGAATAGAGAATTGATAGACCTTTTCATGGATGTGCCACCCATCACATGTTTTGATTTTTTTTTTAATTTTTGAAAAAAATCATGGACTAACCCCTTGTCTATAAAAATCATAAATTTTCCAATGTTTCTCAAACCCATCGAGACATACATCAAACGAAAGGTCTATTCAATTCCTGTACATCAATGCAAACCAAAAGCTTCTGCGTGGTCTGGTTCTCGAAATATTGCAATTCAAACAATCCAAAGCGATTCCTCTGATTTTCGACTTTTCCCTATCTAGCAATGTCTTTGGGAAGCTATATCTCGGAAACCAAGCCTTGTAAATGGTTGCGGTAAAAAAAATCCTCTGTTATCTTTTTAATAGCTTTCCATAGGTGAAAACCAGGTGCTTCTGCGACGTCCGGTTTTGGAAATATTGCAATCCAAAGTGATTCTACTGATTTTCAACACAACGCTAAATCTGATTCCGATGGCGATATTTCCGCAACCAATCCTTGAAAAAAGTTCTAGTTTTTGGAATTCATTAAATTTAACGAAGAGCTTTCTATTATTGAAAACCAGAAGATTCTGTGAGGTCTGGTTTTCGAAATATTTCTATCCAAAGTGAACTTAGAACTGAATATCTATGCAGTATGGATTTAAACGAAACAAAGTCTTCGGATGGAGATATCTCCGCAACCAAGGCTCGTAAGACGTTTTAGTTTTCAGTTCTGAATAGAGAATTGATAGACCTTTTCATGGATGTGCCACCCATCACATGTTTTGATTTTTTTTTTAATTTTTGAAAAAAATCATGGACTAACCCCTTGTCTATAAAAATCATAAATTTTCCAATGTTTCTCAAACCCATCGAGACATACATCAAACGAAAGGTCTATTCAATTCCTGTACATCAATGCAAACCAAAAGCTTCTGCGTGGTCTGGTTCTCGAAATATTGCAATTCAAACAATCCAAAGCGATTCCTCTGATTTTCGACTTTTCCCTATCTAGCAATGTCTTTGGGAAGCTATATCTCGGAAACCAAGCCTTGTAAATGGTTGCGGTAAAAAAAATCCTCTGTTATCTTTTTAATAGCTTTCCATAGGTGAAAACCAGAAGCTTCTGCGACGTCCGGTTTTGGAAATATTGCAATCCAAAGTGATTCTACTGATTTTCAACACAACGCTAAATCTGATTCCGATGGCGATATTTCCGCAACCAAGCCTTGAAAAAAGTTCTAGTTTTTGGAATTCATTAAATTTGACGAAGAGCTTTCTATTATTGAAAACCAGAAGATTCTGTGAGGTCTGGTTTTCGAAATATTTCTATCCAAAGTGAACTTAGAACTGAATATCTATGCAGTATGGAAGCAAACGAAACAAATTCTTCGGATGGAGATATCTCCGCAACCAAGGCTCGTAAGACGTTTTAGTTTTCAGTTCTGAATAGAGAATTGATAGACCTTTTCATGGATGTGCCACCCATCAATTGTTTTGATTTTTTTTTTAATTTTTGAAAAAAATCATGGACTAACCCCTTGTCTATAAAAATCATAAATTTTCCAATGTTTCTCAAACCCATCGAGACATACATCAAACAAAAGGTCTATTCAATTCCTGTACGTCAATGCAAACCAAAAGCTTCTGCGTGGTCTGGTTCTCGAAATATTGCAATTCAAACAATCCAAAGCGATTCCTCTGATTTTCGACTTTTCCCTATCTAGCAATGTCTTTGGGAAGCTATATCTCGGAAACCAAGCCTTGTAAATGGTTGCGGTAAAAAAAATCCTCTGTTATCTTTTTAATAGCTTTCCATAGGTGAAAACCAGAAGCTTCTGCGACGTCCGGTTTTGGAAATATTGCAATCCAAAGTGATTCTACTGATTTTCAACACAACGCTAAATCTGATTCCGATGGCGATATTTCCGCAACCAAGCCTTGAAAAAAGTTCTAGTTTTTGGAGTTCATTAAATTTAATGAAGAGCTTTCTATTATTGAAAACCAGAAGATTCTGTGAGGTCTGGTTTTCGAAATATTTCTATCCAAAGTGAACTTAGAACTGAATATCTATGCAGTATGGAAGCAAACGAAACAAATTCTTCGGATGGAGATATCTCCGCAACCAAGGCTCGTAAGACGTTTTAGTTTTCAGTTCTGAATAGAGAATTGATAGACCTTTTCATGGATGTGCCACCCATCACATGTTTTGATTTTTTTTTTAATTTTTGAAAAAAATCATGGACTAACCCCTTGTCTATAAAAATCATAAATTTTCCAATGTTTCTCAAACCCATCGAGACATACATCAAACGAAAGGTCTATTCAATTCCTGTACATCAATGCAAACCAAAAGCTTCTGCGTGGTCTGGTTCTCGAAATATTGCAATTCAAACAATCCAAAGCGATTCCTCTGATTTTCGACTTTTCCCTATCTAGCAATGTCTTTGGGAAGCTATATCTCGGAAACCAAGCCTTGTAAATGGTTGCGGTAAAAAAAATCCTCTGTTATCTTTTTAATAGCTTTCCATAGGTGAAAACCAGAAGCTTCTGCGACGTCCGGTTTTGGAAATATTGCAATCCAAAGTGATTCTACTGATTTTCAACACAACGCTAAATCTGATTCCGATGGCGATATTTCCGCAACCAAGCCTTGAAAAAAGTTCTAGTTTTTGGAATTCATTAAATTTGACGAAGAGCTTTCTATTATTGAAAACCAGAAGATTCTGTGAGGTCTGGTTTTCGAAATATTTCTATCCAAAGTGAACTTAGAACTGAATATCTATGCAGTATGGAAGCAAACGAAACAAATTCTTCGGATGGAGATATCTCCGCAACCAAGGCTCGTAAGACGTTTTAGTTTTCAGTTCTGAATAGAGAATTGATAGACCTTTTCATGGATGTGCCACCCATCAATTGTTTTGATTTTTTTTTTAATTTTTGAAAAAAATCATGGACTAACCCCTTGTCTATAAAAATCATAAATTTTCCAATGTTTCTCAAACCCATCGAGACATACATCAAACGAAAGGTCTATTCAATTCCTGTACATCAATGCAAACCAAAAGCTTCTGCGTGGTCTGGTTCTCGAAATATTGCAATTCAAACAATCCAAAGCGATTCCTCTGATTTTCGACTTTTCCCTATCTAGCAATGTCTTTGGGAAGCTATATCTCGGAAACCAAGCCTTGTAAATGGTTGCGGTAAAAAAAATCCTCTGTTATCTTTTTAATAGCTTTCCATAGGTGAAAACCAGAAGCTTCTGCGACGTCCGGTTTTGGAAATATTGCAATCCAAAGTGATTCTACTGATTTTCAACACAACGCTAAATCTGATTCCGATGGCGATATTTCCGCAACCAAGCCTTGAAAAAAGTTCTAGTTTTTGGAGTTCATTAAATTTAATGAAGAGCTTTCTATTATTGAAAACCAGAAGATTCTGTGAGGTCTGGTTTTCGAAATATTTCTATCCAAAGTGAACTTAGAACTGAATATCTATGCAGTATGGAAGCAAACGAAACAAATTCTTCGGATGGAGATATCTCCGCAACCAAGGCTCGTAAGACGTTTTAGTTTTCAGTTCTGAATAGAGAATTGATAGACCTTTTCATGGATGTGCCACCCATCACATGTTTTGATTTTTTTTTTAATTTTTGAAAAAAATCATGGACTAACCCCTTGTCTATAAAAATCATAAATTTTCCAATGTTTCTCAAACCCATCGAGACATACATCAAACGAAAGGTCTATTCAATTCCTGTACATCAATGCAAACCAAAAGCTTCTGCGTGGTCTGGTTCTCGAAATATTGCAATTCAAACAATCCAAAGCGATTCCTCTGATTTTCGACTTTTCCCTATCTAGCAATGTCTTTGGGAAGCTATATCTCGGAAACCAAGCCTTGTAAATGGTTGCGGTAAAAAAAATCCTCTGTTATCTTTTTAATAGCTTTCCATAGGTGAAAACCAGGTGCTTCTGCGACGTCCGGTTTTGGAAATATTGCAATCCAAAGTGATTCTACTGATTTTCAACACAACGCTAAATCTGATTCCGATGGCGATATTTCCGCAACCAATCCTTGAAAAAAGTTCTAGTTTTTGGAATTCGTTAAATTTAACGAAGAGCTTTCTAGTTTTTGGAATTCGTTAAATTTAACGAAGAGCTTTCTATTATTGAAAACCAGAAGATTCTGTGAGGTCTGGTTTTCGAAATATTTCTATCCAAAGTGAACTTAGAACTGAATATCTATGCAGTATGGATTCAAACGAAACAAAGTCTTCGGATGGAGATATCTCCGCAACCAAGGCTCGTAAGACGTTTTAGTTTTCAGTTCTGAATAGAGAATTCGCAGACCTTTCCAATGATGTAACAATCAAACCAAATCATGGCAGCAAAATTTTGATGATTTTTTAAAAAATTCCTCGGGTCCCCCCTGTCAAATAAAAATCATAATTTTTCCAATGTTTCTCAAACCCATCGAGACATACATCAAACGAAAGGTCTATTCAATTCCTGTACATCAATGCAAACCAAAAGCTTCTGCGTGGTCTGGTTCTCGAAATATTGCAATTCAAACAATCCAAAGCGATTCCTCTGATTTTCGACTTTTCCCTATCTAGCAATGTCTTTGGGAAGCTATATCTCGGAAACCAAGCCTTGTAAATGGTTGCGGTAAAAAAAATCCTCTGTTATCTTTTTAATAGCTTTCCATAGGTGAAAACCAGGTGCTTCTGCGACGTCCGGTTTTGGAAATATTGCAATCCAAAGTGATTCTACTGATTTTCAACACAACGCTAAATCTGATTCCGATGGCGATATTTCCGCAACCAATCCTTGAAAAAAGTTCTAGTTTTTGGAATTCATTAAATTTAACGAAGAGCTTTCTATTATTGAAAACCAGAAGATTCTGTGAGGTCTGGTTTTCGAAATATTTCTATCCAAAGTGAACTTAGAACTGAATATCTATGCAGTATGGATTTAAACGAAACAAAGTCTTCGGATGGAGATATCTCCGCAACCAAGGCTCGTAAGACGTTTTAGTTTTCAGTTCTGAATAGAGAATTGATAGACCTTTTCATGGATGTGCCACCCATCACATGTTTTGATTTTTTTTTTAATTTTTGAAAAAAATCATGGACTAACCCCTTGTCTATAAAAATCATAAATTTTCCAATGTTTCTCAAACCCATCGAGACATACATCAAACGAAAGGTCTATTCAATTCCTGTACATCAATGCAAACCAAAAGCTTCTGCGTGGTCTGGTTCTCGAAATATTGCAATTCAAACAATCCAAAGCGATTCCTCTGATTTTCGACTTTTCCCTATCTAGCAATGTCTTTGGGAAGCTATATCTCGGAAACCAAGCCTTGTAAATGGTTGCGGTAAAAAAAATCCTCTGTTATCTTTTTAATAGCTTTCCATAGGTGAAAACCAGAAGCTTCTGCGACGTCCGGTTTTGGAAATATTGCAATCCAAAGTGATTCTACTGATTTTCAACACAACGCTAAATCTGAGTCCGATGGCGATATTTCCGCAACCAAGCCTTGAAAAAAGTTCTAGTTTTTGGAATTCATTAAATTTAATGAAGAGCTTTCTATTATTGAAAACCAGAAGATTCTGTGAGGTCTGGTTTTCGAAATATTTCTATCCAAAGTGAACTTAGAACTGAATATCTATGCAGTATGGAAGCAAACGAAACAAATTCTTCGGATGGAGATATCTCCGCAACCAAGGCTCGTAAGACGTTTTAGTTTCCAGTTCTGAATAGAGAATTGATAGACCTTTTCATGGATGTGCCACCCATCACATGTTTTGATTTTTTTTTTAATTTTTGAAAAAAATCATGGACTAACCCCTTGTCTATAAAAATCATAAATTTTCCAATGTTTCTCAAACCCATCGAGACATACATCAAACGAAAGGTCTATTCAATTCCTGTACATCAATGCAAACCAAAAGCTTCTGCGTGGTCTGGTTCTCGAAATATTGCAATTCAAACAATCCAAAGCGATTCCTCTGATTTTCGACTTTTCCCTATCTAGCAATGTCTTTGGGAAGCTATATCTCGGAAACCAAGCCTTGTAAATGGTTGCAGTAAAAAAAATCCTCTGTTATCTTTTTAATAGCTTTCCATAGGTGAAAACCAGGTGCTTCTGCGACGTCCGGTTTTGGAAATATTGCAATCCAAAGTGATTCTACTGATTTTCAACACAACGCTAAATCTGATTCCGATGGCGATATTTCCGCAACGAATCCTTGAAAAAAGTTCTAGTTTTTGGAATTCGTTAAATTTAACGAAGAGCTTTCCATTATTGAAAACCAGAAGATTCTGTGAGGTCTGGTTTTCGAAATATTTCTATCCAAAGTGAACTTAGAACTGAATATCTATGCAGTATGGATTCAAACGAAACAAAGTCTTCGGATGGAGATATCTCCGCAACCAAGGCTCGTAAGACGTTTTAGTTTTCAGTTCTGAATAGAGAATTGATAGACCTTTTCATGGATGTGCCACCCATCACATGTTTTGATTTTTTTTTTAATTTTTGAAAAAAATCATGGACTAACCCCTTGTCTATAAAAATCATAATTTTTCCAATGTTTCTCAAACCCATCGAGACGTACATCAAACGAAAGGTCTATTCAATTCCTGTACATCAATGCAAACCAAAAGCTTCTGCGTGGTCTGGTTCTCGAAATATTGCAATTCAAACAATCCAAAGCGATTCCTCTGATTTTCGACTTTTCCCTATCTAGCAATGTCTTTGGGAAGCTATATCTCGGAAACCAAGCCTTGTAAATGGTTGCGGTAAAAAAAATCCTCTGTTATCTTTTTAATAGCTTTCCATAGGTGAAAACCAGGTGCTTCTGCGACGTCCGGTTTTGGAAATATTGCAATCCAAAGTGATTCTACTGATTTTCAACACAACGCTAAATCTGATTCCGATGGCGATATTTCCGCAACCAATCCTTGAAAAAAGTTCTAGTTTTTGGAATTCATTAAATTTAACGAAGAGCTTTCTATTATTGAAAACCAGAAGATTCTGTGAGGTCTGGTTTTCGAAATATTTCTATCCAAAGTGAACTTAGAACTGAATATCTATGCAGTATGGATTCAAACGAAACAAAGTCTTCGGATGGAGATATCTCCGCAACCAAGGCTCGTAAGACGTTTTAGTTTTCAGTTCTGAATAGAGAATTCGCAGACCTTTCCAATGATGTAACAATCAAACCAAATCATGGCAGCAAAATTTTGATGATTTTTTAAAAAATTCCTCGGGTCCCCCCTGTCAAATAAAAATCATAATTTTTCCAATGTTTCTCAAACCCATCGAGACATACATCAAACGAAAGGTCTATTCAATTCCTGTACATCAATGCAAACCAAAAGCTTCTGCGTGGTCTGGTTCTCGAAATATTGCAATTCAAACAATCCAAAGCGATTCCTCTGATTTTCGACTTTTCCCTATCTAGCAATGTCTTTGGGAAGCTATATCTCGGAAACCAAGCCTTGTAAATGGTTGCGGTAAAAAAAATCCTCTGTTATCTTTTTAATAGCTTTCCATAGGTGAAAACCAGGTGCTTCTGCGACGTCCGGTTTTGGAAATATTGCAATCCAAAGTGATTCTACTGATTTTCAACACAACGCTAAATCTGATTCCGATGGCGATATTTCCGCAACCAATCCTTGAAAAAAGTTCTAGTTTTTGGAATTCGTTAAATTTAACGAAGAGCTTTCTATTATTGAAAACCAGAAGATTCTGTGAGGTCTGGTTTTCGAAATATTTCTATCCAAAGTGAACTTAGAACTGAATATCTATGCAGTATGGATTTAAACGAAACAAAGTCTTCGGATGGAGATATCTCCGCAACCAAGGCTCGTAAGACGTTTTAGTTTTCAGTTCTCAATAGAGAATTGATAGACCTTTTCATGGATGTGCCACCCATCACATGTTTTGATTTTTTTTTTAATTTTTGAAAAAAATCATGGACTAACCCCTTGTCTATAAAAATCATAAATTTTCCAATGTTTCTCAAACCCATCGAGACATACATCAAACGAAAGGTCTATTCAATTCCTGTACATCAATGCAAACCAAAAGCTTCTGCGTGGTCTGGTTCTCGAAATATTGCAATTCAAACAATCCAAAGTGATTCCTCTGATTTTCGACTTTTCCCTATCTAGCAATGTCTTTGGGAAGCTATATCTCGGAAACCAAGCCTTGTAAATGGTTGCGGTAAAAAAAATCCTCTGTTATCTTTTTAATAGCTTTCCATAGGTGAAAACCAGGTGCTTCTGCGACGTCCGGTTTTGGAAATATTGCAATCCAAAGTGATTCTACTGATTTTCAACACAACGCTAAATCTGATTCCGATGGCGATATTTCCGCAACCAATCCTTGAAAAAAGTTCTAGTTTTTGGAATTCGTTAAATTTAACGAAGAGCTTTCTATTATTGAAAACCAGAAGATTCTGTGAGGTCTGGTTTTCGAAATATTTCTATCCAAAGTGAACTTAGAACTGAATATCTATGCAGTATGGATTCAAACGAAACAAAGTCTTCGGATGCAGATATCTCCGCAACCAAGGCTCGTAAGACGTTTTAGTTTTCAGTTCTGAATAGAGAATTCGCAGACCTTTCCAATGATGTAACAATCAAACCAAATCATGGCAGCAAAATTTTGATGATTTTTTAAAAAATTCCTCGGGTCCCCCCTGTCAAATAAAAATCATAATTTTTCCAATGTTTCTCAAACCCATCGAGACATACATCAAACGAAAGGTCTATTCAATTCCTGTACATCAATGCAAACCAAAAGCTTCTGCGTGGTCTGGTTCTCGAAATATTGCAATTCAAACAATCCAAAGCGATTCCTCTGATTTTCGACTTTTCCCTATCTAACAATGTCTTTGGGAAGCTATATCTCGGAAACCAAGCCTTGTAAATGGTTGCGGTAAAAAAAATCCTCTGTTATCTTTTTAATAGCTTTCCATAGGTGAAAACCAAGTGCTTCTGCGACGTCCGGTTTTGGAAATATTGCAATCCAAAGTGATTCTACTGATTTTCAACACAACGCTAAATCTGATTCCGATGGCGATATTTCCGCAACCAAGCCTTGAAAAAAGTTCTAGTTTTTGGAATTCATTAAATTTAACGAAGAGCTTTCTATTATTGAAAACCGGAAGATTCTGTGAGGTCTGGTTTTCGAAATATTTCTATCCAAAGTGAACTTAGAACTGAATATCTATGCAGTATGGATTTAAACGAAACAAAGTCTTCGGATGGAGATATCTCCGCAACCAAGGCTCGTAAGACGTTTTAGTTTTCAGTTCTGAATAGAGAATTGATAGACCTTTTCATGGATGTGCCACCCATCACATGTTTTGATTTTTTTTTTAATTTTTGAAAAAAATCATGGACTAACCCCTTGTCTATAAAAATCATAATTTTTCCAATGTTTCTCAAACCCATCGAGACGTACATCAAACGAAAGGTCTATTCAATTCCTGTACATCAATGCAAACCAAAAGCTTCTGCGTGGTCTGGTTCTCGAAATATTGCAATTCAAACAATCCAAAGCGATTCCTCTGATTTTCGACTTTTCCCTATCTAGCAATGTCTTTGGGAAGCTATATCTCGGAAACCAAGCCTTGTAAATGGTTGCGGTAAAAAAAATCCCCTGTTATCTTTTTAATAGCTTTCCATAGGTGAAAACCAGGTGCTTCTGCGACGTCCGGTTTTGGAAATATTGCAATCCAAAGTGATTCTACTGATTTTCAACACAACGCTAAATCTGATTCCGATGGCGATATTTCCGCAACCAATCCTTGAAAAAAGTTCTAGTTTTTGGAATTCATTAAATTTAACGAAGAGCTTTCTATTATTGAAAACCAGAAGATTCTGTGAGGTCTGGTTTTCGAAATATTTCTATCCAAAGTGAACTTAGAACTGAATATCTATGCAGTATGGATTCAAACGAAACAAAGTCTTCGGATGGAGATATCTCCGCAACCAAGGCTCGTAAGACGTTTTAGTTTTCAGTTCTGAATAGAGAATTCGCAGACCTTTCCAATGATGTAACAATCAAACCAAATCATGGCAGCAAAATTTTGATGATTTTTTAAAAAATTCCTCGGGTCCCCCCTGTCAAATAAAAATCATAATTTTTCCAATGTTTCTCAAACCCATCGAGACATACATCAAACGAAAGGTCTATTCAATTCCTGTACATCAATGCAAACCAAAAGCTTCTGCGTGGTCTGGTTCTCGAAATATTGCAATTCAAACAATCCAAAGCGATTCCTCTGATTTTCGACTTTTCCCTATCTAGCAATGTCTTTGGGAAGCTATATCTCGGAAACCAAGCCTTGTAAATGGTTGCGGTAAAAAAAATCCTCTGTTATCTTTTTAATAGCTTTCCATAGGTGAAAACCAGGTGCTTCTGCGACGTCCGGTTTTGGAAATATTGCAATCCAAAGTGATTCTACTGATTTTCAACACAACGCTAAATCTGATTCCGATGGCGATATTTCCGCAACCAATCCTTGAAAAAAGTTCTAGTTTTTGGAATTCATTAAATTTAACGAAGAGCTTTCTATTATTGAAAACCAGAAGATTCTGTGAGGTCTGGTTTTCGAAATATTTCTATCCAAAGTGAACTTAGAACTGAATATCTATGCAGTATGGATTCAAACGAAACAAAGTCTTCGGATGGAGATATCTCCGCAACCAAGGCTCGTAAGACGTTTTAGTTTTCAGTTCTGAATAGAGAATTCGCAGACCTTTCCAATGATGTAACAATCAAACCAAATCATGGCAGCAAAATTTTGATGATTTTTTAAAAAATTCCTCGGGTCCCCCTTGTCTATAAAAATCATAATTTTTCCAATGTTTCTCAAACCCATCGAGACATACATCAAACGAAAGGTCTATTCAATTCCTGTACATCAATGCAAACCAAAAGCTTCTGCGTGGTCTGGTTCTCGAAATATTGCAATTCAAACAATCCAAAGCGATTCCTCTGATTTTCGACTTTTCCCTATCTAGCAATGTCTTTGGGAAGCTATATCTCGGAAACCAAGCCTTGTAAATGGTTGCCGTAAAAAAAATCCTCTGTTATCTTTTTAATAGCTTTCCATAGGTGAAAACCAGAAGCTTCTGCGACGTCCGGTTTTGGAAATATTGCAATCCAAAGTGATTCTACTGATTTTCAACACAACGCTAAATCTGATTCCGATGGCGATATTTCCGCAACCAAGCCTTGAAAAAAGTTCTAGTTTTTGGAATTCATTAAATTTAATGAAGAGCTTTCTATTATTGAAAACCAGAAGATTCTGTGAGGTCTGGTTTTCGAAATATTTCTATCCAAAGTGAACTTAGAACTGAATATCTATGCAGTATGGATTCAAACGAAACAAAGTCTTCGGATGGAGATATCTCCGCAACCAAGGCTCGTAAGACGTTTTAGTTTTCAGTTCTGAATAGAGAATTCGCAGACCTTTCCAATGATGTAACAATCAAACCAAATCATGGCAGCAAAATTTTGATGATTTTTTAAAAAATTCCTCGGGTCCCCCCTGTCAAATAAAAATCATAATTTTTCCAATGTTTCTCAAACCCATCGAGACATACATCAAACGAAAGGTCTATTCAATTCCTGTACATCAATGCAAACCAAAAGCTTCTGCGTGGTCTGGTTCTCGAAATATTGCAATTCAAACAATCCAAAGCGATTCCTCTGATTTTCGACTTTTCCCTATCTAGCAATGTCTTTGGGAAGCTATATCTCGGAAACCAAGCCTTGTAAATGGTTGCGGTAAAAAAAATCCTCTGTTATCTTTTTAATAGCTTTCCATAGGTGAAAACCAGGTGCTTCTGCGACGTCCGGTTTTGGAAATATTGCAATCCAAAGTGATTCTACTGATTTTCAACACAACGCTAAATCTGATTCCGATGGCGATATTTCCGCAACCAATCCTTGAAAAAAGTTCTAGTTTTTGGAATTCGTTAAATTTAACGAAGAGCTTTCTATTATTGAAAACCAGAAGATTCTGTGAGGTCTGGTTTTCGAAATATTTCTATCCAAAGTGAACTTAGAACTGAATATCTATGCAGAATGGATTTAAGCGAAACAAAGTCTTCGGATGGAGATATCTCCGCAACCAAGGCTCGTAAGACGTTTTAGTTTTCAGTTCTGAATAGAGAATTGATAGACCTTTTCATGGATGTGCCACCCATCACAAGTTTTGATTTTTTTTTTAATTTTTGAAAAAAATCATGGACTGTTTATAAAAATCATAATTTTTACAATGTTTCTCAAACCCATCGAGACGTACATCAAACGAAAGGTCTATTCAATTCCTGTACATCAATGCAAACCAAAAGCTTCTGCGTGGTCTGGTTCTCGAAATATTGCAATTCAAACAATCCAAAGCGATTCCTCTGATTTTCGACTTTTCCCTATCTAGCAATGTCTTTGGGAAGCTATATCTCGGAAACCAAGCCTTGTAAATGGTTGCGGTAAAAAAAATCCTCTGTTATCTTTTTAATAGCTTTCCATAGGTGAAAACCAGGTGCTTCTGCGACGTCCGGTTTTGGAAATATTGCAATCCAAAGTGATTCTACTGATTTTCAACACAACGCTAAATCTGATTCCGATGGCGATATTTCCGCAACCAATCCTTGAAAAAAGTTCTAGTTTTTGGAATTCGTTAAATTTAACGAAGAGCTTTCTATTATTGAAAACCAGAAGATTCTGTGAGGTCTGGTTTTCGAAATATTTCTATCCAAAGTGAACTTAGAACTGAATATCTATGCAGTATGGATTCAAACGAAACAAAGTCTTCGGATGGAGATATCTCCGCAACCAAGGCTCGTAAGACGTTTTAGTTTTCAGTTCTGAATAGAGAATTCGCAGACCTTTCCAATGATGTAACAATCAAACCAAATCATGGCAGCAAAATTTTGATGATTTTTTAAAAAATTCCTCGGGTCCCCCTTGTCTATAAAAATCATAATTTTTCCAATGTTTCTCAAACCCATCGAGACATACATCAAACGAAAGGTCTATTCAATTCCTGTACATCAATGCAAACCAAAAGCTTCTGCGTGGTCTGGTTCTCGAAATATTGCAATTCAAACAATCCAAAGCGATTCCTCTGATTTTCGACTTTTCCCTATCTAGCAATGTCTTTGGGAAGCTATATCTCGGAAACCAAGCCTTGTAAATGGTTGCCGTAAAAAAAATCCTCTGTTATCTTTTTAATAGCTTTCCATAGGTGAAAACCAGAAGCTTCTGCGACGTCCGGTTTTGGAAATATTGCAATCCAAAGTGATTCTACTGATTTTCAACACAACGCTAAATCTGATTCCGATGGCGATATTTCCGCAACCAAGCCTTGAAAAAAGTTCTAGTTTTTGGAATTCATTAAATTTAATGAAGAGCTTTCTATTATTGAAAACCAGAAGATTCTGTGAGGTCTGGTTTTCGAAATATTTCTATCCAAAGTGAACTTAGAACTGAATATCTATGCAGTATGGATTCAAACGAAACAAAGTCTTCGGATGGAGATATCTCCGCAACCAAGGCTCGTAAGACGTTTTAGTTTTCAGTTCTGAATAGAGAATTCGCAGACCTTTCCAATGATGTAACAATCAAACCAAATCATGGCAGCAAAATTTTGATGATTTTTGGTAACCCCTTGTCTATAAAAATCATAGATTTTCCAATGTTTCTCAAACCCACCCGAGACATACATCAAACGAAAGGTCTATTCAATTCCTGTACATCAATGCAAACCAAAAGCTTCTGCGTGGTCTGGTTCTCGAAATATTGCAATTCAAACAATCCAAAGCGATTCCTCTGATTTTCGACTTTTCCCTATCTAGCAATGTCTTTGGGAAGCTATATCTCGGAAACCAAGCCTTGTAAATGGTTGCGGTAAAAAAAATCCTCTGTTATCTTTTTAATAGCTTTCCATAGGTGAAAACCAAGTGCTTCTGCGACGTCCGGTTTTGGAAATATTGCAATCCAAAGTGATTCTACTGATTTTCAACACAACGCTAAATCTGATTCCGATGGCGATATTTCCGCAACCAAGCCTTGAAAAAAGTTCTAGTTTTTGGAATTCATTAAATTTAACGAAGAGCTTTCTATTATTGAAAAGCAGAAGATTCTGTAAGGTCTGGTTTTCGAAATATTTCTATCCAAAGTGAACTTAGAACTGAATATCTATGCAGTATGGATTCAAACGAAACAAAGTCTTCGGATGGAGATATCTCCGCAACCAAGGCTCGTAAGACGTTTTAGTTTTCAGTTCTGAATAGAGAATTCGCAGACCTTTCCAATGATGTAACAATCAAACCAAATCATGGCAGCAAAATTTTGATAATTTTTTAAAAAATTCCTCGGGTCCCCCCTGTCAAATAAAAATCATAATTTTTCCAATGTTTCTCAAACCCATCGAGACATACATCAAACGAAAGGTCTATTCAATTCCTGTACATCAATGCAAACCAAAAGCTTCTGCGTGGTCTGGTTCTCGAAATATTGCAATTCAAACAATCCAAAGCGATTCCTCTGATTTTCGACTTTTCCCTATCTAGCAATGTCTTTGGGAAGCTATATCTCGGAAACCAAGCCTTGTAAATGGTTGCCGTAAAAAAAATCCTCTGTTATCTTTTTAATAGCTTTCCATAGGTGAAAACCAGGTGCTTCTGCGACGTCCGGTTTTGGAAATATTGCAATCCAAAGTGATTCTACTGATTTTCAACACAACGCTAAATCTGATTCCGATGGCGATATTTCCGCAACCAATCCTTGAAAAAAGTTCTAGTTTTTGGAATTCATTAAATTTAACGAAGAGCTTTCTATTATTGAAAACCAGAAGATTCTGTGAGGTCTGGTTTTCGAAATATTTCTATCCAAAGTGAACTTAGAACTGAATATCTATGCAGTATGGATTCAAACGAAACAAAGTCTTCGGATGGAGATATCTCCGCAACCAAGGCTCGTAAGACGTTTTAGTTTTCAGTTCTGAATAGAGAATTCGCAGACCTTTCCAATGATGTAACAATCAAACCAAATCATGGCAGCAAAATTTTGATGATTTTTTAAAAAATTCCTCGGGTCCCCCCTGTCAAATAAAAATCATAATTTTTCCAATGTTTCTCAAACCCATCGAGACATACATCAAACGAAAGGTCTATTCAATTCCTGTACATCAATGCAAACCAAAAGCTTCTGCGTGGTCTGGTTCTCGAAATATTGCAATTCAAACAATCCAAAGCGATTCCTCTGATTTTCGACTTTTCCCTATCTAGCAATGTCTTTGGGAAGCTATATCTCGGAAACCAAGCCTTGTAAATGGTTGCGGTAAAAAAAATCCTCTGTTATCTTTTTAATAGCTTTCCATAGGTGAAAACCAGGTGCTTCTGCGACGTCCGGTTTTGGAAATATTGCAATCCAAAGTGATTCTACTGATTTTCAACACAACGCTAAATCTGATTCCGATGGCGATATTTCCGCAACCAATCCTTGAAAAAAGTTCTAGTTTTTGGAATTCGTTAAATTTAACGAAGAGCTTTCTATTATTGAAAACCAGAAGATTCTGTGAGGTCTGGTTTTCGAAATATTTCTATCCAAAGTGAACTTAGAACTGAATATCTATGCAGAATGGATTTAAGCGAAACAAAGTCTTCGGATGGAGATATCTCCGCAACCAAGGCTCGTAAGACGTTTAGTTTTCAGTTCTGAATAGAGAATTGATAGACCTTTTCATGGATGTGCCACCCATCACAAGTTTTGATTTTTTTTTAATTTTTGAAAAAAATCATGGACTGTTTATAAAAATCATAATTTTTACAATGTTTCTCAAACCCATCGAGACGTACATCAAACGAAAGGTCTATTCAATTCCTGTACATCAATGCAAACCAAAAGCTTCTGCGTGGTCTGGTTCTTGAAATATTGCAATTCAAACAATCCAAAGCGATTCCTCTGATTTTCGACTTTTCCCTATCTAGCAATGTCTTTGGGAAGCTATATCTCGGAAACCAAGCCTTGTAAATGGTTGCGGTAAAAAAAATCCTCTGTTATCTTTTTAATAGCTTTCCATAGGTGAAAACCAGGTGCTTCTGCGACGTCCGGTTTTGGAAATATTGCAATCCAAAGTGATTCTACTGATTTTCAACACAACGCTAAATCTGATTCCGATGGCGATATTTCCGCAACCAATCCTTGAAAAAAGTTCTAGTTTTTGGAATTCATTAAATTTAACGAAGAGCTTTCTATTATTGAAAACCAGAAGATTCTGTGAGGTCTGGTTTTCGAAATATTTCTATCCAAAGTGAACTTAGAACTGAATATCTATGCAGTATGGATTCAAACGAAACAAAGTCTTCGGATGGAGATATCTCCGCAACCAAGGCTCGTAAGACGTTTTAGTTTTCAGTTCTGAATAGAGAATTGATAGACCTTTTCATGGATGTGCCACCCATCACATGTTTTGACTTTTTTTTTAATTTTTGAAAAAAATCATGGACTACCCAAGCAACAATTTTTAGCCGTGGCTCCAGAATAACCCAGGTAACAAAAAAACCTTAGATAACTCTGGTCATAGTGGGGCTAGAAATGAGATACTTTATTACTCTAGTATGCTTTACGGTAGAAACAAACCAAAAATTATCCTATGGTTGATTTCGGTATAATTTTCTCTCTTGCACAACTTCTTGGCAATATATTGGTTTAAAAAATTCCATTTTCAAACTGGTGATAATATTTGGATATTTTTTAACCCTTTCAAAACCAGTTTGTCATTTTTATGGTTCTAAAATAACTATTTTTAAATCTAGGTTAAATTTAAGTACATTTATCACTTATTCCTAGCCTTTAAGAAAAATTACGTTATAATATAACTTTTTTTTCTTACGATAAAAGTTATATATTGGCTAAAAATAACCCAATTTTATGCTAAGTTGTCAGTAAGTCCTTAAATGACTCTTTTTATTACCGTTAGAGTTATATATTGGTTGAAATTTAACCCATTTAATACCAGGTTTTCAGTGAGACTTGAAATAACTTTTTTTTGTCGCATAAAAAGTTTTATATAGGTTGAAAATTAACCAATTTTATCTAAAGTTTACAGTAAGCAATTATATAGCTTTATTTTTTGCAGAAAAAGTTATATACTGGTTGAAAAGTAACCAATTTTATATAAAGTTCACAGTAAGTCATTTTTAAACGGAAAAGTTGTGTACTGGATGCAAATAAACCAATTGAATACTTAGTTTATAGTAAGTTCTTTAATAACTTTTTCTTTATCGAAAAAGCTTAAGATTGGGTCCAAATTAACTACAATTTATCCCAAATTTACAGTAAGCTGTAAATAACTTCTTTTTTTTTAACCGTAAAAGAAATATACTGGATCGAAATTAACCTTAAATTAATTTTTTGTACCGAATTAATCGGAATTTACTTTAATTAACCCCAGGTTTATATTCAGTTATTAAAGAGCTCTTTTTTAACTTCTAGGTTGCAAATTAACCAAATCCAGATTTATTCTTTATCCCCAGCTATATTTTAACCCAACTCGAGCCATAGCTCAACTACTTAGGCACAAACACACCCATTCCATCGGTAGTTCTCGAGTGGTTGGTTGAGTTTTCTTTCGTACGCGGTACGCGTGCGCGATTAAATTAAAAAAAGTTAACTGTGATTTGGTAAGTGGTTGGTAAGACATTTTTTTAGTTTTTTTTTCATGTTTTCCCTTGGATATTTTATTACTCGTGAGAATAGGATAAAATGTAAGTTAAACAAAATTTCAATTTTATTTATTATTTATTATTATTTATTAAAATTACATAAATGTACATATTAATAATAAATCAGCTGGAGCGCTTTAGGCTTTCTGCTGAGATTTTATAAAATTATTTGGATATTTAAACTAAATTTAACTTATATTTATGTATACAAAAGGTAACTAATACAATAGTAGATATAATATTATTTTAATAAATTAGAGGATAAATAAAAATAAATAAAGTATTATGCACAGAAAAGAAAAAAAAAGAAAAAATTATTTGATAAAATTAAATTAAGGTAATCAAGGGGGCGGGGGGTGATTGGGGATACATAGAAAAGTGTTCACACCTTCCCCATGCATCCCGTGCACCTCCCCCCCCCATGGAAAATATATTTTAAATCTTATTCTCTAGTTCCAGTATTTTCAGCAATTTGATTTCAATTTTATTTTTATTTTTAAACTAGAAACGAGTCATCTTTAGCACAGCAAATCCTCATCAACTGACGCCACCACCATCACTACACAAACATCAATATCTATTATCAGATACTTACAATTTTGCTTAATTGTTTGTTTTTTTTCTAATAAATAAATAGTATTACGTTTATCAATATTCGTTTCTATTAGGCACTATTAAGTTATAGTTTTAAGTTATATACATACATATGTACTATTAAAATTACCAAACTTTTTAAATAAAATTTAATAATGTTCATTAAAAGTATTGCTATTTCTGTTTTTATTTTCAAAATGATTTTTTTTCAGCTGGGAAGAAAATATTTGAAAAGAGTTTCAAAATAACCCTATATCATCATATATAAACGGTTATAAAAAGGCGTCAACAAAACTTTTAGTTCTTATTACAGGTTTTCTACAAACTCTAAATAAACGGTTATACTCGTAAAATAGCCACAAAAAAAAAAAAAAAACGGTTATAAAAAGGGATCAAAATAACTTTTAAGGCTTATTACAGGTTTCCTTCAAACTGTAAATAAACGGTTATAAAATAACCACCAAAATAACTTTTTGGGCATAATACAGGTTATTTAAAAACGTTGCAAATTAACGTCCTAGTAGCGTTTTTAAATAACCAATTATTGTACATATTACAGGTTTTCTAAAAGCGTTATACAAACGATTTTAAATGACCTAATAAAAGCGTTTAAAAGATATGTTCAAAAATCGTTCAGTAATAACTGAAGTTATTTTGTTACTGACCATTTTCGGTTATGGAGATGCTTCTGGAACGGTTTTGAAACGGCTTTTTAGCCAATTTGTAACCCCTTGGTTTGGAGAGCTTGAGCTCAAAGCCGGTTAATAAGCCGCTTTCAAACCACAAATTGTTGATTGGGTAACCCCTTGTCTATAAAAATCATAGATTTTCCAATGTTTCTCAAACCCACCGAGACATACATCAAACGAAAGGTCTATTCAATTCCTGTACATCAATGCAAACCAAAAGCTTCTGCGTGGTCTGGTTCTCGAAATATTGCAATTCAAACAATCCAAAGCGATTCCTCTGATTTTCGACTTTTCCCTATCTAGCAATGTCTTTGGGAAGCTATATCTCGGAAACCAAGCCTTGTAAATGGTTGCGGTAAAAAAAATCCTCTGTTATCTTTTTAATAGCTTTCCATAGGTGAAAACCAAGTGCTTCTGCGACGTCCGGTTTTGGAAATATTGCAATCCAAAGTGATTCTACTGATTTTCAACACAACGCTAAATCTGATTCCGATGGCGATATTTCCGCAACCAAGCCTTGAAAAAAGTTCTAGTTTTTGGAATTCATTAAATTTAACGAAGAGCTTTCTATTATTGAAAAGCAGAAGATTCTGTAAGGTCTGGTTTTCGAAATATTTCTATCCAAAGTGAACTTAGAACTGAATATCTATGCAGTATGGATTCAAACGAAACAAAGTCTTCGGATGGAGATATCTCCGCAACCAAGGCTCGTAAGACGTTTTAGTTTTCAGTTCTGAATAGAGAATTCGCAGACCTTTCCAATGATGTAACAATCAAACCAAATCATGGCAGCAAAATTTTGATAATTTTTTAAAAAATTCCTCGGGTCCCCCCTGTCAAATAAAAATCATAATTTTTCCAATGTTTCTCAAACCCATCGAGACATACATCAAACGAAAGGTCTATTCAATTCCTGTACATCAATGCAAACCAAAAGCTTCTGCGTGGTCTGGTTCTCGAAATATTGCAATTCAAACAATCCAAAGCGATTCCTCTGATTTTCGACTTTTCCCTATCTAGCAATGTCTTTGGGAAGCTATATCTCGGAAACCAAGCCTTGTAAATGGTTGCCGTAAAAAAAATCCTCTGTTATCTTTTTAATAGCTTTCCATAGGTGAAAACCAGAAGCTTCTGCGACGTCCGGTTTTGGAAATATTGCAATCCAAAGTGATTCTACTGATTTTCAACACAACGCTAAATCTGATTCCGATGGCGATATTTCCGCAACCAAGCCTTGAAAAAAGTTCTAGTTTTTGGAATTCATTAAATTTAACGAAGAGCTTTCTATTATTGAAAACCAGAAGATTCTGTGAGGTCTGGTTTTCGAAATATTTCTATCCAAAGTGAACTTAGAACTAAATATCTATGCAGTATGGATTCAAACGAAACAAAGTCTTCGGATGGAGATATCTCCGCAACCAAGGCTCGTAAGACGTTTTAGTTTTCAGTTCTGAATAGAGAATTCGCAGACCTTTCCAATGATGTAACAATCAAACCAAATCATGGCAGCAAAATTTTGATGATTTTTTAAAAAATTCCTCGGGTCCCCCCTGTCAAATAAAAATCATAATTTTTCCAATGTTTCTCAAACCCATCGAGACATACATCAAACGAAAGGTCTATTCAATTCCTGTACATCAATGCAAACCAAAAGCTTCTGCGTGGTCTGGTTCTCGAAATATTGCAATTCAAACAATCCAAAGCGATTCCTCTGATTTTCGACTTTTCCCTATCTAGCAATGTCTTTGGGAAGCTATATCTCGGAAACCAAGCCTTGTAAATGGTTGCCGTAAAAAAAATCCTCTGTTATCTTTTTAATAGCTTTCCATAGGTGAAAACCAGAAGCTTCTGCGACGTCCGGTTTTGGAAATATTGCAATCCAAAGTGATTCTACTGATTTTCAACACAACGCTAAATCTGATTCCGATGGCGATATTTCCGCAACCAAGCCTTGAAAAAAGTTCTAGTTTTTGGAATTCATTAAATTTAATGAAGAGCTTTCTATTATTGAAAACCAGAAGATTCTGTGAGGTCTGGTTTTCGAAATATTTCTATCCAAAGTGAACTTAGAACTAAATATCTATGCAGTATGGATTCAAACGAAACAAAGTCTTCGGATGGAGATATCTCCGCAACCAAGGCTCGTAAGACGTTTTAGTTTTCAGTTCTGAATAGAGAATTCGCAGACCTTTCCAATGATGTAACAATCAAACCAAATCATGGCAGCAAAATTTTGATGATTTTTTAAAAAATTCCTCGGGTCCCCCCTGTCAAATAAAAATCATAATTTATCCAATGTTTCTCAAACCCATCGAGACATACATCAAACGAAAGGTCTATTCAATTCCTGTACATCAATGCAAACCAAAAGCTTCTGCGTGGTGTGGTTCTCGAAATATTGCAATTCAAACAATCCAAAGCGATTCCTCTGATTTTCGACTTTTCCCTATCTAGCAATGTCTTTGGGAAGCTATATCTCGGAAACCAAGCCTTGTAAATGGTTGCGGTAAAAAAAATCCTCTGTTATCTTTTTAATAGCTTTCCATAGGTGAAAACCAGGTGCTTCTGCGACGTCCGGTTTTGGAAATATTGCAATCCAAAGTGATTCTACTGATTTTCAACACAACGCTAAATCTGATTCCGATGGCGATATTTCCGCAACCAATCCTTGAAAAAAGTTCTAGTTTTTGGAATTCGTTAAATTTAACGAAGAGCTTTCTATTATTGAAAACCAGAAGATTCTGTGAGGTCTGGTTTTCGAAATATTTCTATCCAAAGTGAACTTAGAACTGAATATCTATGCAGTATGGATTTAAGCGAAACAAAGTCTTCGGATGGAGATATCTCCGCAACCAAGGCTCGTAAGACGTTTTAGTTTTCAGTTCTGAATAGAGAATTGATAGACCTTTTCATGGATGTGCCACCCATCACAAGTTTTGATTTTTTTTTTAATTTTTGAAAAAAATCATGGACTGTCTATAAAAATCATAATTTTTACAATGTTTCTCAAACCCATCGAGACGTACATCAAACGAAAGGTCTATTCAATTCCTGTACATCAATGCAAACCAAAAGCTTCTGCGTGGTCTGGTTCTTGAAATATTGCAATTCAAACAATCCAAAGCGATTCCTCTGATTTTCGACTTTTCCCTATCTAGCAATGTCTTTGGGAAGCTATATCTCGGAAACCAAGCCTTGTAAATGGTTGCGGTAAAAAAAATCCTCTGTTATCTTTTTAATAGCTTTCCATAGGTGAAAACCAGGTGCTTCTGCGACGTCCGGTTTTGGAAATATTGCAATCCAAAGTGATTCTACTGATTTTCAACACAACGCTAAATCTGATTCCGATGGCGATATTTCCGCAACCAATCCTTGAAAAAAGTTCTAGTTTTTGGAATTCATTAAATTTAACGAAGAGCTTTCTATTATTGAAAACCAGAAGATTCTGTGAGGTCTGGTTTTCGAAATATTTCTATCCAAAGTGAACTTAGAACTGAATATCTATGCAGTATGGATTTAAGCGAAACAAAGTCTTCGGATGGAGATATCTCCGCAACCAAGGCTCGTAAGACGTTTTAGTTTTCAGTTCTGAATAGAGAATTGATAGACCTTTTCATGGATGTGCCACCCATCACAAGTTTTGATTTTTTTTTTAATTTTTGAAAAAAATCATGGACTGTCTATAAAAATCATAATTTTTACAATGTTTCTCAAACCCATCGAGACGTACATCAAACGAAAGGTCTATTCAATTCCTGTACATCAATGCAAACCAAAAGCTTCTGCGTGGTCTGGTTCTTGAAATATTGCAATTCAAACAATCCAAAGCGATTCCTCTGATTTTCGACTTTTCCCTATCTAGCAATGTCTTTGGGAAGCTATATCTCGGAAACCAAGCCTTGTAAATGGTTGCGGTAAAAAAAATCCTCTGTTATCTTTTTAATAGCTTTCCATAGGTGAAAACCAGGTGCTTCTGCGACGTCCGGTTTTGGAAATATTGCAATCCAAAGTGATTCTACTGATTTTCAACACAACGCTAAATCTGATTCCGATGGCGATATTTCCGCAACCAATCCTTGAAAAAAGTTCTAGTTTTTGGAATTCATTAAATTTAACGAAGAGCTTTCTATTATTGAAAACCAGAAGATTCTGTGAGGTCTGGTTTTCGAAATATTTCTATCCAAAGTGAACTTAGAACTGAATATCTATGCAGTATGGATTCAAACGAAACAAAGTCTTCGGATGGAGATATCTCCGCAACCAAGGCTCGTAAGACGTTTTAGTTTTCAGTTCTGAATAGAGAATTGATAGACCTTTTCATGGATGTGCCACCCATCACATGTTTTGACTTTTTTTTTAATTTTTGAAAAAAATCATGGACTAACCCCTTGTCTATAAAAATCATAGATTTTCCAATGTTTCTCAAACCCACCGAGACATACATCAAACGAAAGGTCTATTCAATTCCTGTACATCAATGCAAACCAAAAGCTTCTGCGTGGTCTGGTTCTCGAAATATTGCAATTCAAACAATCCAAAGCGATTCCTCTGATTTTCGACTTTTCCCTATCTAGCAATGTCTTTGGGAAGCTATATCTCGGAAACCAAGCCTTGTAAATGGTTGCGGTAAAAAAAATCCTCTGTTATCTTTTTAATAGCTTTCCATAGGTGAAAACCAAGTGCTTCTGCGACGTCCGGTTTTGGAAATATTGCAATCCAAAGTGATTCTACTGATTTTCAACACAACGCTAAATCTGATTCCGATGGCGATATTTCCGCAACCAAGCCTTGAAAAAAGTTCTAGTTTTTGGAATTCATTAAATTTAACGAAGAGCTTTCTATTATTGAAAACCAGAAGATTCTGTAAGGTCTGGTTTTCGAAATATTTCTATCCAAAGTGAACTTAGAACTGAATATCTATGCAGTATGGATTCAAACGAAACAAAGTCTTCGGATGGAGATATCTCCGCAACCAAGGCTCGTAAGACGTTTTAGTTTTCAGTTCTGAATAGAGAATTCGCAGACCTTTCCAATGATGTAACAATCAAACCAAATCATGGCAGCAAAATTTTGATAATTTTTTAAAAAATTCCTCGGGTCCCCCCTGTCAAATAAAAATCATAATTTTTCCAATGTTTCTCAAACCCATCGAGACATACATCAAACGAAAGGTCTATTCAATTCCTGTACATCAATGCAAACCAAAAGCTTCTGCGTGGTCTGGTTCTCGAAATATTGCAATTCAAACAATCCAAAGCGATTCCTCTGATTTTCGACTTTTCCCTATCTAGCAATGTCTTTGGGAAGCTATATCTCGGAAACCAAGCCTTGTAAATGGTTGTGGTAAAAAAAATCCTCTGTTATCTTTTTAATAGCTTTCCATAGGTGAAAACCAGAAGCTTCTGCGACGTCCGGTTTTGGAAATATTGCAATCCAAAGTGATTCTACTGATTTTCAACACAACGCTAAATCTGATTCCGATGGCGATATTTCCGCAACCAAGCCTTGAAAAAAGTTCTAGTTTTTGGAATTCATTAAATTTAACGAAGAGCTTTCTATTATTGAAAACCAGAAGATTCTGTGAGGTCTGGTTTTCGAAATATTTCTATCCAAAGTGAACTTAGAACTGAATATCTATGCAGTATGGATTCAAACGAAACAAAGTCTTCGGATGGAGATATCTCCGCAACCAAGGCTCGTAAGACGTTTTAGTTTTCAGTTCTGAATAGAGAATTCGCAGACCTTTCCAATGATGTAACAATCAAACTTAATCATGGCAGCAAAATTTTGATGATTTTTTAAAAAATTCCTCGGGTCCCCCTTGTCTATAAAAATCATAATTTTTCCAATGTTTCTCAAACCCATCGAGACATACATCAAACGAAAGGTCTATTCAATTCCTGTACATCAATGCAAACCAAAAGCTTCTGCGTGGTCTGGTTCTCGAAATATTGCAATTCAAACAATCCAAAGCGATTCCTCTGATTTTCGACTTTTCCCTATCTAGCAATGTCTTTGGGAAGCTATATCTCGGAAACCAAGCCTTGTAAATGGTTGCGGTAAAAAAAATCCTCTGTTATCTTTTTAATAGCTTTCCATAGGTTAAAACCAGGTGCTTCTGCGACGTCCGGTTTTGGAAATATTGCAATCCAAAGTGATTCTACTGATTTTCAACACAACGCTAAATCTGATTCCGATGGCGATATTTCCGCAACCAATCCTTGAAAAAAGTTCTAGTTTTTGGAATTCATTAAATTTAACGAAGAGCTTTCTATTATTGAAAACCAGAAGATTCTGTGAGGTCTGGTTTTCGAAATATTTCTATCCAAAGTGAACTTAGAACTGAATATCTATGCAGTATGGAAGCAAACGAAACAAATTCTTCGGATGGAGATATCTCCGCAACCAAGGCTCGTAAGACGTTTTAGTTTTCAGTTCTGAATAGAGAATTGATAGACCTTTTCATGGATGTGCCACCCATCACATGTTTTGAAATTTTTTTTACTTTTTGAAAAAAATCATGGACTAACCCCTTGTCTATAAAAATCATAATTTTTCCAATGTTTCTCAAACCCATCGAGACATACATCAAACGAAAGGTCTATTCAATTCCTGTACATCAATGCAAACCAAAAGCTTCTGCGTGGTCTGGTTCTCGAAATATTGCAATTCAAACAATCCAAAGCGATTCCTCTGATTTTCGACTTTTCCCTATCTAGCAATGTCTTTGGGAAGCTATATCTCGGAAACCAAGCCTTGTAAATGGTTGCGGTAAAAAAAATCCTCTGTTATCTTTTTAATAGCTTTCCATAGGTGAAAACCAGAAGTTTCTGCGACGTCCGGTTTTGGAAATATTGCAATCCAAAGTGATTCTACTGATTTTCAACACAACGCTAAATCTGATTCCGATGGCGATATTTCCGCAACCAAGCCTTGAAAAAAGTTCTAGTTTTTGGAATTCATTAAATTTAATGAAGAGCTTTCTATTATTGAAAACCAGAAGATTCTGTGAGGTCTGGTTTTCGAAATATTTCTATCCAAAGTGAACTTAGAACTGAATATCTATGCAGTATGGATTCAAACGAAACAAAGTCTTCGGATGGAGATATCTCCGCAACCAAGGCTCGTAAGACGTTTTAGTTTTCAGTTCTGAATAGAGAATTGATAGACCTTTTCATGGATGTGCCACCCATCACATGTTTTGAAATTTTTTTTACTTTTTGAAAAAAATCATGGACTAACCCCTTGTCTATAAAAATCATAATTTTTCCAATGTTTCTCAAACCCATCGAGACATACATCAAACGAAAGGTCTATTCAATTCCTGTACATCAATGCAAACCAAAAGCTTCTGCGTGGTCTGGTTCTCGAAATATTGCAATTCAAACAATGCAAAGCGATTCCTCTGATTTTCGACTTTTCCCTATCTAGCAATGTCTCTGGGAAGCTATATCTCGGAAACCAAGCCTTGTAAATGGTTGCGGTAAAAAAAATCCTCTGTTATCTTTTTAATAGCTTTCCATAGGTGAAAACCAGGTGCTTCTGCGACGTCCGGTTTTGGAAATATTGCAATCCAAAGTGATTCTACTGATTTTCAACACAACGCTAAATCTGATTCCGATGGCGATATTTCCGCAACCAATCCTTGAAAAAAGTTCTAGTTTTTGGAATTCGTTAAATTTAACGAAGAGCTTTCTATTATTGAAAACCAGAAGATTCTGTGAGGTCTGGTTTTCGAAATATTTCTATCCAAAGTGAACTTAGAACTGAATATCTATGCAGTATGGATTTAAGCGAAACAAAGTCTTCGGATGGAGATATCTCCGCAACCAAGGCTCGTAAGACGTTTTAGTTTTCAGTTCTGAATAGAGAATTGATAGACCTTTTCATGGATGTGCCACCCATCACAAGTTTTGATTTTTTTTTTAATTTTTGAAAAAAATCATGGACTGTCTATAAAAATCATAATTTTTACAATGTTTCTCAAACCCATCGAGACGTACATCAAACGAAAGGTCTATTCAATTCCTGTACATCAATGCAAACCAAAAGCTTCTGCGTGGTCTGGTTCTTGAAATATTGCAATTCAAACAATCCAAAGCGATTCCTCTGATTTTCGACTTTTCCCTATCTAGCAATGTCTTTGGGAAGCTATATCTCGGAAACCAAGCCTTGTAAATGGTTGCGGTAAAAAAAATCCTCTGTTATCTTTTTAATAGCTTTCCATAGGTGAAAACCAGGTGCTTCTGCGACGTCCGGTTTTGGAAATATTGCAATCCAAAGTGATTCTACTGATTTTCAACACAACGCTAAATCTGATTCCGATGGCGATATTTCCGCAACCAATCCTTGAAAAAAGTTCTAGTTTTTGGAATTCATTAAATTTAACGAAGAGCTTTCTATTATTGAAAACCAGAAGATTCTGTGAGGTCTGGTTTTCGAAATATTTCTATCCAAAGTGAACTTAGAACTGAATATCTATGCAGTATGGATTCAAACGAAACAAAGTCTTCGGATGGAGATATCTCCGCAACCAAGGCTCGTAAGACGTTTTAGTTTTCAGTTCTGAATAGAGAATTGATAGACCTTTTCATGGATGTGCCACCCATCACATGTTTTGACTTTTTTTTTAATTTTTGAAAAAAATCATGGACTAACCCCTTGTCTATAAAAATCATAGATTTTCCAATGTTTCTCAAACCCACCGAGACATACATCAAACGAAAGGTCTATTCAATTCCTGTACATCAATGCAAACCAAAAGCTTCTGCGTGGTCTGGTTCTCGAAATATTGCAATTCAAACAATCCAAAGCGATTCCTCTGATTTTCGACTTTTCCCTATCTAGCAATGTCTTTGGGAAGCTATATCTCGGAAACCAAGCCTTGTAAATGGTTGCGGTAAAAAAAATCCTCTGTTATCTTTTTAATAGCTTTCCATAGGTGAAAACCAAGTGCTTCTGCGACGTCCGGTTTTGGAAATATTGCAATCCAAAGTGATTCTACTGATTTTCAACACAACGCTAAATCTGATTCCGATGGCGATATTTCCGCAACCAAGCCTTGAAAAAAGTTCTAGTTTTTGGAATTCATTAAATTTAACGAAGAGCTTTCTATTATTGAAAACCAGAAGATTCTGTAAGGTCTGGTTTTCGAAATATTTCTATCCAAAGTGAACTTAGAACTGAATATCTATGCAGTATGGATTCAAACGAAACAAAGTCTTCGGATGGAGATATCTCCGCAACCAAGGCTCGTAAGACGTTTTAGTTTTCAGTTCTGAATAGAGAATTCGCAGACCTTTCCAATGATGTAACAATCAAACCAAATCATGGCAGCAAAATTTTGATAATTTTTTAAAAAATTCCTCGGGTCCCCCCTGTCAAATAAAAATCATAATTTTTCCAATGTTTCTCAAACCCATCGAGACATACATCAAACGAAAGGTCTATTCAATTCCTGTACATCAATGCAAACCAAAAGCTTCTGCGTGGTCTGGTTCTCGAAATATTGCAATTCAAACAATCCAAAGCGATTCCTCTGATTTTCGACTTTTCCCTATCTAGCAATGTCTTTGGGAAGCTATATCTCGGAAACCAAGCCTTGTAAATGGTTGTGGTAAAAAAAATCCTCTGTTATCTTTTTAATAGCTTTCCATAGGTGAAAACCAGAAGCTTCTGCGACGTCCGGTTTTGGAAATATTGCAATCCAAAGTGATTCTACTGATTTTCAACACAACGCTAAATCTGATTCCGATGGCGATATTTCCGCAACCAAGCCTTGAAAAAAGTTCTAGTTTTTGGAATTCATTAAATTTAACGAAGAGCTTTCTATTATTGAAAACCAGAAGATTCTGTGAGGTCTGGTTTTCGAAATATTTCTATCCAAAGTGAACTTAGAACTGAATATCTATGCAGTATGGATTCAAACGAAACAAAGTCTTCGGATGGAGATATCTCCGCAACCAAGGCTCGTAAGACGTTTTAGTTTTCAGTTCTGAATAGAGAATTCGCAGACCTTTCCAATGATGTAACAATCAAACTTAATCATGGCAGCAAAATTTTGATGATTTTTTAAAAAATTCCTCGGGTCCCCCTTGTCTATAAAAATCATAATTTTTCCAATGTTTCTCAAACCCATCGAGACATACATCAAACGAAAGGTCTATTCAATTCCTGTACATCAATGCAAACCAAAAGCTTCTGCGTGGTCTGGTTCTCGAAATATTGCAATTCAAACAATCCAAAGCGATTCCTCTGATTTTCGACTTTTCCCTATCTAGCAATGTCTTTGGGAAGCTATATCTCGGAAACCAAGCCTTGTAAATGGTTGCGGTAAAAAAAATCCTCTGTTATCTTTTTAATAGCTTTCCATAGGTTAAAACCAGGTGCTTCTGCGACGTCCGGTTTTGGAAATATTGCAATCCAAAGTGATTCTACTGATTTTCAACACAACGCTAAATCTGATTCCGATGGCGATATTTCCGCAACCAATCCTTGAAAAAAGTTCTAGTTTTTGGAATTCATTAAATTTAACGAAGAGCTTTCTATTATTGAAAACCAGAAGATTCTGTGAGGTCTGGTTTTCGAAATATTTCTATCCAAAGTGAACTTAGAACTGAATATCTATGCAGTATGGAAGCAAACGAAACAAATTCTTCGGATGGAGATATCTCCGCAACCAAGGCTCGTAAGACGTTTTAGTTTTCAGTTCTGAATAGAGAATTGATAGACCTTTTCATGGATGTGCCACCCATCACATGTTTTGAAATTTTTTTTACTTTTTGAAAAAAATCATGGACTAACCCCTTGTCTATAAAAATCATAATTTTTCCAATGTTTCTCAAACCCATCGAGACATACATCAAACGAAAGGTCTATTCAATTCCTGTACATCAATGCAAACCAAAAGCTTCTGCGTGGTCTGGTTCTCGAAATATTGCAATTCAAACAATTAAAAGCGATTCCTCTGATTTTCGACTTTTCCCTATCTAGCAATGTCTTTGGGAAGCTATATCTCGGAAACCAAGCCTTGTAAATGGTTGCGGTAAAAAAAATCCTCTGTTATCTTTTTAATAGCTTTCCATAGGTGAAAACCAGGTGCTTCTGCGACGTCCGGTTTTGGAAATATTGCAATCCAAAGTGATTCTACTGATTTTCAACACAGCGCTAAATCTGATTCCGATGGCGATATTTCCGCAACCAATCCTTGAAAAAAGTTCTAGTTTTTGAAATTCATTAAATTTAACGAAGAGCTTTCTATTATTGAAAACCAGAAGATTCTGTGAGGTCTGGTTTTCGAAATATTTCTATCCAAAGTGAACTTAGAACTGAATATCTATGCAGTATGGAAGCAAACGAAACAAATTCTTCGGATGGAGATATCTCCGCAACCAAGGCTCGTAAGACGTTTTAGTTTTCAGTTCTGAATAGAGAATTGATAGACCTTTTCATGGATGTGCCACCCATCACATGTTTTGATTTTTTTTTTAATTTTTGAAAAAAATCATGGACTAACCCCTTGTCTATAAAAATCATAATTTTTCCAATGTTTCTCAAACCCATCGAGACATACATCAAACGAAAGGTCTATTCAATTCCTGTACATCAATGCAAACCAAAAGCTTCTGCGTGGTCTGGTTCTCGAAATATTGCAATTCAAACAATCCAAAGCGATTCCTCTGATTTTCGACTTTTCCCTATCTAGCAATGTCTTTGGGAAGCTATATCTCGGAAACCAAGCCTTGTAAATGGTTGCGGTAAAAAAAATCCTCTGTTATCTTTTTAATAGCTTTCCATAGGTGAAAACCAGAAGTTTCTGCGACGTCCGGTTTTGGAAATATTGCAATCCAAAGTGATTCTACTGATTTTCAACACAACGCTAAATCTGATTCCGATGGCGATATTTCCGCAACCAAGCCTTGAAAAAAGTTCTAGTTTTTGGAATTCATTAAATTTAATGAAGAGCTTTCTATTATTGAAAACCAGAAGATTCTGTGAGGTCTGGTTTTCGAAATATTTCTATCCAAAGTGAACTTAGAACTGAATATCTATGCAGTATGGATTCAAACGAAACAAAGTCTTCGGATGGAGATATCTCCGCAACCAAGGCTCGTAAGACGTTTTAGTTTTCAGTTCTGAATAGAGAATTGATAGACCTTTTCATGGATGTGCCACCCATCACATGTTTTGAAATTTTTTTTACTTTTTGAAAAAAATCATGGACTAACCCCTTGTCTATAAAAATCATAATTTTTCCAATGTTTCTCAAACCCATCGAGACATACATCAAACGAAAGGTCTATTCAATTCCTGTACATCAATGCAAACCAAAAGCTTCTGCGTGGTCTGGTTCTCGAAATATTGCAATTCAAACAATGCAAAGCGATTCCTCTGATTTTCGACTTTTCCCTATCTAGCAATGTCTCTGGGAAGCTATATCTCGGAAACCAAGCCTTGTAAATGGTTGCGGTAAAAAAAATCCTCTGTTATCTTTTTAATAGCTTTCCATAGGTGAAAACCAGGTGCTTCTGCGACGTCCGGTTTTGGAAATATTGCAATCCAAAGTGATTCTACTGATTTTCAACACAACGCTAAATCTGATTCCGATGGCGATATTTCCGCAACCAATCCTTGAAAAAAGTTCTAGTTTTTGGAATTCGTTAAATTTAACGAAGAGCTTTCTATTATTGAAAACCAGAAGATTCTGTGAGGTCTGGTTTTCGAAATATTTCTATCCAAAGTGAACTTAGAACTGAATATCTATGCAGTATGGATTTAAGCGAAACAAAGTCTTCGGATGGAGATATCTCCGCAACCAAGGCTCGTAAGACGTTTTAGTTTTCAGTTCTGAATAGAGAATTGATAGACCTTTTCATGGATGTGCCACCCATCACAAGTTTTGATTTTTTTTTTAATTTTTGAAAAAAATCATGGACTGTCTATAAAAATCATAATTTTTACAATGTTTCTCAAACCCATCGAGACGTACATCAAACGAAAGGTCTATTCAATTCCTGTACATCAATGCAAACCAAAAGCTTCTGCGTGGTCTGGTTCTTGAAATATTGCAATTCAAACAATCCAAAGCGATTCCTCTGATTTTCGACTTTTCCCTATCTAGCAATGTCTTTGGGAAGCTATATCTCGGAAACCAAGCCTTGTAAATGGTTGCGGTAAAAAAAATCCTCTGTTATCTTTTTAATAGCTTTCCATAGGTGAAAACCAGGTGCTTCTGCGACGTCCGGTTTTGGAAATATTGCAATCCAAAGTGATTCTACTGATTTTCAACACAACGCTAAATCTGATTCCGATGGCGATATTTCCGCAACCAATCCTTGAAAAAAGTTCTAGTTTTTGGAATTCATTAAATTTAACGAAGAGCTTTCTATTATTGAAAACCAGAAGATTCTGTGAGGTCTGGTTTTCGAAATATTTCTATCCAAAGTGAACTTAGAACTGAATATCTATGCAGTATGGATTCAAACGAAACAAAGTCTTCGGATGGAGATATCTCCGCAACCAAGGCTCGTAAGACGTTTTAGTTTTCAGTTCTGAATAGAGAATTGATAGACCTTTTCATGGATGTGCCACCCATCACATGTTTTGACTTTTTTTTTAATTTTTGAAAAAAATCATGGACTAACCCCTTGTCTATAAAAATCATAGATTTTCCAATGTTTCTCAAACCCACCGAGACATACATCAAACGAAAGGTCTATTCAATTCCTGTACATCAATGCAAACCAAAAGCTTCTGCGTGGTCTGGTTCTCGAAATATTGCAATTCAAACAATCCAAAGCGATTCCTCTGATTTTCGACTTTTCCCTATCTAGCAATGTCTTTGGGAAGCTATATCTCGGAAACCAAGCCTTGTAAATGGTTGCGGTAAAAAAAATCCTCTGTTATCTTTTTAATAGCTTTCCATAGGTGAAAACCAAGTGCTTCTGCGACGTCCGGTTTTGGAAATATTGCAATCCAAAGTGATTCTACTGATTTTCAACACAACGCTAAATCTGATTCCGATGGCGATATTTCCGCAACCAAGCCTTGAAAAAAGTTCTAGTTTTTGGAATTCATTAAATTTAACGAAGAGCTTTCTATTATTGAAAACCAGAAGATTCTGTAAGGTCTGGTTTTCGAAATATTTCTATCCAAAGTGAACTTAGAACTGAATATCTATGCAGTATGGATTCAAACGAAACAAAGTCTTCGGATGGAGATATCTCCGCAACCAAGGCTCGTAAGACGTTTTAGTTTTCAGTTCTGAATAGAGAATTCGCAGACCTTTCCAATGATGTAACAATCAAACCAAATCATGGCAGCAAAATTTTGATAATTTTTTAAAAAATTCCTCGGGTCCCCCCTGTCAAATAAAAATCATAATTTTTCCAATGTTTCTCAAACCCATCGAGACATACATCAAACGAAAGGTCTATTCAATTCCTGTACATCAATGCAAACCAAAAGCTTCTGCGTGGTCTGGTTCTCGAAATATTGCAATTCAAACAATCCAAAGCGATTCCTCTGATTTTCGACTTTTCCCTATCTAGCAATGTCTTTGGGAAGCTATATCTCGGAAACCAAGCCTTGTAAATGGTTGTGGTAAAAAAAATCCTCTGTTATCTTTTTAATAGCTTTCCATAGGTGAAAACCAGAAGCTTCTGCGACGTCCGGTTTTGGAAATATTGCAATCCAAAGTGATTCTACTGATTTTCAACACAACGCTAAATCTGATTCCGATGGCGATATTTCCGCAACCAAGCCTTGAAAAAAGTTCTAGTTTTTGGAATTCATTAAATTTAACGAAGAGCTTTCTATTATTGAAAACCAGAAGATTCTGTGAGGTCTGGTTTTCGAAATATTTCTATCCAAAGTGAACTTAGAACTGAATATCTATGCAGTATGGATTCAAACGAAACAAAGTCTTCGGATGGAGATATCTCCGCAACCAAGGCTCGTAAGACGTTTTAGTTTTCAGTTCTGAATAGAGAATTCGCAGACCTTTCCAATGATGTAACAATCAAACTTAATCATGGCAGCAAAATTTTGATGATTTTTTAAAAAATTCCTCGGGTCCCCCTTGTCTATAAAAATCATAATTTTTCCAATGTTTCTCAAACCCATCGAGACATACATCAAACGAAAGGTCTATTCAATTCCTGTACATCAATGCAAACCAAAAGCTTCTGCGTGGTCTGGTTCTCGAAATATTGCAATTCAAACAATCCAAAGCGATTCCTCTGATTTTCGACTTTTCCCTATCTAGCAATGTCTTTGGGAAGCTATATCTCGGAAACCAAGCCTTGTAAATGGTTGCGGTAAAAAAAATCCTCTGTTATCTTTTTAATAGCTTTCCATAGGTTAAAACCAGGTGCTTCTGCGACGTCCGGTTTTGGAAATATTGCAATCCAAAGTGATTCTACTGATTTTCAACACAACGCTAAATCTGATTCCGATGGCGATATTTCCGCAACCAATCCTTGAAAAAAGTTCTAGTTTTTGGAATTCATTAAATTTAACGAAGAGCTTTCTATTATTGAAAACCAGAAGATTCTGTGAGGTCTGGTTTTCGAAATATTTCTATCCAAAGTGAACTTAGAACTGAATATCTATGCAGTATGGAAGCAAACGAAACAAATTCTTCGGATGGAGATATCTCCGCAACCAAGGCTCGTAAGACGTTTTAGTTTTCAGTTCTGAATAGAGAATTGATAGACCTTTTCATGGATGTGCCACCCATCACATGTTTTGAAATTTTTTTTACTTTTTGAAAAAAATCATGGACTAACCCCTTGTCTATAAAAATCATAATTTTTCCAATGTTTCTCAAACCCATCGAGACATACATCAAACGAAAGGTCTATTCAATTCCTGTACATCAATGCAAACCAAAAGCTTCTGCGTGGTCTGGTTCTCGAAATATTGCAATTCAAACAATTAAAAGCGATTCCTCTGATTTTCGACTTTTCCCTATCTAGCAATGTCTTTGGGAAGCTATATCTCGGAAACCAAGCCTTGTAAATGGTTGCGGTAAAAAAAATCCTCTGTTATCTTTTTAATAGCTTTCCATAGGTGAAAACCAGGTGCTTCTGCGACGTCCGGTTTTGGAAATATTGCAATCCAAAGTGATTCTACTGATTTTCAACACAGCGCTAAATCTGATTCCGATGGCGATATTTCCGCAACCAATCCTTGAAAAAAGTTCTAGTTTTTGAAATTCATTAAATTTAACGAAGAGCTTTCTATTATTGAAAACCAGAAGATTCTGTGAGGTCTGGTTTTCGAAATATTTCTATCCAAAGTGAACTTAGAACTGAATATCTATGCAGTATGGAAGCAAACGAAACAAATTCTTCGGATGGAGATATCTCCGCAACCAAGGCTCGTAAGACGTTTTAGTTTTCAGTTCTGAATAGAGAATTGATAGACCTTTTCATGGATGTGCCACCCATCACATGTTTTGATTTTTTTTTTAATTTTTGAAAAAAATCATGGACTAACCCCTTGTCTATAAAAATCATAATTTTTCCAATGTTTCTCAAACCCATCGAGACATACATCAAACGAAAGGTCTATTCAATTCCTGTACATCAATGCAAACCAAAAGCTTCTGCGTGGTCTGGTTCTCGAAATATTGCAATTCAAACAATCCAAAGCGATTCCTCTGATTTTCGACTTTTCCCTATCTAGCAATGTCTTTGGGAAGCTATATCTCGGAAACCAAGCCTTGTAAATGGTTGCGGTAAAAAAAATCCTCTGTTATCTTTTTAATAGCTTTCCATAGGTGAAAACCAGAAGTTTCTGCGACGTCCGGTTTTGGAAATATTGCAATCCAAAGTGATTCTACTGATTTTCAACACAACGCTAAATCTGATTCCGATGGCGATATTTCCGCAACCAAGCCTTGAAAAAAGTTCTAGTTTTTGGAATTCATTAAATTTAATGAAGAGCTTTCTATTATTGAAAACCAGAAGATTCTGTGAGGTCTGGTTTTCGAAATATTTCTATCCAAAGTGAACTTAGAACTGAATATCTATGCAGTATGGATTCAAACGAAACAAAGTCTTCGGATGGAGATATCTCCGCAACCAAGGCTCGTAAGACGTTTTAGTTTTCAGTTCTGAATAGAGAATTGATAGACCTTTTCATGGATGTGCCACCCATCACATGTTTTGAAATTTTTTTTACTTTTTGAAAAAAATCATGGACTAACCCCTTGTCTATAAAAATCATAATTTTTCCAATGTTTCTCAAACCCATCGAGACATACATCAAACGAAAGGTCTATTCAATTCCTGTACATCAATGCAAACCAAAAGCTTCTGCGTGGTCTGGTTCTCGAAATATTGCAATTCAAACAATGCAAAGCGATTCCTCTGATTTTCGACTTTTCCCTATCTAGCAATGTCTCTGGGAAGCTATATCTCGGAAACCAAGCCTTGTAAATGGTTGCGGTAAAAAAAATCCTCTGTTATCTTTTTAATAGCTTTCCATAGGTGAAAACCAGGTGCTTCTGCGACGTCCGGTTTTGGAAATATTGCAATCCAAAGTGATTCTACTGATTTTCAACACAACGCTAAATCTGATTCCGATGGCGATATTTCCGCAACCAATCCTTGAAAAAAGTTCTAGTTTTTGGAATTCGTTAAATTTAACGAAGAGCTTTCTATTATTGAAAACCAGAAGATTCTGTGAGGTCTGGTTTTCGAAATATTTCTATCCAAAGTGAACTTAGAACTGAATATCTATGCAGAATGGATTTAAGCGAAACAAAGTCTTCGGATGGAGATATCTCCGCAACCAAGGCTCGTAAGACGTTTTAGTTTTCAGTTCTGAATAGAGAATTGATAGACCTTTTCATGGATGTGCCACCCATCACAAGTTTTGATTTTTTTTTTAATTTTTGAAAAAAATCATGGACTGTCTATAAAAATCATAATTTTTACAATGTTTCTCAAACCCATCGAGACGTACATCAAACGAAAGGTCTATTCAATTCCTGTACATCAATGCAAACCAAAAGCTTCTGCGTGGTCTGGTTCTTGAAATATTGCAATTCAAACAATCCAAAGCGATTCCTCTGATTTTCGACTTTTCCCTATCTAGCAATGTCTTTGGGAAGCTATATCTCGGAAACCAAGCCTTGTAAATGGTTGCGGTAAAAAAAATCCTCTGTTATCTTTTTAATAGCTTTCCATAGGTGAAAACCAGGTGCTTCTGCGACGTCCGGTTTTGGAAATATTGCAATCCAAAGTGATTCTACTGATTTTCAACACAACGCTAAATCTGATTCCGATGGCGATATTTCCGCAACCAATCCTTGAAAAAAGTTCTAGTTTTTGGAATTCATTAAATTTAACGAAGAGCTTTCTATTATTGAAAACCAGAAGATTCTGTGAGGTCTGGTTTTCGAAATATTTCTATCCAAAGTGAACTTAGAACTGAATATCTATGCAGTATGGATTCAAACGAAACAAAGTCTTCGGATGGAGATATCTCCGCAACCAAGGCTCGTAAGACGTTTTAGTTTTCAGTTCTGAATAGAGAATTGATAGACCTTTTCATGGATGTGCCACCCATCACATGTTTTGACTTTTTTTTTAATTTTTGAAAAAAATCATGGACTAACCCCTTGTCTATAAAAATCATAGATTTTCCAATGTTTCTCAAACCCACCGAGACATACATCAAACGAAAGGTCTATTCAATTCCTGTACATCAATGCAAACCAAAAGCTTCTGCGTGGTCTGGTTCTCGAAATATTGCAATTCAAACAATCCAAAGCGATTCCTCTGATTTTCGACTTTTCCCTATCTAGCAATGTCTTTGGGAAGCTATATCTCGGAAACCAAGCCTTGTAAATGGTTGTGGTAAAAAAAATCCTCTGTTATCTTTTTAATAGCTTTCCATAGGTGAAAACCAGAAGCTTCTGCGACGTCCGGTTTTGGAAATATTGCAATCCAAAGTGATTCTACTGATTTTCAACACAACGCTAAATCTGATTCCGATGGCGATATTTCCGCAACCAAGCCTTGAAAAAAGTTCTAGTTTTTGGAATTCATTAAATTTAACGAAGAGCTTTCTATTATTGAAAACCAGAAGATTCTGTGAGGTCTGGTTTTCGAAATATTTCTATCCAAAGTGAACTTAGAACTGAATATCTATGCAGTATGGATTCAAACGAAACAAAGTCTTCGGATGGAGATATCTCCGCAACCAAGGCTCGTAAGACGTTTTAGTTTTCAGTTCTGAATAGAGAATTCGCAGACCTTTCCAATGATGTAACAATCAAACTTAATCATGGCAGCAAAATTTTGATGATTTTTTAAAAAATTCCTCGGGTCCCCCTTGTCTATAAAAATCATAATTTTTCCAATGTTTCTCAAACCCATCGAGACATACATCAAACGAAAGGTCTATTCAATTCCTGTACATCAATGCAAACCAAAAGCTTCTGCGTGGTCTGGTTCTCGAAATATTGCAATTCAAACAATCCAAAGCGATTCCTCTGATTTTCGACTTTTCCCTATCTAGCAATGTCTTTGGGAAGCTATATCTCGGAAACCAAGCCTTGTAAATGGTTGCGGTAAAAAAAATCCTCTGTTATCTTTTTAATAGCTTTCCATAGGTGAAAACCAGGTGCTTCTGCGACGTCCGGTTTTGGAAATATTGCAATCCAAAGTGATTCTACTGATTTTCAACACAACGCTAAATCTGATTCCGATGGCGATATTTCCGCAACCAATCCTTGAAAAAAGTTCTAGTTTTTGGAATTCATTAAATTTAACGAAGAGCTTTCTATTATTGAAAACCAGAAGATTCTGTGAGGTCTGGTTTTCGAAATATTTCTATCCAAAGTGAACTTAGAACTGAATATCTATGCAGTATGGATTCAAACGAAACAAAGTCTTCGGATGGAGATATCTCCGCAACCAAGGCTCGTAAGACGTTTTAGTTTTCAGTTCTGAATAGAGAATTGATAGACCTTTTCATGGATGTGCCACCCATCACATGTTTTGACTTTTTTTTTAATTTTTGAAAAAAATCATGGACTAACCCCTTGTCTATAAAAATCATAGATTTTCCAATGTTTCTCAAACCCACCGAGACATACATCAAACGAAAGGTCTATTCAATTCCTGTACATCAATGCAAACCAAAAGCTTCTGCGTGGTCTGGTTCTCGAAATATTGCAATTCAAACAATCCAAAGCGATTCCTCTGATTTTCGACTTTTCCCTATCTAGCAATGTCTTTGGGAAGCTATATCTCGGAAACCAAGCCTTGTAAATGGTTGTGGTAAAAAAAATCCTCTGTTATCTTTTTAATAGCTTTCCATAGGTGAAAACCAGAAGCTTCTGCGACGTCCGGTTTTGGAAATATTGCAATCCAAAGTGATTCTACTGATTTTCAACACAACGCTAAATCTGATTCCGATGGCGATATTTCCGCAACCAAGCCTTGAAAAAAGTTCTAGTTTTTGGAATTCATTAAATTTAACGAAGAGCTTTCTATTATTGAAAACCAGAAGATTCTGTGAGGTCTGGTTTTCGAAATATTTCTATCCAAAGTGAACTTAGAACTGAATATCTATGCAGTATGGATTCAAACGAAACAAAGTCTTCGGATGGAGATATCTCCGCAACCAAGGCTCGTAAGACGTTTTAGTTTTCAGTTCTGAATAGAGAATTCGCAGACCTTTCCAATGATGTAACAATCAAACTTAATCATGGCAGCAAAATTTTGATGATTTTTTAAAAAATTCCTCGGGTCCCCCTTGTCTATAAAAATCATAATTTTTCCAATGTTTCTCAAACCCATCGAGACATACATCAAACGAAAGGTCTATTCAATTCCTGTACATCAATGCAAACCAAAAGCTTCTGCGTGGTCTGGTTCTCGAAATATTGCAATTCAAACAATCCAAAGCGATTCCTCTGATTTTCGACTTTTCCCTATCTAGCAATGTCTTTGGGAAGCTATATCTCGGAAACCAAGCCTTGTAAATGGTTGCGGTAAAAAAAATCCTCTGTTATCTTTTTAATAGCTTTCCATAGGTGAAAACCAGGTGCTTCTGCGACGTCCGGTTTTGGAAATATTGCAATCCAAAGTGATTCTACTGATTTTCAACACAACGCTAAATCTGATTCCGATGGCGATATTTCCGCAACCAATCCTTGAAAAAAGTTCTAGTTTTTGGAATTCATTAAATTTAACGAAGAGCTTTCTATTATTGAAAACCAGAAGATTCTGTGAGGTCTGGTTTTCGAAATATTTCTATCCAAAGTGAACTTAGAACTGAATATCTATGCAGTATGGAAGCAAACGAAACAAATTCTTCGGATGGAGATATCTCCGCAACCAAGGCTCGTAAGACGTTTTAGTTTTCAGTTCTGAATAGAGAATTGATAGACCTTTTCATGGATGTGCCACCCATCACATGTTTTGATTTTTTTTTTAATTTTTGAAAAAAATCATGGACTAACCCCTTGTCTATAAAAATCATAATTTTTCCAATGTTTCTCAAACCCATCGAGACATACATCAAACGAAAGGTCTATTCAATTCCTGTACATCAATGCAAACCAAAAGCTTCTGCGTGGTCTGGTTCTCGAAATATTGCAATTCAAACAATCCAAAGCGATTCCTCTGATTTTCGACTTTTCCCTATCTAGCAATGTCTTTGGGAAGCTATATCTCGGAAACCAAGCCTTGTAAATGGTTGCGGTAAAAAAAATCCTCTGTTATCTTTTTAATAGCTTTCCATAGGTGAAAACCAGAAGTTTCTGCGACGTCCGGTTTTGGAAATATTGCAATCCAAAGTGATTCTACTGATTTTCAACACAACGCTAAATCTGATTCCGATGGCGATATTTCCGCAACCAAGCCTTGAAAAAAGTTCTAGTTTTTGGAATTCATTAAATTTAATGAAGAGCTTTCTATTATTGAAAACCAGAAGATTCTGTGAGGTCTGGTTTTCGAAATATTTCTATCCAAAGTGAACTTAGAACTGAATATCTATGCAGTATGGATTCAAACGAAACAAAGTCTTCGGATGGAGATATCTCCGCAACCAAGGCTCGTAAGACGTTTTAGTTTTCAGTTCTGAATAGAGAATTCGAAGACCTTTCCAATGATGTAACAATCAAACCAAATCATGGCAGCAACATTTTGATGATTTTTTAAAAAATTCCTCGGGTCCCCCCTGTCAAATAAAAATCATAATTTTTCCAATGTTTCTCAAACCCATCGAGACATACATCAAACGAAAGGTCTATTCAATTCCTGTACATCAATGCAAACCAAAAGCTTCTGCGTGGTCTGGTTCTCGAAATATTGCAATTCAAACAATCCAAAGCGATTCCTCTGATTTTCGACTTTTCCCTATCTAGCAATGTCTTTGGGAAGCTATATCTCGGAAACCAAGCCTTGTAAATGGTTGTGGTAAAAAAAATCCTCTGTTATCTTTTTAATAGCTTTCCATAGGTGAAAACCAGAAGCTTCTGCGACGTCCGGTTTTGGAAATATTGCAATCCAAAGTGATTCTACTGATTTTCAAGACAACGCTAAATCTGATTCCGATGGCGATATTTCCGCAACCAATCCTTGAAAAAAGTTCTAGTTTTTGAAATTCATTAAATTTAACGAAGAGCTTTCTATTATTGAAAACCAGAAGATTCTGTGAGGTCTGGTTTTCGAAATATTTCTATCCAAAGTGAACTTAGAACTGAATATCTATGCAGTATGGAAGCAAACGAAACAAATTCTTCGGATGGAGATATCTCCGCAACCAAGGCTCGTAAGACGTTTTAGTTTTCAGTTCTGAATAGAGAATTGATAGACCTTTTCATGGATGTGCCACCCATCACATGTTTTGATTTTTTTTTTAATTTTTGAAAAAAATCATGGACTAACCCCTTGTCTATAAAAATCATAATTTTTCCAATGTTTCTCAAACCCATCGAGACATACATCAAACGAAAGGTCTATTCAATTCCTGTACATCAATGCAAACCAAAAGCTTCTGCGTGGTCTGGTTCTCGAAATATTGCAATTCAAACAATCCAAAGCGATTCCTCTGATTTTCGACTTTTCCCTATCTAGCAATGTCTTTGGGAAGCTATATCTCGGAAACCAAGCCTTGTAAATGGTTGTGGTAAAAAAAATCCTCTGTTATCTTTTTAATAGCTTTCCATAGGTGAAAACCAGAAGCTTCTGCGACGTCCGGTTTTGGAAATATTGCAATCCAAAGTGATTCTACTGATTTTCAAGACAACGCTAAATCTGATTCCGATGGCGATATTTCCGGAACCAATCCTTGAAAAAAGTTCTAGTTTTTGAAATTCATTAAATTTAACGAAGAGCTTTCTATTATTGAAAACCAGAAGATTCTGTGAGGTCTGGTTTTCGAAATATTTCTATCCAAAGTGAACTTAGAACTGAATATCTATGCAGTATGGAAGCAAACGAAACAAATTCTTCGGATGGAGATATCTCCGCAACCAAGGCTCGTAAGACGTTTTAGTTTTCAGTTCTGAATAGAGAATTGATAGACCTTTTCATGGATGTGCCACCCATCACATGTTTTGAAATTTTTTTTACTTTTTGAAAAAAATCATGGACTAACCCCTTGTCTATAAAAATCATAATTTTTCCAATGTTTCTCAAACCCATCGAGACATACATCAAACGAAAGGTCTATTCAATTCCTGTACATCAATGCAAACCAAAAGCTTCTTCGTGGTCTGGTTCTCGAAATATTGCAATTCAAACAATCCAAAGCGATTCCTCTGATTTTCGACTTTTCCCTATCTAGCAATGTCTTTGGGAAGCTATATCTCGGAAACCAAGCCTTGTAAATGGTTGCGGTAAAAAAAATCCTCTGTTATCTTTTTAATAGCTTTCCATAGGTGAAAACCAGAAGCTTCTGCGACGTCCGGTTTTGGAAATATTGCAATCCAAAGTGATTCTACTGATTTTCAACACAACGCTAAATCTGATTCCGATGGCGATATTTCCGCAACCAAGCCTTGAAAAAAGTTCTAGTTTTTGGAATTCATTAAATTTAACGAAGAGCTTTCTATTATTGAAAACCAGAAGATTCTGTGAGGTCTGGTTTTCGAAATATTTCTATCCAAAGTGAACTTAGAACTGAATATCTATGCAGTATGGATTCAAACGAAACAAAGTCTTCGGATGGAGATATCTCCGCAACCAAGGCTCGTAAGACGTTTTAGTTTTCAGTTATGAATAGAGAATTCGCAGACCTTTCCAATGATGTAACAATCAAACTTAATCATGGCAGCAAAATTTTGATGATTTTTTAAAAAATTCCTCGGGTCCCCCTTGTCTATAAAAATCATAATTTTTCCAATGTTTCTCAAACCCATCGAGACATACATCAAACGAAAGGTCTATTCAATTCCTGTACATCAATGCAAACCAAAAGCTTCTGCGTGGTCTGGTTCTCGAAATATTGCAATTCAAACAATCCAAAGCGATTCCTCTGATTTTCGACTTTTCCCTATCTAGCAATGTCTTTGGGAAGCTATATCTCGGAAACCAAGCCTTGTAAATGGTTGCGGTAAAAAAAATCCTCTGTTATCTTTTTAATAGCTTTCCATAGGTGAAAACCAGGTGCTTCTGCGACGTCCGGTTTTGGAAATATTGCAATCCAAAGTGATTCTACTGATTTTCAACACAACGCTAAATCTGATTCCGATGGCGATATTTCCGCAACCAATCCTTGAAAAAAGTTCTAGTTTTTGGAATTCGTTAAATTTAACGAAGAGCTTTCTATTATTGAAAACCAGAAGATTCTGTGAGGTCTGGTTTTCGAAATATTTCTATCCAAAGTGAACTTAGAACTGAATATCTATGCAGTATGGAAGCAAACGAAACAAATTCTTCGGATGGAGATATCTCCGCAACCAAGGCTCGTAAGACGTTTTAGTTTTCAGTTCTGAATAGAGAATTGATAGACCTTTTCATGGATGTGCCACCCATCACATGTTTTGAAATTTTTTTTACTTTTTGAAAAAAATCATGGACTAACCCCTTGTCTATAAAAATCATAATTTTTCCAATGTTTCTCAAACCCATCGAGACATACATCAAACGAAAGGTCTATTCAATTCCTGTACATCAATGCAAACCAAAAGCTTCTGCGTGGTCTGGTTCTCGAAATATTGCAATTCAAACAATCCAAAGCGATTCCTCTGATTTTCGACTTTTCCCTATCTAGCAATGTCTTTGGGAAGATATATCTCGGAAACCAAGCCTTGTAAATGGTTGCGGTAAAAAAAATCCTCTGTTATCTTTTTAATAGCTTTCCATAGGTGAAAACCAGAAGCTTCTGCGACGTCCGGTTTTGGAAATATTGCAATCCAAAGTGATTCTACTGATTTTCAACACAACGCTAAATCTGATTCCGATGGCGATATTTCCGCAACCAAGCCTTGAAAAAAGTTCTAGTTTTTGGAATTCATTAAATTTAACGAAGAGCTTTCTATTATTGAAAACCAGAAGATTCTGTGAGGTCTGGTTTTCGAAATATTTCTATCCAAAGTGAACTTAGAACTGAATATCTATGCAGTATGGATTCAAACGAAACAAAGTCTTCGGATGGAGATATCTCCGCAACCAAGGCTCGTAAGACGTTTTAGTTTTCAGTTCTGAATAGAGAATTCGCAGACCTTTCCAATGATGTAACAATCAAACTTAATCATGGCAGCAAAATTTTGATGATTTTTTAAAAAATTCCTCGGGTCCCCCTTGTCTATAAAAATCATAATTTTTCCAATGTTTCTCAAACCCATCGAGACATACATCAAACGAAAGGTCTATTCAATTCCTGTACATCAATGCAAACCAAAAGCTTCTGCGTGGTCTGGTTCTCGAAATATTGCAATTCAAACAATCCAAAGCGATTCCTCTGATTTTCGACTTTTCCCTATCTAGCAATGTCTTTGGGAAGCTATATCTCGGAAACCAAGCCTTGTAAATGGTTGCGGTAAAAAAAATCCTCTGTTATCTTTTTAATAGCTTTCCATAGGTGAAAACCAGGTGCTTCTGCGACGTCCGGTTTTGGAAATATTGCAATCCAAAGTGATTCTACTGATTTTCAACACAACGCTAAATCTGATTCCGATGGCGATATTTCCGCAACGAATCCTTGAAAAAAGTTCTAGTTTTTGGAATTCATTAAATTTAACGAAGAGCTTTCTATTATTGAAAACCAGAAGATTCTGTGAGGTCTGGTTTTCGAAATATTTCTATCCAAAGTGAACTTTGTAATGAAGCATTACAACTCTGCACCCCCCCCCCCCCTAGCTACGGACCTGTCCTATTGCCAATTCCAGTACCCTAGCATAGCTAAACCCTATTCCAACCCCCGCAGCCCCTATCCAGCAAAATCCCATATTATCTAACCTAACAAGGCACCCCCCATGCTACGGACCTGTGAAAAATAGCATAAAACGAATACTTACCAAAGCGACAACATGCTCCCATAGCATGTGTCGACAGCAAGCCAAGGCCAGCAACTGAGTTCAAAGGAGCTTATCAGTGAACTTAAATCAATGGCACAATTACACCACACTGTCTACTCAAACACAACAACAACTACTAGGAGTGGTGAATTGATAGCAGGAATTTATTTACGAAGAAGGAAGAACTCCACTGAAGGCAGCAACTGGTTGACGATCAAGAACCTCGATGGTAGGTTTCCGAGCAATAAAAAGAGAGATTGTTCGTCCTCTTTCCCGTCGCCCCCTTGTATTATCAATCATAGCCTAGAAGCGAGATGGTGAATTAAGGTTCATACAAGAACTGACTACCCTCCTACCACACACCGGCAGCCATAAGTAAGTGCAGAAAGAAGCAACAACGTATAGGTAAACATGACGCCACCCGTCCACCTGCACCATTTAACGTAGGTGGAGGTAAGCAATGTTATTGACAGAAAAAGCGATGACGTGACGAAAGAGATCATATTGCGTGGAAATGTGCACTTCCTAGCTTTACAACTCACGCATGGTTTGGCTGAAAAGTGTAATAAAAGACCGCCATACATTCGACGAAAACACAGAGTGCGGAAGACCTTCACAGAGGTAACATCGTATAACAAAGTGCAGCGCAAGGTCCAAAATTCAGTCGGCATAAGAACCAAGGAAGGTAAGAAAAGTATCAAGTTGTAGACTTCCCCCCACCAGTGGTAAGGGGTCGCAACAAAGTAAAACAGGATTTGCCGGATTCGTCCGTTTGATTTGCCAGATTCGTCTGTTGATTTGCCGGATTCGTCCGTTGATTTGCCGGATTCGTCCGTTGATTTGCCAGATTCGTCTGTTGATTTGCCGGATTCGTCCGTTGATTTGCCGGATTCGTCCGTTGATTTGCCAGATTCGTCTGTTGATTTGCCGGATTCGTCCGTTGATTTGCCGGATTCGTCCGTTGATTTGCCGGATTCGTCCGTTGATTTGCCAGATTCGTCTGTTGATTTGCCGGATTCGTCCGTTGATTTGCCGGATTCGTCCGTTGCTTTGCCGGATTCGTCCGTTGATTTGCCGGATTCGTCCGTTGATTTGCCGGATTCGTCCGTTGATTTGCCGGATTCGTCCGTTGATTTGCCGGATTCGTCCGTTGATTTGCCAGATTCGTCTGTTGATTTGCCGGATTCGTCCGTTGATTTGCCGGATTCGTCCGTTGATTTGCCAGATTCGTCTGTTGATTTGCCGGATTCGTCCGTTGATTTGCCAGATTCGTCTGTTGATTTGCCGGATTCGTCCGTTGATTTGCCGGATTCGTCCGTTGATTTGCCGGATTCGTCCGTTGATTTGCCGGATTCGTCCGTTGATTTGCCGGATTCGTCCGTTGATTTGCCAGATTCGTCTGTTGATTTGCCGGATTCGTCCGTTGATTGCCGGATTCGTCCGTTGATTTGCCAGATTCGTCTGTTGATTTGCCGGATTCGTCCGTTGATTTGCCGGATTCGTCCGTTGATTTGCCGGATTCGTCCGTTGATTTGCCAGATTCGTCTGTTGATTTGCCGGATTCGTCCGTTGATTTGCCGGATTCGTCCGTTGATTTGCCAGATTCGTCTGTTGATTTGCCAGATTCGTCTGTTGATTTGCCGGATTCGTCCGTTGATTTGCCGGATTCGTCCGTTGATTTGCCGAACCCGTCTAGATTCAGCTGCGAATGCCAGATCCAACTAAAGACTGTCGACATCAAGCGTGAAGTACTAGCTGGACCCATTCAACTACTCTCAACCTGCGTACAGAAACTAGGCGAACGCACTGAAAGAATATCTACAGAGAATAAATCCACACCGAAGAACAGACCAAGGATACCAACAACGAAGACATTAATTATGAAAATTGTATATAAAATAATATATGTAAATTAGTTTAAGTTCACTTTTCGATGATTTTATAAATAAAGGAATATTGACGTTAAAATCTGAAGTTAGTACTACTTTAGATAGAACCCCGGTAAGCCGGCGAGCAAAACCTCAGCCTTTGACAAAAGTACATCACAAAATGGCGCCCGAGCAGGGACGTTATTATTAACGTCCATCCAACATAGAAAAGAAGAAAAACTTAGCTGAAAATTGTATCCAGAAGATCAAAACATAGATGTTACCCGCAACCAGACCAGCAGAAAACAGAGAAAATATTCTTACCCGAAACCAGTAACCTGAAGATCAAAGAATAGATCTTACCCGAAACCCGAGACTAGAAGATAATTTCTTGTATCTTGACCCGAAACCTGAAGATCAAAATAGATCTTACCCGAAACCCGAAACTTGAAGATACAAATTTCGATCTCAACCCGAAACCCGTAACCTGAAGATCAAAATTTGGATCTTATCCATAACAAAGATTGACGATAAAAATATAAGTCTAAGCCGACCCGAAAAGAGAGGCTGAAAGCAAATTAAGAAAATAATAATAAAAAAAAAAAAAAAAATGTCGGACACTGAAGAAAGCTACGACATTTTTGCAAGCATAGGTGCAATTTACCTGCTTAAAAAAAATGAGTTGGTCGAACGCATGACGCGCTTAGGACTCAACACGGAAGGAACAATGGATGTACTCCGTGCTCGTTTCAGTGCATACATTAAAGAAGCACGCGCTCGAAAATCTACCCAGAATTTATGTGAGGAAGTAGAAAAGCTCGTAATAGAGCGAGAGTATTCAGAAGAACCCAACAAATCGAAATCTGCACCGCATACTGCCCAGGCAGCTGATCCAGCTAGAACGGAACATCTTGAATACACAAATTATTTTTATTCTGTTCCCAATAGACCAGCCTACGGTGTTCAGACCCAGACGACTACCTCTGTCCCCGGTTCAATTGCAGCCACAAAGCCCACAGCGTATTACCCAGCGGTAGCAGAGTTCGATCGATTGACCAGGCTACCAGAATATAGAGAGTGGTATTATCCCCACTGCACTCGCAAAAACCCGGTACCGTGTGAAACCACTATGCCATCTTCATACCAATTAGCGGGCCAAACCAGCGCCTCGCACGTCCCCGAACCTACGATGCCTGCTAATAATTTTTCGCTTAGTCACGAAGCTGAAGTAATGAATGTGGTAAGAAAGTGGGGTCTCAAATTCGATGCAACTAGTAATGCCCTCGAATTTATCAAACGCATGGAAGAGCTCGCAGACTGCTACAGGATTAACCTGAATGACCTAATCCGTACCTTCCCAGAGATATTTAGGGGAAACGCTCTACAATGGTTTCGGATAAACAGAGAGAGCTTTCGGACCTGGACTGACTTCTGTCATGCCTTCCTGGGACATTTTCTCCCCGCACGATTTATTAACAGGTTAGAAGAAGAAATTTCGAGGAGAAGGCAAGGCCCTCGCGAAAAGGCAAAGGACTTTATCCAAGCCTTGCAATATTTGATTCACCAGCACCCTACTATGAGCACACAAGATAGTATCGACCGTATCTACGATCGACTACGACCCGAGTATCATCTCTATATTCGCCGAAGGGATTTTAGAACACTGGATGAACTAACAGGTCTAGCCGAAGAGTTCGAGCACATCCAGAGCGAAAGCCGAAATCTAGCCCCAGCCTCATCTAAACCCATACCTAGAACCTTGCCACGAGAGGCAAATATCCAGACCCCAGCCCAGGACCAATACGATCGTACGACCCACTGTTGGCATTGCAAGCAGCGAGGGCACTCGAAGGCTAACTGTCGCCGCCCGTTCCGAATGTTCTGCACCTTCTGTGGAGAGGACGGGCGCCTGACAAAAGATTGTCCTTGCCACGCGCATAGAGCCTCTACACTACAAGCCTTGCCAATGGCTATCCCTAAACCTGAAATAGTTTCCTCAGGAACAAGGACGCATCACCGTACCGATAACCTTCAAGGGACTCGCAGTACCCTGACGAAAGAAGAACTGATAGAAAATGCAGCAGCAGAGGTAGGGGCAGCCGGTACAAATACCTCGACCGTGTTGAAAAATGCGAAGCCGGTGATACTCCGCAATAAATCATCAGGAGCCATTCCACCGACAGCGACCAAAGAACCCAACCTAACAGAAAAACGACTGGGAGAGCCGCAGGAAACGACCCCTTGCGAGGAAGTGAGGAGAGACCCGCGGTGGTTCTTACCTGTTCAGTTATATGGTCAAACTTTTAGTGCATTGCTTGATACTGGAGCCACTAAGTCGTTCATTAATACGAAAGTACGTAATCTACTAAGAAGAGTAAATGTCCCCGTACGCCACCAGCCCCACGCAGTCCATATGGCAAATGGTAGCCCGATACTCAGCAAGGAACATTACAACGTAACGATGGGTGTTGGAAATAAGCAAGTGCAAGGGGAGTTAACATATTTAAGGCAGTTAACCGATTCCGTTATAATCGGAGTGGATTTCCTTAAAAGGTTGAATTTCGGAATGGCTATAAGTGGCGAAGAACTTACGAATACCAGTACCCAAACAGTTGCAAGGCAAGATGAATTATGTTTATTAGGGGGTGAACCACTTTCTCAAGTGCAAGAAAGACTACTCAAAGATTTACTTCAACAAGAACTACCAAAGTTCGAAAAATTACCTAACACTACAAACGCCGCAGTACATCGTATACGACTTAAGACTTGTGAACCATTTCGTCAAAGATATTACCCCAGGAACCCGGCTATGCAAAAGATAATAGATGAAGAAATCAACAAACTATTACAAGAAGATAGAATCGAACCGTCTAACAGCCCATATAGCTCCCCAATAGTACTCGTAAAAAAAAAGAATGGGACCTGGCGGGTATGTGTTGACTATCGACAGTTAAATGAGGTTTCCATAATGGACGCATATCCACTACCACAGATATTGCCAATACTAGATAAATTGAGGCAAGCCAGATTTATATCCACCATAGATCTAAAACAAGGCTATTGGCAGATACCTCTCGAACCAGAATCACGACCCGCTACTGCCTTTACCGTCCCTGGACACGGCCTTTACCAATGGAAAGTGCTACCCTGTGGTCTTAATTCATCGGCAGCAACATTCCAACGTATGCTCGACTCCGTCCTGGGGCCCGATATAGACCCGTTTGCATTTGCGTACCTGGACGATATTATCGTAATAAGTAAAACCTTTGAGGAACACCTCAAACACCTAAGAGAAGTTTTTAAGCGCCTCCAGAAGGCGAACCTTAAAATCAACAAAGAAAAATGTGAGTTTTGCAAACGAGAACTCAAGTATCTTGGCCATGTGGTGAGCAGTGAAGGGATAAGCACCGATCCAGATAAAATTACGGCGGTACAAGAGCTTAAAGCACCCAAAAACGTGCGAGAATTGCGACGTATATTAGGTATAGCGTCTTGGTATCGACGATTCATCAAAAATTTTTCAATAATTGCGACCCCACTTACGAAATTATTAAAGAAAAGGCAGGCCTGGGAATGGGGTGACAGCCAAGAAACTGCTTTTAAGCACCTAAAGGACAAACTTACCGAAGCGCCGGTACTAACGTGTCCAGATTTCGAGCTGCCTTTCACCTTACAAACGGACGCTAGCCAATACGGGCTAGGGGTAGTTCTATCACAAAATACGAAGGGAAAAGAACGAGTGATTGCGTACGCCAGCCGGACCTTAACCGACTTAGAAAAAAAATATTCCGTGACAGAGAAGGAATGCTTAGCTATTTTATGGGGTATTCGTAAAATGAGACCCTACTTAGAGGGATACCACTTCACCGTCGTAACCGATCACCACTCGCTGAAGTGGCTACATTCGTTAGAAAATCCTTCAGGACGACTTGCGAGATGGGCAATCGAGTTACAGCAATACGACTTCGAAATAAAATATAGAAAGGGAGCCATGAATATAGTGGCCGACGCCTTGTCCAGAGACCCATTACCGTTACAAGACAGCGATTTGAGTATTATAAACGCTGAAATGGAAGACTGGACCCTACGCCGCATGAAACAGGTACAAAATGACCCGGCTAAATTTCCCGAATTCCGGATACAAGGCAACGAACTATACAAAATTTTCGACGCTCACCCACTAGCCGATCATAGCCATGACTGGAAGCTGTGCGTACCCCTTGCTGCACGAAATCAAATCCTTAAAGAAAATCACGACGCAGTCACAGCTGGTCATTTAGGAATCGCGAAGACGATAGATAAAATTATGAAAGCTTATTATTGGCCTGGTATGATTCGCGACATCACAAAGTATGTCAAGAAATGTGTTATTTGCAACCAATACAAAGTGCCCCAGATAAAACCTGCTGGACTGATGCACTCCAAACCCGCGGACGATCCTTGGGACACCGTATCAGTCGATTTTGTGGGACCATTGCCCCGATCCATTAAGGGAAATACAATGATGGTTGTATACGTTGATAAGTTTACAAAATGGGTGGAAGCAATACCCTTAAGAGCCGCTACATCGACGGCATTGATTAAAACCATGAGAGAAAATATCATATATCACTTCGGAATCCCACGCACCCTACTATCCGATAACGGATCTCCATTCGTGAGTCAGCAATTCCAGACCTTCCTACAAGACCTAGGGATTAAACAACTGCTAACCGCCCCGTACACCCCTCAAGAAAATCCCACAGAAAGAGTGAACAGAGTGCTTAAAACAATGATAGCACAGTATGTACAAGACAACCACAGAACCTGGGACGAACACTTACCCGAGCTCACATTCGCCATTAATACCTCCAAGCATACGTCAACAGGATTTTCGCCAGCTTTCTTGAACTACGGGAGAGAGTTGCGGATGCCTCGACAGCCCGAGCCGCCAAGAAACCTTGATGACGACGGCCCAGAACTTTTCTCGAGTAGACAAGAAAGGATGAGAACTCTCTATGATTTAGTTTCGTCCAATTTAAAAAGAGCAGCCGATGCACAGGGCAAATATTACAACTTAAGGAAAAGAGCCTGGAAGCCAAGCATAGGTGATCACGTGTACCGAAGGGCGAGGGTACTTTCTTCAGCTATACACCATTTCTCCGAAAAACTAGCCCCTCGATACGACGGCCCCTTTGAAGTGGTGAAATTTATTTCTCCAGTCATCGTGTTGCTAAGAGAAGTAAATAACAACAACAAACCCAGGAAACAGATGGTGCGAAGTCACCTACGCGATATAAAAGGAACCAACGACGTAGAACCAGTCACCAGTCTGAATTCAGCAACCAGCGAGTCTATAACCAACGCAATGACAGATCCATGGATAAGAACACCAACGATGCCGCACCGGATGGGTACCAACCCTGTACCACCAAGGCCCAAGGAACCTGAAGGTCAAAAGGACGGAAAACCTTGCATCAGATCAGTGGTCATGATCACTCCCCCAAATCGGGACCCAACGGCGAAGGTTGCAAGGACTATACGACTAGCGGAGAAAGAAAGGGTTGGAAAAATGCAGGCACCCGGTCCGACTACAACAACCGACGTCTACCTACAGGGACCAACGACAAGTGGAAGGAGTTCACGAAAACAACAAAAAATTAAAACAGAGGCCCAAAAATTAAAAACGGTTATACCCGAACCAGTAGATCCAGGAACAAGTAGACCGAAAACACCAGAGCTACCGGATTTAAGCTTTAGGTCATTAATGGAACCAAGGACAGTGAACCCCAACCCGACGCCAACCTTCTTAGCAGCAATTAGCTCTGGCCACCAAGGTGATGTAAAGGTAGATGACCCGTTCACCAACATCAACATTAAACATCACAAGTTGTACAACCCGGCGCATCGACGACAAACATTGGTGTTCAAGAGGCGATGGGGCCAAGTCGTGGCCCGAATTACCAAGCCAGGACAGGCCGAACTGAGGTTCGGTAACCAAAAAAAAAGGATAATTTTCAAACCATAAGTTAAATTTATATTATGTTTTTTTTTTTGAATTATTTAGTTTTCATTTAAGTATCAATGCGGAGCATTTTTTTTTAATGTACCATATTAACGATTCCTTTTTGCCAGGAGCAAACCTTTTTTTTTTTGAACACAAGCAGTAGATATTTTCCTAACGTTAAAAAAAAAAAAAAAAAAAAAAAAAAAAAAAAAAAAAAAAAAAAAAACCTGAATTCAAGACGAGAAGGTTCTCGTCTCCAAAGAAGGAGGGGTTTGTAATGAAGCATTACAACTCTGCACCCCCCCCCCCCCTAGCTACGGACCTGTCCTATTGCCAATTCCAGTACCCTACCATAGCTAAACCCTATTCCAACCCCCGCAGCCCCTATCCAGCAAAATCCCATATTAACCTAACAAGGCACCCCCCATGCTACGGACCTGTGAAAAATAGCATAAAACGAATACTTACCAAAGCGACAACATGCTCCCATAGCATGTGTCGACAGCAAGCCAAGGCCAGCAACTGAGTTCAAAGGAGCTTATCAGTGAACTTAAATCAATGGCACAATTACACCACACTGTCTACTCAAACACAACAACAACTACTAGGAGTGGTGAATTGATAGCAGGAATTTATTTACGAAGAAGGAAGAACTCCACTGAAGGCAGCAACTGGTTGACGATCAAGAACCTCGATGGTAGGTTTCCGAGCAATAAAAAGAGAGATTGTTCGTCCTCTTTCCCGTCGCCCCCTTGTATTATCAATCATAGCCTAGAAGCGAGATGGTGAATTAAGGTTCATACAAGAACTGACTACCCTCCTACCACACACCGGCAGCCATAAGTAAGTGCAGAAAGAAGCAACAACGTATAGGTAAACATGACGCCACCCGTCCACCTGCACCATTTAACGTAGGTGGAGGTAAGCAATGTTATTGACAGAAAAAGCGATGACGTGACGAAAGAGATCATATTGCGTGGAAATGTGCACTTCCTAGCTTTACAACTCACGCATGGTTTGGCTGAAAAGTGTAATAAAAGACCGCCATACATTCGACGAAAACACAGAGTGCGGAAGACCTTCACAGAGGTAACATCGTATAACAAAGTGCAGCGCAAGGTCCAAAATTCAGTCGGCATAAGAACCAAGGAAGGTAAGAAAAGTATCAAGTTGTAGACTTCCCCCCACCAGTGGTAAGGGGTCGCAACAAAGTAAAACAGGATTTGCCGGATTCGTCCGTTTGATTTGCCAGATTCGTCTGTTGATTTGCCGGATTCGTCCGTTGATTTGCCGGATTCGTCCGTTGATTTGCCAGATTCGTCTGTTGATTTGCCGGATTCGTCCGTTGATTTGCCGGATTCGTCCGTTGATTTGCCAGATTCGTCTGTTGATTTGCCGGATTCGTCCGTTGATTTGCCGGATTCGTCCGTTGATTTGCCGGATTCGTCCGTTGATTTGCCAGATTCGTCTGTTGATTTGCCGGATTCGTCCGTTGATTTGCCGGATTCGTCCGTTGATTTACCGGATTCGTCCGTTGATTTGCCGGATTCGTCCGTTGATTTGCCGGATTCGTCCGTTGATTTGCCGGATTCGTCCGTTGATTTGCCGGATTCGTCCGTTGATTTGCCAGATTCGTCTGTTGATTTGCCGGATTCGTCCGTTGATTTGCCGGATTCGTCCGTTGATTTGCCAGATTCGTCTGTTGATTTGCCGGATTCGTCCGTTGATTTGCCAGATTCGTCTGTTGATTTGCCGGATTCGTCCGTTGATTTGCCGGATTCGTCCGTTGATTTGCCGGATTCGTCCGTTGATTTGCCGGATTCGTCCGTTGATTTGCCGGATTCGTCCGTTGATTTGCCAGATTCGTCTGTTGATTTGCCGGATTCGTCCGTTGATTGCCGGATTCGTCCGTTGATTTGCCAGATTCGTCTGTTGATTTGCCGGATTCGTCCGTTGATTTGCCGGATTCGTCCGTTGATTTGCCGGATTCGTCCGTTGATTTGCCAGATTCGTCTGTTGATTTGCCGGATTCGTCCGTTGATTTGCCGGATTCGTCCGTTGATTTGCCAGATTCGTCTGTTGATTTGCCAGATTCGTCTGTTGATTTGCCGGATTCGTCCGTTGATTTGCCGGATTCGTCCGTTGATTTGCCGAACCCGTCTAGATTCAGCTGCGAATGCCAGATCCAACTAAAGACTGTCGACATCAAGCGTGAAGTACTAGCTGGACCCATTCAACTACTCTCAACCTGCGTACAGAAACTAGGCGAACGCACTGAAAGAATATCTACAGAGAATAAATCCACACCGAAGAACAGACCAAGGATACCAACAACGAAGACATTAATTATGAAAATTGTATATAAAATAATATATGTAAATTAGTTTAAGTTCACTTTTCGATGATTTTATAAATAAAGGAATATTGACGTTAAAATCTGAAGTTAGTACTACTTTAGATAGAACCCCGGTAAGCCGGCGAGCAAAACCTCAGCCTTTGACAAAAGTACATCACAACTTAGAACTGAATATCTATGCAGTATGGAAGCAAACGAAACAAATTCTTCGGATGGAGATATCTCCGCAACCAAGGCTCGTAAGACGTTTTAGTTTTCAGTTCTGAATAGAGAATTGATAGACCTTTTCATGGATGTGCCACCCATCACATGTTTTGAAATTTTTTTTACTTTTTGAAAAAAATCATGGACTAACCCCTTGTCTATAAAAATCATAATTTTTCCAATGTTTCTCAAACCCATCGAGACATACATCAAACGAAAGGTCTATTCAATTCCTGTACATCAATGCAAACCAAAAGCTTCTGCGTGGTCTGGTTCTCGAAATATTGCAATTCAAACAATTAAAAGCGATTCCTCTGATTTTCGACTTTTCCCTATCTAGCAATGTCTTTGGGAAGCTATATCTCGGAAACCAAGCCTTGTAAATGGTTGCGGTAAAAAAAATCCTCTGTTATCTTTTTAATAGCTTTCCATAGGTGAAAACCAGGTGCTTCTGCGACGTCCGGTTTTGGAAATATTGCAATCCAAAGTGATTCTACTGATTTTCAACACAGCGCTAAATCTGATTCCGATGGCGATATTTCCGCAACCAATCCTTGAAAAAAGTTCTAGTTTTTGAAATTCATTAAATTTAACGAAGAGCTTTCTATTATTGAAAACCAGAAGATTCTGTGAGGTCTGGTTTTCGAAATATTTCTATCCAAAGTGAACTTAGAACTGAATATCTATGCAGTATGGAAGCAAACGAAACAAATTCTTCGGATGGAGATATCTCCGCAACCAAGGCTCGTAAGACGTTTTAGTTTTCAGTTCTGAATAGAGAATTGATAGACCTTTTCATGGATGTGCCACCCATCACATGTTTTGAAATTTTTTTTACTTTTTGAAAAAAATCATGGACTAACCCCTTGTCTATAAAAATCATAATTTTTCCAATGTTTCTCAAACCCATCGAGACATACATCAAACGAAAGGTCTATTCAATTCCTGTACATCAATGCAAACCAAAAGCTTCTGCGTGGTCTGGTTCTCGAAATATTGCAATTCAAACAATTAAAAGCGATTCCTCTGATTTTCGACTTTTCCCTATCTAGCAATGTCTTTGGGAAGCTATATCTCGGAAACCAAGCCTTGTAAATGGTTGCGGTAAAAAAAATCCTCTGTTATCTTTTTAATAGCTTTCCATAGGTGAAAACCAAGTGCTTCTGCGACGTCCGGTTTTGGAAATATTGCAATCCAAAGTGATTCTACTGATTTTCAACACAACGCTAAATCTGATTCCGATGGCGATATTTCCGCAACCAAGCCTTGAAAAAAGTTCTAGTTTTTGGAATTCATTAAATTTAACAAAGAGCTTTCTATTATTGAAAACCAGAAGATTCTGTAAGGTCTGGTTTTCGAAATATTTCTATCCAAAGTGAACTTAGAACTGAATATCTATGCAGTATGGATTCAAACGAAACAAAGTCTTCGGATGGAGATATCTCCGCAACCAAGGCTCGTAAGACGTTTTAGTTTTCAGTTCTGAATAGAGAATTCGCAGACCTTTCCAATGATGTAACAATCAAACCAAATCATGGCAGCAAAATTTTGATAAATTTTTAAAAAATTCCTCGGGTCCCCCCTGTCAAATAAAAATCATAATTTTTCCAATGTTTCTCAAACCCATCGAGACATACATCAAACGAAAGGTCTATTCAATTCCTGTACATCAATGCAAACCAAAAGCTTCTGCGTGGTCTGGTTCTCGAAATATTGCAATTCAAACAATTAAAAGCGATTCCTCTGATTTTCGACTTTTCCCTATCTAGCAATGTCTTTGGGAAGATATATCTCGGAAACCAAGCCTTGTAAATGGTTGCGGTAAAAAAAATCCTCTGTTATCTTTTTAATAGCTTTCCATAGGTGAAAACCAGAAGCTTCTGCGACGTCCGGTTTTGGAAATATTGCAATCCAAAGTGATTCTACTGATTTTCAACACAACGCTAAATCTGATTCCGATGGCGATATTTCCGCAACCAAGCCTTGAAAAAAGTTCTAGTTTTTGGAATTCATTAAATTTAACGAAGAGCTTTCTATTATTGAAAACCAGAAGATTCTGTGAGGTCTGGTTTTCGAAATATTTCTATCCAAAGTGAACTTAGAACTGAATATCTATGCAGTATGGATTCAAACGAAACAAAGTCTTCGGATGGAGATATCTCCGCAACCAAGGCTCGTAAGACGTTTTAGTTTTCAGTTCTGAATAGAGAATTCGCAGACCTTTCCAATGATGTAACAATCAAACTTAATCATGGCAGCAAAATTTTGATGATTTTTTAAAAAATTCCTCGGGTCCCCCTTGTCTATAAAAATCATAATTTTTCCAATGTTTCTCAAACCCATCGAGACATACATCAAACGAAAGGTCTATTCAATTCCTGTACATCAATGCAAACCAAAAGCTTCTGCGTGGTCTGGTTCTCGAAATATTGCAATTCAAACAATCCAAAGCGATTCCTCTGATTTTCGACTTTTCCCTATCTAGCAATGTCTTTGGGAAGCTATATCTCGGAAACCAAGCCTTGTAAATGGTTGCGGTAAAAAAAATCCTCTGTTATCTTTTTAATAGCTTTCCATAGGTGAAAACCAGGTGCTTCTGCGACGTCCGGTTTTGGAAATATTGCAATCCAAAGTGATTCTACTGATTTTCAACACAACGCTAAATCTGATTCCGATGGCGATATTTCCGCAACGAATCCTTGAAAAAAGTTCTAGTTTTTGGAATTCATTAAATTTAACGAAGAGCTTTCTATTATTGAAAACCAGAAGATTCTGTGAGGTCTGGTTTTCGAAATATTTCTATCCAAAGTGAACTTAGAACTGAATATCTATGCAGTATGGAAGCAAACGAAACAAATTCTTCGGATGGAGATATCTCCGCAACCAAGGCTCGTAAGACGTTTTAGTTTTCAGTTCTGAATAGAGAATTGATAGACCTTTTCATGGATGTGCCACCCATCACATGTTTTGAAATTTTTTTTACTTTTTGAAAAAAATCATGGACTAACCCCTTGTCTATAAAAATCATAATTTTTCCAATGTTTCTCAAACCCATCGAGACATACATCAAACGAAAGGTCTATTCAATTCCTGTACATCAATGCAAACCAAAAGCTTCTGCGTGGTCTGGTTCTCGAAATATTGCAATTCAAACAATTAAAAGCGATTCCTCTGATTTTCGACTTTTCCCTATCTAGCAATGTCTTTGGGAAGCTATATCTCGGAAACCAAGCCTTGTAAATGGTTGCGGTAAAAAAAATCCTCTGTTATCTTTTTAATAGCTTTCCATAGGTGAAAACCAGGTGCTTCTGCGACGTCCGGTTTTGGAAATATTGCAATCCAAAGTGATTCTACTGATTTTCAACACAGCGCTAAATCTGATTCCGATGGCGATATTTCCGCAACCAATCCTTGAAAAAAGTTCTAGTTTTTGAAATTCATTAAATTTAACGAAGAGCTTTCTATTATTGAAAACCAGAAGATTCTGTGAGGTCTGGTTTTCGAAATATTTCTATCCAAAGTGAACTTAGAACTGAATATCTATGCAGTATGGAAGCAAACGAAACAAATTCTTCGGATGGAGATATCTCCGCAACCAAGGCTCGTAAGACGTTTTAGTTTTCAGTTCTGAATAGAGAATTGATAGACCTTTTCATGGATGTGCCACCCATCACATGTTTTGATTTTTTTTTAAATTTTTGAAAAAAATCATGGACTAACCCCTTGTCTATAAAAATCATAATTTTTCCAATGTTTCTCAAACCCATCGAGACATACATCAAACGAAAGGTCTATTCAATTCCTGTACATCAATGCAAACCAAAAGCTTCTGCGTGGTCTGGTTCTCGAAATATTGCAATTCAAACAATCCAAAGCGATTCCTCTGATTTTCGACTTTTCCCCATCTAGCAATGTCTTTGGGAAGCTATATCTCGGAAACCAAGCCTTGTAAATGGTTGCGGTAAAAAAAATCCTCTGTTATCTTTTTAATAGCTTTCCATAGGTGAAAACCAGAAGCTTCTGCGACGTCCGGTTTTGGAAATATTGCAATCCAAAGTGATTCTACTGATTTTCAACACAACGCTAAATCTGATTCCGATGGCGATATTTCCGCAACCAATCCTTGAAAAAAGTTCTAGTTTTTGAAATTCATTAAATTTAACGAAGAGCTTTCTATTATTGAAAACCAGAAGATTCTGTGAGGTCTGGTTTTCGAAATATTTCTATCCAAAGTGAACTTAGAACTGAATATCTATGCAGTATGGAAGCAAACGAAACAAATTCTTCGGATGGAGATATCTCCGCAACCAAGGCTCGTAAGACGTTTTAGTTTTCAGTTCTGAATAGAGAATTGATAGACCTTTTCATGGATGTGCCACCCATCACATGTTTTGATTTTTTTTTTAATTTTTGAAAAAAATCATGGGCTAACCCCTTGTCTATAAAAATCATAATTTTTCCAATGTTTCTCAAACCCATCGAGACATACATCAAACGAAAGGTCTATTCAATTCCTGTACATCAATGCAAACCAAAAGCTTCTGCGTGGTCTGGTTCTCGAAATATTGCAATTCAAACAATGCAAAGCGATTCCTCTGATTTTCGACTTTTCCCTATCTAGCAATGTCTCTGGGAAGCTATATCTCGGAAACCAAGCCTTGTAAATGGTTGCGGTAAAAAAAATCCTCTGTTATCTTTTTAATAGCTTTCCATAGGTGAAAACCAGGTGCTTCTGCGACGTCCGGTTTTGGAAATATTGCAATCCAAAGTGATTCTACTGATTTTCAACACAACGCTAAATCTGATTCCGATGGCGATATTTCCGCAACCAATCCTTGAAAAAAGTTCTAGTTTTTGAAATTCATTAAATTTAACGAAGAGCTTTCTATTATTGAAAACCAGAAGATTCTGTGAGGTCTGGTTTTCGAAATATTTCTATCCAAAGTGAACTTAGAACTGAATATCTATGCAGTATGGATTTAAACGAAACAAAGTCTTCGGATGGAGATATCTCCGCAACCAAGGCTCGTAAGACGTTTTAGTTTTCAGTTCTGAATAGAGAATTGATAGACCTTTTCATGGATGTGCCACCCATCACATGTTTTGATTTTTTTTTTAATTTTTGAAAAAAATCATGGACTAACCCCTTGTCTATAAAAATCATAATTTTTCCAATGTTTCTCAAACCCATCGAGACATACATCAAACGAAAGGTCTATTCAATTCCTGTACATCAATGCAAACCAAAAGCTTCTGCGTGGTCTGGTTCTCGAAATATTGCAATTCAAACAATCCAAAGCGATTCCTCTGATTTTCGACTTTTCCCTATCTAGCAATGTCTTTGGGAAGCTATATCTCGGAAACCAAGCCTTGTAAATGGTTGCGGTAAAAAAAATCCTCTGTTATCTTTTTAATAGCTTTCCATAGGTGAAAACCAAGTGCTTCTGCGACGTCCGGTTTTGGAAATATTGCAATCCAAAGTGATTCTACTGATTTTCAACACAACGCTAAATCTGATTCCGATGGCGATATTTCCGCAACCAAGCCTTGAAAAAAGTTCTAGTTTTTGGAATTCATTAAATTTAACGAAGAGCTTTCTATTATTGAAAACCAGAAGATTCTGTGAGGTCTGGTTTTCGAAATATTTCTATCCAAAGTGAACTTAGAACTGAATATCTATGCAGTATGGATTCAAACGAAACAAAGTCTTCGGATGGAGATATCTCCGCAACCAAGGCTCGTAAGACGTTTTAGTTTTCAGTTCTGAATAGAGAATTCGCAGACCTTTCCAATGATGTAACAATCAAACTTAATCATGGCAGCAAAATTTTGATGATTTTTTAAAAAATTCCTCGGGTCCCCCTTGTCTATAAAAATCATAATTTTTCCAATGTTTCTCAAACCCATCGAGACATACATCAAACGAAAGGTCTATTCAATTCCTGTACATCAATGCAAACCAAAAGCTTCTGCGTGGTCTGGTTCTCGAAATATTGCAATTCAAACAATCCAAAGCGATTCCTCTGATTTTCGACTTTTCCCCATCTAGCAATGTCTTTGGGAAGCTATATCTCGGAAACCAAGCCTTGTAAATGGTTGCGGTAAAAAAAATCCTCTGTTATCTTTTTAATAGCTTTCCATAGGTGAAAACCAGAAGCTTCTGCGACGTCCGGTTTTGGAAATATTGCAATCCAAAGTGATTCTACTGATTTTCAACACAACGCTAAATCTGATTCCGATGGCGATATTTCCGCAACCAATCCTTGAAAAAAGTTCTAGTTTTTGAAATTCATTAAATTTAACGAAGAGCTTTCTATTATTGAAAACCAGAAGATTCTGTGAGGTCTGGTTTTCGAAATATTTCTATCCAAAGTGAACTTAGAACTGAATATCTATGCAGTATGGAAGCAAACGAAACAAATTCTTCGGATGGAGATATCTCCGCAACCAAGGCTCGTAAGACGTTTTAGTTTTCAGTTCTGAATAGAGAATTGATAGACCTTTTCATGGATGTGCCACCCATCACATGTTTTGATTTTTTTTTTAATTTTTGAAAAAAATCATGGGCTAACCCCTTGTCTATAAAAATCATAATTTTTCCAATGTTTCTCAAACCCATCGAGACATACATCAAACGAAAGGTCTATTCAATTCCTGTACATCAATGCAAACCAAAAGCTTCTGCGTGGTCTGGTTCTCGAAATATTGCAATTCAAACAATGCAAAGCGATTCCTCTGATTTTCGACTTTTCCCTATCTAGCAATGTCTCTGGGAAGCTATATCTCGGAAACCAAGCCTTGTAAATGGTTGCGGTAAAAAAAATCCTCTGTTATCTTTTTAATAGCTTTCCATAGGTGAAAACCAGGTGCTTCTGCGACGTCCGGTTTTGGAAATATTGCAATCCAAAGTGATTCTACTGATTTTCAACACAACGCTAAATCTGATTCCGATGGCGATATTTCCGCAACCAATCCTTGAAAAAAGTTCTAGTTTTTGAAATTCATTAAATTTAACGAAGAGCTTTCTATTATTGAAAACCAGAAGATTCTGTGAGGTCTGGTTTTCGAAATATTTCTATCCAAAGTGAACTTAGAACTGAATATCTATGCAGTATGGATTTAAACGAAACAAAGTCTTCGGATGGAGATATCTCCGCAACCAAGGCTCGTAAGACGTTTTAGTTTTCAGTTCTGAATAGAGAATTCGCAGACCTTTCCAATGATGTAACAATCAAACTTAATCATGGCAGCAAAATTTTGATGATTTTTTAAAAAATTCCTCGGGTCCCCCTTGTCTATAAAAATCATAATTTTTCCAATGTTTCTCAAACCCATCGAGACATACATCAAACGAAAGGTCTATTCAATTCCTGTACATCAATGCAAACCAAAAGCTTCTGCGTGGTCTGGTTCTCGAAATATTGCAATTCAAACAATCCAAAGCGATTCCTCTGATTTTCGACTTTTCCCTATCTAGCAATGTCTCTGGGAAGCTATATCTCGGAAACCAAGCCTTGTAAATGGTTGCGGTAAAAAAAATCCTCTGTTATCTTTTTAATAGCTTTCCATAGGTGAAAACCAAGTGCTTCTGCGACGTCCGGTTTTGGAAATATTGCAATCCAAAGTGATTCTACTGATTTTCAACACAACGCTAAATCTGATTCCGATGGCGATATTTCCGCAACCAAGCCTTGAAAAAAGTTCTAGTTTTTGGAATTCATTAAATTTAACGAAGAGCTTTCTATTATTGAAAACCAGAAGATTCTGTAAGGTCTGGTTTTCGAAATATTTCTATCCAAAGTGAACTTAGAACTGAATATCTATGCAGTATGGATTCAAACGAAACAAAGTCTTCGGATGGAGATATCTCCGCAACCAAGGCTCGTAAGACGTTTTAGTTTTCAGTTCTGAATAGAGAATTCGCAGACCTTTCCAATGATGTAACAATCAAACCAAATCATGGCAGCAAAATTTTGATAATTTTTTAAAAAATTCCTCGGGTCCCCCCTGTCAAATAAAAATCATAATTTTTCCAATGTTTCTCAAACCCATCGAGACATACATCAAACGAAAGGTCTATTCAATTCCTGTACATCAATGCAAACCAAAAGCTTCTGTGTGGTCTGGTTCTCGAAATATTGCAATTCAAACAATCCAAAGCGATTCCTCTGATTTTCGACTTTTCCCTATCTAGCAATGTCTTTGGGAAGCTATATCTCGGAAACCAAGCCTTGTAAATGGTTGCGGTAAAAAAAATCCTCTGTTATCTTTTTAATAGCTTTCCATAGGTGAAAACCAGAAGCTTCTGCGACGTCCGGTTTTGGAAATATTGCAATCGAAAGTGATTCTACTGATTTTCAACACAACGCTAAATCTGATTCCGATGGCGATATTTCCGCAACCAATCCTTGAAAAAAGTTCTAGTTTTTGAAATTCATTAAATTTAACGAAGAGCTTTCTATTATTGAAAACCAGAAGATTCTGTGAGGTCTGGTTTTCGAAATATTTCTATCCAAAGTGAACTTAGAACTGAATATCTATGCAGTATGGAAGCAAACGAAACAAATTCTTCGGATGGAGATATCTCCGCAACCAAGGCTCGTAAGACGTTTTAGTTTTCAGTTCTGAATAGAGAATTCGCAGACCTTTTCAATGATGTAACAATCAAACCAAATCATGGCAGCAAAATTTTGATGATTTTTTAAAAAATTCCTCGGGTCCCCCCTGTCAAATAAAAATCATAATTTTTCCAATGTTTCTCAAACCCATCGAGACATACATCAAACGAAAGGTCTATTCAATTCCTGTACATCAATGCAAACCAAAAGCTTCTGCGTGGTCTGGTTCTCGAAATATTGCAATTCAAACAATCCAAAGCGATTCCTCTGATTTTCGACTTTTCCCTATCTAGCAATGTCTTTGGGAAGCTATATCTCGGAAACCAAGCCTTGTAAATGGTTGTGGTAAAAAAAATCCTCTGTTATCTTTTTAATAGCTTTCCATAGGTGAAAACCAGAAGCTTCTGCGACGTCCGGTTTTGGAAATATTGCAATCCAAAGTGATTCTACTGATTTTCAACACAACGCTAAATCTGATTCCGATGGCGATATTTCCGCAACCAATCCTTGAAAAAAGTTCTAGTTTTTGAAATTCATTAAATTTAACGAAGAGCTTTCTATTATTGAAAACCAGAAGATTCTGTGAGGTCTGGTTTTCGAAATATTTCTATCCAAAGTGAACTTAGAACTGAATATCTATGCAGTATGGATTTAAACGAAACAAAGTCTTCGGATGGAGATATCTCCGCAACCAAGGCTCGTAAGACGTTTTAGTTTTCAGTTCTGAATAGAGAATTGATAGACCTTTTCATGGATGTGCCACCCATCACATGTTTTGATTTTTTTTTTAATTTTTGAAAAAAATCATGGACTAACCCCTTGTCTATAAAAATCATAATTTTTCCAATGTTTCTCAAACCCATCGAGACATACATCAAACGAAAGGTCTATTCAATTCCTGTACATCAATGCAAACCAAAAGTTTCTGCGTGGTCTGGTTCTCGAAATATTGCAATTCAAACAATCCAAAGCGATTCCTCTGATTTTCGACTTTTCCCTATCTAGCAATGTCTTTGGGAAGCTATATCTCGGAAACCAAGCCTTGTAAATGGTTGCGGTAAAAAAAATCCTCTGTTATCTTTTTAATAGCTTTCCATAGGTGAAAACCAGAAGTTTCTGCGACGTCCGGTTTTGGAAATATTGCAATCCAAAGTGATTCTACTGATTTTCAACACAACGCTAAATCTGATTCCGATGGCGATATTTCCGCAACCAAGCCTTGAAAAAAGTTCTAGTTTTTGGAATTCATTAAATTTAATGAAGAGCTTTCTATTATTGAAAACCAGAAGATTCTGTGAGGACTGGTTTTCGAAATATTTCTATCCAAAGTGAACTTAGAACTGAATATCTATGCAGTATGGATTCAAACGAAACAAAGTCTTCGGATGGAGATATCTCCGCAACCAAGGCTCGTAAGACGTTTTAGTTTTCAGTTCTGAATAGAGAATTCGCAGACCTTTCCAATGATGTAACAATCAAATCAAATCATGGCAGCAAAATTTTGATGATTTTTTAAAAAATTCCTCGGGTCCCCCCTGTCAAATAAAAATCATAATTTTTCCAATGTTTCTCAAACCCATCGAGACATACATCAAACGAAAGGTCTATTCAATTCCTGTACATCAATGCAAACCAAAAGCTTCTGCGTGGTCTGGTTCTCGAAATATTGCAATTCAAACAATCCAAAGCGATTCCTCTGATTCCGATGGCGATATTTCCGCAACCAATCCTTGAAAAAAGTTCTAGTTTTTGAAATTCATTAAATTTAACGAAGAGCTTTCTATTATTGAAAACCAGAAGATTCTGTGAGGTCTGGTTTTCGAAATATTTCTATCCAAAGTGAACTTAGAACTGAATATCTATGCAGTATGGAAGCAAACGAAACAAATTCTTCGGATGGAGATATCTCCGCAACCAAGGCTCGTAAGACGTTTTAGTTTTCAGTTCTGAATAGAGAATTGATAGACCTTTTCATGGATGTGCCACCCATCACATGTTTTGATTTTTTTTTTAATTTTTGAAAAAAATCATGGGCTAACCCCTTGTCTATAAAAATCATAATTTTTCCAATGTTTCTCAAACCCATCGAGACATACATCAAACGAAAGGTCTATTCAATTCCTGTACATCAATGCAAACCAAAAGCTTCTGCGTGGTCTGGTTCTCGAAATATTGCAATTCAAACAATGCAAAGCGATTCCTCTGATTTTCGACTTTTCCCTATCTAGCAATGTCTCTGGGAAGCTATATCTCGGAAACCAAGCCTTGTAAATGGTTGCGGTAAAAAAAATCCTCTGTTATCTTTTTAATAGCTTTCCATAGGTGAAAACCAGGTGCTTCTGCGACGTCCGGTTTTGGAAATATTGCAATCCAAAGTGATTCTACTGATTTTCAACACAACGCTAAATCTGATTCCGATGGCGATATTTCCGCAACCAATCCTTGAAAAAAGTTCTAGTTTTTGAAATTCATTAAATTTAACGAAGAGCTTTCTATTATTGAAAACCAGAAGATTCTGTGAGGTCTGGTTTTCGAAATATTTCTATCCAAAGTGAACTTAGAACTGAATATCTATGCAGTATGGATTTAAACGAAACAAAGTCTTCGGATGGAGATATCTCCGCAACCAAGGCTCGTAAGACGTTTTAGTTTTCAGTTCTGAATAGAGAATTCGCAGACCTTTCCAATGATGTAACAATCAAACTTAATCATGGCAGCAAAATTTTGATGATTTTTTAAAAAATTCCTCGGGTCCCCCTTGTCTATAAAAATCATAATTTTTCCAATGTTTCTCAAACCCATCGAGACATACATCAAACGAAAGGTCTATTCAATTCCTGTACATCAATGCAAACCAAAAGCTTCTGCGTGGTCTGGTTCTCGAAATATTGCAATTCAAACAATCCAAAGCGATTCCTCTGATTTTCGACTTTTCCCTATCTAGCAATGTCTCTGGGAAGCTATATCTCGGAAACCAAGCCTTGTAAATGGTTGCGGTAAAAAAAATCCTCTGTTATCTTTTTAATAGCTTTCCATAGGTGAAAACCAAGTGCTTCTGCGACGTCCGGTTTTGGAAATATTGCAATCCAAAGTGATTCTACTGATTTTCAACACAACGCTAAATCTGATTCCGATGGCGATATTTCCGCAACCAAGCCTTGAAAAAAGTTCTAGTTTTTGGAATTCATTAAATTTAACGAAGAGCTTTCTATTATTGAAAACCAGAAGATTCTGTAAGGTCTGGTTTTCGAAATATTTCTATCCAAAGTGAACTTAGAACTGAATATCTATGCAGTATGGATTCAAACGAAACAAAGTCTTCGGATGGAGATATCTCCGCAACCAAGGCTCGTAAGACGTTTTAGTTTTCAGTTCTGAATAGAGAATTCGCAGACCTTTCCAATGATGTAACAATCAAACCAAATCATGGCAGCAAAATTTTGATAATTTTTTAAAAAATTCCTCGGGTCCCCCCTGTCAAATAAAAATCATAATTTTTCCAATGTTTCTCAAACCCATCGAGACATACATCAAACGAAAGGTCTATTCAATTCCTGTACATCAATGCAAACCAAAAGCTTCTGTGTGGTCTGGTTCTCGAAATATTGCAATTCAAACAATCCAAAGCGATTCCTCTGATTTTCGACTTTTCCCTATCTAGCAATGTCTTTGGGAAGCTATATCTCGGAAACCAAGCCTTGTAAATGGTTGCGGTAAAAAAAATCCTCTGTTATCTTTTTAATAGCTTTCCATAGGTGAAAACCAGAAGCTTCTGCGACGTCCGGTTTTGGAAATATTGCAATCGAAAGTGATTCTACTGATTTTCAACACAACGCTAAATCTGATTCCGATGGCGATATTTCCGCAACCAATCCTTGAAAAAAGTTCTAGTTTTTGAAATTCATTAAATTTAACGAAGAGCTTTCTATTATTGAAAACCAGAAGATTCTGTGAGGTCTGGTTTTCGAAATATTTCTATCCAAAGTGAACTTAGAACTGAATATCTATGCAGTATGGAAGCAAACGAAACAAATTCTTCGGATGGAGATATCTCCGCAACCAAGGCTCGTAAGACGTTTTAGTTTTCAGTTCTGAATAGAGAATTCGCAGACCTTTTCAATGATGTAACAATCAAACCAAATCATGGCAGCAAAATTTTGATGATTTTTTAAAAAATTCCTCGGGTCCCCCCTGTCAAATAAAAATCATAATTTTTCCAATGTTTCTCAAACCCATCGAGACATACATCAAACGAAAGGTCTATTCAATTCCTGTACATCAATGCAAACCAAAAGCTTCTGCGTGGTCTGGTTCTCGAAATATTGCAATTCAAACAATCCAAAGCGATTCCTCTGATTTTCGACTTTTCCCTATCTAGCAATGTCTTTGGGAAGCTATATCTCGGAAACCAAGCCTTGTAAATGGTTGTGGTAAAAAAAATCCTCTGTTATCTTTTTAATAGCTTTCCATAGGTGAAAACCAGAAGCTTCTGCGACGTCCGGTTTTGGAAATATTGCAATCCAAAGTGATTCTACTGATTTTCAACACAACGCTAAATCTGATTCCGATGGCGATATTTCCGCAACCAATCCTTGAAAAAAGTTCTAGTTTTTGAAATTCATTAAATTTAACGAAGAGCTTTCTATTATTGAAAACCAGAAGATTCTGTGAGGTCTGGTTTTCGAAATATTTCTATCCAAAGTGAACTTAGAACTGAATATCTATGCAGTATGGATTTAAACGAAACAAAGTCTTCGGATGGAGATATCTCCGCAACCAAGGCTCGTAAGACGTTTTAGTTTTCAGTTCTGAATAGAGAATTGATAGACCTTTTCATGGATGTGCCACCCATCACATGTTTTGATTTTTTTTTTAATTTTTGAAAAAAATCATGGACTAACCCCTTGTCTATAAAAATCATAATTTTTCCAATGTTTCTCAAACCCATCGAGACATACATCAAACGAAAGGTCTATTCAATTCCTGTACATCAATGCAAACCAAAAGTTTCTGCGTGGTCTGGTTCTCGAAATATTGCAATTCAAACAATCCAAAGCGATTCCTCTGATTTTCGACTTTTCCCTATCTAGCAATGTCTTTGGGAAGCTATATCTCGGAAACCAAGCCTTGTAAATGGTTGCGGTAAAAAAAATCCTCTGTTATCTTTTTAATAGCTTTCCATAGGTGAAAACCAGAAGTTTCTGCGACGTCCGGTTTTGGAAATATTGCAATCCAAAGTGATTCTACTGATTTTCAACACAACGCTAAATCTGATTCCGATGGCGATATTTCCGCAACCAAGCCTTGAAAAAAGTTCTAGTTTTTGGAATTCATTAAATTTAATGAAGAGCTTTCTATTATTGAAAACCAGAAGATTCTGTGAGGACTGGTTTTCGAAATATTTCTATCCAAAGTGAACTTAGAACTGAATATCTATGCAGTATGGATTCAAACGAAACAAAGTCTTCGGATGGAGATATCTCCGCAACCAAGGCTCGTAAGACGTTTTAGTTTTCAGTTCTGAATAGAGAATTCGCAGACCTTTCCAATGATGTAACAATCAAATCAAATCATGGCAGCAAAATTTTGATGATTTTTTAAAAAATTCCTCGGGTCCCCCCTGTCAAATAAAAATCATAATTTTTCCAATGTTTCTCAAACCCATCGAGACATACATCAAACGAAAGGTCTATTCAATTCCTGTACATCAATGCAAACCAAAAGCTTCTGCGTGGTCTGGTTCTCGAAATATTGCAATTCAAACAATCCAAAGCGATTCCTCTGATTCCGATGGCGATATTTCCGCAACCAATCCTTGAAAAAAGTTCTAGTTTTTGAAATTCATTAAATTTAACAAAGAGCTTTCTATTATTGAAAACCAGAAGATTCTGTGAGGTCTGGCTTTCGAAATATTTCTATCCAAAGTGAACTTAGAACTGAATATCTATGCAGTATGGAAGCAAACGAAACAAATTCTTCGGATGGAGATATCTCCGCAACCAAGGCTCGTAAGACGTTTTAGTTTTCAGTTCTGAATAGAGGATTGATAGACCTTTTCATGGATGTGCCACCCATCACATGTTTTGATTTTTTTTTTAATTTTTGAAAAAAATCATGGACTAAACCCATCGAGACATACATCAAACGAAAGGTCTATTCAATTCCTGTACATCAATGCAAACCAAAAGCTTCTGCGTGGTCTGGTTCTCGAAATATTGCAATTCAAACAATCCAAAGCGATTCCTCTGATTCCGATGGCGATATTTCCGCAACCAATCCTTGAAAAAAGTTCTAGTTTTTGAAATTCATTAAATTTAACGAAGAGCTTTCTATTATTGAAAACCAGAAGATTCTGTGAGGTCTGGTTTTCGAAATATTTCTATCCAAAGTGAACTTAGAACTGAATATCTATGCAGTATGGAAGCAAACGAAACAAATTCTTCGGATGGAGATATCTCCGCAACCAAGGCTCGTAAGACGTTTTAGTTTTCAGTTCTGAATAGAGAATTGATAGACCTTTTCATGGATTTGCCACCCATCACATGTTTTGATTTTTTTTTTAATTTTTGAAAAAAATCATGGACTAACCCCTTGTCTATAAAAATCATAATTTTTCCAATGTTTCTCAAACCCATCGAGACATACATCAAACGAAAGGTCTATTCAATTCCTGTACATCCAAACCAAAAGTTTCTGCGTGGTCTGGTTCTCGAAATATTGCAATTCAAACAATCCAAAGCGATTCCTCTGATTTTCGACTTTTCCCTATCTAGCAATGTCTTTGGGAAGCTATATCTCGGAAACCAAGCCTTGTAAATGGTTGCGGTAAAAAAAATCCTCTGTTATCTTTTTAATAGCTTTCCATAGGTGAAAACCAGAAGCTTCTGCGACGTCCGGTTTTGGAAATATTGCAATCCAAAGTGATTCTACTGATTTTCAACACAACGCTAAATCTGATTCCGATGGCGATATTTCCGCAACCAAGCCTTGAAAAAAGTTCTAGTTTTTGGAATTCATTAAATTTGACGAAGAGCTTTCTATTATTGAAAACCAGAAGATTCTGTGAGGTCTGGTTTTCGAAATATTTCTATCCAAAGTGAACTTAGAACTGAATATCTATGCAGTATGGATTCAAACGAAACAAAGTCTTCGGATGGAGATATCTCCGCAACCAAGGCTCGTAAGACGTTTTAGTTTTCAGTTCTGAATAGAGAATTCGCAGACCTTTCCAATGATGTAACAATCAAACCAAATCATGGCAGCAAAATTTTGATGATTTTTTAAAAAATTCCTCGGGTCCCCCCTGTCAAATAAAAATCATAATTTTTCCAATGTTTCTCAAACCCATCGAGACATACATCAAACGAAAGGTCTATTCAATTCCTGTACATCAATGCAAACCAAAAGCTTCTGCGTGGTCTGGTTCTCGAAATATTGCAATTCAAACAATCCAAAGCGATTCCTCTGATTTTCGACTTTTCCCTATCTAGCAATGTCTTTGGGAAGCTATATCTCGGAAACCAAGCCTTGTAAATGGTTGTGGTAAAAAAAATCCTCTGTTATCTTTTTAATAGCTTTCCATAGGTGAAAACCAGAAGCTTCTGCGACGTCCGGTTTTGGAAATATTGCAATCCAAAGTGATTCTACTGATTTTCAACACAACGCTAAATCTGATTCCGATGGCGATATTTCCGCAACCAATCCTTGAAAAAAGTTCTAGTTTTTGAAATTCATTAAATTTAACGAAGAGCTTTCTATTATTGAAAACCAGAAGATTCTGTGAGGTCTGGTTTTCGAAATATTTCTATCCAAAGTGAACTTAGAACTGAATATCTATGCAGTATGGATTTAAACGAAACAAAGTTTTCGGATGGAGATATCTCCGCAACCAAGGCTCGTAAGACGTTTTAGTTTTCAGTTCTGAATAGAGAATTCGCAGACCTTTCCAATGATGTAACAATCAAATCAAATCATGGCAGCAAAATTTTGATGATTTTTTAAAAAATTCCTCGGGTCCCCCCTGTCAAATAAAAATCATAATTTTTCCAATGTTTCTCAAACCCATCGAGACATACATCAAACGAAAGGTCTATTCAATTCCTGTACATCAATGCAAACCAAAAGCTTCTGCGTGGTCTGGTTCTCGAAATATTGCAATTCAAACAATCCAAAGCGATTCCTCTGATTCCGATGGCGATATTTCCGCAACCAATCCTTGAAAAAAGTTCTAGTTTTTGAAATTCATTAAATTTAACGAAGAGCTTTCTATTATTGAAAACCAGAAGATTCTGTAAGGTCTGGTTTTCGAAATATTTCTATCCAAAGTGAACTTAGAACTGAATATCTATGCAGTATGGATTTAAACGAAACAAAGTCTTCGGATGGAGATATCTCCGCAACCAAGGCTCGTAAGACGTTTTAGTTTTCAGTTCTGAATAGAGAATTGATAGACCTTTTCATGGATGTGCCACCCATCAAATGTTTTGATTTTTTTTTTAATTTTTGAAAAAAATCATGGACTAAACCCATCGAGACATACATCAAACGAAAGGTCTATTCAATTCCTGTACATCAATGCAAACCAAAAGCTTCTGCGTGGTCTGGTTCTCGAAATATTGCAATTCAAACAATCCAAAGCGATTCCTCTGATTCCGATGGCGATATTTCCGCAACCAATCCTTGAAAAAAGTTCTAGTTTTTGAAATTCATTAAATTTAACGAAGAGCTTTCTATTATTGAAAACCAGAAGATTCTGTGAGGTCTGGTTTTCGAAATATTTCTATCCAAAGTGAACTTAGAACTGAATATCTATGCAGTATGGAAGCAAACGAAACAAATTCTTCGGATGGAGATATCTCCGCAACCAAGGCTCGTAAGACGTTTTAGTTTTCAGTTCTGAATAGAGGATTGATAGACCTTTTCATGGATGTGCCACCCATCACATGTTTTGATTTTTTTTTTAATTTTTGAAAAAAATCATGGACTAACCCCTTGTCTATAAAAATCATAATTTTTCCAATGTTTCTCAAACCCATCGAGACATACATCAAACGAAAGGTCTATTCAATTCCTGTACATCCAAACCAAAAGCTTCTGCGTGGTCTGGTTCTCGAAATATTGCAATTCAAACAATCCAAAGCGATTCCTCCGATTTTCGACTTTTCCCTATCTAGCAATGTCTTTGGGAAGCTATATCTCGGAAACCAAGCCTTGTAAATGGTTGCGGTAAAAAAAATCCTCTGTTATCTTTTTAATAGCTTTCCATAGGTGAAAACCAGAAGTTTCTGCGACGTCCGGTTTTGGAAATATTGCAATCCAAAGTGATTCTACTGATTTTCAACACAACGCTAAATCTGATTCCGATGGCGATATTTCCGCAACCAAGCCTTGAAAAAAGTTCTAGTTTTTGGAATTCATTAAATTTAATGAAGAGCTTTCTATTATTGAAAACCAGAAGATTCTGTGAGGACTGGTTTTCGAAATATTTCTATCCAAAGTGAACTTAGAACTGAATATCTATGCAGTATGGATTCAAACGAAACAAAGTCTTCGGATGGAGATATCTCCGCAACCAAGGCTCGTAAGACGTTTTAGTTTTCAGTTCTGAATAGAGAATTCGCAGACCTTTCCAATGATGTAACAATCAAACCAAATCATGGCAGCAAAATTTTGATGATTTTTTAAAAAATTCCTCGGGTCCCCCCTGTCAAATAAAAATCATAATTTTTCCAATGTTTCTCAAACCCATCGAGACATACATCAAACGAAAGGTCTATTCAATTCCTGTACATCAATGCAAACCAAAAGCTTCTGCGTGGTCTGGTTCTCGAAATATTGCAATTCAAACAATCCAAAGCGATTCCTCTGATTTTCGACTTTTCCCTATCTAGCAATGTCTTTGGGAAGCTATATCTCGGAAACCAAGCCTTGTAAATGGTTGTGGTAAAAAAAATCCTCTGTTATCTTTTTAATAGCTTTCCATAGGTGAAAACCAGAAGCTTCTGCGACGTCCGGTTTTGGAAATATTGCAATCCAAAGTGATTCTACTGATTTTCAACACAACGCTAAATCTGATTCCGATGGCGATATTTCCGCAACCAATCCTTGAAAAAAGTTCTAGTTTTTGAAATTCATTAAATTTAACGAAGAGCTTCCTATTATTGAAAACCAGAAGATTCTGTGAGGTCTGGTTTTCGAAATATTTCTATCCAAAGTGAACTTAGAACTGAATATCTATGCAGTATGGATTTAAACGAAACAAAGTCTTCGGATGGAGATATCTCCGCAACCAAGGCTCGTAAGACGTTTTAGTTTTCAGTTCTGAATAGAGAATTGATAGACCTTTTCATGGATGTGCCACCCATCACATGTTTTGATTTTTTTTTTAATTTTTGAAAAAAATCATGGACTAACCCCTTGTCTATAAAAATCATAATTTTTCCAATGTTTCTCAAACCCATCGAGACATACATCAAACGAAAGGTCTATTCAATTCCTGTACATCCAAACCAAAAGCTTCTGCGTGGTCTGGTTCTCGAAATATTGCAATTCAAACAATCCAAAGCGATTCCTCTGATTTTCGACTTTTCCCTATCTAGCAATGTCTTTGGGAAGCTATATCTCGGAAACCAAGCCTTGTAAATGGTTGCGGTAAAAAAAATCCTCTGTTATCTTTTTAATAGCTTTCCATAGGTGAAAACCAGAAGCTTCTGCGACGTCCGGTTTTGGAAATATTGCAATCCAAAGTGATTCTACTGATTTTCAACACAACGCTAAATCTGATTCCGATGGCGATATTTCCGCAACCAAGCCTTGAAAAAAGTTCTAGTTTTTGGAATTCATTACATTTAATGAAGAGCTTTCTATTATTGAAAACCAGAAGATTCTGTGAGGACTGGTTTTCGAAATATTTCTATCCAAAGTGAACTTAGAACTGAATATCTATGCAGTATGGATTCAAACGAAACAAAGTCTTCGGATGGAGATATCTCCGCAACCAAGGCTCGTAAGACGTTTTAGTTTTCAGTTCTGAATAGAGAATTCGCAGACCTTTCCAATGATGTAACAATCAAATCAAATCATGGCAGCAAAATTTTGATGATTTTTTAAAAAATTCCTCGGGTCCCCCCTGTCAAATAAAAATCATAATTTTTCCAATGTTTCTCAAACCCATCGAGACATACATCAAACGAAAGGTCTATTCAATTCCTGTACATCAATGCAAACCAAAAGCTTCTGCGTGGTCTGGTTCTCGAAATATTGCAATTCAAACAATCCAAAGCGATTCCTCTGATTTTCGACTTTTCCCTATCTAGCAATGTCTTTGGGAAGCTATATCTCGGAAACCAAGCCTTGTAAATGGTTGTGGTAAAAAAAATCCTCTATTATCTTTTTAATAGCTTTCCATAGGTGAAAACCAGAAGCTTCTGCGACGTCCGGTTTTGGAAATATTGCAATCCAAAGTGATTCTACTGATTTTCAACACAACGCTAAATCTGATTCCGATGGCGATATTTCCGCAACCAATCCTTGAAAAAAGTTCTAGTTTTTGAAATTCATTAAATTTAACGAAGAGCTTTCTATTATTGAAAACCAGAAGATTCTGTGAGGTCTGGTTTTCGAAATATTTCTATCCAAAGTGAACTTAGAACTGAATATCTATGCAGTATGGAAGCAAACGAAACAAATTCTTCGGATGGAGATATCTCCGCAACCAAGGCTCGTAAGACGTTTTAGTTTTCAGTTCTGAATAGAGAATTGATAGACCTTTTCATGGATGTGCCACCCATCACATGTTTTGATTTTTTTTTTAATTTTTGAAAAAAATCATGGACTAACCCCTTGTCTATAAAAATCATAATTTTTCCAATGTTTCTCAAACCCATCGAGACATACATCAAACGAAAGGTCTATTCAATTCCTGTACATCAATGCAAACCAAAAGCTTCTGCGTGGTCTGGTTCTCGAAATATTGCAATTCAAACAATCCAAAGCGATTCCTCTGATTTTCGACTTTTCCCTATCTAGCAATGTCTTTGGGTGTATATCTCGGAAACCAAGCCTTGTAAATGGTTGCGGTAAAAAAAATCCTCTGTTATCTTTTTAATAGCTTTCCATAGGTGAAAACCAGAAGTTTCTGCGACGTCCGGTTTTGGAAATATTGCAATCCAAAGTGATTCTACTGATTTTCAACACAACGCTAAATCTGATTCCGATGGCGATATTTCCGCAACCAATCCTTGAAAAAAGTTCTAGTTTTTGAAATTCATTAAATTTAACGAAGAGCTTTCTATTATTGAAAACCAGAAGATTCTGTGAGGTCTGGTTTTCGAAATATTTCTATCCAAAGTGAACTTAGAACTGAATATCTATGCAGTATGGATTTAAACGAAACAAAGTCTTCGGATGGAGATATCTCCGCAACCAAGGCTCGTAAGACGTTTTAGTTTTCAGTTCTGAATAGAGAATTGATAGACCTTTTCATGGATGTGCCACCCATCACATGTTTTGATTTTTTTTTTAATTTTTGAAAAAAATCATGGACTAACCCCTTGTCTATAAAAATCATAATTTTTCCAATGTTTCTCAAACCCATCGAGACATACATCAAACGAAAGGTCTATTCAATTCCTGTACATCAATGCAAACCAAAAGCTTCTGCGTGGTCTGGTTCTCGAAATATTGCAATTCAAACAATCCAAAGCGATTCCTCTGATTTTCGACTTTTCCCTATCTAGCAATGTCTTTGGGTGTATATCTCGGAAACCAAGCCTTGTAAATGGTTGCGGTAAAAAAAATCCTCTGTTATCTTTTTAATAGCTTTCCATAGGTGAAAACCAGAAGTTTCTGCGACGTCCGGTTTTGGAAATATTGCAATCCAAAGTGATTCTACTGATTTTCAACACAACGCTAAATCTGATTCCGATGGCGATATTTCCGCAACCAATCCTTGAAAAAAGTTCTAGTTTTTGAAATTCATTAAATTTAACGAAGAGCTTTCTATTATTGAAAACCAGAAGATTCTGTGAGGTCTGGTTTTCGAAATATTTCTATCCAAAGTGAACTTAGAACTGAATATCTATGCAGTATGGATTTAAACGAAACAAAGTCTTCGGATGGAGATATCTCCGCAACCAAGGCTCGTAAGACGTTTTAGTTTTCAGTTCTGAATAGAGAATTGATAGACCTTTTCATGGATGTGCCACCCATCACATGTTTTGATTTTTTTTTTAATTTTTGAAAAAAATCATGGACTAACCCCTTGTCTATAAAAATCATAATTTTTCCAATGTTTCTCAAACCCATCGAGACATACATCAAACGAAAGGTCTATTCAATTCCTGTACATCAATGCAAACCAAAAGCTTCTGCGTGGTCTGGTTCTCGAAATATTGCAATTCAAACAATCCAAAGCGATTCCTCTGATTTTCGACTTTTCCCTATCTAGCAATGTCTTTGGGTGTATATCTCGGAAACCAAGCCTTGTAAATGGTTGCGGTAAAAAAAATCCTCTGTTATCTTTTTAATAGCTTTCCATAGGTGAAAACCAGAAGTTTCTGCGACGTCCGGTTTTGGAAATATTGCAATCCAAAGTGATTCTACTGATTTTCAACACAACGCTAAATCTGATTCCGATGGCGATATTTCCGCAACCAATCCTTGAAAAAAGTTCTAGTTTTTGAAATTCATTAAATTTAACGAAGAGCTTTCTATTATTGAAAACCAGAAGATTCTGTGAGGTCTGGTTTTCGAAATATTTCTATCCAAAGTGAACTTAGAACTGAATATCTATGCAGTATGGATTTAAACGAAACAAAGTCTTCGGATGGAGATATCTCCGCAACCAAGGCTCGTAAGACGTTTTAGTTTTCAGTTCTGAATAGAGAATTGATAGACCTTTTCATGGATGTGCCACCCATCACATGTTTTGATTTTTTTTTTAATTTTTGAAAAAAATCATGGACTAACCCCTTGTCTATAAAAATCATAATTTTTCCAATGTTTCTCAAACCCATCGAGACATACATCAAACGAAAGGTCTATTCAATTCCTGTACATCAATGCAAACCAAAAGCTTCTGCGTGGTCTGGTTCTCGAAATATTGCAATTCAAACAATCCAAAGCGATTCCTCTGATTTTCGACTTTTCCCTATCTAGCAATGTCTTTGGGTGTATATCTCGGAAACCAAGCCTTGTAAATGGTTGCGGTAAAAAAAATCCTCTGTTATCTTTTTAATAGCTTTCCATAGGTGAAAACCAGAAGTTTCTGCGACGTCCGGTTTTGGAAATATTGCAATCCAAAGTGATTCTACTGATTTTCAACACAACGCTAAATCTGATTCCGATGGCGATATTTCCGCAACCAATCCTTGAAAAAAGTTCTAGTTTTTGAAATTCATTAAATTTAACGAAGAGCTTTCTATTATTGAAAACCAGAAGATTCTGTGAGGTCTGGTTTTCGAAATATTTCTATCCAAAGTGAACTTAGAACTGAATATCTATGCAGTATGGATTTAAACGAAACAAAGTCTTCGGATGGAGATATCTCCGCAACCAAGGCTCGTAAGACGTTTTAGTTTTCAGTTCTGAATAGAGAATTGATAGACCTTTTCATGGATGTGCCACCCATCACATGTTTTGATTTTTTTTTTAATTTTTGAAAAAAATCATGGACTAACCCCTTGTCTATAAAAATCATAATTTTTCCAATGTTTCTCAAACCCATCGAGACATACATCAAACGAAAGGTCTATTCAATTCCTGTACATCAATGCAAACCAAAAGCTTCTGCGTGGTCTGGTTCTCGAAATATTGCAATTCAAACAATCCAAAGCGATTCCTCTGATTTTCGACTTTTCCCTATCTAGCAATGTCTTTGGGTGTATATCTCGGAAACCAAGCCTTGTAAATGGTTGCGGTAAAAAAAATCCTCTGTTATCTTTTTAATAGCTTTCCATAGGTGAAAACCAGAAGTTTCTGCGACGTCCGGTTTTGGAAATATTGCAATCCAAAGTGATTCTACTGATTTTCAACACAACGCTAAATCTGATTCCGATGGCGATATTTCCGCAACCAATCCTTGAAAAAAGTTCTAGTTTTTGAAATTCATTAAATTTAACGAAGAGCTTTCTATTATTGAAAACCAGAAGATTCTGTGAGGTCTGGTTTTCGAAATATTTCTATCCAAAGTGAACTTAGAACTGAATATCTATGCAGTATGGATTTAAACGAAACAAAGTCTTCGGATGGAGATATCTCCGCAACCAAGGCTCGTAAGACGTTTTAGTTTTCAGTTCTGAATAGAGAATTGATAGACCTTTTCATGGATGTGCCACCCATCACATGTTTTGATTTTTTTTTTAATTTTTGAAAAAAATCATGGACTAACCCCTTGTCTATAAAAATCATAATTTTTCCAATGTTTCTCAAACCCATCGAGACATACATCAAACGAAAGGTCTATTCAATTCCTGTACATCAATGCAAACCAAAAGCTTCTGCGTGGTCTGGTTCTCGAAATATTGCAATTCAAACAATCCAAAGCGATTCCTCTGATTTTCGACTTTTCCCTATCTAGCAATGTCTTTGGGTGTATATCTCGGAAACCAAGCCTTGTAAATGGTTGCGGTAAAAAAAATCCTCTGTTATCTTTTTAATAGCTTTCCATAGGTGAAAACCAGAAGTTTCTGCGACGTCCGGTTTTGGAAATATTGCAATCCAAAGTGATTCTACTGATTTTCAACACAACGCTAAATCTGATTCCGATGGCGATATTTCCGCAACCAATCCTTGAAAAAAGTTCTAGTTTTTGAAATTCATTAAATTTAACGAAGAGCTTTCTATTATTGAAAACCAGAAGATTCTGTGAGGTCTGGTTTTCGAAATATTTCTATCCAAAGTGAACTTAGAACTGAATATCTATGCAGTATGGATTTAAACGAAACAAAGTCTTCGGATGGAGATATCTCCGCAACCAAGGCTCGTAAGACGTTTTAGTTTTCAGTTCTGAATAGAGAATTGATAGACCTTTTCATGGATGTGCCACCCATCACATGTTTTGATTTTTTTTTTAATTTTTGAAAAAAATCATGGACTAACCCCTTGTCTATAAAAATCATAATTTTTCCAATGTTTCTCAAACCCATCGAGACATACATCAAACGAAAGGTCTATTCAATTCCTGTACATCAATGCAAACCAAAAGCTTCTGCGTGGTCTGGTTCTCGAAATATTGCAATTCAAACAATCCAAAGCGATTCCTCTGATTTTCGACTTTTCCCTATCTAGCAATGTCTTTGGGAAGCTATATCTCGGAAACCAAGCCTTGTAAATGGTTGCGGTAAAAAAAATCCTCTGTTATCTTTTTAATAGCTTTCCATAGGTGAAAACCAGAAGCTTCTGCGACGTCCGGTTTTGGAAATATTGCAATCCAAAGTGATTCTACTGATTTTCAACACAACGCTAAATCTGATTCCGATGGCGATATTTCCGCAACCAATCCTTGAAAAAAGTTCTAGTTTTTGAAATTCATTAAATTTAACGAAGAGCTTTCTATTATTGAAAACCAGAAGATTCTGTGAGGTCTGGTTTTCGAAATATTTCTATCCAAAGTGAACTTAGAACTGAATATCTATGCAGTATGGATTTAAACGAAACAAAGTCTTCGGATGGAGATATCTCCGCAACCAAGGCTCGTAAGACGTTTTAGTTTTCAGTTCTGAATAGAGAATTGATAGACCTTTTCATGGATGTGCCACCCATCACATGTTTTGATTTTTTTTTTAATTTTTGAAAAAAATCATGGACTAACCCCTTGTCTATAAAAATCATAATTTTTCCAATGTTTCTCAAACCCATCGAGACATACATCAAACGAAAGGTCTATTCAATTCCTGTACATCAATGCAAACCAAAAGCTTCTGCGTGGTCTGGTTCTCGAAATATTGCAATTCAAACAATCCAAAGCGATTCCTCTGATTTTCGACTTTTCCCTATCTAGCAATGTCTTTGGGTGTATATCTCGGAAACCAAGCCTTGTAAATGGTTGCGGTAAAAAAAATCCTCTGTTATCTTTTTAATAGCTTTCCATAGGTGAAAACCAGAAGTTTCTGCGACGTCCGGTTTTGGAAATATTGCAATCCAAAGTGATTCTACTGATTTTCAACACAACGCTAAATCTGATTCCGATGGCGATATTTCCGCAACCAATCCTTGAAAAAAGTTCTAGTTTTTGAAATTCATTAAATTTAACGAAGAGCTTTCTATTATTGAAAACCAGAAGATTCTGTGAGGTCTGGTTTTCGAAATATTTCTATCCAAAGTGAACTTAGAACTGAATATCTATGCAGTATGGATTTAAACGAAACAAAGTCTTCGGATGGAGATATCTCCGCAACCAAGGCTCGTAAGACGTTTTAGTTTTCAGTTCTGAATAGAGAATTGATAGACCTTTTCATGGATGTGCCACCCATCACATGTTTTGATTTTTTTTTTAATTTTTGAAAAAAATCATGGACTAACCCCTTGTCTATAAAAATCATAATTTTTCCAATGTTTCTCAAACCCATCGAGACATACATCAAACGAAAGGTCTATTCAATTCCTGTACATCAATGCAAACCAAAAGCTTCTGCGTGGTCTGGTTCTCGAAATATTGCAATTCAAACAATCCAAAGCGATTCCTCTGATTTTCGACTTTTCCCTATCTAGCAATGTCTTTGGGTGTATATCTCGGAAACCAAGCCTTGTAAATGGTTGCGGTAAAAAAAATCCTCTGTTATCTTTTTAATAGCTTTCCATAGGTGAAAACCAGAAGTTTCTGCGACGTCCGGTTTTGGAAATATTGCAATCCAAAGTGATTCTACTGATTTTCAACACAACGCTAAATCTGATTCCGATGGCGATATTTCCGCAACCAATCCTTGAAAAAAGTTCTAGTTTTTGAAATTCATTAAATTTAACGAAGAGCTTTCTATTATTGAAAACCAGAAGATTCTGTGAGGTCTGGTTTTCGAAATATTTCTATCCAAAGTGAACTTAGAACTGAATATCTATGCAGTATGGATTTAAACGAAACAAAGTCTTCGGATGGAGATATCTCCGCAACCAAGGCTCGTAAGACGTTTTAGTTTTCAGTTCTGAATAGAGAATTGATAGACCTTTTCATGGATGTGCCACCCATCACATGTTTTGATTTTTTTTTTAATTTTTGAAAAAAATCATGGACTAACCCCTTGTCTATAAAAATCATAATTTTTCCAATGTTTCTCAAACCCATCGAGACATACATCAAACGAAAGGTCTATTCAATTCCTGTACATCAATGCAAACCAAAAGCTTCTGCGTGGTCTGGTTCTCGAAATATTGCAATTCAAACAATCCAAAGCGATTCCTCTGATTTTCGACTTTTCCCTATCTAGCAATGTCTTTGGGAAGCTATATCTCGGAAACCAAGCCTTGTAAATGGTTGTGGTAAAAAAAATCCTCTGTTATCTTTTTAATAGCTTTCCATAGGTGAAAACCAGAAGCTTCTGCGACGTCCGGTTTTGGAAATATTGCAATCCAAAGTGATTCTACTGATTTTCAACACAACGCTAAATCTGATTCCGATGGCGATATTTCCGCAACCAATCCTTGAAAAAAGTTCTAGTTTTTGAAATTCATTAAATTTAACAAAGAGCTTTCTATTATTGAAAACCAGAAGATTCTGTGAGGTCTGGTTTTCGAAATATTTCTATCCAAAGTGAACTTGAAACTGAATATCTATGCAGTATGGATTTAAACGAAACAAAGTCTTCGGATGGAGATATCTCCGCAACCAAGGCTCGTAAGACGTTTTAGTTTTCAGTTCTGAATAGAGAATTGATAGACCTTTTCATGGATGTGCCACCCATCACATGTTTTGATTTTTTTTTTTAATTTTTGAAAAAAATCATGGACTAATCCCTTGTCTATAAAAATCATAATTTTTCCAATGTTTCTCAAACCCATCGAGACATACATCAAACGAAAGGTCTATTCAATTCCTGTACATCAATGCAAACCAAAAGCTTCTGCGTGGTCTGGTTCTCGAAATATTGCAATTCAAACAATCCAAAGCGATTCCTCTGATTTTCGACTTTTCCCTATCTAGCAATGTCTTTGGGAAGCTATATCTCGGAAACCAAGCCTTGTAAATGGTTGCGGTAAAAAAAATCCTCTGTTATCTTTTTAATAGCTTTCCATAGGTGAAAACCAGAAGCTTCTGCGACGTCCGGTTTTGGAAATATTGCAATCCAAAGTGATTCTACTGATTTTCAACACAACGCTAAATCTGATTCCGATGGCGATATTTCCGCAACCAATCCTTGAAAAAAGTTCTAGTTTTTGAAATTCATTAAATTTAACGAAGAGCTTTCTATTATTGAAAACCAGAAGATTCTGTGAGGTCTGGTTTTCGAAATATTTCTATCCAAAGTGAACTTAGAACTGAATATCTATGCAGTATGGATTTAAACGAAACAAAGTCTTCGGATGGAGATATCTCCGCAACCAAGGCTCGTAAGACGTTTTAGTTTTCAGTTCTGAATAGAGAATTGATAGACCTTTTCATGGATGTGCCACCCATCACATGTTTTGATTTTTTTTTTAATTTTTGAAAAAAATCATGGACTAACCCCTTGTCTATAAAAATCATAATTTTTCCAATGTTTCTCAAACCCATCGAGACATACATCAAACGAAAGGTCTATTCAATTCCTGTACATCAATGCAAACCAAAAGCTTCTGCGTGGTCTGGTTCTCGAAATATTGCAATTCAAACAATCCAAAGCGATTCCTCTGATTTTCGACTTTTCCCTATCTAGCAATGTCTTTGGGTGTATATCTCGGAAACCAAGCCTTGTAAATGGTTGCGGTAAAAAAAATCCTCTGTTATCTTTTTAATAGCTTTCCATAGGTGAAAACCAGAAGTTTCTGCGACGTCCGGTTTTGGAAATATTGCAATCCAAAGTGATTCTACTGATTTTCAACACAACGCTAAATCTGATTCCGATGGCGATATTTCCGCAACCAATCCTTGAAAAAAGTTCTAGTTTTTGAAATTCATTAAATTTAACGAAGAGCTTTCTATTATTGAAAACCAGAAGATTCTGTGAGGTCTGGTTTTCGAAATATTTCTATCCAAAGTGAACTTAGAACTGAATATCTATGCAGTATGGATTTAAACGAAACAAAGTCTTCGGATGGAGATATCTCCGCAACCAAGGCTCGTAAGACGTTTTAGTTTTCAGTTCTGAATAGAGAATTGATAGACCTTTTCATGGATGTGCCACCCATCACATGTTTTGATTTTTTTTTTAATTTTTGAAAAAAATCATGGACTAACCCCTTGTCTATAAAAATCATAATTTTTCCAATGTTTCTCAAACCCATCGAGACATACATCAAACGAAAGGTCTATTCAATTCCTGTACATCAATGCAAACCAAAAGCTTCTGCGTGGTCTGGTTCTCGAAATATTGCAATTCAAACAATCCAAAGCGATTCCTCTGATTTTCGACTTTTCCCTATCTAGCAATGTCTTTGGGTGTATATCTCGGAAACCAAGCCTTGTAAATGGTTGCGGTAAAAAAAATCCTCTGTTATCTTTTTAATAGCTTTCCATAGGTGAAAACCAGAAGTTTCTGCGACGTCCGGTTTTGGAAATATTGCAATCCAAAGTGATTCTACTGATTTTCAACACAACGCTAAATCTGATTCCGATGGCGATATTTCCGCAACCAATCCTTGAAAAAAGTTCTAGTTTTTGAAATTCATTAAATTTAACGAAGAGCTTTCTATTATTGAAAACCAGAAGATTCTGTGAGGTCTGGTTTTCGAAATATTTCTATCCAAAGTGAACTTAGAACTGAATATCTATGCAGTATGGATTTAAACGAAACAAAGTCTTCGGATGGAGATATCTCCGCAACCAAGGCTCGTAAGACGTTTTAGTTTTCAGTTCTGAATAGAGAATTGATAGACCTTTTCATGGATGTGCCACCCATCACATGTTTTGATTTTTTTTTTAATTTTTGAAAAAAATCATGGACTAACCCCTTGTCTATAAAAATCATAATTTTTCCAATGTTTCTCAAACCCATCGAGACATACATCAAACGAAAGGTCTATTCAATTCCTGTACATCAATGCAAACCAAAAGCTTCTGCGTGGTCTGGTTCTCGAAATATTGCAATTCAAACAATCCAAAGCGATTCCTCTGATTTTCGACTTTTCCCTATCTAGCAATGTCTTTGGGAAGCTATATCTCGGAAACCAAGCCTTGTAAATGGTTGTGGTAAAAAAAATCCTCTGTTATCTTTTTAATAGCTTTCCATAGGTGAAAACCAGAAGCTTCTGCGACGTCCGGTTTTGGAAATATTGCAATCCAAAGTGATTCTACTGATTTTCAACACAACGCTAAATCTGATTCCGATGGCGATATTTCCGCAACCAATCCTTGAAAAAAGTTCTAGTTTTTGAAATTCATTAAATTTAACAAAGAGCTTTCTATTATTGAAAACCAGAAGATTCTGTGAGGTCTGGTTTTCGAAATATTTCTATCCAAAGTGAACTTGAAACTGAATATCTATGCAGTATGGATTTAAACGAAACAAAGTCTTCGGATGGAGATATCTCCGCAACCAAGGCTCGTAAGACGTTTTAGTTTTCAGTTCTGAATAGAGAATTGATAGACCTTTTCATGGATGTGCCACCCATCACATGTTTTGATTTTTTTTTTTAATTTTTGAAAAAAATCATGGACTAATCCCTTGTCTATAAAAATCATAATTTTTCCAATGTTTCTCAAACCCATCGAGACATACATCAAACGAAAGGTCTATTCAATTCCTGTACATCAATGCAAACCAAAAGCTTCTGCGTGGTCTGGTTCTCGAAATATTGCAATTCAAACAATCCAAAGCGATTCCTCTGATTTTCGACTTTTCCCTATCTAGCAATGTCTTTGGGAAGCTATATCTCGGAAACCAAGCCTTGTAAATGGTTGCGGTAAAAAAAATCCTCTGTTATCTTTTTTAATAGCTTTCCATAGGTGAAAACCAGAAGCTTCTGCGACGTCCGGTTTTGGAAATATTGCAATCCAAAGTGATTCTACTGATTTTCAACACAACGCTAAATCTGATTCCGATGGCGATATTTCCGCAACCAATCCTTGAAAAAAGTTCTAGTTTTTGAAATTCATTAAATTTAACGAAGAGCTTTCTATTATTGAAAACCAGAAGATTCTGTGAGGTCTGGTTTTCGAAATATTTCTATCCAAAGTGAACTTAGAACTGAATATCTATGCAGTATGGATTTAAACGAAACAAAGTCTTCGGATGGAGATATCTCCGCAACCAAGGCTCGTAAGACGTTTTAGTTTTCAGTTCTGAATAGAGAATTGATAGACCTTTTCATGGATGTGCCACCCATCACATGTTTTGATTTTTTTTTTAATTTTTGAAAAAAATCATGGACTAACCCCTTGTCTATAAAAATCATAATTTTTCCAATGTTTCTCAAACCCATCGAGACATACATCAAACGAAAGGTCTATTCAATTCCTGTACATCAATGCAAACCAAAAGCTTCTGCGTGGTCTGGTTCTCGAAATATTGCAATTCAAACAATCCAAAGCGATTCCTCTGATTTTCGACTTTTCCCTATCTAGCAATGTCTTTGGGTGTATATCTCGGAAACCAAGCCTTGTAAATGGTTGCGGTAAAAAAAATCCTCTGTTATCTTTTTAATAGCTTTCCATAGGTGAAAACCAGAAGTTTCTGCGACGTCCGGTTTTGGAAATATTGCAATCCAAAGTGATTCTACTGATTTTCAACACAACGCTAAATCTGATTCCGATGGCGATATTTCCGCAACCAATCCTTGAAAAAAGTTCTAGTTTTTGAAATTCATTAAATTTAACGAAGAGCTTTCTATTATTGAAAACCAGAAGATTCTGTGAGGTCTGGTTTTCGAAATATTTCTATCCAAAGTGAACTTAGAACTGAATATCTATGCAGTATGGATTTAAACGAAACAAAGTCTTCGGATGGAGATATCTCCGCAACCAAGGCTCGTAAGACGTTTTAGTTTTCAGTTCTGAATAGAGAATTGATAGACCTTTTCATGGATGTGCCACCCATCACATGTTTTGATTTTTTTTTTAATTTTTGAAAAAAATCATGGACTAACCCCTTGTCTATAAAAATCATAATTTTTCCAATGTTTCTCAAACCCATCGAGACATACATCAAACGAAAGGTCTATTCAATTCCTGTACATCAATGCAAACCAAAAGCTTCTGCGTGGTCTGGTTCTCGAAATATTGCAATTCAAACAATCCAAAGCGATTCCTCTGATTTTCGACTTTTCCCTATCTAGCAATGTCTTTGGGTGTATATCTCGGAAACCAAGCCTTGTAAATGGTTGCGGTAAAAAAAATCCTCTGTTATCTTTTTAATAGCTTTCCATAGGTGAAAACCAGAAGTTTCTGCGACGTCCGGTTTTGGAAATATTGCAATCCAAAGTGATTCTACTGATTTTCAACACAACGCTAAATCTGATTCCGATGGCGATATTTCCGCAACCAATCCTTGAAAAAAGTTCTAGTTTTTGAAATTCATTAAATTTAACGAAGAGCTTTCTATTATTGAAAACCAGAAGATTCTGTGAGGTCTGGTTTTCGAAATATTTCTATCCAAAGTGAACTTAGAACTGAATATCTATGCAGTATGGATTTAAACGAAACAAAGTCTTCGGATGGAGATATCTCCGCAACCAAGGCTCGTAAGACGTTTTAGTTTTCAGTTCTGAATAGAGAATTGATAGACCTTTTCATGGATGTGCCACCCATCACATGTTTTGATTTTTTTTTTAATTTTTGAAAAAAATCATGGACTAACCCCTTGTCTATAAAAATCATAATTTTTCCAATGTTTCTCAAACCCATCGAGACATACATCAAACGAAAGGTCTATTCAATTCCTGTACATCAATGCAAACCAAAAGCTTCTGCGTGGTCTGGTTCTCGAAATATTGCAATTCAAACAATCCAAAGCGATTCCTCTGATTTTCGACTTTTCCCTATCTAGCAATGTCTTTGGGTGTATATCTCGGAAACCAAGCCTTGTAAATGGTTGCGGTAAAAAAAATCCTCTGTTATCTTTTTAATAGCTTTCCATAGGTGAAAACCAGAAGTTTCTGCGACGTCCGGTTTTGGAAATATTGCAATCCAAAGTGATTCTACTGATTTTCAACACAACGCTAAATCTGATTCCGATGGCGATATTTCCGCAACCAATCCTTGAAAAAAGTTCTAGTTTTTGAAATTCATTAAATTTAACGAAGAGCTTTCTATTATTGAAAACCAGAAGATTCTGTGAGGTCTGGTTTTCGAAATATTTCTATCCAAAGTGAACTTAGAACTGAATATCTATGCAGTATGGATTTAAACGAAACAAAGTCTTCGGATGGAGATATCTCCGCAACCAAGGCTCGTAAGACGTTTTAGTTTTCAGTTCTGAATAGAGAATTGATAGACCTTTTCATGGATGTGCCACCCATCACATGTTTTGATTTTTTTTTTAATTTTTGAAAAAAATCATGGACTAACCCCTTGTCTATAAAAATCATAATTTTTCCAATGTTTCTCAAACCCATCGAGACATACATCAAACGAAAGGTCTATTCAATTCCTGTACATCAATGCAAACCAAAAGCTTCTGCGTGGTCTGGTTCTCGAAATATTGCAATTCAAACAATCCAAAGCGATTCCTCTGATTTTCGACTTTTCCCTATCTAGCAATGTCTTTGGGTGTATATCTCGGAAACCAAGCCTTGTAAATGGTTGCGGTAAAAAAAATCCTCTGTTATCTTTTTAATAGCTTTCCATAGGTGAAAACCAGAAGTTTCTGCGACGTCCGGTTTTGGAAATATTGCAATCCAAAGTGATTCTACTGATTTTCAACACAACGCTAAATCTGATTCCGATGGCGATATTTCCGCAACCAATCCTTGAAAAAAGTTCTAGTTTTTGAAATTCATTAAATTTAACGAAGAGCTTTCTATTATTGAAAACCAGAAGATTCTGTGAGGTCTGGTTTTCGAAATATTTCTATCCAAAGTGAACTTAGAACTGAATATCTATGCAGTATGGATTTAAACGAAACAAAGTCTTCGGATGGAGATATCTCCGCAACCAAGGCTCGTAAGACGTTTTAGTTTTCAGTTCTGAATAGAGAATTGATAGACCTTTTCATGGATGTGCCACCCATCACATGTTTTGATTTTTTTTTTAATTTTTGAAAAAAATCATGGACTAACCCCTTGTCTATAAAAATCATAATTTTTCCAATGTTTCTCAAACCCATCGAGACATACATCAAACGAAAGGTCTATTCAATTCCTGTACATCAATGCAAACCAAAAGCTTCTGCGTGGTCTGGTTCTCGAAATATTGCAATTCAAACAATCCAAAGCGATTCCTCTGATTTTCGACTTTTCCCTATCTAGCAATGTCTTTGGGAAGCTATATCTCGGAAACCAAGCCTTGTAAATGGTTGTGGTAAAAAAAATCCTCTGTTATCTTTTTAATAGCTTTCCATAGGTGAAAACCAGAAGCTTCTGCGACGTCCGGTTTTGGAAATATTGCAATCCAAAGTGATTCTACTGATTTTCAACACAACGCTAAATCTGATTCCGATGGCGATATTTCCGCAACCAATCCTTGAAAAAAGTTCTAGTTTTTGAAATTCATTAAATTTAACAAAGAGCTTTCTATTATTGAAAACCAGAAGATTCTGTGAGGTCTGGTTTTCGAAATATTTCTATCCAAAGTGAACTTGAAACTGAATATCTATGCAGTATGGATTTAAACGAAACAAAGTCTTCGGATGGAGATATCTCCGCAACCAAGGCTCGTAAGACGTTTTAGTTTTCAGTTCTGAATAGAGAATTGATAGACCTTTTCATGGATGTGCCACCCATCACATGTTTTGATTTTTTTTTTTAATTTTTGAAAAAAATCATGGACTAACCCCTTGTCTATAAAAATCATAATTTTTCCAATGTTTCTCAAACCCATCGAGACATACATCAAACGAAAGGTCTATTCAATTCCTGTACATCAATGCAAACCAAAAGCTTCTGCGTGGTCTGGTTCTCGAAATATTGCAATTCAAACAATCCAAAGCGATTCCTCTGATTTTCGACTTTTCCCTATCTAGCAATGTCTTTGGGAAGCTATATCTCGGAAACCAAGCCTTGTAAATGGTTGCGGTAAAAAAAATCCTCTGTTATCTTTTTAATAGCTTTCCATAGGTGAAAACCAGAAGCTTCTGCGACGTCCGGTTTTGGAAATATTGCAATCCAAAGTGATTCTACTGATTTTCAACACAACGCTAAATCTGATTCCGATGGCGATATTTCCGCAACCAAGCCTTGAAAAAAGTTCTAGTTTTTGGAATTCATTAAATTTAATGAAGAGCTTTCTATTATTGAAAACCAGAAGATTCTGTGAGGTCTGGTTTTCGAAATATTTCTATCCAAAGTGAACTTAGAACTGAATATCTATGCAGTATGGATTCAAACGAAACAAAGTCTTCGGATGGAGATATCTCCGCAACCAAGGCTCGTAAGACGTTTTAGTTTTCAGTTCTGAATAGAGAATTCGCAGACCTTTCCAATGATGTAACAATCAAATCAAATCATGGCAGCAAAATTTTGATGATTTTTTAAAAAATTCCTCGGGTCCCCCCTGTCAAATAAAAATCATAATTTTTCCAATGTTTCTCAAACCCATCGAGACATACATCAAACGAAAGGTCTATTTAATTCCTGTACATCAATGCAAACCAAAAGCTTCTGCGTGGTCTGGTTCTCGAAATATTGCAATTCAAACAATCCAAAGCGATTCCTCTGATTTTCGACTTTTCCCTATCTAGCAATGTCTTTGGGAAGCTATATCTCGGAAACCAAGCCTTGTAAATGGTTGCGGTAAAAAAAATCCTCTGTTATCTTTTTAATAGCTTTCCATAGGTGAAAACCAGGTGCTTCTGCGACGTCCGGTTTTGGAAATATTGCAATCCAAAGTGATTCTACTGATTTTCAACACAACGCTAAATCTGATTCCGATGGCGATATTTCCGCAACCAATCCTTGAAAAAAGTTCTAGTTTTTGGAATTCGTTAAATTTAACGAAGAGCTTTCTATTATTGAAAACCAGAAGATTCTGTGAGGTCTGGTTTTCGAAATATTTCTATCCAAAGTGAACTTAGAACTGAATATCTATGCAGTATGGATTTAAACGAAACAAAGTCTTCGGATGGAGATATCTCCGCAACCAAGGCTCGTAAGACGTTTTAGTTTTCAGTTCTGAATAGAGAATTGATAGACCTTTTCATGGATGTGCCACCCATCACATGTTTTGATTTTTTTTTTAATTTTTGAAAAAAATCATGGACTAACCCCTTGTCTATAAAAATCATAATTTTTCCAATGTTTCTCAAACCCATCGAGACATACATCAAACGAAAGGTCTATTCAATTCCTGTACATCAATGCAAACCAAAAGCTTCTGCGTGGTCTGGTTCTCGAAATATTGCAATTCAAACAATCCAAAGCGATTCCTCTGATTTTCGACTTTTCCCTATCTAGCAATGTCTTTGGGAAGCTATATCTCGGAAACCAAGCCTTGTAAATGGTTGCGGTAAAAAAAAATCCTCTGTTATCTTTTTAATAGCTTTCCATAGGTGAAAACCAGAAGCTTCTGCGACGTCCGGTTTTGGAAATATTGCAATCCAAAGTGATTCTACTGATTTTCAACACAACGCTAAATCTGATTCCGATGGCGATATTTCCGCAACCAAGCCTTGAAAAAAGTTCTAGTTTTTGGAATTCATTAAATTTAATGAAGAGCTTTCTATTATTGAAAACCAGAAGATTCTGTGAGGTCTGGTTTTCGAAATATTTCTATCCAAAGTGAACTTAGAACTGAATATCTATGCAGTATGGATTCAAACGAAACAAAGTCTTCGGATGGAGATATCTCCGCAACCAAGGCTCGTAAGACGTTTTAGTTTTCAGTTCTGAATAGAGAATTCGCAGACCTTTCCAATGATGTAACAATCAAACCAAATCATGGCAGCAAAATTTTGATGATTTTTTAAAAAATTCCTCGGGTCCCCCCTGTCAAATAAAAATCATAATTTTTCCAATGTTTCTCAAACCCATCGAGACATACATCAAACGAAAGGTCTATTCAATTCCTGTACATCAATGCAAACCAAAAGCTTCTGCGTGGTTTGGTTCTCGAAATATTGCAATTCAAACAATCCAAAGCGATTCCTCTGATTTTCGACTTTTCCCTATCTAGCAATGTCTTTGGGAAGCTATATCTCGGAAACCAAGCCTTGTAAATGGTTGCGGTAAAAAAAATCCTCTGTTATCTTTTTAATAGCTTTCTATAGGTGAAAACCAGGTGCTTCTGCGACGTCCGGTTTTGGAAATATTGCAATCCAAAGTGATTCTACTGATTTTCAACACAACGCTAAATCTGATTCCGATGGCGATATTTCCGCAACCAATCCTTGAAAAAACTTCTAGTTTTTGGAATTCGTTAAATTTAACGAAGAGCTTTCTATTATTGAAAACCAGAAGATTCTGTGAGGTCTGGTTTTCGAAATATTTCTATCCAAAGTGAACTTAGAACTGAATATCTATGCAGTATGGATTTAAACGAAACAAAGTCTTCGGATGGAGATATCTCCGCAACCAAGGCTCGTAAGACGTTTTAGTTTTCAGTTCTGAATAGAGAATTGATAGACCTTTTCATGGATGTGCCACCCATCACATGTTTTGATTTTTTTTTTAATTTTTGAAAAAAATCATGGACTAACCCCTTGTCTATAAAAATCATAATTTTTCCAATGTTTCTCAAACCCATCGAGACATACATCAAACGAAAGGTCTATTCAATTCCTGTACATCAATGCAAACCAAAAGCTTCTGCGTGGTCTGGTTCTCGAAATATTGCAATTCAAACAATCCAAAGCGATTCCTCTGATTTTCGACTTTTCCCTATCTAGCAATGTCTTTGGGAAGCTATATCTCGGAAACCAAGCCTTGTAAATGGTTGCGGTAAAAAAAATCCTCTGTTATCTTTTTAATAGCTTTCCATAGGTGAAAACCAGAAGCTTCTGCGACGTCCGGTTTTGGAAATATTGCAATCCAAAGTGATTCTACTGATTTTCAACACAACGCTAAATCTGATTCCGATGGCGATATTTCCGCAACCAATCCTTGAAAAAAGTTCTAGTTTTTGGATTTCATTAAATTTAACGAAGAGCTTTCTATTATTGAAAACCAGAAGATTCTGTGAGGTCTGGTTTTCGAAATATTTCTATCCAAAGTGAACTTAGAACTGAATATCTATGCAGTATGGAAGCAAACGAAACAAATTCTTCGGATGGAGATATCTCCGCAACCAAGGCTCGTAAGACGTTTTAGTTTTCAGTTCTGAATAGAGAATTGATAGACCTTTTCATGGATGTGCCACCCATCACATGTTTTGATTTTTTTTTTAATTTTTGAAAAAAATCATGGACTAACCCCTTGTCTATAAAAATCATAATTTTTCCAATGTTTCTCAAACCCATCGAGACATACATCAAACGAAAGGTCTATTCAATTCCTGTACATCAATGCAAACCAAAAGCTTCTGCGTGGTCTGGTTCTCGAAATATTGCAATTCAAACAATCCAAAGCGATTCCTCTGATTTTCGACTTTTCCCTATCTAGCAATGTCTTTGGGAAGCTATATCTCGGAAACCAAGCCTTGTAAATGGTTGCGGTAAAAAAAATCCTCTGTTATCTTTTTAATAGCTTTCCATAGGTGAAAACCAGAAGCTTCTGCGACGTCCGGTTTTGGAAATATTGCAATCCAAAGTGATTCTACTGATTTTCAACACAACGCTAAATCTGATTCCGATGGCGATATTTCCGCAACCAATCCTTGAAAAAAGTTCTAGTTTTTGGATTTCATTAAATTTAACGAAGAGCTTTCTATTATTGAAAACCAGAAGATTCTGTGAGGTCTGGTTTTCGAAATATTTCTATCCAAAGTGAACTTAGAACTGAATATCTATGCAGTATGGAAGCAAACGAAACAAATTCTTCGGATGGAGATATCTCCGCAACCAAGGCTCGTAAGACGTTTTAGTTTTCAGTTCTGAATAGAGAATTGATAGACCTTTTCATGGATGTGCCACCCATCACATGTTTTGATTTTTTTTTTAATTTTTGAAAAAAATCATGGACTAACCCCTTGTCTATAAAAATCATAATTTTTCCAATGTTTCTCAAACCCATCGAGACATACATCAAACGAAAGGTATATTCAATTCCTGTACATCAATGCAAACCAAAAGCTTCTGCGTGGTCTGGTTCTCGAAATATTGCAATTCAAACAATCCAAAGCGATTCCTCTGATTTTCGACTTTTCCCTATCTAGCAATGTCTTTGGGAAGCTATATCTCGGAAACCAAGCCTTGTAAATGGTTGCGGTAAAAAAAATTCTCTGTTATCTTTTTAATAGCTTTCCATAGGTGAAAACCAGGTGCTTCTGCGACGTCCGGTTTTGGAAATATTGCAATCCAAAGTGATTCTACTGATTTTCAACACAACGCTAAATCTGATTCCGATGGCGATATTTCCGCAACCAAGCCTTGAAAAAAGTTCTAGTTTTTGGAATTCATTAAATTTAATGAAGAGCTTTCTATTATTGAAAACCAGAAGATTCTGTGAGGTCTGGTTTTCGAAATATTTCTATCCAAAGTGAACTTAGAACTGAATATCTATGCAGTATGGATTTAAACGAAACAAAGTCTTCGGATGGAGATATCTCCGCAACCAAGGCTCGTAAGACGTTTTAGTTTTCAGTTCTGAATAGAGAATTGATAGACCTTTTCATGAATGTGCCACCCATCACATGTTTTGATTTTTTTTTTAATTTTTGAAAAAAATCATGGACTAACCCCTTGTCTATAAAAATCATAATTTTTCCAATGTTTCTCAAACCCATCGAGACATACATCAAACGAAAGGTCTATTCAATTCCTGTACATCAATGCAAACCAAAAGCTTCTGCGTGGTCTGGTTCTCGAAATATTGCAATTCAAACAATCCAAAGCGATTCCTCTGATTTTCGACTTTTCCCTATCTAGCAATGTCTTTGGGAAGCTATATCTCGGAAACCAAGCCTTGTAAATGGTTGCGGTAAAAAAAATCCTCTGTTATCTTTTTAATAGCTTTCCATAGGTGAAAACCAGAAGCTTCTGCGACGTCCGGTTTTGGAAATATTGCAATCCAAAGTGATTCTACTGATTTTCAACACAACGCTAAATCTGATTCCGATGGCGATATTTCCGCAACCAATCCTTGAAAAAAGTTCTAGTTTTTGAAATTCATTAAATTTAACGAAGAGCTTTCTATTATTGAAAACCAGAAGATTCTGTGAGGTCTGGTTTTCGAAATATTTCTATCCAAAGTGAACTTAGAACTGAATATCTATGCAGTATGGAAGCAAACGAAACAAATTCTTCGGATGGAGATATCTCCGCAACCAAGGCTCGTAAGACGTTTTAGTTTTCAGTTCTGAATAGAGAATTCGCAGACCTTTCCAATGATGTAACAATCAAATCAAATCATGACAGCAAAATTTTGATGATTTTTTAAAAAATTCCTCGGGTCCCCCCTGTCAAATAAAAATCATAATTTTTCCAATGTTTCTCAAACCCATCGAGACATACATCAAACGAAAGGTCTATTCAATTCCTGTACATCAATGCAAACCAAAAGCTTCTGCGTGGTCTGGTTCTCGAAATATTGCAATTCAAACAATCCAAAGCGATTCCTCTGATTTTCGACTTTTCCCTATCTAGCAATGTCTTTGGGAAGCTATATCTCGGAAACCAAGCCTTGTAAATGGTTGCGGTAAAAAAAATCCTCTGTTATCTTTTTAATAGCTTTCCATAGGTGAAAACCAGAAGCTTCTGCGACGTCCGGTTTTGGAAATATTGCAATCCAAAGTGATTCTACTGATTTTCAACACAACGCTAAATCTGATTCCGATGGCGATATTTCCGCAACCAATCCTTGAAAAAAGTTCTAGTTTTTGGATTTCATTAAATTTAACGAAGAGCTTTCTATTATTGAAAACCAGAAGATTCTGTGAGGTCTGGTTTTCGAAATATTTCTATCCAAAGTGAACTTAGAACTGAATATCTATGCAGTATGGAAGCAAACGAAACAAATTCTTCGGATGGAGATATCTCCGCAACCAAGGCTCGTAAGACGTTTTAGTTTTCAGTTCTGAATAGAGAATTGATAGACCTTTTCATGGATGTGCCACCCATCACATGTTTTGATTTTTTTTTTAATTTTTGAAAAAAATCATGGACTAACCCCTTGTCTATAAAAATCATAATTTTTCCAATGTTTCTCAAACCCATCGAGACATACATCAAACGAAAGGTATATTCAATTCCTGTACATCAATGCAAACCAAAAGCTTCTGCGTGGTCTGGTTCTCGAAATATTGCAATTCAAACAATCCAAAGCGATTCCTCTGATTTTCGACTTTTCCCTATCTAGCAATGTCTTTGGGAAGCTATATCTCGGAAACCAAGCCTTGTAAATGGTTGCGGTAAAAAAAATTCTGTGTTATCTTTTTAATAGCTTTCCATAGGTGAAAACCAGGTGCTTCTGCGACGTCCGGTTTTGGAAATATTGCAATCCAAAGTGATTCTACTGATTTTCAACACAACGCTAAATCTGATTCCGATGGCGATATTTCCGCAACCAAGCCTTGAAAAAAGTTCTAGTTTTTGGAATTCATTAAATTTAATGAAGAGCTTTCTATTATTGAAAACCAGAAGATTCTGTGAGGTCTGGTTTTCGAAATATTTCTATCCAAAGTGAACTTAGAACTGAATATCTATGCAGTATGGATTTAAACGAAACAAAGTCTTCGGATGGAGATATCTCCGCAACCAAGGCTCGTAAGACGTTTTAGTTTTCAGTTCTGAATAGAGAATTGATAGACCTTTTCATGAATGTGCCACCCATCACATGTTTTGATTTTTTTTTTAATTTTTGAAAAAAATCATGGACTAACCCCTTGTCTATAAAAATCATAATTTTTCCAATGTTTCTCAAACCCATCGAGACATACATCAAACGAAAGGTCTATTCAATTCCTGTACATCAATGCAAACCAAAAGCTTCTGCGTGGTCTGGTTCTCGAAATATTGCAATTCAAACAATCCAAAGCGATTCCTCTGATTTTCGACTTTTCCCTATCTAGCAATGTCTTTGGGAAGCTATATCTCGGAAACCAAGCCTTGTAAATGGTTGCGGTAAAAAAAATCCTCTGTTATCTTTTTAATAGCTTTCCATAGGTGAAAACCAGAAGCTTCTGCGACGTCCGGTTTTGGAAATATTGCAATCCAAAGTGATTCTACTGATTTTCAACACAACGCTAAATCTGATTCCGATGGCGATATTTCCGCAACCAATCCTTGAAAAAAGTTCTAGTTTTTGAAATTCATTAAATTTAACGAAGAGCTTTCTATTATTGAAAACCAGAAGATTCTGTGAGGTCTGGTTTTCGAAATATTTCTATCCAAAGTGAACTTAGAACTGAATATCTATGCAGTATGGAAGCAAACGAAACAAATTCTTCGGATGGAGATATCTCCGCAACCAAGGCTCGTAAGACGTTTTAGTTTTCAGTTCTGAATAGAGAATTCGCAGACCTTTCCAATGATGTAACAATCAAATCAAATCATGGCAGCAAAATTTTGATGATTTTTTAAAAAATTCCTCGGGTCCCCCCTGTCAAATAAAAATCATAATTTTTCCAATGTTTCTCAAACCCATCGAGACATACATCAAACGAAAGGTCTATTCAATTCCTGTACATCAATGCAAACCAAAAGCTTCTGCGTGGTCTGGTTCTCGAAATATTGCAATTCAAACAATCCAAAGCGATTCCTCTGATTTTCGACTTTTCCCTATCTAGCAATGTCTTTGGGAAGCTATATCTCGGAAACCAAGCCTTGTAAATGGTTGCGGTAAAAAAATCCTCTGTTATCTTTTTAATAGCTTTCCATAGGTGAAAACCAGGTGCTTCTGCGACGTCCGGTTTTGGAAATATTGCAATCCAAAGTGATTCTACTGATTTTCAACACAACGCTAAATCTGATTCCGATGGCGATATTTCCGCAACCAATCCTTGAAAAAAGTTCTAGTTTTTGAAATTCATTAAATTTAACGAAGAGCTTTCTATTATTGAAAACCAGAAGATTCTGTGAGGTCTGGTTTTCGAAATATTTCTATCCAAAGTGAACTTAGAACTGAATATCTATGCAGTATGGAAGCAAACGAAACAAATTCTTCGGATGGAGATATCTCCGCAACCAAGGCTCGTAAGACGTTTTAGTTTTCAGTTCTGAATAGAGAATTGATAGACCTTTTCATGGATGTGCCACCCATCACATGTTTTGATTTTTTTTTTAATTTTTGAAAAAAATCATGGACTAACCCCTTGTCTATAAAAATCATAATTTTTCCAATGTTTCTCAAACCCATCGAGACATACATCAAACGAAAGGTCTATTCAATTCCTGTACATCAATGCAAACCAAAAGCTTCTGCGTGGTCTGGTTCTCGAAATATTGCAATTCAAACAATCCAAAGCGATTCCTCTGATTTTCGACTTTTCCCTATCTAGCAATGTCTTTGGGAAGCTATATCTCGGAAACCAAGCCTTGTAAATGGTTGCGGTAAAAAAAATCCTCTGTTATCTTTTTAATAGCTTTCTATAGGTGAAAACCAGGTGCTTCTGCGACGTCCGGTTTTGGAAATATTGCAATCCAAAGTGATTCTACTGATTTTCAACACAACGCTAAATCTGATTCCGATGGCGATATTTCCGCAACCAATCCTTGAAAAAAGTTCTAGTTTTTGGAATTCGTTAAATTTAACGAAGAGCTTTCTTTTATTGAAAACCAGAAGATTCTGTGAGGTCTGGTTTTCGAAATATTTCTATCCAAAGTGAACTTAGAACTGAATATCTATGCAGTATGGATTTAAACGAAACAAAGTCTTCGGATGGAGATATCTCCGCAACCAAGGCTCGTAAGACGTTTTAGTTTTCAGTTCTGAATAGAGAATTGATAGACCTTTTCATGAATGTGCCACTCATCACATGTTTTGATTTTTTTTTTAATTTTTGAAAAAAATCATGGACTCCCTTGTCTATAAAAATCATAATTTTTCCAATGTTTCTCAAACCCGTCGAGACATACATCAAACGAAAGGTCTATTCAATTCCTGTACATCAATGCAAACCAAAAGCTTCTGCGTGGTCTGGTTCTCGAAATATTGCAATTCAAACAATCCAAAGCGATTCCTCTGATTTTCGACTTTTCCCTATCTAGCAATGTCTTTGGGAAGCTATATCTCGGAAACCAAGCCTTGTAAATGGTTGCGGTAAAAAAAATCCTCTGTTATCTTTTTAATAGCTTTCTATAGGTGAAAACCAGGTGCTTCTGCGACGTCCGGTTTTGGAAATATTGCAATCCAAAGTGATTCTACTGATTTTCAACACAACGCTAAATCTGATTCCGATGGCGATATTTCCGCAACCAATCCTTGAAAAAAGTTCTAGTTTTTGGAATTCGTTAAATTTAACGAAGAGCTTTCTTTTATTGAAAACCAGAAGATTCTGTGAGGTCTGGTTTTCGAAATATTTCTATCCAAAGTGAACTTAGAACTGAATATCTATGCAGTATGGATTTAAACGAAACAAAGTCTTCGGATGGAGATATCTCCGCAACCAAGGCTCGTAAGACGTTTTAGTTTTCAGTTCTGAATAGAGAATTGATAGACCTTTTCATGAATGTGCCACCCATCACATGTTTTGATTTTTTTTTTAATTTTTGAAAAAAATCATGGACTAACCCCTTGTCTATAAAAATCATAATTTTTCCAATGTTTCTCAAACCCATCGAGACATACATCAAACGAAAGGTATATTCAATTCCTGTACATCAATGCAAACCAAAAGCTTCTGCGTGGTCTGGTTCTCGAAATATTGCAATTCAAACAATCCAAAGCGATTCCTCTGATTTTCGACTTTTCCCTATCTAGCAATGTCTTTGGGAAGCTATATCTCGGAAACCAAGCCTTGTAAATGGTTGCGGTAAAAAAAATCCTCTGTTATCTTTTTAATAGCTTTCCATAGGTGAAAACCAGGTGCTTCTGCGACGTCCGGTTTTGGAAATATTGCAATCCAAAGTGATTCTACTGATTTTCAACACAACGCTAAATCTGATTCCGATGGCGATATTTCCGCAACCAAGCCTTGAAAAAAGTTCTAGTTTTTGGAATTCATTAAATTTAATGAAGAGCTTTCTATTATTGAAAACCAGAAGATTCTGTGAGGTCTGGTTTTCGAAATATTTCTATCCAAAGTGAACTTAGAACTGAATATCTATGCAGTATGGATTCAAACGAAACAAAGTCTTCGGATGGAGATATCTCCGCAACCAAGGCTCGTAAGACGTTTTAGTTTTCAGTTCTGAATAGAGAATTGATAGACCTTTTCATGAATGTACCACCCATCACATGTTTTGATTTTTTTTTTAATTTTTGAAAAAAATCATGGACTCCCTTGTCTATAAAAATCATAATTTTTCCAATGTTTCTCAAACCCATCGAGACATACATCAAACGAAAGGTCTATTCAATTCCTGTACATCAATGCAAACCAAAAGCTTCTGCGTGGTCTGGTTCTCGAAATATTGCAATTCAAACAATCCAAAGCGATTCCTCTGATTTTCGACTTTTCCCTATCTAGCAATGTCTTTGGGAAGCTATATCTCGGAAACCAAGCCTTGTAAATGGTTGCGGTAAAAAAAATCCTCTGTTATCTTTTTAATAGCTTTCTATAGGTGAAAACCAGGTGCTTCTGCGACGTCCGGTTTTGGAAATATTGCAATCCAAAGTGATTCTACTGATTTTCAACACAACGCTAAATCTGATTCCGATGGCGATATTTCCGCAACCAATCCTTGAAAAAAGTTCTAGTTTTTGGAATTCGTTAAATTTAACGAAGAGCTTTCTTTTATTGAAAACCAGAAGATTCTGTGAGGTCTGGTTTTCGAAATATTTCTATCCAAAGTGAACTTAGAACTGAATATCTATGCAGTATGGATTTAAACGAAACAAAGTCTTCGGATGGAGATATCTCCGCAACCAAGGCTCGTAAGACGTTTTAGTTTTCAGTTCTGAATAGAGAATTGATAGACCTTTTCATGAATGTGCCACCCATCACATGTTTTGATTTTTTTTTTAATTTTTGAAAAAAATCATGGACTAACCCCTTGTCTATAAAAATCATAATTTTTCCAATGTTTCTCAAACCCATCGAGACATACATCAAACGAAAGGTCTATTCAATTCCTGTACATCAATGCAAACCAAAAGCTTCTGCGTGGTCTGGTTCTCGAAATATTGCAATTCAAACAATCCAAAGCGATTCCTCTGATTTTCGACTTTTCCCTATCTAGCAATGTCTTTGGGAAGCTATATCTCGGAAACCAAGCCTTGTAAATGGTTGCGGTAAAAAAAATCCTCTGTTATCTTTTTAATAGCTTTCCATAGGTGAAAACCAGGTGCTTCTGCGACGTCCGGTTTTGGAAATATTGCAATCCAAAGTGATTCTACTGATTTTCAACACAACGCTAAATCTGATTCCGATGGCGATATTTCCGCAACCAAGCCTTGAAAAAAGTTCTAGTTTTTGGAATTCATTAAATTTAATGAAGAGCTTTCTATTATTGAAAACCAGAAGATTCTGTGAGGTCTGGTTTTCGAAATATTTCTATCCAAAGTGAACTTAGAACTGAATATCTATGCAGTATGGATTCAAACGAAACAAAGTCTTCGGATGGAGATATCTCCGCAACCAAGGCTCGTAAGACGTTTTAGTTTTCAGTTCTGAATAGAGAATTCGCAGACCTTTCCAATGATGTAACAATCAAACCAAATCATGGCAGCAAAATTTTGATGATTTTTTAAAAAATTCCTCGGGTCCCCCCTGTCAAATAAAAATCATAATTTTTCCAATGTTTCTCAAACCCATCGAGACATACATCAAACGAAAGGTCTATTCAATTCCTGTACATCAATGCAAACCAAAAGCTTCTGCGTGGTTTGGTTCTCGAAATATTGCAATTCAAACAATCCAAAGCGATTCCTCTGATTTTCGACTTTTCCCTATCTAGCAATGTCTTTGGGAAGCTATATCTCGGAAACCAAGCCTTGTAAATGGTTGCGGTAAAAAAAATCCTCTGTTATCTTTTTAATAGCTTTCTATAGGTGAAAACCAGGTGCTTCTGCGACGTCCGGTTTTGGAAATATTGCAATCCAAAGTGATTCTACTGATTTTCAACACAACGCTAAATCTGATTCCGATGGCGATATTTCCGCAACCAATCCTTGAAAAAAGTTCTAGTTTTTGGAATTCGTTAAATTTAACGAAGAGCTTTCTATTATTGAAAACCAGAAGATTCTGTGAGGTCTGGTTTTCGAAATATTTCTATCCAAAGTGAACTTAGAACTGAATATCTATGCAGTATGGATTTAAACGAAACAAAGTCTTCGGATGGAGATATCTCCGCAACCAAGGCTCGTAAGACGTTTTAGTTTTCAGTTCTGAATAGAGAATTGATAGACCTTTTCATGAATGTGCCACCCATCACATGTTTTGATTTTTTTTTTAATTTTTGAAAAAAATCATGGACTAACCCCTTGTCTATAAAAATCATAATTTTTCCAATGTTTCTCAAACCCATCGAGACATACATCAAACGAAAGGTCTATTCAATTCCTGTACATCAATGCAAACCAAAAGCTTCTGCGTGGTCTGGTTCTCGAAATATTGCAATTCAAACAATCCAAAGCGATTCCTCTGATTTTCGACTTTTCCCTATCTAGCAATGTCTTTGGGAAGCTATATCTCGGAAACCAAGCCTTGTAAATGGTTGCGGTAAAAAAAATCCTCTGTTATCTTTTTAATAGCTTTCCATAGGTGAAAACCAGGTGCTTCTGCGACGTCCGGTTTTGGAAATATTGCAATCCAAAGTGATTCTACTGATTTTCAACACAACGCTAAATCTGATTCCGATGGCGATATTTCCGCAACCAAGCCTTGAAAAAAGTTCTAGTTTTTGGAATTCATTAAATTTAATGAAGAGCTTTCTATTATTGAAAACCAGAAGATTCTGTGAGGTCTGGTTTTCGAAATATTTCTATCCAAAGTGAACTTAGAACTGAATATCTATGCAGTATGGATTCAAACGAAACAAAGTCTTCGGATGGAGATATCTCCGCAACCAAGGCTCGTAAGACGTTTTAGTTTTCAGTTCTGAATAGAGAATTCGCAGACCTTTCCAATGATGTAACAATCAAACCAAATCATGGCAGCAAAATTTTGATGATTTTTTAAAAAATTCCTCGGGTCCCCCCTGTCAAATAAAAATCATAATTTTTCCAATGTTTCTCAAACCCATCGAGACATACATCAAACGAAAGGTCTATTCAATTCCTGTACATCAATGCAAACCAAAAGCTTCTGCGTGGTTTGGTTCTCGAAATATTGCAATTCAAACAATCCAAAGCGATTCCTCTGATTTTCGACTTTTCCCTATCTAGCAATGTCTTTGGGAAGCTATATCTCGGAAACCAAGCCTTGTAAATGGTTGCGGTAAAAAAAATCCTCTGTTATCTTTTTAATAGCTTTCTATAGGTGAAAACCAGGTGCTTCTGCGACGTCCGGTTTTGGAAATATTGCAATCCAAAGTGATTCTACTGATTTTCAACACAACGCTAAATCTGATTCCGATGGCGATATTTCCGCAACCAATCCTTGAAAAAAGTTCTAGTTTTTGGAATTCGTTAAATTTAACGAAGAGCTTTCTATTATTGAAAACCAGAAGATTCTGTGAGGTCTGGTTTTCGAAATATTTCTATCCAAAGTGAACTTAGAACTGAATATCTATGCAGTATGGATTTAAACGAAACAAAGTCTTCGGATGGAGATATCTCCGCAACCAAGGCTCGTAAGACGTTTTAGTTTTCAGTTCTGAATAGAGAATTGATAGACCTTTTCATGGATGTGCCACCCATCACATGTTTTGATTTTTTTTTTAATTTTTGAAAAAAATCATGGACTAACCCCTTGTCTATAAAAATCATAATTTTTCCAATGTTTCTCAAACCCATCGAGACATACATCAAACGAAAGGTCTATTCAATTCCTGTACATCAATGCAAACCAAAAGCTTCTGCGTGGTCTGGTTCTCGAAATATTGCAATTCAAACAATCCAAAGCGATTCCTCTGATTTTCGACTTTTCCCTATCTAGCAATGTCTTTGGGAAGCTATATCTCGGAAACCAAGCCTTGTAAATGGTTGCGGTAAAAAAAATCCTCTGTTATCTTTTTAATAGCTTTCTATAGGTGAAAACCAGGTGCTTCTGCGACGTCCGGTTTTGGAAATATTGCAATCCAAAGTGATTCTACTGATTTTCAACACAACGCTAAATCTGATTCCGATGGCGATATTTCCGCAACCAATCCTTGAAAAAAGTTCTAGTTTTTGGAATTCGTTAAATTTAACGAAGAGCTTTCTATTATTGAAAACCAGAAGATTCTGTGAGGTCTGGTTTTCGAAATATTTCTATCCAAAGTGAACTTAGAACTGAATATCTATGCAGTATGGATTTAAACGAAACAAAGTCTTCGGATGGAGATATCTCCGCAACCAAGGCTCGTAAGACGTTTTAGTTTTCAGTTCTGAATAGAGAATTGATAGACCTTTTCATGGATGTGCCACCCATCACATGTTTTGATTTTTTTTTTAATTTTTGAAAAAAATCATGGACTAACCCCTTGTCTATAAAAATCATAATTTTTCCAATGTTTCTCAAACCCATCGAGACATACATCAAACGAAAGGTCTATTCAATTCCTGTACATCAATGCAAACCAAAAGCTTCTGCGTGGTCTGGTTCTCGAAATATTGCAATTCAAACAATCCAAAGCGATTCCTCTGATTTTCGACTTTTCCCTATCTAGCAATGTCTTTGGGAAGCTATATCTCGGAAACCAAGCCTTGTAAATGGTTGCGGTAAAAAAAATCCTCTGTTATCTTTTTAATAGCTTTCCATAGGTGAAAACCAGGTGCTTCTGCGACGTCCGGTTTTGGAAATATTGCAATCCAAAGTGATTCTACTGATTTTCAACACAACGCTAAATCTGATTCCGATGGCGATATTTCCGCAACCAAGCCTTGAAAAAAGTTCTAGTTTTTGGAATTCATTAAATTTAATGAAGAGCTTTCTATTATTGAAAACCAGAAGATTCTGTGAGGTCTGGTTTTCGAAATATTTCTATCCAAAGTGAACTTAGAACTGAATATCTATGCAGTATGGATTCAAACGAAACAAAGTCTTCGGATGGAGATATCTCCGCAACCAAGGCTCGTAAGACGTTTTAGTTTTCAGTTCTGAATAGAGAATTCGCAGACCTTTCCAATGATGTAACAATCAAACCAAATCATGGCAGCAAAATTTTGATGATTTTTTAAAAAATTCCTCGGGTCCCCCCTGTCAAATAAAAATCATAATTTTTCCAATGTTTCTCAAACCCATCGAGACATACATCAAACGAAAGGTCTATTCAATTCCTGTACATCAATGCAAACCAAAAGCTTCTGCGTGGTCTGGTTCTCGAAATATTGCAATTCAAACAATCCAAAGCGATTCCTCTGATTTTCGACTTTTCCCTATCTAGCAATGTCTTTGGGAAGCTATATCTCGGAAACCAAGCCTTGTAAATGGTTGCGGTAAAAAAAATCCTCTGTTATCTTTTTAATAGCTTTCTATAGGTGAAAACCAGGTGCTTCTGCGACGTCCGGTTTTGGAAATATTGCAATCCAAAGTGATTCTACTGATTTTCAACACAACGCTAAATCTGATTCCGATGGCGATATTTCCGCAACCAATCCTTGAAAAAAGTTCTAGTTTTTGGAATTCGTTAAATTTAACGAAGAGCTTTCTATTATTGAAAACCAGAAGATTCTGTGAGGTCTGGTTTTCGAAATATTTCTATCCAAAGTGAACTTAGAACTGAATATCTATGCAGTATGGATTTAAACGAAACAAAGTCTTCGGATGGAGATATCTCCGCAACCAAGGCTCGTAAGACGTTTTAGTTTTCAGTTCTGAATAGAGAATTGATAGACCTTTTCATGGATGTGCCACCCATCACATGTTTTGATTTTTTTTTTAATTTTTGAAAAAAATCATGGACTAACCCCTTGTCTATAAAAATCATAATTTTTCCAATGTTTCTCAAACCCATCGAGACATACATCAAACGAAAGGTCTATTCAATTCCTGTACATCAATGCAAACCAAAAGCTTCTGCGTGGTCTGGTTCTCGAAATATTGCAATTCAAACAATCCAAAGCGATTCCTCTGATTTTCGACTTTTCCCTATCTAGCAATGTCTTTGGGAAGCTATATCTCGGAAACCAAGCCTTGTAAATGGTTGCGGTAAAAAAAATCCTCTGTTATCTTTTTAATAGCTTTCCATAGGTGAAAACCAGGTGCTTCTGCGACGTCCGGTTTTGGAAATATTGCAATCCAAAGTGATTCTACTGATTTTCAACACAACGCTAAATCTGATTCCGATGGCGATATTTCCGCAACCAAGCCTTGAAAAAAGTTCTAGTTTTTGGAATTCATTAAATTTAATGAAGAGCTTTCTATTATTGAAAACCAGAAGATTCTGTGAGGTCTGGTTTTCGAAATATTTCTATCCAAAGTGAACTTAGAACTGAATATCTATGCAGTATGGATTCAAACGAAACAAAGTCTTCGGATGGAGATATCTCCGCAACCAAGGCTCGTAAGACGTTTTAGTTTTCAGTTCTGAATAGAGAATTCGCAGACCTTTCCAATGATGTAACAATCAAACCAAATCATGGCAGCAAAATTTTGATGATTTTTTAAAAAATTCCTCGGGTCCCCCCTGTCAAATAAAAATCATAATTTTTCCAATGTTTCTCAAACCCATCGAGACATACATCAAACGAAAGGTCTATTCAATTCCTGTACATCAATGCAAACCAAAAGCTTCTGCGTGGTCTGGTTCTCGAAATATTGCAATTCAAACAATCCAAAGCGATTCCTCTGATTTTCGACTTTTCCCTATCTAGCAATGTCTTTGGGAAGCTATATCTCGGAAACCAAGCCTTGTAAATGGTTGCGGTAAAAAAAATCCTCTGTTATCTTTTTAATAGCTTTCTATAGGTGAAAACCAGGTGCTTCTGCGACGTCCGGTTTTGGAAATATTGCAATCCAAAGTGATTCTACTGATTTTCAACACAACGCTAAATCTGATTCCGATGGCGATATTTCCGCAACCAATCCTTGAAAAAAGTTCTAGTTTTTGGAATTCGTTAAATTTAACGAAGAGCTTTCTATTATTGAAAACCAGAAGATTCTGTGAGGTCTGGTTTTCGAAATATTTCTATCCAAAGTGAACTTAGAACTGAATATCTATGCAGTATGGATTTAAACGAAACAAAGTCTTCGGATGGAGATATCTCCGCAACCAAGGCTCGTAAGACGTTTTAGTTTTCAGTTCTGAATAGAGAATTGATAGACCTTTTCATGGATGTGCCACCCATCACATGTTTTGATTTTTTTTTTAATTTTTGAAAAAAATCATGGACTAACCCCTTGTCTATAAAAATCATAATTTTTCCAATGTTTCTCAAACCCATCGAGACATACATCAAACGAAAGGTCTATTCAATTCCTGTACATCAATGCAAACCAAAAGCTTCTGCGTGGTCTGGTTCTCGAAATATTGCAATTCAAACAATCCAAAGCGATTCCTCTGATTTTCGACTTTTCCCTATCTAGCAATGTCTTTGGGAAGCTATATCTCGGAAACCAAGCCTTGTAAATGGTTGCGGTAAAAAAAATCCTCTGTTATCTTTTTAATAGCTTTCCATAGGTGAAAACCAGAAGCTTCTGCGACGTCCGGTTTTGGAAATATTGCAATCCAAAGTGATTCTACTGATTTTCAACACAACGCTAAATCTGATTCCGATGGCGATATTTCCGCAACCAATCCTTGAAAAAAGTTCTAGTTTTTGGATTTCATTAAATTTAACGAAGAGCTTTCTATTATTGAAAACCAGAAGATTCTGTGAGGTCTGGTTTTCGAAATATTTCTATCCAAAGTGAACTTAGAACTGAATATCTATGCAGTATGGATTTAAACGAAACAAAGTCTTCGGATGGAGATATCTCCGCAACCAAGGCTCGTAAGACGTTTTAGTTTTCAGTTCTGAATAGAGAATTGATAGACCTTTTCATGGATGTGCCACCCATCACATGTTTTGATTTTTTTTTAATTTTTGAAAAAAATCATGGACTAACCCCTTGTCTATAAAAATCATAATTTTTCCAATGTTTCTCAAACCCATCGAGACATACATCAAACGAAAGGTCTATTCAATTCCTGTACATCAATGCAAACCAAAAGCTTCTGCGTGGTCTGGTTCTCGAAATATTGCAATTCAAACAATCCAAAGCGATTCCTCTGATTTTCGACTTTTCCCTATCTAGCAATGTCTTTGGGAAGCTATATCTCGGAAACCAAGCCTTGTAAATGGTTGCGGTAAAAAAAATCCTCTGTTATCTTTTTAATAGCTTTCCATAGGTGAAAACCAGAAGCTTCTGCGACGTCCGGTTTTGGAAATATTGCAATCCAAAGTGATTCTACTGATTTTCAACACAACGCTTAATCTGATTCCGATGGCGATATTTCCGCAACCAATCCTTGAAAAAAGTTCTAGTTTTTGGAATTCATTAAATTTAACGAAGAGCTTTCTATTATTGAAAACCAGAAGATTCTGTGAGGTCTGGTTTTCGAAATATTTCTATCCAAAGTGAACTTAGAACTGAATATCTATGCAGTATGGAAGCAAACGAAACAAATTCTTCGGATGGAGATATCTCCGCAACCAAGGCTCGTAAGACGTTTTAGTTTTCAGTTCTGAATAGAGAATTGATAGACCTTTTCATGGATGTGCCACCCATCACATGTTTTGATTTTTTTTTTAATTTTTGAAAAAAATCATGGACTAACCCCTTGTCTATAAAAATCATAATTTTTCCAATGTTTCTCAAACCCATCGAGACATACATCAAACGAAAGGTCTATTCAATTCCTGTACATCAATGCAAACCAAAAGCTTCTGCGTGGTCTGGTTCTCGAAATATTGCAATTCAAACAATCCAAAGCGATTCCTCTGATTTTCGACTTTTCCCTATCTAGCAATGTCTTTGGGAAGCTATATCTCGGAAACCAAGCCTTGTAAATAGTTGCGGTAAAAAAAATCCTCTGTTATCTTTTTAATAGCTTTCCATAGGTGAAAACCAGAAGCTTCTGCGACGTCCGGTTTTGGAAATATTGCAATCCAAAGTGATTCTACTGATTTTCAACACAACGCTAAATCTGATTCCGATGGCGATATTTCCGCAACCAATCCTTGAAAAAAGTTCTAGTTTTTGGAATTCATTAAATTTAACGAAGAGCTTTCTATTATTGAAAACCAGAAGATTCTGTGAGGTCTGGTTTTCGAAATATTTCTATCCAAAGTGAACTTAGAACTGAATATCTATGCAGTATGGATTCAAACGAAACAAAGTCTTCGGATGGAGATATCTCCGCAACCAAGGCTCGTAAGACGTTTTAGTTTTCAGTTCTGAATAGAGAATTCGCAGACCTTTCCAATGATGTAACAATCAAACCAAATCATGGCAGCAAAATTTTGATGATTTTTTAAAAAATTCCTCGGGTCCCCCTTGTCTATAAAAATCATAATTTTTCCAATGTTTCTCAAACCCATCGAGACATACATCAAACGAAAGGTCTATTCAATTCCTGTACATCAATGCAAACCAAAAGCTTCTGCGTGGTCTGGTTCTCGAAATATTGCAATTCAAACAATCCAAAGCGATTCCTCTGATTTTCGACTTTTCCCTATCTAGCAATGTCTTTGGGAAGCTATATCTCGGAAACCAAGCCTTGTAAATGGTTGCGGTAAAAAAAATCCTCTGTTATCTTTTTAATAGCTTTCCATAGGTGAAAACCAGAAGCTTCTGCGACGTCCGGTTTTGGAAATATTGCAATCCAAAGTGATTCTACTGATTTTCAACACAACGCTAAATCTGATTCCAATGGCGATATTTCCGCAACCAAGCCTTGAAAAAAGTTCTAGTTTTTGGAATTCATTAAATTTAATGAAGAGCTTTCTATTATTGAAAACCAGAAGATTCTGTGAGGTCTGGTTTTCGAAATATTTCAATCCAAAGTGAACTTAGAACTGAATATCTATGCAGTATGGATTCAAACGAAACAAAGTCTTCGGATAGAGATATCTCCGCAACCAAGGCTCGTAAGACGTTTTAGTTTTCAGTTCTGAATAGAGAATTGATAGACCTTTTCATGGATGTGCCACCCATCACATGTTTTGATTTTTTTTTTAATTTTTGAAAAAAATCATGGACTAACCCCTTGTCTATAAAAATCATAATTTTTCCAATGTTTCTCAAACCCATCGAGACATACATCAAACGAAAGGTCTATTCAATTCCTGTACATCAATGCAAACCAAAAGCTTCTGCGTGGTCTGGTTCTCGAAATATTGCAATTCAAACAATCCAAAGCGATTCCTCTGATTTTCGACTTTTCCCTATCTAGCAATGTCTTTGGGAAGCTATATCTCGGAAACCAAGCCTTGTAAATGGTTGCGGTAAAAAAAATCCTCTGTTATCTTTTTAATAGCTTTCCATAGGTGAAAACCAGAAGCTTCTGCGACGTCCGGTTTTGGAAATATTGCAATCCAAAGTGATTCTACTGATTTTCAACACAACGCTAAATCTGATTCCGATGGCGATATTTCCGCAACCAATCCTTGAAAAAAGTTCTAGTTTTTGGATTTCATTAAATTTAACGAAGCGCTTTCTATTATTGAAAACCAGAAGATTCTGTGAGGTCTGGTTTTCGAAATATTTCTATCCAAAGTGAACTTAGAACTGAATATCTATGCAGTATGGAAGCAAACGAAACAAATTCTTCGGATGGAGATATCTCCGCAACCAAGGCTCGTAAGACGTTTTAGTTTTCAGTTCTGAATAGAGAATTGATAGACCTTTTCATGGATGTGCCACCCATCACATGTTTTGATTTTTTTTTTAATTTTTGAAAAAAATCATGGACTAACCCCTTGTCTATAAAAATCATAATTTTTCCAATGTTTCTCAAACCCATCGAGACATACATCAAACGAAAGGTCTATTTAATTCCTGTACATCAATGCAAACCAAAAGCTTCTGCGTGGTCTGGTTCTCGAAATATTGCAATTCAAACAATCCAAAGCGATTCCTCTGATTCTCGACTTTTCCCTATCTAGCAATGTCTTTGGGAAGCTATATCTCGGAAACCAAGCCTTGTAAATGGTTGCGGTAAAAAAAATCCTCTGTTATCTTTTTAATAGCTTTCCATAGGTGAAAACCAGAAGCTTCTGCGACGTCCGGTTTTGGAAATATTGCAATCCAAAGTGATTCTACTGATTTTCAACACAACGCTAAATCTGATTCCGATGGCGATATTTCCGCAACCAAGCCTTGAAAAAAGTTCTAGTTTTTGGAATTCATTAAATTTGACGAAGAGCTTTCTATTATTGAAAACCAGAAGATTCTGTGAGGTCTGGTTTTCGAAATATTTCTATCCAAAGTGAACTTAGAACTGAATATCTATGCAGTATGGATTCAAACGAAACAAAGTCTTCGGATGGAGATATCTCCGCAACCAAGGCTCGTAAGACGTTTTAGTTTTCAGTTCTGAATAGAGAATTCGCAGACCTTTCCAATGATGTAACAATCAAACCAAATCATGGCAGCACCATTTTGATGATTTTTTAAAAAATTCCTCGGGTCCCCCCTGTCAAATAAAAATCATAATTTTTCCAATGTTTCTCAAACCCATCGAGACATACATCAAACGAAAGGTCTATTCAATTCCTGTACATCAATGCAAACCAAAAGCTTCTGCGTGGTCTGGTTCTCGAAATATTGCAATTCAAACAATCCAAAGCGATTCCTCTGATTTTCGACTTTTCCCTATCTAGCAATGTCTTTGGGAAGCTATATCTCGGAAACCAAGCCTTGTAAATGGTTGCGGTAAAAAAAATCCTCTGTTATCTTTTTAATAGCTTTCCATAGGTGAAAACCAGAAGCTTCTGCGACGTCCGGTTTTGGAAATATTGCAATCCAAAGTGATTCTACTGATTTTCAACACAACGCTTAATCTGATTCCGATGGCGATATTTCCGCAACCAATCCTTGAAAAAAGTTCTAGTTTTTGGAATTCATTAAATTTAACGAAGAGCTTTCTATTATTGAAAACCAGAAGATTCTGTGAGGTCTGGTTTTCGAAATATTTCTATCCAAAGTGAACTTAGAACTGAATATCTATGCAGTATGGAAGCAAACGAAACAAATTCTTCGGATGGAGATATCTCCGCAACCAAGGCTCGTAAGACGTTTTAGTTTTCAGTTCTGAATAGAGAATTGATAGACCTTTTCATGGATGTGCCACCCATCACATGTTTTGATTTTTTTTTTAATTTTTGAAAAAAATCATGGACTAACCCCTTGTCTATAAAAATCATAATTTTTCCAATGTTTCTCAAACCCATCGAGACATACATCAAACGAAAGGTCTATTCAATTCCTGTACATCAATGCAAACCAAAAGCTTCTGCGTGGTCTGGTTCTCGAAATATTGCAATTCAAACAATCCAAAGCGATTCCTCTGATTTTCGACTTTTCCCTATCTAGCAATGTCTTTGGGAAGCTATATCTCGGAAACCAAGCCTTGTAAATAGTTGCGGTAAAAAAAATCCTCTGTTATCTTTTTAATAGCTTTCCATAGGTGAAAACCAGAAGCTTCTGCGACGTCCGGTTTTGGAAATATTGCAATCCAAAGTGATTCTACTGATTTTCAACACAACGCTAAATCTGATTCCGATGGCGATATTTCCGCAACCAATCCTTGAAAAAAGTTCTAGTTTTTGGAATTCATTAAATTTAATGAAGAGCTTTCTATTATTGAAAACCAGAAGATTCTGTGAAGTCTGGTTTTCGAAATATTTCTATCCAAAGTGAACTTAGAACTGAATATCTATGCAGTATGGATTCAAACGAAACAAAGTCTTCGGATGGAGATATCTCCGCAACCAAGGCTCGTAAGACGTTTTAGTTTTCAGTTCTGAATAGAGAATTGATAGACCTTTTCATGGATGTGCCACCCATCACATGTTTTGAAATTTTTTTTAATTTTTGAAAAAAATCATGGACTAACCCCTTGTCTATAAAAATCATAATTTTTCCAATGTTTCTCAAACCCATCGAGACATACATCAAACGAAAGGTCTATTCAATTCCTGTACATCAATGCAAACCAAAAGCTTCTGCGTGGTCTGGTTCTCGAAATATTGCAATTCAAACAATCCAAAGCGATTCCTCTGATTTTCGACTTTTACCTATCTAGCAATGTCTTTGGGAAGCTATATCTCGGAAACCAAGCCTTGTAAATGGTTGTGGTAAAAAAAATCCTCTGTTATCTTTTTAATAGATTTCCATAGGTGAAAACCAGAAGCTTCTGCGACGTCCGGTTTTGGAAATATTGCAATCCAAAGTGATTCTACTGATTTTCAACACAACGCTAAATCTGATTCCGATGGCGATATTTCCGCAACCAATCCTTGAAAAAAGTTCTAGTTTTTGAAATTCATTAAATTTAACGAAGACTTTCTATTATTGAAAACCAGAAGATTCTGTGAGGTCTGGTTTTCGAAATATTTCTATCCAAAATGAACTTAGAACTGAATATCTATGCAGTATGGAAGCAAACGAAACAAATTCTTCGGATGGAGATATCTCCGCAACCAAGGCTCGTAAGACGTTTTAGTTTTCAGTTCTGAATAGAGAATTGATAGACCTTTTCATGGATGTGCCACCCATCACATGTTTTGAAATTTTTTTAAATTTTTGAAAAAAATCATGGACTAACCCCTTGTCTATAAAAATCATAATTTTTCCAATGTTTCTCAAACCCATCGAGACATACATCAAACGAAAGGTCTATTCAATTCCTGTACATCAATGCAAACCAAAAGCTTCTGCGTGGTCTGGTTCTCGAAATATTGCAATTCAAACAATCCAAAGCGATTCCTCTGATTTTCGACTTTTCCCTATCTAGCAATGTCTTTGGGAAGCTATATCTCGGAAACCAAGCCTTGTAAATGGTTGTGGTAAAAAAAATCCTCTGTTATCTTTTTAATAGCTTTCCATAGGTGAAAACCAGAAGCTTCTGCGACGTCCGGTTTTGGAAATATTGCAATCCAAAATGATTCTACTGATTTTCAACACAAAGCTAAATCTGATTCCGATGGCGATATTTCCGCAACCAAGCCTTGAAAAAAGTTCTAGTTTTTATTATTTATTATTGAAAACCAGAAGATTCTGTGAGGTCTGGTTTTCGAAATATTTCTATCCAAAGTGAACTTAGAACTGAATATCTATGCAGTATGGATTCAAACGAAACAAAGTCTTCGGATGGAGATATCTCCGCAACCAAGGCTCGTAAGACGTTTTAGTTTTCAGTTCTGAATAGAGAATTCGCAGACCTTTCCAATGATGTAACAATCAAACCAAATCATGGCAGCAACATTTTGATGATTTTTTAAAAAATTCCTCGGGTCCCCCCTGTCAAATAAAAATCATAATTTTTCCAATGTTTCTCAAACCCATCGAGACATACATCAAACGAAAGGTCTATTCAATTCCTGTACATCAATGCAAACCAAAAGCTTCTGCGTGGTCTGGTTCTCGAAATATTGCAATTCAAACAATCCAAAGCGATTCCTCTGATTTTCGACTTTTCCCTATCTAGCAATGTCTTTGGGAAGCTATATCTCGGAAACCAAGCCTTGTAAATGGTTGTGGTAAAAAAAATCCTCTGTTATCTTTTTAATAGCTTTCCATAGGTGAAAACCAGAAGCTTCTGCGACGTCCGGTTTTGGAAATATTGCAATCCAAAGTGATTCTACTGATTTTCAACACAACGCTAAATCTGATTCCGATGGCGATATTTCCGCAACCAATCCTTGAAAAAAGTTCTAGTTTTTGGAATTCATTAAATTTAACGAAGAGCTTTCTATTATTGAAAACCAGAAGATTCTGTGAGGTCTGGTTTTCGAAATATTTCTATCCAAAGTGAACTTAGAACTGAATATCTATGCAGTATGGATTCAAACGAAACAAAGTCTTCGGATGGAGATATCTCCGCAACCAAGGCTCGTAAGACGTTTTAGTTTTCAGTTCTGAATAGAGAATTGATAGACCTTTTCATGGATGTGCCACCCATCACATGTTTTGAAATTTTTTTAAATTTTTGAAAAAAATCATGGACTAACCCCTTGTCTATAAAAATCATAATTTTTCCAATGTTTCTCAAACCCATCGAGACATACATCAAACGAAAGGTCTATTCAATTCCTGTACATCAATGCAAACCAAAAGCTTCTGCGTGGTCTGGTTCTCGAAATATTGCAATTCAAACAATCCAAAGCGATTCCTCTGATTTTCGACTTTTACCTATCTAGCAATGTCTTTGGGAAGCTATATCTCGGAAACCAAGCCTTGTAAATGGTTGTGGTAAAAAAAATCCTCTGTTATCTTTTTAATAGATTTCCATAGGTGAAAACCAGAAGCTTCTGCGACGTCCGGTTTTGGAAATATTGCAATCCAAAGTGATTCTACTGATTTTCAACACAACGCTAAATCTGATTCCGATGGCGATATTTCCGCAACCAATCCTTGAAAAAAGTTCTAGTTTTTGAAATTCATTAAATTTAACGAAGACTTTCTATTATTGAAAACCAGAAGATTCTGTGAGGTCTGGTTTTCGAAATATTTCTATCCAAAATGAACTTAGAACTGAATATCTATGCAGTATGGAAGCAAACGAAACAAATTCTTCGGATGGAGATATCTCCGCAACCAAGGCTCGTAAGACGTTTTAGTTTTCAGTTCTGAATAGAGAATTGATAGACCTTTTCATGGATGTGCCACCCATCACATGTTTTGAAATTTTTTTAAATTTTTGAAAAAAATCATGGACTAACCCCTTGTCTATAAAAATCATAATTTTTCCAATGTTTCTCAAACCCATCGAGACATACATCAAACGAAAGGTCTATTCAATTCCTGTACATCAATGCAAACCAAAAGCTTCTGCGTGGTCTGGTTCTCGAAATATTGCAATTCAAACAATCCAAAGCGATTCCTCTGATTTTCGACTTTTCCCTATCTAGCAATGTCTTTGGGAAGCTATATCTCGGAAACCAAGCCTTGTAAATGGTTGCGGTAAAAAAAATCCTCTGTTATCTTTTTAATAGCTTTCCATAGGTGAAAACCAGAAGCTTCTGCGACGTCCGGTTTTGGAAATATTGCAATCCAAAATGATTCTACTGATTTTCAACACAAAGCTAAATCTGATTCCGATGGCGATATTTCCGCAACCAAGCCTTGAAAAAAGTTCTAGTTTTTATTATTTATTATTGAAAACCAGAAGATTCTGTGAGGTCTGGTTTTCGAAATATTTCTATCCAAAGTGAACTTAGAACTGAATATCTATGCAGTATGGATTCAAACGAAACAAAGTCTTCGGATGGAGATATCTCCGCAACCAAGGCTCGTAAGACGTTTTAGTTTTCAGTTCTGAATAGAGAATTCGCAGACCTTTCCAATGATGTAACAATCAAACCAAATCATGGCAGCAACATTTTGATGATTTTTTAAAAAATTCCTCGGGTCCCCCCTGTCAAATAAAAATCATAATTTTTCCAATGTTTCTCAAACCCATCGAGACATACATCAAACGAAAGGTCTATTCAATTCCTGTACATCAATGCAAACCAAAAGCTTCTGCGTGGTCTGGTTCTCGAAATATTGCAATTCAAACAATCCAAAGCGATTCCTCTGATTTTCGACTTTTCCCTATCTAGCAATGTCTTTGGGAAGCTATATCTCGGAAACCAAGCCTTGTAAATGGTTGTGGTAAAAAAAATCCTCTGTTATCTTTTTAATAGCTTTCCATAGGTGAAAACCAGAAGCTTCTGCGACGTCCGGTTTTGGAAATATTGCAATCCAAAGTGATTCTACTGATTTTCAACACAACGCTAAATCTGATTCCGATGGCGATATTTCCGCAACCAATCCTTGAAAAAAGTTCTAGTTTTTGGAATTCATTAAATTTAACGAAGAGCTTTCTATTATTGAAAACCAGAAGATTCTGTGAGGTCTGGTTTTCGAAATATTTCTATCCAAAGTGAACTTAGAACTGAATATCTATGCAGTATGGATTCAAACGAAACAAAGTCTTCGGATGGAGATATCTCCGCAACCAAGGCTCGTAAGACGTTTTAGTTTTCAGTTCTGAATAGAGAATTGATAGACCTTTTCATGGATGTGCCACCCATCACATGTTTTGAAATTTTTTTAAATTTTTGAAAAAAATCATGGACTAACCCCTTGTCTATAAAAATCATAATTTTTCCAATGTTTCTCAAACCCATCGAGACATACATCAAACGAAAGGTCTATTCAATTCCTGTACATCAATGCAAACCAAAAGCTTCTGCGTGGTCTGGTTCTCGAAATATTGCAATTCAAACAATCCAAAGCGATTCCTCTGATTTTCGACTTTTCCCTATCTGACAATGTCTTTGGGAAGCTATATCTCGGAAACCAAGCCTTGTAAATGGTTGCGGTAAAAAAAATCCTCTGTTATCTTTTTAATAGCTTTCCATAGGTGAAAACCAGAAGCTTCTGCGACGTCCGGTTTTGGAAATATTGCAATCCAAAATGATTCTACTGATTTTCAACACAAAGCTAAATCTGATTCCGATGGCGATATTTCCGCAACCAAGCCTTGAAAAAAGTTCTAGTTTTTATTATTTATTATTGAAAACCAGAAGATTCTGTGAGGTCTGGTTTTCGAAATATTTCTATCCAAAGTGAACTTAGAACTGAATATCTATGCAGTATGGATTCAAACGAAACAAAGTCTTCGGATGGAGATATCTCCGCAACCAAGGCTCGTAAGACGTTTTAGTTTTCAGTTCTGAATAGAGAATTCGCAGACCTTTCCAATGATGTAACAATCAAACCAAATCATGGCAGCAAAATTTTGATGATTTTTTAAAAAATTCCTCGGGATCTCCGCAACCAAGGCTCGTAAGACGTTTTAGTTTTCAGTTCTGAATAGAGAATTCGCAGACCTTTCCAATGATGTAACAATCAAACCAAATCATGGCAGCAACATTTTGATGATTTTTTAAAAAATTCCTCGGGTCCCCCCTGTCAAATAAAAATCATAATTTTTCCAATGTTTCTCAAACCCATCGAGACATACATCAAACGAAAGGTCTATTCAATTCCTGTACATCAATGCAAACCAAAAGCTTCTGCGTGGTCTGGTTCTCGAAATATTGCAATTCAAACAATCCAAAGCGATTCCTCTGATTTTCGACTTTTCCCTATCTAGCAATGTCTTTGGGAAGCTATATCTCGGAAACCAAGCCTTGTAAATGGTTGTGGTAAAAAAAATCCTCTGTTATCTTTTTAATAGCTTTCCATAGGTGAAAACCAGAAGCTTCTGCGACGTCCGGTTTTGGAAATATTGCAATCCAAAGTGATTCTACTGATTTTCAACACAACGCTAAATCTGATTCCGATGGCGATATTTCCGCAACCAATCCTTGAAAAAAGTTCTAGTTTTTGGAATTCATTAAATTTAACGAAGAGCTTTCTATTATTGAAAACCAGAAGATTCTGTGAGGTCTGGTTTTCGAAATATTTCTATCCAAAGTGAACTTAGAACTGAATATCTATGCAGTATGGATTCAAACGAAACAAAGTCTTCGGATGGAGATATCTCCGCAACCAAGGCTCGTAAGACGTTTTAGTTTTCAGTTCTGAATAGAGAATTCGCAGACCTTTCCAATGATGTAACAATCAAACCAAATCATGGCAGCAAAATTTTGATGATTTTTTAAAAAATTCCTCGGGTCCCCCTTGTCTATAAAAATCATAATTTTTCCAATGTTTCTCAAACCCATCGAGACATACATCAAACGAAAGGTCTATTCAATTCCTGTACATCAATGCAAACCAAAAGCTTCTGCGTGGTCTGGTTCTCGAAATATTGCAATTCAAACAATCCAAAGCGATTCCTCTGATTTTCGACTTTTCCCTATCTAGCAATGTCTTTGGGAAGCTATATCTCGGAAACCAAGCCTTGTAAATGGTTGTGGTAAAAAAAATCCTCTGTTATCTTTTTAATAGCTTTCCATAGGTGAAAACCAGAAGCTTCTGCGACGTCCGGTTTTGGAAATATTGCAATCCAAAGTGATTCTACTGATTTTCAACACAACGCTAAATCTGATTCCGATGGCGATATTTCCGCAACCAATCCTTGAAAAAAGTTCTAGTTTTTGAAATTCATTAAATTTAACGAAGAGCTTTCTATTATTGAAAACCAGAAGATTCTGTGAGGTCTGGTTTTCGAAATATTTCTATCCAAAATGAACTTAGAACTGAATATCTATGCAGTATGGAAGCAAACGAAACAAATTCTTCGGATGGAGATATCTCCGCAACCAAGGCTCGTAAGACGTTTTAGTTTTCAGTTCTGAATAGAGAATTGATAGACCTTTTCATGGATGTGCCACCCATCACATGTTTTGAAATTTTTTTTAATTTTTGAAAAAAATCATGGACTAACCCCTTGTCTATAAAAATCATAATTTTTCCAATGTTTCTCAAACCCATCGAGACATACATCAAACGAAAGGTCTATTCAATTCCTGTACATCAATGCAAACCAAAAGCTTCTGCGTGGTCTGGTTCTCGAAATATTGCAATTCAAACAATCCAAAGCGATTCCTCTGATTTTCGACTTTTCCCTATCTGACAATGTCTTTGGGAAGCTATATCTCGGAAACCAAGCTTGTAAATGGTTGCGGTAAAAAAAATCCTCTGTTATCTTTTTAATAGCTTTCCATAGGTGAAAACCAGAAGCTTCTGCGACGTCCGGTTTTGGAAATATTGCAATCCAAAATGATTCTACTGATTTTCAACACAAAGCTAAATCTGATTCCGATGGCGATATTTCCGCAACCAAGCCTTGAAAAAAGTTCTAGTTTTTATTATTTATTATTGAAAACCAGAAGATTCTGTGAGGTCTGGTTTTCGAAATATTTCTATCCAAAGTGAACTTAGAACTGAATATCTATGCAGTATGGATTCAAACGAAACAAAGTCTTCGGATGGAGATATCTCCGCAACCAAGGCTCGTAAGACGTTTTAGTTTTCAGTTCTGAATAGAGAATTCGCAGACCTTTCCAATGATGTAACAATCAAACCAAATCATGGCAGCAACATTTTGATGATTTTTTAAAAAATTCCTCGGGTCCCCCCTGTCAAATAAAAATCATAATTTTTCCAATGTTTCTCAAACCCATCGAGACATACATCAAACGAAAGGTCTATTCAATTCCTGTACATCAATGCAAACCAAAAGCTTCTGCGTGGTCTGGTTCTCGAAATATTGCAATTCAAACAATCCAAAGCGATTCCTCTGATTTTCGACTTTTCCCTATCTAGCAATGTCTTTGGGAAGCTATATCTCGGAAACCAAGCCTTGTAAATGGTTGTGGTAAAAAAAATCCTCTGTTATCTTTTTAATAGCTTTCCATAGGTGAAAACCAGAAGCTTCTGCGACGTCCGGTTTTGGAAATATTGCAATCCAAAGTGATTCTACTGATTTTCAACACAACGTTAAATCTGATTCCGATGGCGATATTTCCGCAACCAATCCTTGAAAAAAGTTCTAGTTTTTGGAATTCATTAAATTTAACGAAGAGCTTTCTATTATTGAAAACCAGAAGATTCTGTGAGGTCTGGTTTTCGAAATATTTCTATCCAAAGTGAACTTAGAACTGAATATCTATGCAGTATGGATTCAAACGAAACAAAGTCTTCGGATGGAGATATCTCCGCAACCAAGGCTCGTAAGACGTTTTAGTTTTCAGTTCTGAATAGAGAATTCGCAGACCTTTCCAATGATGTAACAATCAAACCAAATCATGGCAGCAAAATTTTGATGATTTTTTAAAAAATTCCTCGGGTCCCCCTTGTCTATAAAAATCATAATTTTTCCAATGTTTCTCAAACCCATCGAGACATACATCAAACGAAAGGTCTATTCAATTCCTGTACATCAATGCAAACCAAAAGCTTCTGCGTGGTCTGGTTCTCGAAATATTGCAATTCAAACAATCCAAAGCGATTCCTCTGATTTTCGACTTTTCCCTATCTAGCAATGTGTTTGGGAAGCTATATCTCGGAAACCAAGCCTTGTAAATGGTTGTGGTAAAAAAAATCCTCTGTTATCTTTTTAATAGCTTTCCATAGGTGAAAACTGATTTTCAACACAACGCTAAATCTGATTCCGATTGCAATATTTCCGCAACCAATCCTTGAAAAAAGTTCTAGTTTTTGGAATTCGTTAAATTTAACGAAGAGCTTTCTATTATTGAAAACCAGAAGATTCTGTGAGGTCTGGTTTTCGAAATATTTCTATCCAAAGTGAACTTAGAACTGAATATCTATGCAGTATGGATTCAAACGAAACAAAGTCTTCGGATGGAGATATCTCCGCAACCAAGGCTCGTAAGACGTTTTAGTTTTCAGTTCTGAATAGAGAATTGATAGACCTTTTCATGGATGTGCCACCCATCACATGTTTTGATTTTTTTTTTAATTTTTGAAAAAAATCATGGACTAACCCCTTGTCTATAAAAATCATAATTTTTCCAATGTTTCTCAAACCCATCGAGACATACATCAAACGAAAGGTCTATTCAATTCCTGTACATCAATGCAAACCAAAAGCTTCTGCGTGGTCTGGTTCTCGAAATATTGCAATTCAAACAATCCAAAGCGATTCCTCTGATTTTCGACTTTTCCCTATCTAGCAATGTCTTTGGGAAGCTATATCTCGGAAACCAAGCCTTGTAAATGGTTGCGGTAAAAAAAATCCTCTGTTATCTTTTTAATAGCTTTCCATAGGTGAAAACTGATTTTCAACACAACGCTAAATCTGATTCCGATTGCGATATTTCCGCAACCAATCCTTGAAAAAATTTCTAGTTTTTGGAATTCATTAAATTTAACGAAGAGCTTTCTATTATTGGAAACCAGAAGATTCTGTGAGGTCTGGTTTTCGAAATATTTCTATCCAAAGTGAACTTAGAACTGAATATCTATGCAGTATGGATTCAAACGAAACAAAGTCTTCGGATGGAGATATCTCCGCAACCAAGGCTCGTAAGACGTTTTAGTTTTCAGTTCTGAATAGAGAATTCGCAGACCTTTCCAATGATGTAACAATCAAACCAAATCATGGCAGCAAAATTTTGATGATTTTTTAAAAAATTCCTCGGGTCCCCCTTGTCTATAAAAATCATAATTTTTCCAATGTTTCTCAAACCCATCGAGACATACATCAAACGAAAGGTCTATTCAATTCCTGTACATCAATGCAAACCAAAAGCTTCTGCGTGGTCTGGTTCTCGAAATATTGCAATTCAAACAATCCAAAGCGATTCCTCTGATTTTCGACTTTTCCCTATCTAGCAATGTCTTTGGGAAGCTATATCTCGGAAACCAAGCCTTGTAAATGGTTGCGGTAAAAAAAATCCTCTGTTATCTTTTTAATAGCTTTCCATAGGTGAAAACCAGAAGCTTCTGCGACGTCCGGTTTTGGAAATATTGCAATCCAAAGTGATTCTACTGATTTTCAACACAACGCTAAATCTGATTCCGATGGCGATATTTCCGCAACCAATCCTTGAAAAAAGTTCTAGTTTTTGGAATTCATTAAATTTAACGAAGAGCTTTCTATTATTGAAAACCAGAAGATTCTGTGAGGTCTGGTTTTCGAAATATTTCTATCCAAAGTGAACTTAGAACTGAATATCTATGCAGTATGGATTCAAACGAAACAAAGTCTTCGGATGGAGATATCTCCGCAACCAAGGCTCGTAAGACGTTTTAGTTTTCAGTTCTGAATAGAGAATTCGCAGACCTTTCCAATGATGTAACAATCAAACCAAATCATGGCAGCAAAATTTTGATGATTTTTTAAAAAATTCCTCGGGTCCCCCTTGTCTATAAAAATCATAATTTTTCCAATGTTTCTCAAACCCATCGAGACATACATCAAACGAAAGGTCTATTCAATTCCTGTACATCAATGCAAACCAAAAGCTTCTGCGTGGTCTGGTTCTCGAAATATTGCAATTCAAACAATCCAAAGCGATTCCTCTGATTTTCGACTTTTCCCTATCTAGCAATGTCTTTGGGAAGCTATATCTCGGAAACCAAGCCTTGTAAATGGTTGTGGTAAAAAAAATCCTCTGTTATCTTTTTAATAGCTTTCCATAGGTGAAAACCAGAAGCTTCTGCGACGTCCGGTTTTGGAAATATTGCAATCCAAAGTGATTCTACTGATTTTCAACACAACGCTAAATCTGATTCCGATGGCGATATTTCCGCAACCAATCCTTGAAAAAAGTTCTAGTTTTTGAAATTCATTAAATTTAACGAAGAGCTTTCTATTATTGAAAACCAGAAGATTCTGTGAGGTCTGGTTTTCGAAATATTTCTATCCAAAATGAACTTAGAACTGAATATCTATGCAGTATGGAAGCAAACGAAACAAATTCTTCGGATGGAGATATCTCCGCAACCAAGGCTCGTAAGACGTTTTAGTTTTCAGTTCTGAATAGAGAATTGATAGACCTTTTCATGGATGTGCCACCCATCACATGTTTTGAAATTTTTTTTAATTTTTGAAAAAAATCATGGACTAACCCCTTGTCTATAAAAATCATAATTTTTCCAATGTTTCTCAAACCCATCGAGACATACATCAAACGAAAGGTCTATTCAATTCCTGTACATCAATGCAAACCAAAAGCTTCTGCGTGGTCTGGTTCTCGAAATATTGCAATTCAAACAATCCAAAGCGATTCCTCTGATTTTCGACTTTTCCCTATCTGACAATGTCTTTGGGAAGCTATATCTCGGAAACCAAGCTTGTAAATGGTTGCGGTAAAAAAAATCCTCTGTTATCTTTTTAATAGCTTTCCATAGGTGAAAACCAGAAGCTTCTGCGACGTCCGGTTTTGGAAATATTGCAATCCAAAATGATTCTACTGATTTTCAACACAAAGCTAAATCTGATTCCGATGGCGATATTTCCGCAACCAAGCCTTGAAAAAAGTTCTAGTTTTTATTATTTATTATTGAAAACCAGAAGATTCTGTGAGGTCTGGTTTTCGAAATATTTCTATCCAAAGTGAACTTAGAACTGAATATCTATGCAGTATGGATTCAAACGAAACAAAGTCTTCGGATGGAGATATCTCCGCAACCAAGGCTCGTAAGACGTTTTAGTTTTCAGTTCTGAATAGAGAATTCGCAGACCTTTCCAATGATGTAACAATCAAACCAAATCATGGCAGCAACATTTTGATGATTTTTTAAAAAATTCCTCGGGTCCCCCCTGTCAAATAAAAATCATAATTTTTCCAATGTTTCTCAAACCCATCGAGACATACATCAAACGAAAGGTCTATTCAATTCCTGTACATCAATGCAAACCAAAAGCTTCTGCGTGGTCTGGTTCTCGAAATATTGCAATTCAAACAATCCAAAGCGATTCCTCTGATTTTCGACTTTTCCCTATCTAGCAATGTCTTTGGGAAGCTATATCTCGGAAACCAAGCCTTGTAAATGGTTGTGGTAAAAAAAATCCTCTGTTATCTTTTTAATAGCTTTCCATAGGTGAAAACCAGAAGCTTCTGCGACGTCCGGTTTTGGAAATATTGCAATCCAAAGTGATTCTACTGATTTTCAACACAACGTTAAATCTGATTCCGATGGCGATATTTCCGCAACCAATCCTTGAAAAAAGTTCTAGTTTTTGGAATTCATTAAATTTAACGAAGAGCTTTCTATTATTGAAAACCAGAAGATTCTGTGAGGTCTGGTTTTCGAAATATTTCTATCCAAAGTGAACTTAGAACTGAATATCTATGCAGTATGGATTCAAACGAAACAAAGTCTTCGGATGGAGATATCTCCGCAACCAAGGCTCGTAAGACGTTTTAGTTTTCAGTTCTGAATAGAGAATTCGCAGACCTTTCCAATGATGTAACAATCAAACCAAATCATGGCAGCAAAATTTTGATGATTTTTTAAAAAATTCCTCGGGTCCCCCTTGTCTATAAAAATCATAATTTTTCCAATGTTTCTCAAACCCATCGAGACATACATCAAACGAAAGGTCTATTCAATTCCTGTACATCAATGCAAACCAAAAGCTTCTGCGTGGTCTGGTTCTCGAAATATTGCAATTCAAACAATCCAAAGCGATTCCTCTGATTTTCGACTTTTCCCTATCTAGCAATGTGTTTGGGAAGCTATATCTCGGAAACCAAGCCTTGTAAATGGTTGTGGTAAAAAAAATCCTCTGTTATCTTTTTAATAGCTTTCCATAGGTGAAAACTGATTTTCAACACAACGCTAAATCTGATTCCGATTGCGATATTTCCGCAACCAATCCTTGAAAAAAGTTCTAGTTTTTGGAATTCGTTAAATTTAACGAAGAGCTTTCTATTATTGAAAACCAGAAGATTCTGTGAGGTCTGGTTTTCGAAATATTTCTATCCAAAGTGAACTTAGAACTGAATATCTATGCAGTATGGATTCAAACGAAACAAAGTCTTCGGATGGAGATATCTCCGCAACCAAGGCTCGTAAGACGTTTTAGTTTTCAGTTCTGAATAGAGAATTGATAGACCTTTTCATGGATGTGCCACCCATCACATGTTTTGATTTTTTTTTTAATTTTTGAAAAAAATCATGGACTAACCCCTTGTCTATAAAAATCATAATTTTTCCAATGTTTCTCAAACCCATCGAGACATACATCAAACGAAAGGTCTATTCAATTCCTGTACATCAATGCAAACCAAAAGCTTCTGCGTGGTCTGGTTCTCGAAATATTGCAATTCAAACAATCCAAAGCGATTCCTCTGATTTTCGACTTTTCCCTATCTAGCAATGTCTTTGGGAAGCTATATCTCGGAAACCAAGCCTTGTAAATGGTTGCGGTAAAAAAAATCCTCTGTTATCTTTTTAATAGCTTTCCATAGGTGAAAACTGATTTTCAACACAACGCTAAATCTGATTCCGATTGCGATATTTCCGCAACCAATCCTTGAAAAAATTTCTAGTTTTTGGAATTCATTAAATTTAACGAAGAGCTTTCTATTATTGGAAACCAGAAGATTCTGTGAGGTCTGGTTTTCGAAATATTTCTATCCAAAGTGAACTTAGAACTGAATATCTATGCAGTATGGATTCAAACGAAACAAAGTCTTCGGATGGAGATATCTCCGCAACCAAGGCTCGTAAGACGTTTTAGTTTTCAGTTCTGAATAGAGAATTCGCAGACCTTTCCAATGATGTAACAATCAAACCAAATCATGGCAGCAAAATTTTGATGATTTTTTAAAAAATTCCTCGGGTCCCCCTTGTCTATAAAAATCATAATTTTTCCAATGTTTCTCAAACCCATCGAGACATACATCAAACGAAAGGTCTATTCAATTCCTGTACATCAATGCAAACCAAAAGCTTCTGCGTGGTCTGGTTCTCGAAATATTGCAATTCAAACAATCCAAAGCGATTCCTCTGATTTTCGACTTTTCCCTATCTAGCAATGTCTTTGGGAAGCTATATCTCGGAAACCAAGCCTTGTAAATGGTTGCGGTAAAAAAAATCCTCTGTTATCTTTTTAATAGCTTTCCATAGGTGAAAACCAGAAGCTTCTGCGACGTCCGGTTTTGGAAATATTGCAATCCAAAGTGATTCTACTGATTTTCAACACAACGCTAAATCTGATTCCGATGGCGATATTTCCGCAACCAAGCCTTGAAAAAAGTTCTAGTTTTTGAAATTCATTAAATTTAACGAAGAGCTTTCTATTATTGAAAACCAGAAGATTCTGTGAGGTCTGGTTTTCGAAATATTTCTATCCAAAGTGAACTTAGAACTGAATATCTATGCAGTATGGAAGCAAACGAAACAAATTCTTCGGATGGAGATATCTCCGCAACCAAGGCTCGTAAGACTTTTTAGTTTTCAGTTCTGAATAGAGAATTGATAGACCTTTTCATGGATGTGCCACCCATCACATGTTTTGAAATTTTTTTTAATTTTTGAAAAAAATCATGGACTAACCCCTTGTCTATAAAAATCATAATTTTTCCAATGTTTCTCAAACCCATCGAGACATACATCAAACGAAAGGTCTATTCAATTCCTGTACATCAATGCAAACCAAAAGCTTCTGCGTGGTCTGGTTCTCGAAATATTGCAATTCAAACAATCCAAAGCGATTCCTCTGATTTTCGACTTTTCCCTATCTAGCAATGTGTTTGGGAAGCTATATCTCGGAAACCAAGCCTTGTAAATGGTTGTGGTAAAAAAAATCCTCTGTTATCTTTTTAATAGCTTTCCATAGGTGAAAACTGATTTTCAACACAACGCTAAATCTGATTCCGATTGCGATATTTCCGCAACCAATCCTTGAAAAAAGTTCTAGTTTTTGGAATTCGTTAAATTTAACGAAGAGCTTTCTATTATTGAAAACCAGAAGATTCTGTGAGGTCTGGTTTTCGAAATATTTCTATCCAAAGTGAACTTAGAACTGAATATCTATGCAGTATGGATTCAAACGAAACAAAGTCTTCGGATGGAGATATCTCCGCAACCAAGGCTCGTAAGACGTTTTAGTTTTCAGTTCTGAATAGAGAATTGATAGACCTTTTCATGGATGTGCCACCCATCACATGTTTTGATTTTTTTTTTAATTTTTGAAAAAAATCATGGACTAACCCCTTGTCTATAAAAATCATAATTTTTCCAATGTTTCTCAAACCCATCGAGACATACATCAAACGAAAGGTCTATTCAATTCCTGTACATCAATGCAAACCAAAAGCTTCTGCGTGGTCTGGTTCTCGAAATATTGCAATTCAAACAATCCAAAGCGATTCCTCTGATTTTCGACTTTTCCCTATCTAGCAATGTCTTTGGGAAGCTATATCTCGGAAACCAAGCCTTGTAAATGGTTGCGGTAAAAAAAATCCTCTGTTATCTTTTTAATAGCTTTCCATAGGTGAAAACTGATTTTCAACACAACGCTAAATCTGATTCCGATTGCGATATTTCCGCAACCAATCCTTGAAAAAATTTCTAGTTTTTGGAATTCATTAAATTTAACGAAGAGCTTTCTATTATTGGAAACCAGAAGATTCTGTGAGGTCTGGTTTTCGAAATATTTCTATCCAAAGTGAACTTAGAACTGAATATCTATGCAGTATGGATTCAAACGAAACAAAGTCTTCGGATGGAGATATCTCCGCAACCAAGGCTCGTAAGACGTTTTAGTTTTCAGTTCTGAATAGAGAATTCGCAGACCTTTCCAATGATGTAACAATCAAACCAAATCATGGCAGCAAAATTTTGATGATTTTTTAAAAAATTCCTCGGGTCCCCCTTGTCTATAAAAATCATAATTTTTCCAATGTTTCTCAAACCCATCGAGACATACATCAAACGAAAGGTCTATTCAATTCCTGTACATCAATGCAAACCAAAAGCTTCTGCGTGGTCTGGTTCTCGAAATATTGCAATTCAAACAATCCAAAGCGATTCCTCTGATTTTCGACTTTTCCCTATCTAGCAATGTCTTTGGGAAGCTATATCTCGGAAACCAAGCCTTGTAAATGGTTGCGGTAAAAAAAATCCTCTGTTATCTTTTTAATAGCTTTCCATAGGTGAAAACCAGAAGCTTCTGCGACGTCCGGTTTTGGAAATATTGCAATCCAAAGTGATTCTACTGATTTTCAACACAACGCTAAATCTGATTCCGATGGCGATATTTCCGCAACCAAGCCTTGAAAAAAGTTCTAGTTTTTGAAATTCATTAAATTTAACGAAGAGCTTTCTATTATTGAAAACCAGAAGATTCTGTGAGGTCTGGTTTTCGAAATATTTCTATCCAAAGTGAACTTAGAACTGAATATCTATGCAGTATGGAAGCAAACGAAACAAATTCTTCGGATGGAGATATCTCCGCAACCAAGGCTCGTAAGACTTTTTAGTTTTCAGTTCTGAATAGAGAATTGATAGACCTTTTCATGGATGTGCCACCCATCACATGTTTTGAAATTTTTTTTAATTTTTGAAAAAAATCATGGACTAACCCCTTGTCTATAAAAATCATAATTTTTCCAATGTTTCTCAAACCCATCGAGACATACATCAAACGAAAGGTCTATTCAATTCCTGTACATCAATGCAAACCAAAAGCTTCTGCGTGGTCTGGTTCTCGAAATATTGCAATTCAAACAATCCAAAGCGATTCCTCTGATTTTCGACTTTTCCCTATCTAGCAATGTCTTTGGGAAGCTATATCTCAGAAACCAAGCCTTGTAAATGGTTGCGGTAAAAAAAATCCTCTGTTATCTTTTTAATAGCTTTCCATAGGTGAAAACCAGAAGCTTCTGCGACGTCCGGTTTTGGAAATATTGCAATCCAAAGTTATTCTACTGATTTTCAACACAACGCTAAATCTGATTCCGATGGCGATATTTCCGCAACCAATCCTTGAAAAAAAATCTAGTTTTTGGAATTCATGAAATTTAACGAAGAGCTTTCTATTATTGAAAACCAGAAGATTCTGTGAGGTCTGGTTTTCGAAATATTTCTATCCAAAGTGAACTTAGAACTGAATATCTATGCAGTATGGATTCAAACGAAACAAAGTCTTCGGATGGAGATATCTCCGCAACCAAGGCTCGTAAGACGTTTTAGTTTTCAGTTCTGAATAGAGAATTCGCAGACCTTTCCAATGATGTAACAATCAAACCAAATCATGGCAGCAAAATTTTGATGATTTTTTAAAAAATTCCTCGGGTCCCCCCTGTCAAATAAAAATCATAATTTTTCCAATGTTTCTCAAACCCATCGAGACATACATCAAACGAAAGGTCTATTCAATTCCTGTACATCAATGCAAACCAAAAGCTTCTGCGTGGTCTGGTTCTCGAAATATTGCAATTCAAACAATCCAAAGCGATTCCTCTGATTTTCGACTTTTCCCTATCTAGCAATGTCTTTGGGAAGCTATATCTCAGAAACCAAGCCTTGTAAATGGTTGCGGTAAAAAAAATCCTCTGTTATCTTTTTAATAGCTTTCCATAGGTGAAAACCAGGTGCTTCTGCGACGTCCGGTTTTGGAAATATTGCAATCCAAAGTGATTCTACTGATTTTCAACACAACGCTAAATCTGATTCCGATGGCGATATTTCCGCAACCAATCCTTGAAAAAAGTTCTAGTTTTTGGAATTCGTTAAATTTAACGAAGAGCTTTCTATTATTGAAAACCAGAAGATTCTGTGAGGTCTGGTTTTCGAAATATTTCTATCCAAAGTGAACTTAGAACTGAATATCTATGCAGTATGGATTTAAACGAAACAAAGTCTTCGGATGGAGATATCTCCGCAACCAAGGCTCGTAAGACGTTTTAGTTTTCAGTTCTGAATAGAGAATTGATAGACCTTTTCATGGATGTGCCACCCATCACATGTTTTGATTTTTTTTTTAATTTTTGAAAAAAATCATGGACAAACATACCCATCGAGACATACATCAAACGAAAGGTCTATTCAATTCCTGTACATCAATGCAAACCAAAAGCTTCTGCGTGGTCTGGTTCTCGAAATATTGCAATTCAAACAATCCAAAGCGATTCCTCTGATTTTCGACTTTTCCCTATCTAGCAATGTCTTTGGGAAGCTATATCTCGGAAACCAAGCCTTGTAAATGGTTGCGGTAAAAAAAATCCTCTGTTATCTTTTTAATAGCTTTCCATAGGTGAAAACCAGAAGCTTCTGCGACGTCCGGTTTTGGAAATATTGCAATCCAAAGTGATTCTACTGATTTTCAACACAACGCTAAATCTGATTCCGATGGCGATATTTCCGCAACCAATCCTTGAAAAAAGTTCTAGTTTTTGGAATTCATTAAATTTAACGAAGAGCTTTCTATTATTGAAAACCAGAAGATTCTGTGAGGTCTGGTTTTCGAAATATTTCTATCCAAAGTGAACTTAGAACTGAATATCTATGCAGTATGGATTCAAACGAAACAAAGTCTTCGGATGGAGATATCTCCGCAACCAAGGCTCGTAAGACGTTTTAGTTTTCAGTTCTGAATAGAGAATTCGCAGACCTTTCCAATGATGTAACAATCAAACCAAATCATGGCAGCAAAATTTTGATGATTTTTTAAAAAATTCCTCGGGTCCCCCCTGTCAAATAAAAATCATAATTTTTCCAATGTTTCTCAAACCCATCGAGACATACATCAAACGAAAGGTCTATTCAATTCCTGTACATCAATGCAAACCAAAAGCTTCTGCGTGGTCTGGTTCTCGAAATATTGCAATTCAAACAATTAAAAGCGATTCCTCTGATTTTCGACTTTTCCCTATCTAGCAATGTCTTTGGGAAGCTATATCTCGGAAACCAAGCCTTGTAAATGGTTGCGGTAAAAAAAATCCTCTGTTATCTTTTTAATAGCTTTCCATAGGTGAAAACCAGGTGCTTCTGCGACGTCCGGTTTTGGAAATATTGCAATCCAAAGTGATTCTACTGATTTTCAACACAACGCTAAATCTGATTCCGATGGCGATATTTCCGCAACCAATCCTTGAAAAAAGTTCTAGTTTTTGGAATTCGTTAAATTTAACGAAGAGCTTTCTATTATTGAAAACCAGAAGATTCTGTGAGGTCTGGTTTTCGAAATATTTCTATCCAAAGTGAACTTAGAACTGAATATCTATGCAGTATGGATTTAAACGAAACAAAGTCTTCGGATGGAGATATCTCCGCAACCAAGGCTCGTAAGACGTTTTAGTTTTCAGTTCTGAATAGAGAATTGATAGACCTTTTCATGGATGTGCCACCCATCACAAGTTTTGATTTTTTTTTTAATTTTTGAAAAAAATCATGGACTGTTTATAAAAATCATAATTTTTACAATGTTTCTCAAACCCATCGAGACGTACATCAAACGAAAGGTCTATTCAATTCCTGTACATCAATGCAAACCAAAAGCTTCTGCGTGGTCTGGTTCTTGAAATATTGCAATTCAAACAATCCAAAGCGATTCCTCTGATTTTCGACTTTTCCCTATCTAGCAATGTCTTTGGGAAGCTATATCTCGGAAACCAAGCCTTGTAAATGGTTGCGGTAAAAAAAATCCTCTGTTATCTTTTTAATAGCTTTCCATAGGTGAAAACCAGGTGCTTCTGCGACGTCCGGTTTTGGAAATATTGCAATCCAAAGTGATTCTACTGATTTTCAACACAACGCTAAATCTGATTCCGATGGCGATATTTCCGCAACCAATCCTTGAAAAAAGTTCTAGTTTTTGGAATTCGTTAAATTTAACGAAGAGCTTTCTATTATTGAAAACCAGAAGATTCTGTGAGGTCTGGTTTTCGAAATATTTCTATCCAAAGTGAACTTAGAACTGAATATCTATGCAGTATGGATTTAAACGAAACAAAGTCTTCGGATGGAGATATCTCCGCAACCAAGGCTCGTAAGACGTTTTAGTTTTCAGTTCTGAATAGAGAATTCGCAGACCTTTCCAATGATGTAACAATCAAACCAAATCATGGCAGCAAAATTTTGATGATTTTTTAAAAAATTCCTCGGGTCCCCCCTGTCAAATAAAAATCATAATTTTTCCAATGTTTCTCAAACCCATCGAGACATACATCAAACGAAAGGTCTATTCAATTCCTGTACATCAATGCAAACCAAAAGCTTCTGCGTGGTCTGGTTCTCGAAATATTGCAATTCAAACAATTAAATGCGATTCCTCTGATTTTCGACTTTTCCCTATCTAGCAATGTCTTTGGGAAGCTATATCTCGGAAACCAAGCCTTGTAAATGGTTGCGGTAAAAAAAATCCTCTGTTATCTTTTTAATAGCTTTCCATAGGTGAAAACCAGGTGCTTCTGCGACGTCCGGTTTTGGAAATATTGCAATCCAAAGTGATTCTACTGATTTTCAACACAACGCTAAATCTGATTCCGATGGCGATATTTCCGCAACCAATCCTTGAAAAAAGTTCTAGTTTTTGGAATTCGTTAAATTTAACGAAGAGCTTTCTATTATTGAAAACCAGAAGATTCTGTGAGGTCTGGTTTTCGAAATATTTCTATCCAAAGTGAACTTAGAACTGAATATCTATGCAGTATGGATTTAAACGAAACAAAGTCTTCGGATGGAGATATCTCCGCAACCAAGGCTCGTAAGACGTTTTAGTTTTCAGTTCTGAATAGAGAATTGATAGACCTTTTCATGGATGTGCCACCCATCACATGTTTTGATTTTTTTTTTAATTTTTGAAAAAAATCATGGACAAACATACCCATCGAGACATACATCAAACGAAAGGTCTATTCAATTCCTGTACATCAATGCAAACCAAAAGCTTCTGCGTGGTCTGGTTCTCGAAATATTGCAATTCAAACAATCCAAAGCGATTCCTCTGATTTTCGACTTTTCCCTATCTAGCAATGTTTTTGGGAAGCTATATCTCGGAAACCAAGCCTTGTAAATGGTTGCGGTAAAAAAAATCCTCTGTTATCTTTTTAATAGCTTTCCATAGGTGAAAACCAGAAGCTTCTGCGACGTCCGGTTTTGGAAATATTGCAATCCAAAGTGATTCTACTGATTTTCAACACAACGCTAAATCTGATTCCGATGGCGATATTTCCGCAACCAATCCTTGAAAAAAGTTCTAGTTTTTGGAATTCATTAAATTTAACGAAGAGCTTTCTATTATTGAAAACCAGAAGATTCTGTGAGGTCTGGTTTTCGAAATATTTCTATCCAAAGTGAACTTAGAACTGAATATCTATGCAGTATGGAAGCAAACGAAACAAATTCTTCGGATGGAGATATCTCCGCAACCAAGGCTCGTAAGACGTTTTAGTTTTCAGTTCTGAATAGAGAATTGATAGACCTTTTCATGGATGTGCCACCCATCACATGTTTTGAAATTTTTTTTAATTTTTGAAAAAAATCATGGACTAACCCCTTGTCTATAAAAATCATAATTTTTCCAATGTTTCTCAAACCCATCGAGACATACATCAAACGAAAGGTCTATTCAATTCCTGTACATCAATGCAAACCAAAAGCTTCTGCGTGGTCTGGTTCTCGAAATATTGCAATTCAAACAATCCAAAGCGATTCCTCTGATTTTCGACTTTTCCCTATCTAGCAATGTCTTTGGGAAGCTATATCTCAGAAACCAAGCCTTGTAAATGGTTGCGGTAAAAAAAATCCTCTGTTATCTTTTTAATAGCTTTCCATAGGTGAAAACCAGAAGCTTCTGCGACGTCCGGTTTTGGAAATATTGCAATCCAAAGTTATTCTACTGATTTTCAACACAACGCTAAATCTGATTCCGATGGCGATATTTCCGCAACCAATCCTTGAAAAAAGTTCTAGTTTTTGGAATTCATGAAATTTAACGAAGAGCTTTCTATTATTGAAAACCAGAAGATTCTGTGAGGTCTGGTTTTCGAAATATTTCTATCCAAAGTGAACTTAGAACTGAATATCTATGCAGTATGGATTCAAACGAAACAAAGTCTTCGGATGGAGATATCTCCGCAACCAAGGCTCGTAAGACGTTTTAGTTTTCAGTTCTGAATAGAGAATTCGCAGACCTTTCCAATGATGTAACAATCAAACCAAATCATGGCAGCAAAATTTTGATGATTTTTTAAAAAATTCCTCGGGTCCCCCCTGTCAAATAAAAATCATAATTTTTCCAATGTTTCTCAAACCCATCGAGACATACATCAAACGAAAGGTCTATTCAATTCCTGTACATCAATGCAAACCAAAAGCTTCTGCGTGGTCTGGTTCTCGAAATATTGCAATTCAAACAATTAAATGCGATTCCTCTGATTTTCGACTTTTCCCTATCTAGCAATGTCTTTGGGAAGCTATATCTCGGAAACCAAGCCTTGTAAATGGTTGCGGTAAAAAAAATCCTCTGTTATCTTTTTAATAGCTTTCCATAGGTGAAAACCAGGTGCTTCTGCGACGTCCGGTTTTGGAAATATTGCAATCCAAAGTGATTCTACTGATTTTCAACACAACGCTAAATCTGATTCCGATGGCGATATTTCCGCAACCAATCCTTGAAAAAAGTTCTAGTTTTTGGAATTCGTTAAATTTAACGAAGAGCTTTCTATTATTGAAAACCAGAAGATTCTGTGAGGTCTGGTTTTCGAAATATTTCTATCCAAAGTGAACTTAGAACTGAATATCTATGCAGTATGGATTTAAACGAAACAAAGTCTTCGGATGGAGATATCTCCGCAACCAAGGCTCGTAAGACGTTTTAGTTTTCAGTTCTGAATAGAGAATTGATAGACCTTTTCATGGATGTGCCACCCATCACATGTTTTGATTTTTTTTTTAATTTTTGAAAAAAATCATGGACAAACATACCCATCGAGACATACATCAAACGAAAGGTCTATTCAATTCCTGTACATCAATGCAAACCAAAAGCTTCTGCGTGGTCTGGTTCTCGAAATATTGCAATTCAAACAATCCAAAGCGATTCCTCTGATTTTCGACTTTTCCCTATCTAGCAATGTCTTTGGGAAGCTATATCTCGGAAACCAAGCCTTGTAAATGGTTGCGGTAAAAAAAATCCTCTGTTATCTTTTTAATAGCTTTCCATAGGTGAAAACCAGAAGCTTCTGCGACGTCCGGTTTTGGAAATATTGCAATCCAAAGTGATTCTACTGATTTTCAACACAACGCTAAATCTGATTCCGATGGCGATATTTCCGCAACCAATCCTTGAAAAAAGTTCTAGTTTTTGGAATTCATTAAATTTAACGAAGAGCTTTCTATTATTGAAAACCAGAAGATTCTGTGAGGTCTGGTTTTCGAAATATTTCTATCCAAAGTGAACTTAGAACTGAATATCTATGCAGTATGGATTCAAACGAAACAAAGTCTTCGGATGGAGATATCTCCGCAACCAAGGCTCGTAAGACGTTTTAGTTTTCAGTTCTGAATAGAGAATTCGCAGACCTTTCCAATGATGTAACAATCAAACCAAATCATGGCAGCAAAATTTTGATGATTTTTTAAAAAATTCCTCGGGTCCCCCCTGTCAAATAAAAATCATAATTTTTCCAATGTTTCTCAAACCCATCGAGACATACATCAAACGAAAGGTCTATTCAATTCCTGTACATCAATGCAAACCAAAAGCTTCTGCGTGGTCTGGTTCTCGAAATATTGCAATTCAAACAATTAAAAGCGATTCCTCTGATTTTCGACTTTTCCCTATCTAGCAATGTCTTTGGGAAGCTATATCTCGGAAACCAAGCCTTGTAAATGGTTGCGGTAAAAAAAATCCTCTGTTATCTTTTTAATAGCTTTCCATAGGTGAAAACCAGGTGCTTCTGCGACGTCCGGTTTTGGAAATATTGCAATCCAAAGTGATTCTACTGATTTTCAACACAACGCTAAATCTGATTCCGATGGCGATATTTCCGCAACCAATCCTTGAAAAAAGTTCTAGTTTTTGGAATTCGTTAAATTTAACGAAGAGCTTTCTATTATTGAAAACCAGAAGATTCTGTGAGGTCTGGTTTTCGAAATATTTCTATCCAAAGTGAACTTAGAACTGAATATCTATGCAGTATGGATTTAAACGAAACAAAGTCTTCGGATGGAGATATCTCCGCAACCAAGGCTCGTAAGACGTTTTAGTTTTCAGTTCTGAATAGAGAATTGATAGACCTTTTCATGGATGTGCCACCCATCACAAGTTTTGATTTTTTTTTTAATTTTTGAAAAAAATCATGGACTGTCTATAAAAATCATAATTTTTACAATGTTTCTCAAACCCATCGAGACGTACATCAAACGAAAGGTCTATTCAATTCCTGTACATCAATGCAAACCAAAAGCTTCTGCGTGGTCTGGTTCTTGAAATATTGCAATTCAAACAATCCAAAGCGATTCCTCTGATTTTCGACTTTTCCCTATCTAGCAATGTCTTTGGGAAGCTATATCTCGGAAACCAAGCCTTGTAAATGGTTGCGGTAAAAAAAATCCTCTGTTATCTTTTTAATAGCTTTCCATAGGTGAAAACCAGGTGCTTCTGCGACGTCCGGTTTTGGAAATATTGCAATCCAAAGTGATTCTACTGATTTTCAACACAACGCTAAATCTGATTCCGATGGCGATATTTCCGCAACCAATCCTTGAAAAAAGTTCTAGTTTTTGGAATTCGTTAAATTTAACGAAGAGCTTTCTATTATTGAAAACCAGAAGATTCTGTGAGGTCTGGTTTTCGAAATATTTCTATCCAAAGTGAACTTAGAACTGAATATCTATGCAGTATGGATTTAAACGAAACAAAGTCTTCGGATGGAGATATCTCCGCAACCAAGGCTCGTAAGACGTTTTAGTTTTCAGTTCTGAATAGAGAATTCGCAGACCTTTCCAATGATGTAACAATCAAACCAAATCATGGCAGCAAAATTTTGATGATTTTTTAAAAAATTCCTCGGGTCCCCCCTGTCAAATAAAAATCATAATTTTTCCAATGTTTCTCAAACCCATCGAGACATACATCAAACGAAAGGTCTATTCAATTCCTGTACATCAATGCAAACCAAAAGCTTCTGCGTGGTCTGGTTCTCGAAATATTGCAATTCAAACAATTAAATGCGATTCCTCTGATTTTCGACTTTTCCCTATCTAGCAATGTCTTTGGGAAGCTATATCTCGGAAACCAAGCCTTGTAAATGGTTGCGGTAAAAAAAATCCTCTGTTATCTTTTTAATAGCTTTCCATAGGTGAAAACCAGGTGCTTCTGCGACGTCCGGTTTTGGAAATATTGCAATCCAAAGTGATTCTACTGATTTTCAACACAACGCTAAATCTGATTCCGATGGCGATATTTCCGCAACCAATCCTTGAAAAAAGTTCTAGTTTTTGGAATTCGTTAAATTTAACGAAGAGCTTTCTATTATTGAAAACCAGAAGATTCTGTGAGGTCTGGTTTTCGAAATATTTCTATCCAAAGTGAACTTAGAACTGAATATCTATGCAGTATGGATTTAAACGAAACAAAGTCTTCGGATGGAGATATCTCCGCAACCAAGGCTCGTAAGACGTTTTAGTTTTCAGTTCTGAATAGAGAATTCGCAGACCTTTCCAATGATGTAACAATCAAACCAAATCATGGCAGCAAAATTTTGATGATTTTTTAAAAAATTCCTCGGGTCCCCCCTGTCAAATAAAAATCATAATTTTTCCAATGTTTCTCAAACCCATCGAGACATACATCAAACGAAAGGTCTATTCAATTCCTGTACATCAATGCAAACCAAAAGCTTCTGCGTGGTCTGGTTCTCGAAATATTGCAATTCAAACAATTAAATGCGATTCCTCTGATTTTCGACTTTTCCCTATCTAGCAATGTCTTTGGGAAGCTATATCTCGGAAACCAAGCCTTGTAAATGGTTGCGGTAAAAAAAATCCTCTGTTATCTTTTTAATAGCTTTCCATAGGTGAAAACCAGGTGCTTCTGCGACGTCCGGTTTTGGAAATATTGCAATCCAAAGTGATTCTACTGATTTTCAACACAACGCTAAATCTGATTCCGATGGCGATATTTCCGCAACCAATCCTTGAAAAAAGTTCTAGTTTTTGGAATTCGTTAAATTTAACGAAGAGCTTTCTATTATTGAAAACCAGAAGATTCTGTGAGGTCTGGTTTTCGAAATATTTCTATCCAAAGTGAACTTAGAACTGAATATCTATGCAGTATGGATTTAAACGAAACAAAGTCTTCGGATGGAGATATCTCCGCAACCAAGGCTCGTAAGACGTTTTAGTTTTCAGTTCTGAATAGAGAATTGATAGACCTTTTCATGGATGTGCCACCCATCACATGTTTTGATTTTTTTTTTAATTTTTGAAAAAAATCATGGACAAACATACCCATCGAGACATACATCAAACGAAAGGTCTATTCAATTCCTGTACATCAATGCAAACCAAAAGCTTCTGCGTGGTCTGGTTCTCGAAATATTGCAATTCAAACAATCCAAAGCGATTCCTCTGATTTTCGACTTTTCCCTATCTAGCAATGTTTTTGGGAAGCTATATCTCGGAAACCAAGCCTTGTAAATGGTTGCGGTAAAAAAAATCCTCTGTTATCTTTTTAATAGCTTTCCATAGGTGAAAACCAGAAGCTTCTGCGACGTCCGGTTTTGGAAATATTGCAATCCAAAGTGATTCTACTGATTTTCAACACAACGCTAAATCTGATTCCGATGGCGATATTTCCGCAACCAATCCTTGAAAAAAGTTCTAGTTTTTGGAATTCATTAAATTTAACGAAGAGCTTTCTATTATTGAAAACCAGAAGATTCTGTGAGGTCTGGTTTTCGAAATATTTCTATCCAAAGTGAACTTAGAACTGAATATCTATGCAGTATGGATTCAAACGAAACAAAGTCTTCGGATGGAGATATCTCCGCAACCAAGGCTCGTAAGACGTTTTAGTTTTCAGTTCTGAATAGAGAATTCGCAGACCTTTCCAATGATGTAACAATCAAACCAAATCATGGCAGCAAAATTTTGATGATTTTTTAAAAAATTCCTCGGGTCCCCCCTGTCAAATAAAAATCATAAATTTTCCAATGTTTCTCAAACCCATCGAGACATACATCAAACGAAAGGTCTATTCAATTCCTGTACATCAATGCAAACCAAAAGCTTCTGCGTGGTCTGGTTCTCGAAATATTGCAATTCAAACAATTAAAAGCGATTCCTCTGATTTTCGACTTTTCCCTATCTAGCAATGTCTTTGGGAAGCTATATCTCGGAAACCAAGCCTTGTAAATGGTTGCGGTAAAAAAAATCCTCTGTTATCTTTTTAATAGCTTTCCATAGGTGAAAACCAGGTGCTTCTGCGACGTCCGGTTTTGGAAATATTGCAATCCAAAGTGATTCTACTGATTTTCAACACAACGCTAAATCTGATTCCGATGGCGATATTTCCGCAACCAATCCTTGAAAAAAGTTCTAGTTTTTGGAATTCGTTAAATTTAATGAAGAGCTTTCTATTATTGAAAACCAGAAGATTCTGTGAGGTCTGGTTTTCGAAATATTTCTATCCAAAGTGAACTTAGAACTGAATATCTATGCAGTATGGATTTAAACGAAACAAAGTCTTCGGATGGAGATATCTCCGCAACCAAGGCTCGTAAGACGTTTTAGTTTTCAGTTCTGAATAGAGAATTGATAGACCTTTTCATGGATGTGCCACCCATCACATGTTTTGATTTTTTTTTTAATTTTTGAAAAAAATCATGGACTAACCCCTTGTCTATAAAAATCATAATTTTTCCAATGTTTCTCAAACCCATCGAGACATACATCAAACGAAAGGTCTATTCAATTCCTGTACATCAATGCAAACCAAAAGCTTCTGCGTGGTCTGGTTCTCGAAATATTGCAATTCAAACAATCCAAAGCGATTCCTCTGATTTTCGACTTTTCCCTATCTAGCAATGTCTTTGGGAAGCTATATCTCGGAAACCAAGCCTTGTAAATGGTTGCGGTAAAAAAAATCCTCTGTTATCTTTTTAATAGCTTTCCATAGGTGAAAACTGATTTTCAACACAACGCTAAATCTGATTCCGATTGCGATATTTCGGCAACCAATCCTTGAAAAAAGTTCTAGTTTTTGGAATTCATTAAATTTAACGAAGAGCTTTCTATTATTGAAAACCAGAAGATTCTGTAAGGTCTGGTTTTCGAAATATTTCTATCCAAAGTGAACTTAGAACTGAATATCTATGCAGTATGGAAGCAAACGAAACAAATTCTTCGGATGGAGATATCTCCGCAACCAAGGCTCGTAAGACGTTTTAGTTTTCAGTTCTGAATAGAGAATTGATAGACCTTTTCATGGATGTGCCACCCATCACATGTTTTGATTTTTTTTTTAATTTTTGAAAAAAATCATGGACTAACCCCTTGTCTATAAAAATCATAATTTTTCCAATGTTTCTCAAACCCATCGAGACATACATCAAACGAAAGGTCTATTCAATTCCTGTACATCAATGCAAACCAAAAGCTTCTGCGTGGTCTGGTTCTCGAAATATTGCAATTCAAACAATCCAAAGCGATTCCTCTGATTTTCGACTTTTCCCTATCTAGCAATGTCTTTGGGAAGCTATATCTCGGAAACCAAGCCTTGTAAATGGTTGCGGTAAAAAAAATCCTCTGTTATCTTTTTAATAGCTTTCCATAGGTGAAAACTGATTTTCAACACAACGCTAAATCTGATTCCGATGGCGATATTTCCGCAACCAAGCCTTGAAAAAAGTTCTAGTTTTTTGAATTCATTAAATTTAATGAAGAGCTTTCTATTATTGAAAACCAGAAGATTCTGTGAGGTCTGGTTTTCGAAATATTTCTATCCAAAGTGAACTTAGAACTGAATATCTATGCAGTATGGATTCAAACGAAACAAAGTCTTCGGATGGAGATATCTCCGCAACCAAGGCTCGTAAGACGTTTTAGTTTTCAGTTCTGAATAGAGAATTCGCAGACCTTTCCAATGATGTAACAATCAAACTTAATCATGGCAGCGAAATTTTGATGATTTTTTAAAAAATTCCTCGGGTCCCCCTTGTCTATAAAAATCATAATTTTTCCAATGTTTCTCAAACCCATCGAGACATACATCAAACGAAAGGTCTATTCAATTCCTGTACATCAATGCAAACCAAAAGCTTCTGCGTGGTCTGGTTCTCGAAATATTGCAATTCAAACAATCCAAAGCGATTCCTCTGATTTTCGACTTTTCCCTATCTAGCAATGTCTTTGGGAAGCTATATCTCGGAAACCAAGCCTTGTAAATGGTTGCGGTAAAAAAAATCCTCTGTTATCTTTTTAATAGCTTTCCATAGGTGAAAACTGATTTTCAACACAACGCTAAATCTGATTCCGATTGCGATATTTCCGCAACCAATCCTTGAAAAAAGTTCTAGTTTTTGGAATTCATTAAATTTAACGAAGAGCTTTCTATTATTGAAAACCAGAAGATTCTGTAAGGTCTGGTTTTCGAAATATTTCTATCCAAAGTGAACTTAGAACTGAATATCTATGCAGTATGGAAGCAAACGAAACAAATTCTTCGGATGGAGATATCTCCGCAACCAAGGCTCGTAAGACGTTTTAGTTTTCAGTTCTGAATAGAGAATTGATAGACCTTTTTAATGGATGTGCCACCCATCACATGTTTTGATTTTTTTTTTAATTTTTGAAAAAAATCATAGACTAACCCCTTGTCTATAAAAATCATAATTTTTCCAATGTTTCTCAAACCCATCGAGACATACATCAAACGAAAGGTCTATTCAATTCCTGTATATCAATGCAAACCAAAAGCTTCTGCGTGGTCTGGTTCTCGAAATATTGCAATTCAAACAATCCAAAGCGATTCCTCTGATTTTCGACTTTTCCCTATCTAGCAATGTCTTTGGGAAGCTATATCTCGGAAACCAAGCCTTGTAAATGGTTGCGGTAAAAAAAATCCTCTGTTATCTTTTTAATAGCTTTCCATAGGTGAAAACTGATTTTCAACACAACGCTAAATCTGATTCCGATGGCGATATTTCCGCAACCAAGCCTTGAAAAAAGTTCTAGTTTTTGGAATTCATTAAATTTAATGAAGAGCTTTCTATTATTGAAAACCAGAAGATTCTGTGAGGTCTGGTTTTCGAAATATTTCTATCCAAAGTGAACTTAGAACTGAATATCTATGCAGTATGGATTCAAACGAAACAAAGTCTTCGGATGGAGATATCTCCGCAACCAAGGCTCGTAAGACGTTTTAGTTTTCAGTTCTGAATAGAGAATTCGCAGACCTTTCCAATGATGTAACAATCAAACTTAATCATGGCAGCGAAATTTTGATGATTTTTTAAAAAATTCCTCGGGTCCCCCTTGTCTATAAAAATCATAATTTTTCCAATGTTTCTCAAACCCATCGAGACATACATCAAACGAAAGGTCTATTCAATTCCTGTACATCAATGCAAACCAAAAGCTTCTGCGTGGTCTGGTTCTCGAAATATTGCAATTCAAACAATCCAAAGCGATTCCTCTGATTTTCGACTTTTCCCTATCTAGCAATGTCTTTGGGAAGCTATATCTCGGAAACCAAGCCTTGTAAATGGTTGTGGTAAAAAAAATCCTCTGTTATCTTTTTAATAGCTTTCCATAGGTGAAAACCAGAAGCTTCTGCGACGTCCGGTTTTGGAAATATTGCAATCCAAAGTGATTCTACTGATTTTCAACACAACGCTAAATCTGATTCCGATGGCGATATTTCCGCAACCAATCCTTGAAAAAAGTTCTAGTTTTTGAAATTCATTAAATTTAACGAAGAGCTTTCTATTATTGAAAACCAGAAGATTCTGTGAGGTCTGGTTTTCGAAATATTTCTATCCAAAGTGAACTTAGAACTGAATATCTATGCAGTATGGAAGCAAACGAAACAAATTCTTCGGATGGAGATATCTCCGCAACCAAGGCTCGTAAGACGTTTTAGTTTTCAGTTCTGAATAGAGAATTGATAGACCTTTTTATGGATGTGCCACCCATCACATGTTTTGAAATTAATTTTTTTTAATTTTTGAAAAAAATCATGGACTAACCCCTTGTCTATAAAAATCATAATTTTTCCAATGTTTCTCAAACCCATCGAGACATACATCAAACGAAAGGTCTATTCAATTCCTGTACATCAATGCAAACCAAAAGCTTCTGCGTGGTCTGGTTCTCGAAATATTGCAATTCAAACAATCCAAAGCGATTCCTCTGATTTTCGACTTTTCCCTATCTAGCAATGTCTTTGGGAAGCTATATCTCGGAAACCAAGCCTTGTTATCTGTTATCTTTTTAATAGCTTTCCACAGGTGAAAACCAGGTGCTTCTGCGACGTCCGGTTTTGGAAATATTGCAATCCAAAGTGATTCTACTGATTTTCAACACAACGCTAAATCTGATTCCGATGGCGATATTTCCGCAACCAAGCCTTGAAAAAAGTTCTAGTTTTTGAAATTCATTAAATTTAACGAAGAGCTTTCTATTATTGAAAACCAGAAGATTCTGTGAGGTCTGGTTTTCGAAATATTTCTATCCAAAGTGAACTTAGAACTGAATATCTATGCAGTATGGAAGCAAACGAAACAAATTCTTCGGATGGAGATATCTCCGCAACCAAGGCTCGTAAGACGTTTTAGTTTTCAGTTCTGAATAGAGAATTGATAGACCTTTTCATGGATGTGCCACCCATCACATGTTTTGAAATTTTTTTTAATTTTTGAAAAAAATCATGGACCCCTTGTCTATAAAAATCATAATTTTTCCAATGTTTCTCAAACCCATCGAGACATACATCAAACGAAAGGTCTATTCAATTCCTGTACATCAATGCAAACCAAAAGCTTCTGCGTGGTCTGGTTCTCGAAATATTGCAATTCAAACAATCCAAAGCGATTCCTCTGATTTTCGACTTTTCCCTATCTAGCAATGTCTTTGGGAAGCTATTTCTCAGAAACCAAGCCTTGTAAATGGTTGCGGTAAAAAAAATCCTCTGTTATCTTTTTAATAGCTTTCCATAGGTGAAAACCAGAAGCTTCTGCGACGTCCGGTTTTGGAAATATTGCAATCCAAAGTGATTCTACTGATTTTCAACACAACGCTAAATCTGATTCCGATGGCGATATTTCCGCAACCAATCCTTGAAAAAAGTTCTAGTTTTTGGAATTCATTAAATTTAACGAAGAGCTTTCTATTATTGAAAACCAGAAGATTCTGTGAGGTCTGGTTTTCGAAATATTTCTATCCAAAGTGAACTTAGAACTGAATATCTATGCAGTATGGATTTAAACGAAACAAAGTCTTCGGATGGAGATATCTCCGCAACCAAGGCTCGTAAGACGTTTTAGTTTTCAGTTCTGAATAGAGAATTGATAGACCTTTTCATGGATGTGCCACCCATCACATGTTTTGATTTTTTTTTTAATGTTTGAAAAAAATCATGGACTAACCCCTTGTCTATAAAAATCATAATTTTTCCAATGTTTCTCAAACCCATCGAGACATACATCAAACGAAAGGTCTATTCAATTCCTGTACATCAATGCAAACCAAAAGCTTCTGCGTGGTCTGGTTCTCGAAATATTGCAATTCAAACAATCCAAAGCGATTCCTCTGATTTTCGACTTTTCCCTATCTAGCAATGTCTTTGGGAAGCTATATCTCGGAAACCAAGCCTTGTAAATGGTTGCGGTAAAAAAAATCCTCTGTTATCTTTTTAATAGCTTTCCATAGGTGAAAACCAGAAGCTTCTGCGACGTCCGGTTTTGGAAATATTGCAATCCAAAGTGATTCTACTGATTTTCAACACAACGCTAAATCTGATTCCGATGGCGATATTTCCGCAACCAATCCTTGAAAAAAGTTCTAGTTTTTGGAATTCATTAAATTTAACGAAGAGCTTTCTATTATTGAAAACCAGAAGATTCTGTGAGGTCTGGTTTTCGAAATATTTCTATCCAAAGTGAACTTAGAACTGAATATCTATGCAGTATGGATTCAAACGAAACAAAGTCTTCGGATGGAGATATCTCCGCAACCAAGGCTCGTAAGACGTTTTAGTTTTCAGTTCTGAATAGAGAATTCGCAGACCTTTCCAATGATGTAACAATCAAACCAAATCATGGCAGCAAAATTTTGATGATTTTTTAAAAAATTCCTCGGGTCCCCCTTGTCTATAAAAATCATAATTTTTCCAATGTTTCTCAAACCCATCGAGACATACATCAAACGAAAGGTCTATTCAATTCCTGTACATCAATGCAAACCAAAAGCTTCTGCGTGGTCTGGTTCTCGAAATATTGCAATTCAAACAATCCAAAGCGATTCCTCTGATTTTCGACTTTTCCCTATCTAGCAATGTCTTTGGGAAGCTATATCTCGGAAACCAAGCCTTGTAAATGGTTGCGGTAAAAAAAATCCTCTGTTATCTTTTTAATAGCTTTCCATAGGTGAAAACCAGAAGCTTCTGCGACGTCCGGTTTTGGAAATATTGCAATCCAAAGTGATTCTACTGATTTTCAACACAACGCTAAATCTGATTCCGATGGCGATATTTCCGCAACCAAGCCTTGAAAAAAGTTCTAGTTTTTGAAATTCATTAAATTTAACGAAGAGCTTTCTATTATTGAAAACCAGAAGATTCTGTGAGGTCTGGTTTTCGAAATATTTCTATCCAAAGTGAACTTAGAACTGAATATCTATGCAGTATGGAAGCAAACGAAACAAATTCTTCGGATGGAGATATCTCCGCAACCAAGGCTCGTAAGACGTTTTAGTTTTCAGTTCTGAATAGAGAATTGATAGACCTTTTCATGGATGTGCCACCCATCACATGTTTTGAAATTTTTTTTAATTTTTGAAAAAAATCATGGACTAACCCCTTGTCTATAAAAATCATAATTTTTCCAATGTTTCTCAAACCCATCGAGACATACATCAAACGAAAGGTCTATTCAATTCCTGTACATCAATGCAAACCAAAAGCTTCTGCGTGGTCTGGTTCTCGAAATATTGCAATTCAAACAATCCAAAGCGATTCCTCTGATTTTCGACTTTTCCCTATCTAGCAATGTCTTTGGGAAGCTATATCTCGGAAACCAAGCCTTGTAAATGGTTGCGGTAAAAAAAATCCTCTGTTATCTTTTTAATAGCTTTCCATAGGTGAAAACTGATTTTCAACACAACGCTAAATCTGATTCCGATGGCGATATTTCCGCAACCAAGCCTTGAAAAAAGTTCTAGTTTTTGGAATTCATTAAATTTAATGAAGAGCTTTCTATTATTGAAAACCAGAAGATTCTGTGAGGTCTGGTTTTCGAAATATTTCTATCCAAAGTGAACTTAGAACTGAATATCTATGCAGTATGGATTCAAACGAAACAAAGTCTTCGGATGGAGATATCTCCGCAACCAAGGCTCGTAAGACGTTTTAGTTTTCAGTTCTGAATAGAGAATTCGCAGACCTTTCCAATGATGTAACAATCAAACCAAATCATGGCAGCAAAATTCTGATGATTTTTTAAAAAATTCCTCGGGTCCCCCTTGTCTATAAAAATCATAATTTTTCCAATGTTTCTCAAACCCATCGAGACATACATCAAACGAAAGGTCTATTCAATTCCTGTACATCAATGCAAACCAAAAGCTTCTGCGTGGTCTGGTTCTCGAAATATTGCAATTCAAACAATCCAAAGCGATTCCTCTGATTTTCGACTTTTCCCTATCTAGCAATGTCTTTGGGAAGCTATATCTCGGAAACCAAGCCTTGTAAATGGTTGCGGTAAAAAAAATCCTCTGTTATCTTTTTAATAGCTTTTCATAGGTGAAAACCAGAAGCTTCTGCGACGTCCGGTTTTGGAAATATTGCAATCCAAAGTGATTCTACTGATTTTCAACACAACGCTAAATCTGATTCCGATGGCGATATTTCCGCAACCAAGCCTTGAAAAAAGTTCTAGTTTTTGAAATTCATTAAATTTAACGAAGAGCTTTCTATTATTGAAAACCAGAAGATTCTGTGAGGTCTGGTTTTCGAAATATTTCTATCCAAAGTGAACTTAGAACTGAATATCTATGCAGTATGGAAGCAAACGAAACAAATTCTTCGGATGGAGATATCTCCGCAACCAAGGCTCGTAAGACGTTTTAGTTTTCAGTTCTGAATAGAGAATTGATAGACCTTTTCATGGATGTGCCACCCATCACATGTTTTGAAATTTTTTTTAATTTTTGAAAAAAATCATGGACTAACCCCTTGTCTATAAAAATCATAATTTTTCCAATGTTTCTCAAACCCATCGAGACATACATCAAACGAAAGGTCTATTCAATTCCTGTACATCAATGCAAACCAAAAGCTTCTGCGTGGTCTGGTTCTCGAAATATTGCAATTCAAACAATCCAAAGCGATTCCTCTGATTTTCGACTTTTCCCTATCTAGCAATGTCTTTGGGAAGCTATATCTCGGAAAACAAGCCTTGTAAATGGTTGCGGTAAAAAAAATCCTCTGTTATCTTTTTAATAGCTTTCCATAGGTGAAAACTGATTTTCAACACAACGCTAAATCTGATTCCGATGGCGATATTTCCGCAACCAAGCCTTGAAAAAAGTTCTAGTTTTTGGAATTCATTAAATTTAATGAAGAGCTTTCTATTATTGAAAACCAGAAGATTCTGTGAGGTCTGGTTTTCGAAATATTTCTATCCAAAGTGAACTTAGAACTGAATATCTATGCAGTATGGATTCAAACGAAACAAAGTCTTCGGATGGAGATATCTCCGCAACCAAGGCTCGTAAGACGTTTTAGTTTTCAGTTCTGAATAGAGAATTCGCAGACCTTTCCAATGATGTAACAATCAAACCAAATCATGGCAGCAAAATTCTGATGATTTTTTAAAAAATTCCTCGGGTCCCCCTTGTCTATAAAAATCATAATTTTTCCAATGTTTCTCAAACCCATCGAGACATACATCAAACGAAAGGTCTATTCAATTCCTGTACATCAATGCAAACCAAAAGCTTCTGCGTGGTCTGGTTCTCGAAATATTGCAATTCAAACAATCCAAAGCGATTCCTCTGATTTTCGACTTTTCCCTATCTAGCAATGTCTTTGGGAAGCTATATCTCGGAAACCAAGCCTTGTAAATGGTTGCGGTAAAAAAAATCCTCTGTTATCTTTTTAATAGCTTTTCATAGGTGAAAACCAGAAGCTTCTGCGACGTCCGGTTTTGGAAATATTGCAATCCAAAGTGATTCTACTGATTTTCAACACAACGCTAAATCTGATTCCGATGGCGATATTTCCGCAACCAAGCCTTGAAAAAAGTTCTAGTTTTTGAAATTCATTAAATTTAACGAAGAGCTTTCTATTATTGAAAACCAGAAGATTCTGTGAGGTCTGGTTTTCGAAATATTTCTATCCAAAGTGAACTTAGAACTGAATATCTATGCAGTATGGAAGCAAACGAAACAAATTCTTCGGATGGAGATATCTCCGCAACCAAGGCTCGTAAGACGTTTTAGTTTTCAGTTCTGAATAGAGAATTGATAGACCTTTTCATGGATGTGCCACCCATCACATGTTTTGAAATTTTTTTTAATTTTTGAAAAAAATCATGGACTAACCCCTTGTCTATAAAAATCATAATTTTTCCAATGTTTCTCAAACCCATCGAGACATACATCAAACGAAAGGTCTATTCAATTCCTGTACATCAATGCAAACCAAAAGCTTCTGCGTGGTCTGGTTCTCGAAATATTGCAATTCAAACAATCCAAAGCGATTCCTCTGATTTTCGACTTTTCCCTATCTAGCAATGTCTTTGGGAAGCTATATCTCGGAAACCAAGCCTTGTAAATGGTTGCGGTAAAAAAAATCCTCTGTTATCTTTTTAATAGCTTTCCATAGGTGAAAACTGATTTTCAACACAACGCTAAATCTGATTCCGATGGCGATATTTCCGCAACCAAGCCTTGAAAAAAGTTCTAGTTTTTGGAATTCATTAAATTTAATGAAGAGCTTTCTATTATTGAAAACCAGAAGATTCTGTGAGGTCTGGTTTTCGAAATATTTCTATCCAAAGTGAACTTAGAACTGAATATCTATGCAGTATGGATTCAAACGAAACAAAGTCTTCGGATGGAGATATCTCCGCAACCAAGGCTCGTAAGACGTTTTAGTTTTCAGTTCTGAATAGAGAATTCGCAGACCTTTCCAATGATGTAACAATCAAACCAAATCATGGCAGCAAAATTCTGATGATTTTTTAAAAAATTCCTCGGGTCCCCCTTGTCTATAAAAATCATAATTTTTCCAATGTTTCTCAAACCCATCGAGACATACATCAAACGAAAGGTCTATTCAATTCCTGTACATCAATGCAAACCAAAAGCTTCTGCGTGGTCTGGTTCTCGAAATATTGCAATTCAAACAATCCAAAGCGATTCCTCTGATTTTCGACTTTTCCCTATCTAGCAATGTCTTTGGGAAGCTATATCTCGGAAACCAAGCCTTGTAAATGGTTGCGGTAAAAAAAATCCTCTGTTATCTTTTTAATAGCTTTTCATAGGTGAAAACCAGAAGCTTCTGCGACGTCCGGTTTTGGAAATATTGCAATCCAAAGTGATTCTACTGATTTTCAACACAACGCTAAATCTGATTCCGATGGCGATATTTCCGCAACCAAGCCTTGAAAAAAGTTCTAGTTTTTGAAATTCATTAAATTTAACGAAGAGCTTTCTATTATTGAAAACCAGAAGATTCTGTGAGGTCTGGTTTTCGAAATATTTCTATCCAAAGTGAACTTAGAACTGAATATCTATGCAGTATGGAAGCAAACGAAACAAATTCTTCGGATGGAGATATCTCCGCAACCAAGGCTCGTAAGACGTTTTAGTTTTCAGTTCTGAATAGAGAATTGATAGACCTTTTCATGGATGTGCCACCCATCACATGTTTTGAAATTTTTTTTAATTTTTGAAAAAAATCATGGACTAACCCCTTGTCTATAAAAATCATAATTTTTCCAATGTTTCTCAAACCCATCGAGACATACATCAAACGAAAGGTCTATTCAATTCCTGTACATCAATGCAAACCAAAAGCTTCTGCGTGGTCTGGTTCTCGAAATATTGCAATTCAAACAATCCAAAGCGATTCCTCTGATTTTCGACTTTTCCCTATCTAGCAATGTCTTTGGGAAGCTATATCTCGGAAACCAAGCCTTGTAAATGGTTGCGGTAAAAAAAATCCTCTGTTATCTTTTTAATAGCTTTCCATAGGTGAAAACTGATTTTCAACACAACGCTAAATCTGATTCCGATGGCGATATTTCCGCAACCAAGCCTTGAAAAAAGTTCTAGTTTTTGGAATTCATTAAATTTAATGAAGAGCTTTCTATTATTGAAAACCAGAAGATTCTGTGAGGTCTGGTTTTCGAAATATTTCTATCCAAAGTGAACTTAGAACTGAATATCTATGCAGTATGGATTCAAACGAAACAAAGTCTTCGGATGGAGATATCTCCGCAACCAAGGCTCGTAAGACGTTTTAGTTTTCAGTTCTGAATAGAGAATTCGCAGACCTTTCCAATGATGTAACAATCAAACCAAATCATGGCAGCAAAATTCTGATGATTTTTTAAAAAATTCCTCGGGTCCCCCTTGTCTATAAAAATCATAATTTTTCCAATGTTTCTCAAACCCATCGAGACATACATCAAACGAAAGGTCTATTCAATTCCTGTACATCAATGCAAACCAAAAGCTTCTGCGTGGTCTGGTTCTCGAAATATTGCAATTCAAACAATCCAAAGCGATTCCTCTGATTTTCGACTTTTCCCTATCTAGCAATGTCTTTGGGAAGCTATATCTCGGAAACCAAGCCTTGTAAATGGTTGCGGTAAAAAAAATCCTCTGTTATCTTTTTAATAGCTTTTCATAGGTGAAAACCAGAAGCTTCTGCGACGTCCGGTTTTGGAAATATTGCAATCCAAAGTGATTCTACTGATTTTCAACACAACGCTAAATCTGATTCCGATGGCGATATTTCCGCAACCAAGCCTTGAAAAAAGTTCTAGTTTTTGAAATTCATTAAATTTAACGAAGAGCTTTCTATTATTGAAAACCAGAAGATTCTGTGAGGTCTGGTTTTCGAAATATTTCTATCCAAAGTGAACTTAGAACTGAATATCTATGCAGTATGGAAGCAAACGAAACAAATTCTTCGGATGGAGATATCTCCGCAACCAAGGCTCGTAAGACGTTTTAGTTTTCAGTTCTGAATAGAGAATTGATAGACCTTTTCATGGATGTGCCACCCATCACATGTTTTGAAATTTTTTTTAATTTTTGAAAAAAATCATGGACTAACCCCTTGTCTATAAAAATCATAATTTTTCCAATGTTTCTCAAACCCATCGAGACATACATCAAACGAAAGGTCTATTCAATTCCTGTACATCAATGCAAACCAAAAGCTTCTGCGTGGTCTGGTTCTCGAAATATTGCAATTCAAACAATCCAAAGCGATTCCTCTGATTTTCGACTTTTCCCTATCTAGCAATGTCTTTGGGAAGCTATATCTCGGAAACCAAGCCTTGTAAATGGTTGCGGTAAAAAAAATCCTCTGTTATCTTTTTAATAGCTTTCCATAGGTGAAAACTGATTTTCAACACAACGCTAAATCTGATTCCGATGGCGATATTTCCGCAACCAATCCTTGAAAAAAAATCTAGTTTTTGGAATTCATGAAATTTAACGAAGAGCTTTCTATTATTGAAAACCAGAAGATTCTGTGAGGTCTGGTTTTCGAAATATTTCTATCCAAAGTGAACTTAGAACTGAATATCTATGCAGTATGGATTCAAACGAAACAAAGTCTTCGGATGGAGATATCTCCGCAACCAAGGCTCGTAAGACGTTTTAGTTTTCAGTTCTGAATAGAGAATTCGCAGACCTTTCCAATGATGTAACAATCAAACCAAATCATGGCAGCAAAATTTTGATGATTTTTTAAAAAATTCCTCGGGTCCCCCCTGTCAAATAAAAATCATAATTTTTCCAATGTTTCTCAAACCCATCGAGACATACATCAAACGAAAGGTCTATTCAATTCCTGTACATCAATGCAAACCAAAAGCTTCTGCGTGGTCTGGTTCTCGAAATATTGCAATTCAAACAATCCAAAGCGATTCCTCTGATTTTCGACTTTTCCCTATCTAGCAATGTCTTTGGGAAGCTATATCTCGGAAACCAAGCCTTGTAAATGGTTGCGGTAAAAAAAATCCTCTGTTATCTTTTTAATATCTTTCCATAGGTGAAAACCAGAAGCTTCTGCGACGTCCGGTTTTGGAAATATTGCAATCCAAAGTGATTCTACTGATTTTCAACACAACGCTAAATCTGATTCCGATGGCGATATTTCCGCAACCAAGCCTTGAAAAAAGTTCTAGTTTTTGAAATTCATTAAATTTAACGAAGAGCTTTCTATTATTGAAAACCAGAAGATTCTGTGAGGTCTGGTTTTCGAAATATTTCTATCCAAAGTGAACTTAGAACTGAATATCTATGCAGTATGGAAGCAAACGAAACAAATTCTTCGGATGGAGATATCTCCGCAACCAAGGCTCGTAAGACGTTTTAGTTTTCAGTTCTGAATAGAGAATTGATAGACCTTTTCATGGATGTGCCACCCATCACATGTTTTGAAATTTTTTTTAATTTTTGAAAAAAATCATGGACTAACCCCTTGTCTATAAAAATCATAATTTTTCCAATGTTTCTCAAACCCATCGAGACATACATCAAACGAAAGGTCTATTCAATTCCTGTACATCAATGCAAACCAAAAGCTTCTGCGTGGTCTGGTTCTCGAAATATTGCAATTCAAACAATCCAAAGCGATTCCTCTGATTTTCGACTTTTCCCTATCTAGCAATGTCTTTGGGAAGCTATATCTCAGAAACCAAGCCTTGTAAATGGTTGCGGTAAAAAAAATCCTCTGTTATCTTTTTAATAGCTTTCCATAGGTGAAAACCAGAAGCTTCTGCGACGTCCGGTTTTGGAAATATTGCAATCCAAAGTTATTCTACTGATTTTCAACACAACGCTAAATCTGATTCCGATGGCGATATTTCCGCAACCAATCCTTGAAAAAAGTTCTAGTTTTTGGAATTCATGAAATTTAACGAAGAGCTTTCTATTATTGAAAACCAGAAGATTCTGTGAGGTCTGGTTTTCGAAATATTTCTATCCAAAGTGAACTTAGAACTGAATATCTATGCAGTATGGATTCAAACGAAACAAAGTCTTCGGATGGAGATATCTCCGCAACCAAGGCTCGTAAGACGTTTTAGTTTTCAGTTCTGAATAGAGAATTCGCAGACCTTTCCAATGATGTAACAATCAAACCAAATCATGGCAGCAAAATTTTGATGATTTTTTAAAAAATTCCTCGGGTCCCCCCTGTCAAATAAAAATCATAATTTTTCCAATGTTTCTCAAACCCATCGAGACATACATCAAACGAAAGGTCTATTCAATTCCTGTACATCAATGCAAACCAAAAGCTTCTGCGTGGTCTGGTTCTCGAAATATTGCAATTCAAACAATCCAAAGCGATTCCTCTGATTTTCGACTTTTCCCTATCTAGCAATGTCTTTGGGAAGCTATATCTCGGAAACCAAGCCTTGTAAATGGTTGCGGTAAAAAAAATCCTCTGTTATCTTTTTAATAGCTTTCCATAGGTGAAAACCAGAAGCTTCTGCGACGTCCGGTTTTGGAAATATTGCAATCCAAAGTGATTCTACTGATTTTCAACACAACGCTAAATCTGATTCCGATGGCGATATTTCCGCAACCAATCCTTGAAAAAAGTTCTAGTTTTTGGAATTCATTAAATTTAACGAAGAGCTTTCTATTATTGAAAACCAGAAGATTCTGTGAGGTCTGGTTTTCGAAATATTTCTATCCAAAGTGAACTTAGAACTGAATATCTATGCAGTATGGATTCAAACGAAACAAAGTCTTCGGATGGAGATATCTCCGCAACCAAGGCTCGTAAGACGTTTTAGTTTTCAGTTCTGAATAGAGAATTCGCAGACCTTTCCAATGATGTAACAATCAAACCAAATCATGGCAGCAAAATTTTGATGATTTTTTAAAAAATTCCTCGGGTCCCCCCTGTCAAATAAAAATCATAATTTTTCCAATGTTTCTCAAACCCATCGAGACATACATCAAACGAAAGGTCTATTCAATTCCTGTACATCAATGCAAACCAAAAGCTTCTGCGTGGTCTGGTTCTCGAAATATTGCAATTCAAACAATTAAAAGCGATTCCTCTGATTTTCGACTTTTCCCTATCTAGCAATGTCTTTGGGAAGCTATATCTCGGAAACCAAGCCTTGTAAATGGTTGCGGTAAAAAAAATCCTCTGTTATCTTTTTAATAGCTTTCCATAGGTGAAAACCAGGTGCTTCTGCGACGTCCGGTTTTGGAAATATTGCAATCCAAAGTGATTCTACTGATTTTCAACACAACGCTAAATCTGATTCCGATGGCGATATTTCCGCAACCAATCCTTGAAAAAAGTTCTAGTTTTTGGAATTCGTTAAATTTAACGAAGAGCTTTCTATTATTGAAAACCAGAAGATTCTGTGAGGTCTGGTTTTCGAAATATTTCTATCCAAAGTGAACTTAGAACTGAATATCTATGCAGTATGGATTTAAACGAAACAAAGTCTTCGGATGGAGATATCTCCGCAACCAAGGCTCGTAAGACGTTTTAGTTTTCAGTTCTGAATAGAGAATTGATAGACCTTTTCATGGATGTGCCACCCATCACAAGTTTTGATTTTTTTTTTAATTTTTGAAAAAAATCATGGACTGTCTATAAAAATCATAATTTTTACAATGTTTCTCAAACCCATCGAGACGTACATCAAACGAAAGGTCTATTCAATTCCTGTACATCAATGCAAACCAAAAGCTTCTGCGTGGTCTGGTTCTTGAAATATTGCAATTCAAACAATCCAAAGCGATTCCTCTGATTTTCGACTTTTCCCTATCTAGCAATGTCTTTGGGAAGCTATATCTCGGAAACCAAGCCTTGTAAATGGTTGCGGTAAAAAAAATCCTCTGTTATCTTTTTAATAGCTTTCCATAGGTGAAAACCAGAAGCTTCTGCGACGTCCGGTTTTGGAAATATTGCAATCCAAAGTGATTCTACTGATTTTCAACACAACGCTAAATCTGATTCCGATGGCGATATTTCCGCAACCAATCCTTGAAAAAAGTTCTAGTTTTTGGAATTCATTAAATTTAACGAAGAGCTTTCTATTATTGAAAACCAGAAGATTCTGTGAGGTCTGGTTTTCGAAATATTTCTATCCAAAGTGAACTTAGAACTGAATATCTATGCAGTATGGATTCAAACGAAACAAAGTCTTCGGATGGAGATATCTCCGCAACCAAGGCTCGTAAGACGTTTTAGTTTTCAGTTCTGAATAGAGAATTGATAGACCTTTTCATGGATGTGCCACCCATCACATGTTTTGATTTTTTTTTTAATTTTTGAAAAAAATCATGGACAAACATACCCATCGAGACATACATCAAACGAAAGGTCTATTCAATTCCTGTACATCAATGCAAACCAAAAGCTTCTGCGTGGTCTGGTTCTCGAAATATTGCAATTCAAACAATCCAAAGCGATTCCTCTGATTTTCGACTTTTCCCTATCTAGCAATGTTTTTGGGAAGCTATATCTCGGAAACCAAGCCTTGTAAATGGTTGCGGTAAAAAAAATCCTCTGTTATCTTTTTAATAGCTTTCCATAGGTGAAAACCAGAAGCTTCTGCGACGTCCGGTTTTGGAAATATTGCAATCCAAAGTGATTCTACTGATTTTCAACACAACGCTAAATCTGATTCCGATGGCGATATTTCCGCAACCAATCCTTGAAAAAAGTTCTAGTTTTTGGAATTCATTAAATTTAACGAAGAGCTTTCTATTATTGAAAACCAGAAGATTCTGTGAGGTCTGGTTTTCGAAATATTTCTATCCAAAGTGAACTTAGAACTGAATATCTATGCAGTATGGATTCAAACGAAACAAAGTCTTCGGATGGAGATATCTCCGCAACCAAGGCGCGTAAGACGTTTTAGTTTTCAGTTCTGAATAGAGAATTCGCAGACCTTTCCAATGATGTAACAATCAAACCAAATCATGGCAGCAAAATTTTGATGATTTTTTAAAAAATTCCTCGGGTCCCCCCTGTCAAATAAAAATCATAATTTTTCCAATGTTTCTCAAACCCATCGAGACATACATCAAACGAAAGGTCTATTCAATTCCTGTACATCAATGCAAACCAAAAGCTTCTGCGTGGTCTGGTTCTCGAAATATTGCAATTCAAACAATTAAAAGCGATTCCTCTGATTTTCGACTTTTCCCTATCTAGCAATGTCTTTGGGAAGCTATATCTCGGAAACCAAGCCTTGTAAATGGTTGCGGTAAAAAAAATCCTCTGTTATCTTTTTAATAGCTTTCCATAGGTGAAAACTGATTTTCAACACAACGCTAAATCTGATTCCGATTGCGATATTTCCGCAACCAATCCTTGAAAAAAGTTCTAGTTTTTGGAATTCATTAAATTTAACGAAGAGCTTTCTATTATTGAAAACCAGAAGATTCTGTGAGGTCTGGTTTTCGAAATATTTCTATCCAAAGTGAACTTAGAACTGAATATCTATGCAGTATGGAAGCAAACGAAACAAATTCTTCGGATGGAGATATCTCCGCAACCAAGGCTCGTAAGACGTTTTAGTTTTCAGTTCTGAATAGAGAATTGATAGACCTTTTCATGGATGTGCCACCCATCACATGTTTTGATTTTTTTTTTAATTTTTGAAAAAAATCATGGACTAACCCCTTGTCTATAAAAATCATAATTTTTCCAATGTTTCTCAAACCCATCGAGACATACATCAAACGAAAGGTCTATTCAATTCCTGTACATCAATGCAAACCAAAAGCTTCTGCGTGGTCTGGTTCTCGAAATATTGCAATTCAAACAATCCAAAGCGATTCCTCTGATTTTCGACTTTTCCCTATCTAGCAATGTCTTTGGGAAGCTATATCTCGGAAACCAAGCCTTGTAAATGGTTGCGGTAAAAAAAATCCTCTGTTATCTTTTTAATAGCTTTCCATAGGTGAAAACTGATTTTCAACACAACGCTAAATCTGATTCCGATGGCGATATTTCCGCAACCAAGCCTTGAAAAAAGTTCTAGTTTTTGGAATTCATTAAATTTAATGAAGAGCTTTCTATTATTGAAAACCAGAAGATTCTGTGAGGTCTGGTTTTCGAAATATTTCTATCCAAAGTGAACTTAGAACTGAATATCTATGCAGTATGGATTCAAACGAAACAAAGTCTTCGGATGGAGATATCTCCGCAACCAAGGCTCGTAAGACGTTTTAGTTTTCAGTTCTGAATAGAGAATTCGCAGACCTTTCCAATGATGTAACAATCAAACTTAATCATGGCAGCGAAATTTTGATGATTTTTTAAAAAATTCCTCGGGTCCCCCTTGTCTATAAAAATCATAATTTTTCCAATGTTTCTCAAACCCATCGAGACATACATCAAACGAAAGGTCTATTCAATTCCTGTACATCAATGCAAACCAAAAGCTTCTGCGTGGTCTGGTTCTCGAAATATTGCAATTCAAACAATCCAAAGCGATTCCTCTGATTTTCGACTTTTCCCTATCTAGCAATGTCTTTGGGAAGCTATATCTCGGAAACCAAGCCTTGTAAATGGTTGTGGTAAAAAAAATCCTCTGTTATCTTTTTAATAGCTTTCCATAGGTGAAAACCAGAAGCTTCTGCGACGTCCGGTTTTGGAAATATTGCAATCCAAAGTGATTCTACTGATTTTCAACACAACGCTAAATCTGATTCCGATGGCGATATTTCCGCAACCAATCCTTGAAAAAAGTTCTAGTTTTTGAAATTCATTAAATTTAACGAAGAGCTTTCTATTATTGAAAACCAGAAGATTCTGTGAGGTCTGGTTTTCGAAATATTTCTATCCAAAGTGAACTTAGAACTGAATATCTATGCAGTATGGAAGCAAACGAAACAAATTCTTCGGATGGAGATATCTCCGCAACCAAGGCTCGTAAGACGTTTTAGTTTTCAGTTCTGAATAGAGAATTGATAGACCTTTTCATGGATGTGCCACCCATCACATGTTTTGAAATTTTTTTTAATTTTTGAAAAAAATCATGGACTAACCCCTTGTCTATAAAAATCATAATTTTTCCAATGTTTCTCAAACCCATCGAGACATACATCAAACGAAAGGTCTATTCAATTCCTGTACATCAATGCAAACCAAAAGCTTCTGCGTGGTCTGGTTCTCGAAATATTGCAATTCAAACAATCCAAAGCGATTCCTCTGATTTTCGACTTTTCCCTATCTAGCAATGTCTTTGGGAAGCTATATCTCGGAAACCAAGCCTTGTAAATGGTTGCGGTAAAAAAAATCCTCTGTTATCTTTTTAATAGCTTTCCATAGGTGAAAACCAGGTGCTTCTGCGACGTCCGGTTTTGGAAATATTGCAATCCAAAGTGATTCTACTGATTTTCAACACAACACTAAATCTGATTCCGATGGCGATATTTCCGCAACCAATCCTTGAAAAAAGTTCTAGTTTTTGGAATTCATTAAATTTAACGAAGAGCTTTCTATTATTGAAAACCAGAAGATTCTGTGAGGTCTGGTTTTCGAAATATTTCTATCCAAAGTGAACTTAGAACTGAATATCTATGCAGTATGGATTCAAACGAAACAAAGTCTTCGGATGGAGATATCTCCGCAACCAAGGCTCGTAAGACGTTTTAGTTTTCAGTTCTGAATAGAGAATTCGCAGACCTTTCCAATGATGTAACAATCAAACCAAATCATGGCAGCAAAATTTTGATGATTTTTTAAAAAATTCCTCGGGTCCCCCCTGTCAAATAAAAATCATAATTTTTCCAATGTTTCTCAAACCCATCGAGACATACATCAAACGAAAGGTCTATTCAATTCCTGTACATCAATGCAAACCAAAAGCTTCTGCGTGGTCTGGTTCTCGAAATATTGCAATTCAAACAATCCAAAGCGATTCCTCTGATTTTCGACTTTTCCCTATCTAGCAATGTCTTTGGGAAGCTATATCTCGGAAACCAAGCCTTGTAAATGGTTGTGGTAAAAAAAATCCTCTGTTATCTTTTTAATAGCTTTCCATAGGTGAAAACCAGAAGCTTCTGCGACGTCCGGTTTTGGAAATATTGCAATCCAAAGTGATTCTACTGATTTTCAACACAACGCTAAATCTGATTCCGATGGCGATATTTCCGCAACCAATCCTTGAAAAAAGTTCTAGTTTTTGAAATTCATTAAATTTAACGAAGAGCTTTCTATTATTGAAAACCAGAAGATTCTGTGAGGTCTGGTTTTCGAAATATTTCTATCCAAAGTGAACTTAGAACTGAATATCTATGCAGTATGGAAGCAAACGAAACAAATTCTTCGGATGGAGATATCTCCGCAACCAAGGCTCGTAAGACGTTTTAGTTTTCAGTTCTGAATAGAGAATTGATAGACCTTTTTATGGATGTGCCACCCATCACATGTTTTGAAATTAATTTTTTTTAATTTTTGAAAAAAATCATGGACTAACCCCTTGTCTATAAAAATCATAATTTTTCCAATGTTTCTCAAACCCATCGAGACATACATCAAACGAAAGGTCTATTCAATTCCTGTACATCAATGCAAACCAAAAGCTTCTGCGTGGTCTGGTTCTCGAAATATTGCAATTCAAACAATCCAAAGCGATTCCTCTGATTTTCGACTTTTCCCTATCTAGCAATGTCTTTGGGAAGCTATATCTCGGAAACCAAGCCTTGTTATCTGTTATCTTTTTAATAGCTTTCAATAGGTGAAAACCAGAAGCTTCTGCGACGTCCGGTTTTGGAAATATTGCAATCCAAAGTGATTCTACTGATTTTCAACACAACGCTAAATCTGATTCCGATGGCGATATTTCCGCAACCAATCCTTGAAAAAAGTTCTAGTTTTTGGAATTCATTAAATTTAACGAAGAGCTTTCTATTATTGAAAACCAGAAGATTCTGTGAGGTCTGGTTTTCGAAATATTTCTATCCAAAGTGAACTTAGAACTGAATATCTATGCAGTATGGATTCAAACGAAACAAAGTCTTCGGATGGAGATATCTCCGCAACCAAGGCTCGTAAGACGTTTTAGTTTTCAGTTCTGAATAGAGAATTCGCAGACCTTTCCAATGATGTAACAATCAAACCAAATCATGGCAGCAAAATTTTGATGATTTTTTAAAAAATTCCTCGGGTCCCCCCTGTCAAATAAAAATCATAATTTTTCCAATGTTTCTCAAACCCATCGAGACATACATCAAACGAAAGGTCTATTCAATTCCTGTACATCAATGCAAACCAAAAGCTTCTGCGTGGTCTGGTTCTCGAAATATTGCAATTCAAACAATCCAAAGCGATTCCTCTGATTTTCGACTTTTCCCTATCTAGCAATGTCTTTGGGAAGCTATATCTCGGAAACCAAGCCTTGTAAATGGTTGCGGTAAAAAAAATCCTCTGTTATCTTTTTAATAGCTTTCCATAGGTGAAAACCAGGTGCTTCTGCGACGTCCGGTTTTGGAAATATTGCAATCCAAAGTGATTCTACTGATTTTCAACACAACACTAAATCTGATTCCGATGGCGATATTTCCGCAACCAATCCTTGAAAAAAGTTCTAGTTTTTGGAATTCATTAAATTTAACGAAGAGCTTTCTATTATTGAAAACCAGAAGATTCTGTGAGGTCTGGTTTTCGAAATATTTCTATCCAAAGTGAACTTAGAACTGAATATCTATGCAGTATGGATTCAAACGAAACAAAGTCTTCGGATGGAGATATCTCCGCAACCAAGGCTCGTAAGACGTTTTAGTTTTCAGTTCTGAATAGAGAATTCGCAGACCTTTCCAATGATGTAACAATCAAACCAAATCATGGCAGCAAAATTTTGATGATTTTTTAAAAAATTCCTCGGGTCCCCCCTGTCAAATAAAAATCATAATTTTTCCAATGTTTCTCAAACCCATCGAGACATACATCAAACGAAAGGTCTATTCAATTCCTGTACATCAATGCAAACCAAAAGCTTCTGCGTGGTCTGGTTCTCGAAATATTGCAATTCAAACAATCCAAAGCGATTCCTCTGATTTTCGACTTTTCCCTATCTAGCAATGTCTTTGGGAAGCTATATCTCGGAAACCAAGCCTTGTAAATGGTTGTGGTAAAAAAAATCCTCTGTTATCTTTTTAATAGCTTTCCATAGGTGAAAACCAGAAGCTTCTGCGACGTCCGGTTTTGGAAATATTGCAATCCAAAGTGATTCTACTGATTTTCAACACAACGCTAAATCTGATTCCGATGGCGATATTTCCGCAACCAATCCTTGAAAAAAGTTCTAGTTTTTGAAATTCATTAAATTTAACGAAGAGCTTTCTATTATTGAAAACCAGAAGATTCTGTGAGGTCTGGTTTTCGAAATATTTCTATCCAAAGTGAACTTAGAACTGAATATCTATGCAGTATGGAAGCAAACGAAACAAATTCTTCGGATGGAGATATCTCCGCAACCAAGGCTCGTAAGACGTTTTAGTTTTCAGTTCTGAATAGAGAATTGATAGACCTTTTTATGGATGTGCCACCCATCACATGTTTTGAAATTAATTTTTTTTAATTTTTGAAAAAAATCATGGACTAACCCCTTGTCTATAAAAATCATAATTTTTCCAATGTTTCTCAAACCCATCGAGACATACATCAAACGAAAGGTCTATTCAATTCCTGTACATCAATGCAAACCAAAAGCTTCTGCGTGGTCTGGTTCTCGAAATATTGCAATTCAAACAATCCAAAGCGATTCCTCTGATTTTCGACTTTTCCCTATCTAGCAATGTCTTTGGGAAGCTATATCTCGGAAACCAAGCCTTGTTATCTGTTATCTTTTTAATAGCTTTCCATAGGTGAAAACCAGAAGCTTCTGCGACGTCCGGTTTTGGAAATATTGCAATCCAAAGTGATTCTACTGATTTTCAACACAACGCTAAATCTGATTCCGATGGCGATATTTCCGCAACCAATCCTTGAAAAAAGTTCTAGTTTTTGGAATTCATTAAATTTAACGAAGAGCTTTCTATTATTGAAAACCAGAAGATTCTGTGAGGTCTGGTTTTCGAAATATTTCTATCCAAAGTGAACTTAGAACTGAATATCTATGCAGTATGGATTCAAACGAAACAAAGTCTTCGGATGGAGATATCTCCGCAACCAAGGCTCGTAAGACGTTTTAGTTTTCAGTTCTGAATAGAGAATTCGCAGACCTTTCCAATGATGTAACAATCAAACCAAATCATGGCAGCAAAATTTTGATGATTTTTTAAAAAATTCCTCGGGTCCCCCCTGTCAAATAAAAATCATAATTTTTCCAATGTTTCTCAAACCCATCGAGACATACATCAAACGAAAGGTCTATTCAATTCCTGTACATCAATGCAAACCAAAAGCTTCTGCGTGGTCTGGTTCTCGAAATATTGCAATTCAAACAATTAAAAGCGATTCCTCTGATTTTCGACTTTTCCCTATCTAGCAATGTCTTTGGGAAGCTATATCTCGGAAACCAAGCCTTGTAAATGGTTGCGGTAAAAAAAATCCTCTGTTATCTTTTTAATAGCTTTCCATAGGTGAAAACTGATTTTCAACACAACGCTAAATCTGATTCCGATTGCGATATTTCCGCAACCAATCCTTGAAAAAAGTTCTAGTTTTTGGAATTCATTATATTTAACGAAGAGCTTTCTATTATTGAAAACCAGAAGATTCTGTGAGGTCTGGTTTTCGAAATATTTCTATCCAAAGTGAACTTAGAACTGAATATCTATGCAGTATGGAAGCAAACGAAACAAATTCTTCGGATGGAGATATCTCCGCAACCAAGGCTCGTAAGACGTTTTAGTTTTCAGTTCTGAATAGAGAATTGATAGACCTTTTCATGGATGTGCCACCCATCACATGTTTTGATTTTTTTTTTAATTTTTGAAAAAAATCATGGACTAACCCCTTGTCTATAAAAATCATAATTTTTCCAATGTTTCTCAAACCCATCGAGACATACATCAAACGAAAGGTCTATTCAATTCCTGTACATCAATGCAAACCAAAAGCTTCTGCGTGGTCTGGTTCTCGAAATATTGCAATTCAAACAATCCAAAGCGATTCCTCTGATTTTCGACTTTTCCCTATCTAGCAATGTCTTTGGGAAGCTATATCTCGGAAACCAAGCCTTGTAAATGGTTGCGGTAAAAAAAATCCTCTGTTATCTTTTTAATAGCTTTCCATAGGTGAAAACTGATTTTCAACACAACGCTAAATCTGATTCCGATGGCGATATTTCCGCAACCAAGCCTTGAAAAAAGTTCTAGTTTTTGGAATTCATTAAATTTAATGAAGAGCTTTCTATTATTGAAAACCAGAAGATTCTGTGAGGTCTGGTTTTCGAAATATTTCTATCCAAAGTGAACTTAGAACTGAATATCTATGCAGTATGGATTCAAACGAAACAAAGTCTTCGGATGGAGATATCTCCGCAACCAAGGCTCGTAAGACGTTTTAGTTTTCAGTTCTGAATAGAGAATTCGCAGACCTTTCCAATGATGTAACAATCAAACTTAATCATGGCAGCGAAATTTTGATGATTTTTTAAAAAATTCCTCGGGTCCCCCTTGTCTATAAAAATCATAATTTTTCCAATGTTTCTCAAACCCATCGAGACATACATCAAACGAAAGGTCTATTCAATTCCTGTACATCAATGCAAACCAAAAGCTTCTGCGTGGTCTGGTTCTCGAAATATTGCAATTCAAACAATCCAAAGCGATTCCTCTGATTTTCGACTTTTCCCTATCTAGCAATGTCTTTGGGAAGCTATATCTCGGAAACCAAGCCTTGTAAATGGTTGTGGTAAAAAAAATCCTCTGTTATCTTTTTAATAGCTTTCCATAGGTGAAAACCAGAAGCTTCTGCGACGTCCGGTTTTGGAAATATTGCAATCCAAAGTGATTCTACTGATTTTCAACACAACGCTAAATCTGATTCCGATGGCGATATTTCCGCAACCAATCCTTGAAAAAAGTTCTAGTTTTTGAAATTCATTAAATTTAACGAAGAGCTTTCTATTATTGAAAACCAGAAGATTCTGTGAGGTCTGGTTTTCGAAATATTTCTATCCAAAGTGAACTTAGAACTGAATATCTATGCAGTATGGAAGCAAACGAAACAAATTCTTCGGATGGAGATATCTCCGCAACCAAGGCTCGTAAGACGTTTTAGTTTTCAGTTCTGAATAGAGAATTGATAGACCTTTTCATGGATGTGCCACCCATCACATGTTTTGAAATTTTTTTTAATTTTTGAAAAAAATCATGGACTAACCCCTTGTCTATAAAAATCATAATTTTTCCAATGTTTCTCAAACCCATCGAGACATACATCAAACGAAAGGTCTATTCAATTCCTGTACATCAATGCAAACCAAAAGCTTCTGCGTGGTCTGGTTCTCGAAATATTGCAATTCAAACAATCCAAAGCGATTCCTCTGATTTTCGACTTTTCCCTATCTAGCAATGTCTTTGGGAAGCTATATCTCGGAAACCAAGCCTTGTAAATGGTTGCGGTAAAAAAAATCCTCTGTTATCTTTTTAATAGCTTTCCATGGGTGAAAACTGATTTTCAACACAACGCTAAATCTGATTCCGATTGCGATATTTCCGCAACCAATCCTTGAAAAAAGTTCTAGTTTTTGGAATTCATTAAATTTAACGAAGAGCTTTCTATTATTGAAAACCAGAAGATTCTGTGAGGTCTGGTTTTCGAAATATTTCTATCCAAAGTGAACTTAGAACTGAATATCTATGCAGTATGGATTCAAACGAAACAAAGTCTTCGGATGGAGATATCTCCGCAACCAAGGCTCGTAAGACGTTTTAGTTTTCAGTTCTGAATAGAGAATTCGCAGACCTTTCCAATGATGTAACAATCAAACCAAATCATGGCAGCAAAATTTTGATGATTTTTTAAAAAATTCCTCGGGTCCCCCTTGTCTATAAAAATCATAATTTTTCCAATGTTTCTCAAACCCATCGAGACATACATCAAACGAAAGGTCTATTCAATTCCTGTACATCAATGCAAACCAAAAGCTTCTGCGTGGTCTGGTTCTCGAAATATTGCAATTCAAACAATCCAAAGCGATTCCTCTGATTTTCGACTTTTCCCTATCTAGCAATGTCTTTGGGAAGCTATATCTCGGAAACCAAGCCTTGTAAATGGTTGCGGTAAAAAAAATCCTCTGTTATCTTTTTAATAGCTTTCCATAGGTGAAAACCAGGTGCTTCTGCGACGTCCGGTTTTGGAAATATTGCAATCCAAAGTGATTCTACTGATTTTCAACACAACACTAAATCTGATTCCGATGGCGATATTTCCGCAACCAATCCTTGAAAAAAGTTCTAGTTTTTGGAATTCATTAAATTTAACGAAGAGCTTTCTATTATTGAAAACCAGAAGATTCTGTGAGGTCTGGTTTTCGAAATATTTCTATCCAAAGTGAACTTAGAACTGAATATCTATGCAGTATGGATTCAAACGAAACAAAGTCTTCGGATGGAGATATCTCCGCAACCAAGGCTCGTAAGACGTTTTAGTTTTCAGTTCTGAATAGAGAATTGATAGACCTTTTTATGGATGTGCCACCCATCACATGTTTTGAAATTTTTTTTAATTTTTGAAAAAAATCATGGACTAACCCCTTGTCTATAAAAATCATAATTTTTCCAATGTTTCTCAAACCCATCGAGACATACATCAAACGAAAGGTCTATTCAATTCCTGTACATCAATGCAAACCAAAAGCTTCTGCGTGGTCTGGTTCTCGAAATATTGCAATTCAAACAATCCAAAGCGATTCCTCTGATTTTCGACTTTTCCCTATCTAGCAATGTCTTTGGGAAGCTATATCTCGGAAACCAAGCCTTGTAAATGGTTGCGGTAAAAAAAATCCTCTGTTATCTTTTTAATAGCTTTCCATAGGTGAAAACCAGGTGCTTCTGCGACGTCCGGTTTTGGAAATATTGCAATCCAAAGTGATTCTACTGATTTTCAACACAACACTAAATCTGATTCCGATGGCGATATTTCCGCAACCAATCCTTGAAAAAAGTTCTAGTTTTTGGAATTCATTAAATTTAACGAAGAGCTTTCTATTATTGAAAACCAGAAGATTCTGTGAGGTCTGGTTTTCGAAATATTTCTATCCAAAGTGAACTTAGAACTGAATATCTATGCAGTATGGATTCAAACGAAACAAAGTCTTCGGATGGAGATATCTCCGCAACCAAGGCTCGTAAGACGTTTTAGTTTTCAGTTCTGAATAGAGAATTCGCAGACCTTTCCAATGATGTAACAATCAAACCAAATCATGGCAGCAAAATTTTGATGATTTTTTAAAAAATTCCTCGGGTCCCCCCTGTCAAATAAAAATCATAATTTTTCCAATGTTTCTCAAACCCATCGAGACATACATCAAACGAAAGGTCTATTCAATTCCTGTACATCAATGCAAACCAAAAGCTTCTGCGTGGTCTGGTTCTCGAAATATTGCAATTCAAACAATCCAAAGCGATTCCTCTGATTTTCGACTTTTCCCTATCTAGCAATGTCTTTGGGAAGCTATATCTCGGAAACCAAGCCTTGTAAATGGTTGTGGTAAAAAAAATCCTCTGTTATCTTTTTAATAGCTTTCCATAGGTGAAAACCAGAAGCTTCTGCGACGTCCGGTTTTGGAAATATTGCAATCCAAAGTGATTCTACTGATTTTCAACACAACGCTAAATCTGATTCCGATGGCGATATTTCCGCAACCAATCCTTGAAAAAAGTTCTAGTTTTTGAAATTCATTAAATTTAACGAAGAGCTTTCTATTATTGAAAACCAGAAGATTCTGTGAGGTCTGGTTTTCGAAATATTTCTATCCAAAGTGAACTTAGAACTGAATATCTATGCAGTATGGAAGCAAACGAAACAAATTCTTCGGATGGAGATATCTCCGCAACCAAGGCTCGTAAGACGTTTTAGTTTTCAGTTCTGAATAGAGAATTGATAGACCTTTTTATGGATGTGCCACCCATCACATGTTTTGAAATTAATTTTTTTTAATTTTTGAAAAAAATCATGGACTAACCCCTTGTCTATAAAAATCATAATTTTTCCAATGTTTCTCAAACCCATCGAGACATACATCAAACGAAAGGTCTATTCAATTCCTGTACATCAATGCAAACCAAAAGCTTCTGCGTGGTCTGGTTCTCGAAATATTGCAATTCAAACAATCCAAAGCGATTCCTCTGATTTTCGACTTTTCCCTATCTAGCAATGTCTTTGGGAAGCTATATCTCGGAAACCAAGCCTTGTTATCTGTTATCTTTTTAATAGCTTTCAATAGGTGAAAACCAGAAGCTTCTGCGACGTCCGGTTTTGGAAATATTGCAATCCAAAGTGATTCTACTGATTTTCAACACAACGCTAAATCTGATTCCGATGGCGATATTTCCGCAACCAATCCTTGAAAAAAGTTCTAGTTTTTGGAATTCATTAAATTTAACGAAGAGCTTTCTATTATTGAAAACCAGAAGATTCTGTGAGGTCTGGTTTTCGAAATATTTCTATCCAAAGTGAACTTAGAACTGAATATCTATGCAGTATGGATTCAAACGAAACAAAGTCTTCGGATGGAGATATCTCCGCAACCAAGGCTCGTAAGACGTTTTAGTTTTCAGTTCTGAATAGAGAATTCGCAGACCTTTCCAATGATGTAACAATCAAACCAAATCATGGCAGCAAAATTTTGATGATTTTTTAAAAAATTCCTCGGGTCCCCCCTGTCAAATAAAAATCATAATTTTTCCAATGTTTCTCAAACCCATCGAGACATACATCAAACGAAAGGTCTATTCAATTCCTGTACATCAATGCAAACCAAAAGCTTCTGCGTGGTCTGGTTCTCGAAATATTGCAATTCAAACAATCCAAAGCGATTCCTCTGATTTTCGACTTTTCCCTATCTAGCAATGTCTTTGGGAAGCTATATCTCGGAAACCAAGCCTTGTAAATGGTTGCGGTAAAAAAAATCCTCTGTTATCTTTTTAATAGCTTTCCATAGGTGAAAACCAGGTGCTTCTGCGACGTCCGGTTTTGGAAATATTGCAATCCAAAGTGATTCTACTGATTTTCAACACAACACTAAATCTGATTCCGATGGCGATATTTCCGCAACCAATCCTTGAAAAAAGTTCTAGTTTTTGGAATTCATTAAATTTAACGAAGAGCTTTCTATTATTGAAAACCAGAAGATTCTGTGAGGTCTGGTTTTCGAAATATTTCTATCCAAAGTGAACTTAGAACTGAATATCTATGCAGTATGGATTCAAACGAAACAAAGTCTTCGGATGGAGATATCTCCGCAACCAAGGCTCGTAAGACGTTTTAGTTTTCAGTTCTGAATAGAGAATTCGCAGACCTTTCCAATGATGTAACAATCAAACCAAATCATGGCAGCAAAATTTTGATGATTTTTTAAAAAATTCCTCGGGTCCCCCCTGTCAAATAAAAATCATAATTTTTCCAATGTTTCTCAAACCCATCGAGACATACATCAAACGAAAGGTCTATTCAATTCCTGTACATCAATGCAAACCAAAAGCTTCTGCGTGGTCTGGTTCTCGAAATATTGCAATTCAAACAATCCAAAGCGATTCCTCTGATTTTCGACTTTTCCCTATCTAGCAATGTCTTTGGGAAGCTATATCTCGGAAACCAAGCCTTGTAAATGGTTGTGGTAAAAAAAATCCTCTGTTATCTTTTTAATAGCTTTCCATAGGTGAAAACCAGAAGCTTCTGCGACGTCCGGTTTTGGAAATATTGCAATCCAAAGTGATTCTACTGATTTTCAACACAACGCTAAATCTGATTCCGATGGCGATATTTCCGCAACCAATCCTTGAAAAAAGTTCTAGTTTTTGAAATTCATTAAATTTAACGAAGAGCTTTCTATTATTGAAAACCAGAAGATTCTGTGAGGTCTGGTTTTCGAAATATTTCTATCCAAAGTGAACTTAGAACTGAATATCTATGCAGTATGGAAGCAAACGAAACAAATTCTTCGGATGGAGATATCTCCGCAACCAAGGCTCGTAAGACGTTTTAGTTTTCAGTTCTGAATAGAGAATTGATAGACCTTTTTATGGATGTGCCACCCATCACATGTTTTGAAATTAATTTTTTTTAATTTTTGAAAAAAATCATGGACTAACCCCTTGTCTATAAAAATCATAATTTTTCCAATGTTTCTCAAACCCATCGAGACATACATCAAACGAAAGGTCTATTCAATTCCTGTACATCAATGCAAACCAAAAGCTTCTGCGTGGTCTGGTTCTCGAAATATTGCAATTCAAACAATCCAAAGCGATTCCTCTGATTTTCGACTTTTCCCTATCTAGCAATGTCTTTGGGAAGCTATATCTCGGAAACCAAGCCTTGTTATCTGTTATCTTTTTAATAGCTTTCAATAGGTGAAAACCAGAAGCTTCTGCGACGTCCGGTTTTGGAAATATTGCAATCCAAAGTGATTCTACTGATTTTCAACACAACGCTAAATCTGATTCCGATGGCGATATTTCCGCAACCAATCCTTGAAAAAAGTTCTAGTTTTTGGAATTCATTAAATTTAACGAAGAGCTTTCTATTATTGAAAACCAGAAGATTCTGTGAGGTCTGGTTTTCGAAATATTTCTATCCAAAGTGAACTTAGAACTGAATATCTATGCAGTATGGATTCAAACGAAACAAAGTCTTCGGATGGAGATATCTCCGCAACCAAGGCTCGTAAGACGTTTTAGTTTTCAGTTCTGAATAGAGAATTCGCAGACCTTTCCAATGATGTAACAATCAAACCAAATCATGGCAGCAAAATTTTGATGATTTTTTAAAAAATTCCTCGGGTCCCCCCTGTCAAATAAAAATCATAATTTTTCCAATGTTTCTCAAACCCATCGAGACATACATCAAACGAAAGGTCTATTCAATTCCTGTACATCAATGCAAACCAAAAGCTTCTGCGTGGTCTGGTTCTCGAAATATTGCAATTCAAACAATCCAAAGCGATTCCTCTGATTTTCGACTTTTCCCTATCTAGCAATGTCTTTGGGAAGCTATATCTCGGAAACCAAGCCTTGTAAATGGTTGCGGTAAAAAAAATCCTCTGTTATCTTTTTAATAGCTTTCCATAGGTGAAAACCAGGTGCTTCTGCGACGTCCGGTTTTGGAAATATTGCAATCCAAAGTGATTCTACTGATTTTCAACACAACACTAAATCTGATTCCGATGGCGATATTTCCGCAACCAATCCTTGAAAAAAGTTCTAGTTTTTGGAATTCATTAAATTTAACGAAGAGCTTTCTATTATTGAAAACCAGAAGATTCTGTGAGGTCTGGTTTTCGAAATATTTCTATCCAAAGTGAACTTAGAACTGAATATCTATGCAGTATGGATTCAAACGAAACAAAGTCTTCGGATGGAGATATCTCCGCAACCAAGGCTCGTAAGACGTTTTAGTTTTCAGTTCTGAATAGAGAATTCGCAGACCTTTCCAATGATGTAACAATCAAACCAAATCATGGCAGCAAAATTTTGATGATTTTTTAAAAAATTCCTCGGGTCCCCCCTGTCAAATAAAAATCATAATTTTTCCAATGTTTCTCAAACCCATCGAGACATACATCAAACGAAAGGTCTATTCAATTCCTGTACATCAATGCAAACCAAAAGCTTCTGCGTGGTCTGGTTCTCGAAATATTGCAATTCAAACAATCCAAAGCGATTCCTCTGATTTTCGACTTTTCCCTATCTAGCAATGTCTTTGGGAAGCTATATCTCGGAAACCAAGCCTTGTAAATGGTTGTGGTAAAAAAAATCCTCTGTTATCTTTTTAATAGCTTTCCATAGGTGAAAACCAGAAGCTTCTGCGACGTCCGGTTTTGGAAATATTGCAATCCAAAGTGATTCTACTGATTTTCAACACAACGCTAAATCTGATTCCGATGGCGATATTTCCGCAACCAATCCTTGAAAAAAGTTCTAGTTTTTGAAATTCATTAAATTTAACGAAGAGCTTTCTATTATTGAAAACCAGAAGATTCTGTGAGGTCTGGTTTTCGAAATATTTCTATCCAAAGTGAACTTAGAACTGAATATCTATGCAGTATGGAAGCAAACGAAACAAATTCTTCGGATGGAGATATCTCCGCAACCAAGGCTCGTAAGACGTTTTAGTTTTCAGTTCTGAATAGAGAATTGATAGACCTTTTTATGGATGTGCCACCCATCACATGTTTTGAAATTAATTTTTTTTAATTTTTGAAAAAAATCATGGACTAACCCCTTGTCTATAAAAATCATAATTTTTCCAATGTTTCTCAAACCCATCGAGACATACATCAAACGAAAGGTCTATTCAATTCCTGTACATCAATGCAAACCAAAAGCTTCTGCGTGGTCTGGTTCTCGAAATATTGCAATTCAAACAATCCAAAGCGATTCCTCTGATTTTCGACTTTTCCCTATCTAGCAATGTCTTTGGGAAGCTATATCTCGGAAACCAAGCCTTGTTATCTGTTATCTTTTTAATAGCTTTCAATAGGTGAAAACCAGAAGCTTCTGCGACGTCCGGTTTTGGAAATATTGCAATCCAAAGTGATTCTACTGATTTTCAACACAACGCTAAATCTGATTCCGATGGCGATATTTCCGCAACCAATCCTTGAAAAAAGTTCTAGTTTTTGGAATTCATTAAATTTAACGAAGAGCTTTCTATTATTGAAAACCAGAAGATTCTGTGAGGTCTGGTTTTCGAAATATTTCTATCCAAAGTGAACTTAGAACTGAATATCTATGCAGTATGGATTCAAACGAAACAAAGTCTTCGGATGGAGATATCTCCGCAACCAAGGCTCGTAAGACGTTTTAGTTTTCAGTTCTGAATAGAGAATTCGCAGACCTTTCCAATGATGTAACAATCAAACCAAATCATGGCAGCAAAATTTTGATGATTTTTTAAAAAATTCCTCGGGTCCCCCCTGTCAAATAAAAATCATAATTTTTCCAATGTTTCTCAAACCCATCGAGACATACATCAAACGAAAGGTCTATTCAATTCCTGTACATCAATGCAAACCAAAAGCTTCTGCGTGGTCTGGTTCTCGAAATATTGCAATTCAAACAATCCAAAGCGATTCCTCTGATTTTCGACTTTTCCCTATCTAGCAATGTCTTTGGGAAGCTATATCTCGGAAACCAAGCCTTGTAAATGGTTGTGGTAAAAAAAATCCTCTGTTATCTTTTTAATAGCTTTCCATAGGTGAAAACCAGAAGCTTCTGCGACGTCCGGTTTTGGAAATATTGCAATCCAAAGTGATTCTACTGATTTTCAACACAACGCTAAATCTGATTCCGATGGCGATATTTCCGCAACCAATCCTTGAAAAAAGTTCTAGTTTTTGAAATTCATTAAATTTAACGAAGAGCTTTCTATTATTGAAAACCAGAAGATTCTGTGAGGTCTGGTTTTCGAAATATTTCTATCCAAAGTGAACTTAGAACTGAATATCTATGCAGTATGGAAGCAAACGAAACAAATTCTTCGGATGGAGATATCTCCGCAACCAAGGCTCGTAAGACGTTTTAGTTTTCAGTTCTGAATAGAGAATTGATAGACCTTTTTATGGATGTGCCACCCATCACATGTTTTGAAATTAATTTTTTTTAATTTTTGAAAAAAATCATGGACTAACCCCTTGTCTATAAAAATCATAATTTTTCCAATGTTTCTCAAACCCATCGAGACATACATCAAACGAAAGGTCTATTCAATTCCTGTACATCAATGCAAACCAAAAGCTTCTGCGTGGTCTGGTTCTCGAAATATTGCAATTCAAACAATCCAAAGCGATTCCTCTGATTTTCGACTTTTCCCTATCTAGCAATGTCTTTGGGAAGCTATATCTCGGAAACCAAGCCTTGTTATCTGTTATCTTTTTAATAGCTTTCCATAGGTGAAAACCAGAAGCTTCTGCGACGTCCGGTTTTGGAAATATTGCAATCCAAAGTGATTCTACTGATTTTCAACACAACGCTAAATCTGATTCCGATGGCGATATTTCCGCAACCAATCCTTGAAAAAAGTTCTAGTTTTTGGAATTCATTAAATTTAACGAAGAGCTTTCTATTATTGAAAACCAGAAGATTCTGTGAGGTCTGGTTTTCGAAATATTTCTATCCAAAGTGAACTTAGAACTGAATATCTATGCAGTATGGATTTAAACGAAACAAAGTCTTCGGATGGAGATATCTCCGCAACCAAGGCTCGTAAGACGTTTTAGTTTTCAGTTCTGAATAGAGAATTGATAGACCTTTTCATGGATGTGCCACCCATCACATGTTTTGATTTTTTTTTTAATTTTTGAAAAAAATCATGGACTAACCCCTTGTCTATAAAAATCATAATTTTTCCAATGTTTCTCAAACCCATCGAGACATACATCAAACGAAAGGTCTATTCAATTCCTGTACATCAATGCAAACCAAAAGCTTCTGCGTGGTCTGGTTCTCGAAATATTGCAATTCAAACAATCCAAAGCGATTCCTCTGATTTTCGACTTTTCCCTATCTAGCAATGTCTTTGGGAAGCTATATCTCGGAAACCAAGCCTTGTAAATGGTTGCGGTAAAAAAAATCCTCTGTTATCTTTTTAATAGCTTTCCATAGGTGAAAACCAGAAGCTTCTGCGACGTCCGGTTTTGGAAATATTGCAATCCAAAGTGATTCTACTGATTTTCAACACAACGCTAAATCTGATTCCGATGGCGATATTTCCGCAACCAATCCTTGAAAAAAGTTCTAGTTTTTGGAATTCATTAAATTTAACGAAGAGCTTTCTATTATTGAAAACCAGAAGATTCTGTGAGGTCTGGTTTTTGAAATATTTCTATCCAAAGTGAACTTAGAACTGAATATCTATGCAGTATGGATTCAAACGAAACAAAGTCTTCGGATGGAGATATCTCTGCAACCAAGGCTCGTAAGACGTTTTAGTTTTCAGTTCTGAATAGAGAATTGATAGACCTTTTCATGGATGTGCCACCCATCACATGTTTTGATTTTTTTTTTAATTTTTGAAAAAAATCATGGACTAACCCCTTGTCTATAAAAATCATAATTTTTCCAATGTTTCTCAAACCCATCGAGACATACATCAAACGAAAGGTCTATTCAATTCCTGTACATCAATGCAAACCAAAAGCTTCTGCGTGGTCTGGTTCTCGAAATATTGCAATTCAAACAATTAAAAGCGATTCCTCTGATTTTCGACTTTTCCCTATCTAGCAATGTCTTTGGGAAGCTATATCTCGGAAACCAAGCCTTGTAAATGGTTGCGGTAAAAAAAATCCTCTGTTATCTTTTTAATAGCTTTCCATAGGTGAAAACCAGGTGCTTCTGCGACGTCCGGTTTTGGAAATATTGCAATCCAAAGTGATTCTACTGATTTTCAACACAACGCTAAATCTGATTCCGATGGCGATATTTCCGCAACCAAGCCTTGAAAAAAGTTCTAGTTTTTGGAATTCATTAAATTTAACGAAGAGCTTTCTATTATTGAAAACCAGAAGATTCTGTGAGGTCTGGTTTTCGAAATATTTCTATCCAAAGTGAACTTAGAACTGAATATCTATGCAGTATGGAAGCAAACGAAACAAATTCTTCGGATGGAGATATCTCCGCAACCAAGGCTCGTAAGACGTTTTAGTTTTCAGTTCTGAATAGAGAATTGATAGACCTTTTCATGGATGTGCCACCCATCACATGTTTTGAAATTTTTTTTAATTTTTGAAAAAAATCATGGACTAACCCCTTGTCTATAAAAATCATAATTTTTCCAATGTTTCTCAAACCCATCGAGACATACATCAAACGAAAGGTCTATTCAATTCCTGTACATCAATGCAAACCAAAAGCTTCTGCGTGGTCTGGTTCTCGAAATATTGCAATTCAAACAATCCAAAGCGATTCCTCTGATTTTCGACTTTTCCCTATCTAGCAATGTCTTTGGGAAGCTATATTTCGGAAACCAAGCCTTGTAAATGGTTGCGGTAAAAAAAATCCTCTGTTATCTTTTTAATAGCTTTCCATAGGTGAAAACCAGGTGCTTCTGCGACGTCCGGTTTTGGAAATATTGCAATCCAAAGTGATTCTACTGATTTTCAACACAACGCTAAATCTGATTCCGATGGCGATATTTCCGCAACCAATCCTTGAAAAAAGTTCTAGTTTTTGGAATTCGTTAAATTTAACGAAGAGGTTTCTATTATTGAAAACCAGAAGATTCTGTGAGGTCTGGTTTTCGAAATATTTCTATCCAAAGTGAACTTAGAACTGAATATCTATGCAGTATGGATTTAAACGAAACAAAGTCTTCGGATTGAAAACCAGGTGCTTCTGCGACGTCCGGTTTTGGAAATATTGCAATCCAAAGTGATTCTACTGATTTTCAACACAACGCTAAATCTGATTCCGATGGCGATATTTCCGCAACCAATCCTTGAAAAAAGTTCTAGTTTTTGGAATTCATTAAATTTAACGAAGAGCTTTCTATTATTGAAAACCAGAAGATTTTGTGAGGTCTGGTTTTCGAAATATTTCTATCCAAAGTGAACTTAGAACTGAATATCTATGCAGTATGGATTCAAACGAAACAAAGTCTTCGGATGGAGATATCTCCGCAACCAAGGCTCGTAAGACGTTTTAGTTTTCAGTTCTGAATAGAGAATTGATAGACCTTTTCATGGATGTGCCACCCATCACATATTTTTTAAAATTTTTTTTAATTTTTGAAAAAAATCATGGACTAACCCCTTGTCTATAAAAATCATAATTTTTCCAATGTTTCTCAAACCCATCGAGACATACATAAAACGAAAGGTCTATTCAATTCCTGTACATCAATGCAAACCAAAAGCTTCTGCGTGGTCTGGTTCTCGAAATATTGCAATTCAAACAATTAAAAGCGATTCCTCTGATTTTCGACTTTTCCCTATCTAGCAATGTCTTTGGGAAGCTATATCTCGGAAACCAAGCCTTGTTATCTGTTATCTTTTTAATAGCTTTCCATAGGTGAAAACCAGGTGCTTCTGCGACGTCCGGTTTTGGAAATATTGCAATCCAAAGTGATTCTACTGATTTTCAACACAACGCTAAATCTGATTCCGATGGCGATATTTCCGCAACCAATCCTTGAAAAAAGTTCTAGTTTTTGGAATTTTGAATATCTATGCAGTATGGATTCAAACGAAACAAAGTCTTCGGATGGAGATATCTCCGCAACCAAGGCTCGTAAGACGTTTTAGTTTTCAGTTCTGAATAGAGAATTGATAGACCTTTTCATGGATGTGCCACCCATCACATGTTTTGAAATTTTTTTTAATTTTTGAAAAAAATCATGGACTAACCCCTTGTCTATAAAAATCATAATTTTTCCAATGTTTCTCAAACCCATCGAGACATACATAAAACGAAAGGTCTATTCAATTCCTGTACATCAATGCAAACCAAAAGCTTCTGCGTGGTCTGGTTCTCGAAATATTGCAATTCAAACAATTAAAAGCGATTCCTCTGATTTTCGACTTTTCCCTATCTAGCAATGTCTTTGGGAAGCTATATCTCGGAAACCAAGCCTTGTTATCTGTTATCTTTTTAATAGCTTTCCATAGGTGAAAACCAGGTGCTTCTGCGACGTCCGGTTTTGGAAATATTGCAATCCAAAGTGATTCTACTGATTTTCAACACAACGCTAAATCTGATTCCGATGGCGATATTTCCGCAACCAATCCTTGAAAAAAGTTCTAGTTTTTGAAATTCATTAAATTTAACGAAGAGCTTTCTATTATTGAAAACCAGAAGATTCTGTGAGGTCTGGTTTTCGAAATATTTCTATCCAAAGTGAACTTAGAACTGAATATCTATGCAGTATGGAAGCAAACGAAACAAATTCTTCGGATGGAGATATCTCCGCAACCAAGGCTCGTAAGACGTTTTAGTTTTCAGTTCTGAATAGAGAATTGATAGACCTTTTCATGGATGTGCCACCCATCACATGTTTTGATTTTTTTTTTAATTTTTGAAAAAAATCATGGACTAACCCCTTGTCTATAAAAATCATAATTTTTCAAATGTTTCTCAAACCCATCGAGACATACATCAAACGAAAGGTCTATTCAATTCCTGTACATCAATGCAAACCAAAAGCTTCTGCGTGGTCTGGTTCTCGAAATATTGCAATTCAAACAATTAAAAGCGATTCCTCTGATTTTCGACTTTTCCCTATCTAGCAATGTCTTTGGGAAGCTATATCTCGGAAACCAAGCCTTGTTATCTGTTATCTTTTTAATAGCTTTCCACAGGTGAAAACCAGGTGCTTCTGCGACGTCCGGTTTTGGAAATATTGCAATCCAAAGTGATTCTACTGATTTTCAACACAACGCTAAATCTGATTCCGATGGCGATATTTCCGCAACCAATCCTTGAAAAAAGTTCTAGTTTTTGGAATTCATTAAATTTAACGAAGAGCTTTCTATTATTGAAAACCAGAAGATTTTGTGAGGTCTGGTTTTCGAAATATTTCTATCCAAAGTGAACTTAGAACTGAATATCTATGCAGTATGGATTCAAACGAAACAAAGTCTTCGGATGGAGATATCTCCGCAACCAAGGCTCGTAAGACGTTTTGGTTTTCAGTTCTGAATAGAGAATTGATAGACCTTTTCATGGATGTGCCACCCATCACATGTTTTGAAATTTTTTTTAATTTTTGAAAAAAATCATGGACTAACCCCTTGTCTATAAAAATCATAATTTTTCCAATGTTTCTCAAACCCATCGAGACATACATAAAACGAAAGGTCTATTCAATTCCTGTACATCAATGCAAACCAAAAGCTTCTGCGTGGTCTGGTTCTCGAAATATTGCAATTCAAACAATTAAAAGCGATTCCTCTGATTTTCGACTTTTCCCTATCTAGCAATGTCTTTGGGAAGCTATATCTCGGAAACCAAGCCTTGTTATCTGTTATCTTTTTAATAGCTTTCCATAGGTGAAAACCAGGTGCTTCTGCGACGTCCGGTTTTGGAAATATTGCAATCCAAAGTGATTCTACTGATTTTCAACACAACGCTAAATCTGATTCCGATGGCGATATTTCCGCAACCAATCCTTGAAAAAAGTTCTAGTTTTTGGAATTTTGAATATCTATGCAGTATGGATTCAAACGAAACAAAGTCTTCGGATGGAGATATCTCCGCAACCAAGGCTCGTAAGACGTTTTAGTTTTCAGTTCTGAATAGAGAATTGATAGACCTTTTCATGGATGTGCCACCCATCACATGTTTTGAAATTTTTTTTAATTTTTGAAAAAAATCATGGACTAACCCCTTGTCTATAAAAATCATAATTTTTCCAATGTTTCTCAAACCCATCGAGACATACATAAAACGAAAGGTCTATTCAATTCCTGTACATCAATGCAAACCAAAAGCTTCTGCGTGGTCTGGTTCTCGAAATATTGCAATTCAAACAATTAAAAGCGATTCCTCTGATTTTCGACTTTTCCCTATCTAGCAATGTCTTTGGGAAGCTATATCTCGGAAACCAAGCCTTGTTATCTGTTATCTTTTTAATAGCTTTCCATAGGTGAAAACCAGGTGCTTCTGCGACGTCCGGTTTTGGAAATATTGCAATCCAAAGTGATTCTACTGATTTTCAACACAACGCTAAATCTGATTCCGATGGCGATATTTCCGCAACCAATCCTTGAAAAAAGTTCTAGTTTTTGGAATTCATTAAATTTAACGAAGAGCTTTCTATTATTGAAAACCAGAAGATTCTGTGAGGTCTGGTTTTCGAAATATTTCTATCCAAAGTGAACTTAGAACTGAATATCTATGCAGTATGGATTCAAACGAAACAAAGTCTTCGGATGGAGATATCTCCGCAACCAAGGCTCGTAAGACGTTTTAGTTTTCAGTTCTGAATAGAGAATTGATAGACCTTTTCATGGATGTGCCACCCATCACATGTTTTGAATTTTTTTTTAATTTTTTAAAAAAATCATGGACTAACCCCTTGTCTATAAAAATCATAATTTTTCCAATGTTTCTCAAACCCATCGAGACATACATCAAACGAAAGGTCTATTCAATTCCTGTACATCAATGCAAACCAAAAGCTTCTGCGTGGTCTGGTTCTCGAAATATTGCAATTCAAACAATTAAAAGCGATTCCTCTGATTTTCGACTTTTCCCTATCTAGCAATGTCTTTGGGAAGCTATATCTCGGAAACCAAGCCTTGTAGATGGTTGCGGTAAAAAAAATCCTCTGTTATCTTTTTAATAGCTTTCCATAGGTGAAAACCAGGTGCTTCTGCGACGTCCGGTTTTGGAAATATTGCAATCCAAAGTGATTCTACTGATTTTCAACACAACGCTAAATCTGATTCCGATGGCGATATTTCCGCAACCAATCCTTGAAAAAAGTTCTAGTTTTTGGAATTCATTAAATTTAACGAAGAGCTTTCTATTATTGAAAACCAGAAGATTTTGTGAGGTCTGGTTTTCGAAATATTTCTATCCAAAGTGAACTTAGAACTGAATATCTATGCAGTATGGATTCAAACGAAACAAATTCTTCGGATGGAGATATCTCCGCAACCAAGGCTCGTAAGACGTTTTAGTTTTCAGTTCTGAATAGAGAATTGATAGACCTTTTCATGGATGTGCCACCCATCACATGTTTTGAAATTTTTTTTAATTTTTGAAAAAAATCATGGACTAACCCCTTGTCTATAAAAATCATAATTTTTCCAATGTTTCTCAAACCCATCGAGACATACATCAAACGAAAGGTCTATTCAATTCCTGTACATCAATGCAAACCAAAAGCTTCTGCGTGGTCTGGTTCTCGAAATATTGCAATTCAAACAATCCAAAGCGATTCCTCTGATTTTCGACTTTTCCCTATCTAGCAATGTCTTTGGGAAGCTATATCTCAGAAACCAAGCCTTGTAAATGGTTGCAGTAAAAAAAATCCTCTGTTATCTTTTTAATAGCTTTCCATAGGTGAAAACCAGAAGCTTCTGCGACGTCCGGTTTTGGAAATATTGCAATCCAAAGTGATTCTACTGATTTTCAACACAACGCTAAATCTGATTCCGATGGCGATATTTCCGCAACCAATCCTTGAAAAAAGTTCTAGTTTTTGGAATTCATTAAATTTAACGAAGAGCTTTCTATTATTGAAAACCAGAAGATTCTGTGAGGACTGGTTTTCGAAATATTTCTATCCAAAGTGAACTTAGAACTGAATATCTATGCAGTATGGATTCAAACGAAACAAAGTCTTCGGATGGAGATATCTCCGCAACCAAGGCTCGTAAGACGTTTTAGTTTTCAGTTCTGAATAGAGAATTCGCAGACCTTTCCAATGATGTAACAATCAAACCAAATCATGGCAGCAAAATTTTGATGATTTTTTAAAAAATTCCTCGGGTCCCCCCTGTCAAATAAAAATCATAATTTTTCCAATGTTTCTCAAACCCATCGAGACATACATCAAACGAAAGGTCTATTCAATTCCTGTACATCAATGCAAACCAAAAGCTTCTGCGTGGTCTGGTTCTCGAAATATTGCAATTCAAACAATTAAAAGCGATTCCTCTGATTTTCGACTTTTCCCTATCTAGCAATGTCTTTGGGAAGCTATATCTCGGAAACCAAGCCTTGTAAATGGTTGCGGTAAAAAAAATCCTCTGTTATCTTTTTAATAGCTTTCCATAGGTGAAAACCAGGTGCTTCTGCGACGTCCGGTTTTGGAAATATTGCAATCCAAAGTGATTCTACTGATTTTCAACACAACGCTAAATCTGATTCCGATGGCGATATTTCCGCAACCAATCCTTGAAAAAAGTTCTACACCCAGAGAAAAAATCTGTGTAAAATTGCCTTAAACGCCTTAGGTAAAGTTTTTTGTATGGATGTTATTTTTCGTACATAACTCTGCTTAGTTTTAAGGCAAGTTATGTACGTCCTAAGTAACTTGAAATAAGCTAATTTGCCTTAAAAAACTAAGGCAAATTTTTTTATATGGATGTTATTTTTCGTACATAACTCTGCTAAGTTCTAAGGCAAAATATTACGTTCTAGGCAATGTAAAATAGGCTAATTTGCCTTATATAACTTAGGTAAGATTTTTTTTGAACGAAAATTATTGGACAAGCATGATTTTACCTAGAACTAAGGCAACATGTACCTCCTAGGTAATTTGAAATAGGATCATTTGCCTTAGATAACTAAGGCAACATTGCTGTTTTGCCTTATATAACTAAGGTACAATTTTTTTGACCTAATGTTATTGGACGAGCATAAATTTTACCTAGAACTAAGGCAACATGTACCTCCTAGGTAATTTGAAATAGAATAATTTGCCTTAGATAACTAAGGCAACATTGCTGTTTTGCCTTATATAACTAAGGTACAATTTTTTTCACCTAATGTTATTGGACGAGCATAAATTTTACCTAGAACTAAGGCAACATGTACCTCCTAGGTAATTTGAAATAGAATAATTTGCCTTAGATAACTAAGGCAACATTGCTGTTTTGCCTTATATAACTAAGGTACAATTTTTTTGACCTAATGTTATTGGACGAGCATAAATTTTACCTAGAACTAAGGCAACATGTACCTCCTAGGTAATTTGAAATAGAATAATTTGCCTTAGATAACTAAGGCAACATTCCTGTTTTGCCTTATATAACTAAGGTAAAATTTTTTGACCTAATGTTATTGGACGAGCATAAATTTTACCTAGAACTAAGGCAACATGTACCTCCTAGGTAATTTGAAATAAGATCATTTGCCTTAGATAACTAAGGCAACATTCCTGTTTTGCCTTATATAACTAAGGCACAATTTTGTTGACTTAATGTTATTGGACGATCATAAATTTTACCTAGAACTAAGGCAACATGTACCTCCTAGGTAATTTGAAATAGAATAATTTGCCTTAGATAACTAAGGCAACATTCCTGTTTTGCCTTATATAACTAAGGCACAATTTTGTTGACTTAATGTTATTGGACGAGCATAAATTTTACCTAGAACTAAGGCAACATGTACCTCCTAGGTAGTTTGAAATAGAATAATTTGCCTTAGATAACTAAGACAATATTGCTGTTTTGCCTTATATAACTAAGGTACAATTTTGTTGACCTAATGTTATTTAACGAGTATAAATTTTACCTAGAACTAAGGCAACATGTACCTCCTAGGTAATTTGAAATAGGATAATAATGTGTATGCAATATTTTCTTGGATCTGACAAGGGCTCTGCAATAATTCTATCAGAGAGGCCAACTTTACCCAAAGACATGGGCGTAGACAGTTTTACAATAGATACAACACATTTCATTAGGTAAATAAGCTAATATGATTATTGATTTTAGTTAATTAAAAAGCATCATTGAACATACAATAGCTTTTTTCGAGTTTATCTCAATAATTTTGAATAAGTGCTGTCAAGTCAGAAAAATTAAATGCTTTTGGTTGTTTTTTTTTTTTTGGTTCCTGGAAAGAAAAATTAATTACTGTTTGTTTGTTTTCTTTTTTTTATGTATGAATGCGAAAACTAAGTGGATTAACATTCTCAAATTTGGTTGATAAACACGGCGTGATGACTGTTTGGTGAATGAAAACCATTAGCATTCACAATTTATCAAGCATGATTACAAAAATCACTTCTCACTTGTAATTTAAACATGGCTAATAGACTTTCACAGCCTATGAAATTTAATTAGACGAAGATATACAGTATCTATATTAACATTTTTGCTGCAGTCTCGACATGCAAGCGTTCGAACTTTCATATTTTTGAAGTAAAACTTCTTTTCCGGCGTTGGGGTAAAAAATTTTCTATGCAGCTGTCAGTGACATGTCAAACCGTCACGCCATCCGTCAAAGACAGCGACATGTTTTTAGCATGTGCAAAGTAAAACATGAAGTTGAATACGATTTAGAATTTACATATTTCAAATGGCTGCATTCAAAGATAAACATAAAACTATAGGTTCAGACGCGCAATGGCTATGCAACCGAATAATTATTGACAAGCATATTGCAATCCAAATAAATTTTACCAACACCTAACCCTCGCATACAAAGTACTGGCCAAAAAGTTGGGTGTATCCACTACCATTTGTATTCTTGCTGTCATAGACGGCATGCCATATGACCATCAGGTTGCCTGAAAGTTTTGAAATTATACTTTTTAATAATATTTATTCGCTTAATCGCACACGCCACCGACATTTGTTTTGGTATTTATAAATTTGAACGTCACCCGACTAATCAATCAAATACTTTAATAATTAATTTTACAAGAGTGCCGCTGTCAGTGTACTTGCTTTCCAAGTTGCCTGGATACTGAATTAATGCCAGGTGACTACTTAGTTGCTCGGGTTTGTACGGGTTAATAAGAAATGCTTGTGTACATTACAAGATTACAACATGCTTGCCAATACTTGTACGTGCAGCCCTAGGGTAATACAAACAAAGCGAGGCAACTTGCTTGTCAAGTGGCATGGGAGTTTTGTACTTTTCTTCTCGATTTCATTTAAGGCTAGGCGCGCACATTCAATTTTTTGAGGTAAAACTTCTTTTCCGGCGTTGGTGGTAAAAAATTCTCTATGCAGCTGTCAGTGACAAGTCAAACCGTCACGTTATCAGTCAAAGACAGCGACATGTTTTAAAAATATAAAATGTTTGTGAATTATGTGGTCGATCAATTTAACAAGCAGAAACCACTATGCTTTAAAAAAAAAAAAAAACAAACAAACATATCTTTTTGATGTTTTTTTGAAGTAAAACTTCTTTTCCTGCATTGGGGGTAAAAAAATTTCTATGCAGCTGTCAGTGACATGTCAAAACGTCACGTTATCCGTCAAAGACAGCGACATGTTTTTAGAATACAAAATGTTTGTTCGTAGGTTATAATCTTACAGAAGCTTTGCTTGAGGAAAAAGAAGTTTTACTTCAACCGCGCGTACGTCAGTACACACAATCTTTTTCTTGTCATTACCACCGAACACCAAATTATTTCATTATAAATCAATCATGACTGACAAGTCGAATGACGAAAATTTCAAATGATCAAAATCGAAATAATCGTGCACTAGTTGTAAAACAATTTTGAGAACGCGAACCATGCTTCTGGTTTTAGCAAAAATAGTTTTCGTTTTCCGATATATCAAATCTTAAATCAACACAGAATGATAGAATGAGAGAATAACTTTAAATATACATTGTGAAGTTATTGAACACATTATTATATACTCGTATGTACTCGTAGATATACTCAAAAATGTGTTATGTGTAATAATGCATTGGATTGACCTAGATAGTAGACTAGATAATTTTATTTTCACAGCAACAAGCTTTCAAAATTAATATGGAATTTTTTTCTATGCAGGCTTTATAATTTTATTTTACGAATTTGGTGCGGAACATGGAATGATAAAGCCGATAAACTTAGAAAAGTGATTTCTAATTTGATTATGGCATTTCAAAAAACAAATGATCAATAAAAGAAAAAATGGACATCAAATAGGAAATAAATAAAAACCGTAAGACAAACAACATCGAAAATATTTATTCCCACAATTAATCAAATGTTTTTACGAAGTTATGTCCTTTCGCAAAGCGAAAGTTAGTCTCGTTGCAAGAATGCGCTTGAATAAAAGAACGATATTTAAGTTTATTTCTCAAAAATGGAACGCACATCTATGAATTCCCTCCAATTTTTAAAACTATGCAATATTACCTTAGGTTTAAGCTGATTTTAAGTTAGCACTAGCATCAATTTCCCGCCATTTATATCCACTAGTGAACTTTTACCTAAGTTTAAGCTAATTTTACCTAGGGCCTAACATGGTTTTCCCGCCAATATTCAATACCTGTACAATTTTACCTCAGGTATAAGGTGATTTTACCTTAGTACTAAGGCAACGTTGCCGCCAAAAATCTTAGATTTGACAAAGGCGCCGCAATAATTTGTTCAGAGAGACAAAATTTACTTAGAACATGGGCGTAGACAATATTTTTGAATAGAAAAATCAAAATTTTGTTTTCAATTTGAAAACAAACAAATGTAGTATTTCATTTAAATTGTTGTCAACAATCATTTAAGTTTATAGAAAAGCATCAGAGGACATTTTAACATTAGATTCTTATTTTAATCTCTCATTTTAGCTATCGAAAACCTTTGATCACTTGAATAAACATTAGAACATTAGTGGGATTCAATTTCGCAAGCGTGATTTTTATCTGTATACACAAAAATATGTGTACACATCATATTTTGTGTTTCCGTAAGATTGAAAAGTAAATTTTTATTCAAAAGAAAATGGGTAAAAAGTTGAGCATATCATATTTATTCACAAAAATTTAAAGACGGCAAAAAGTTAGCACGGAAAATCATTTACGCTTGGGTAGTTGGGCTCTTGAAAGAAAAGTTCATTACATTTCTTTTAATTCGTATGAAAAACGAGTGTATCAATCAATTAATTTATTAGACAAACTAACATTAACACAGAATGTTTGAATGAAAGAATAAATTAAAATACGCGTTGTGAAATTTTTACCCACATTTTTTACTTATATAATCAAAAAATATAGAAATATTGCTTAAGGCCCCAGTTATAGCATTCTTAAAATGTATCTCTGAGACAAATTAGTGGAATGCTGACTTTATTCTTTTGACAAGCCAGTTATACCAATCATTGAAAAATGGGTTTCAGTAAAAGATGCTGTCAGTGGCTGATTACAACCAATTCTATGCATTTGAGTTTAGAGTTGATCATTGAAAGGAAAATTGACATTTGAGAATTAAAAGAGAATTGAACACATTCAGTGAAATTATTGTGTTCCATATTAAAAAAAAAACGAAAATCAGCTGTTCATTGAAATTGCTTTCCATCAGTGAAATAATAATATTGGATTAACAAGAAAGTTTAAATCAGAATTTTGTATTTTATAGAGTCAAAAAAATATTAATATTCATTGCCTTCATTTTGGTACCAATTAAGCCATTACAGTTTGTTTAGGCTAGGACCGCACTTGCGATTTTTCGTCGAGGCGATTAAAAAGTCGCGCATTTGCTACAAATAAGTAGCGACAAAAAAATTGCTTGAAAAATGGAGCTTGTTTCATTTTTATAATCAATACGATTTTTAAGTCGCATGTGCGTGCATTTACATTTAACGCCATGTCTCTTATTCCTTGCGGCTAAAAAATCGTGGATTAAAAATCGCAAGTGCGTGCATAACAATTTATTCTTGCTACTACGATTTTTAAGTCGTAGTAATTTAAATCGCAAGTGTGAGCATATCCATTTAAGTGTATTTGTTTTATTTTAACTTACGACAATCGTGACGATTTCTGCGTTCATTCTCATTTAAACTCATGTGTTCTGTTTTTGCGATTAAAAAACCGCGCGATTGAAATCGCAAGTGCGTTCCTAGGCTTATTCGTCTTAAAAATGCGAATTAAAAATTTAATGATGCATTTCAATGATAGTTATAACTGGTCCCTAAGGGATATTTATGCATTAGTGGAATATTTGGATAGACCTGAAAAACTGGATAGTTTTATTTTCGCAGCAACAAATTTTAAAAATTTATATTTGAGTTCTTTTCTGCAGAGTAGATAAATTTATCTCATGAATTTGGTGCGGAAAATGAAATAATAAACCCTTTTAACTAAGAAAAGTAATATCTCATTTTATTGTGTAAACGTCTGGCGAAATATAATCTTTTGATAAATCGAAAGTTATTCTCGTTTCATGAATAAAACAACGTAATTTATTCTAAAAAAATTTTACATCTTGAAAAAAGAACGCAAACATATGGTTTTCCTCCAATTGCCGTAAGCAATGCAACGTTACCTTAGGTATAAAGTGATTTTATGTAAGCACTAACACAATTTTTGCGCCAATTGTATCCACTTGTGAACATTTACCTAAGTCTTACCTAATTTTACCTAGTGCTTAACGTGATTTTTCCTCCAAGTTTCTATTAACTATTTGTAATTAACCTAGTTTTAGGGTAATTTTGTGTTATTATTGAAATATTAGCCTAGTTCTAACGTGAAATATTATTCGGATGCCGTTATGTTGTGATTTGTGTAAGTATTTTCGTAACTTATTTAGTTGGTTTGTAATTTTCGTGTTGAGCAGTCCAAAAAGTGATTTAAAAAAAAAAACGTAAAGTCTTTAATAAATAACATTATAATACGGCAAATATTAAAAAGAAATACCTTCCTTTCTATATTTAAAATATTAATAACAAATATTTGGGATAATTTCAAGGTAAGTGTCTTTATACTATTAATTTATTATAATCATTAACATAATTTTAATCTCGGAGCAAAATAATTATTTTATTACTGCGATTAGTATATATCCGATTTGTCTTAAAAAGGACTTATTTGCATTTTTTTAAAGAAAAGAAACGCAGTTCCAGTTGCACAAGCAACTGAACATGTTTTTTATTTGCAAACCAAAGAATATTTCACTGAACAAACTCATTTATCAAAACTCATAACTCCGTAAGGCGGCGCACATGCCACGTGGTTCTCCTTCTCATTCATTTTTCATCGTCAACCGTCAACCAACTGCAACGCGTTAAAAGAAAATTTTCTTATAAGTTCTTAAAAAGTTGTTTTTATTACATATAACAGTCAGATTTTTAATACATATTATTAAGTAAATAGTGAAAAGTTAATCAAACAAAAAAACAAAAGGTAACTACATCCATATACATTATAAAATATTTAACCAACCCAAGTTTCTTAATTTCGCTGAGCAAGCAAACCAAAAAAAATGTGATTCTGATTTTCTTTTTTACAAGAACGGGTGTGGAATTAATGAGATCTCAGAGTCTCAGTAATATCCAGAAACGTAAATTGCGTAATTCCAATATTACATATTTTGAGGGTATCAAGGGCGCTGGCAAAAGCTGGCATGTCTACGTCAACTTTTACAATTTTTTTGGGTGGGGTTGACATTGACCACGTTGGAGGCATTTTCTAATAAAAGCTGCGGATCGCATTTGGTGCATTTATAATTTTCTATTTTCAAAACCAAGTCTAGCAGTAAGAATAGGAATACCCTGGTATTATTTGATTATTCAATGGATAACTGCAAAGACCATTTCTAATTTCGGGAAAAATTAAAAATGAATCAACTCTCGATTGAGAATTATCACTTTCAAAGCAAATTTTCTTAAAAGTTCTTAAAAAGTTGTATTTATTACGTATTACAGTCAGATTTTTAGTACATATTATTAAGTAAATAGCGAAAAGTTAATCAAACAAAAATGCAAAAGGTAACTACATACATATACATTATAAAATATTTACCGAATCCTTAATCTCGGTGAGCAAGCAAACCCAAAAAAGCAGAGTATAATTCTTATTTTCTTTAAGTAAGGAAATGCTTAGCATACTAAGCGTTTTCTCGAAAAGTATTAGCTATATTACAATGTTTCTTGCATATCTTAATCCTGTTTTTCATCCCTTAACTGCCGGCATTTAGCATTTTGGAATTAACTAATTTTTTGAAAAAAATCTACTTTGGTGATAGTACATACAATTTCATTGAAAAACCAAAAAAATACTTAAACACACTTAGCGTTTTCTCGAAAAGTATTAGCTATATTACAATGTTTCTTGCATATCTTAATCCTGTTTTTCATCCCCTAACTGCCGGCATTTAGCATTTTGGAATTAACTAATTTTTTGAAAAAAATCTACTTTGGTGATAGTACATACAATTTCATTGAAAAACCAAAAAAATACTTAAACACACTTAGCGTTTTCTCGAAAAGTATTAGCTATATTACAATGTTTCTTGCATATCTTAATCCTGTTTTTCATCCCCTAACTGCCGGCATTTAGCATTTTGGAATTAACTAATTTTTTGAAAAAAATCTACTTTGGTGATAGTACATACAATTTCATTGAAAAACCGAAAAAATACTTAAACACACTTAGCGTTTTCTCGAAAAGTATAAGCTATATTACAATGTTTCTTGCATATCTTAATCCTGTTTTTCATCCCCTAACTGCCGGCATTTAGCATTTTGGAATTAACTAATTTTTTGAAAAAAATCTACTTTGGTGATAGTACATACAATTTCATTGAAAAACCAAAAAAATACTTAAACACACTTAGCGTTTTCTCGAAAAGTATTAGCTATATTACAATGTTTCTTGCATATCTTAATCCTGTTTTTCATCCCCTAACTGCCGGCATTTAGCATTTTGGAATTAACTAATTTTTTGAAAAAAATCTACTTTGGTGATAGTACATACAATTTCATTGAAAAACCAAAAAAATACTTAAACACACTTAGCGTTTTCTCGAAAAGTATTAGCTATATTACAATGTTTCTTGCATATCTTAATCCTGTTTTTCATCCCCTAACTGCCGGCATTTAGCATTTTGGAATTAACTAATTCTTTGAAAAAAATGTACTTTGGTGATAGTACATACAATTTCATTGAAAAAGCAAATTTTCTTAAAAGTTCTTAAAAAGTTGTATTTATTACGTATTACAGTCAGATTTTTAATACATATTATTAAGTAAATAGCGAAAAGTTAATCAAACAAAAATGCAGAAGGTAACTACATACATATACATTATAAAATATTTACCGAATCCAAGATTCTTAATCTCGGTGAGCAAGCAAACCCAAAAAAGCAAAGTATAATTCTTATTTTCTTTAAGAAAGGAAATGCTTAGCATACTAAGCGTTTTCTCGAAAAGTATTAGCTATATTACAATGTTTCTTGCATATCTTAATCCTGTTTTTCATCCCCTAACTACCGGCATTTAGCATTTTGGAATTAAATTTGAATTGAAAAATTTAGAAAATTCTTAAGAGTTATCTTGAAAAGTATTAGCTCTAAAAATAGTTATTAAATTCTCAAGCTTTTTTTTAACTGATGTCAAGATGAATGAGTTTCTTAACTTTATCATAGTTTTAAAAAGCACTGAACTAGCATATGCTCGTAATATTAAAGATAATCCTTCATATTATAAACAAAAAAAATTATTTCTTCTCTAAGTGATAAGTAAAATATTGTACTTTGGATGTCCAGTCTAGATCATACAATTTTTCGTAATACTAGTTATCCAGTGTACATACATACATATATTTATTAATTAAATTTATAGAAATTCATAAAAGTTAAATTCATTATTACAGTTTATACGAGGAAAATGCATTGTTTTATCTGTCTTGAAGAATTTATTTGTTTGAATACATTATTCAGTCATTTAAAAATTATCCATGGCTGTGATAAAAGAAGCAAATTAAAATGCTTTGATGAATCATGCAAACAAGTATTTAATGGATTGTCTTCGTACAAAAGACATTTAGGCATCCATTTAAGGGATTTAAGCAAAATAGTGGAACCACCTAACAAGAATAATTACTTAAACCCAAACGCTTGTAACACTTCCAGTACGAATATATTTGAAAATGAATTGCAAAACAACCATTTTTCGTTAAATAATAATGAACAACATTTACCAACTATTAGTGGCAGTGCAAAAAGGATAGAAACCCCATCAGATAAAAGCATAATAGAAAATTGCCTAGTTCAGTTCGTCTTAAGCCTTTACAACAACAATCATTTTAATAGAAAAGACGCATTAACTATACAGAAAGACGTTGAAAATTTGATTATATCCCCACTGTTAAAAATAATTTTTAACGTTGAAATGTGTGAGGGTGATAAAAGCAAAATAGAAAACATTGTCAGAGAATACAAAAATGTTTTGAATAATTTAAACACTGAGTACAAACTTCAAAAATTTTTGGAAAGTCGAGATCTATATAAAGAACCTCGAGAGTTTGATATTAATAGAGAAATTTCTCATGTTATGATAAACGGAGAGAGCAATTTGACAGAAAAAGTTGAAAAAGGTATTCTTATGGATTTGAAATTTCAATTTCGGAAAATTTTTGAAAAAACTGAAAATCAAGAAGTCCTCAAAACATTTTTGGAAGAACAGAAACAGAGCCAGTCATCAAATATAAGTAATTTTATGAAAGGTAAATTATGGCAATCAAAAAAAGCACTTTATAAAAATAGGAATTTGGTTCCATATTTTTTATTCGCAGACGATTTTGAAGTTAATAATCCTCTGGGATCACATAGTGGAGTTCATAAAATAACGGGAGTGTATTTTTCGATTCCTATATTTGAAAATTATTTCAAGGTCAGTGACATTTATCTGGCTGGCTTGATTAAGGCTCAAGATATAAAAACCTATGGAAATGATCTGACAATTTACAACCTTGTACAAGAAATTATCTCCTTAGAAGTTGAAGGTATTGAACTGACCTTAAATAACCAGAAAACGAACATATCTTTAATAATGGGTATTATCTTAGGAGACAACTTGGGTCTTAACCAAATTCTTGAATTCAGTAAATCATTCTCTTCTAACCACTACTGTCGCTTTTGTATAGCACCAAGTGAATTAACCAAAGTTATGTGTAAAGAGAATTCAAAATTTATCAGAACCGAAGAAAATTATAATGAAAGTTTATCTGCCGATTTCTCTACCACAGGCATTTACAAAACGTCAATTTTAAACAAAATTCCTTCTTTTCATGTTGTACAAAATTTTTCAGTAGATCTTATGCATGATATATTTGAGGGCATTGCACACTATAATTTAACACATGTTATAGAACATTACATCAAAAACAAATTGTTTACATTAGACGAACTGAACCAATATAAGTCCACTTTTTCCTATGGAGATACTGAGAAAGGAAATGTTTTTAAAGACATTACTCCACTACATCTGAAAAGAAAAAAATTAAATGCTTCAGCAAGAGAAATGTGGACATTTGTTCACCATTTTCCTTTGATTATCGGCCACTTGATCTCAGTTAATGATAAAGTTTGGGAGTTCGTTCTGATTTTTATAAATATAATTGATATATTACTTCTGCCACATTGTAATAATTACATAATGCATGATCTTGAACATCTTATTGAAAAACACAATATGCTATATCAAAAGTTATTTGGCGATACTCTCAAACCAAAACATCACAACCTTATCCACTACCCACGGATCATACAGAACTCTGGGCTTCCAAAATATTATTGGTCTTTTTTGTTTGAAGCCAAACACCAGGAGTTAAAATCATATGGTAGAGTCACTTCAAGTCGCAAAAACATTTTACTTTCAATCGCAACAAAATTACAGTTCAAATTTGCTTATAAAAGTATTAAAGAAAGAGAAAATTTACTTCAGTATTCACATCATGATGAAATACATAATGCCATTGAGAACATAAACTGTTTGAATTCAAGTGTATTAAATGTAAATTCAAAACACTTCGAACAAATTGAATTTAATGGCACAGTTTACAAAAAAGGACATTACTTATCTATTACAAGTGAATTGAATGTAAAGTTTTTTTTAATAATGCGAATGATCATTAGCGAAAATAAAACTGTGTATATACTTTGTCAAGAAATACAAACAGTATTTAGCGATCATTATATGTCGTTTGAAAAAATAGAAAGCACTGAGGATATTTGTTTAGTTAAATCCCTAAATGAATTTGATGGCCCACCCGTTAGCTGCCATAAAAAACTATGCGGTAAAGAATATATACGAAAAAAACATTTTTTTTCTTAGGTCACAACAGCATTACAAAATGAATGCACAAGACTTAAATATTTCCACAACTGAACATGAACAACCTAGTTCTTATCCAAACAACTCCATGACGGCTGTTCAAAATAAAAACATCGACACAAATCCTACTTCATTCTTTGTTCTTAATTCAGAAGATGAATTAACGTTGCTACGTGAAGATGAAGAAGAATTAAACATTACAATTATAAATTCCGAAAATATCCTTCCACGTCAATTTCAAACACAGGAAGAAGAAACCAACGATGACTTAGCTGATTTACTAAAAGCGTGGGATCTGTATGATAAACTTTATCTATTTTTAAAAGGTAAAATCTCTAACATTTTAGATATTTGTCTACAAAAATGTTTAATTAACAGGAAAACAAATAGATATTGAAGGTTTAAAGTGCATGAGGGAACGACACATTGATCAAATTTTTTATGAATATAATGACTTTAATACAAAAATGATCTTTGAAGCTAAATTACTTTTGTGGCAAAGTGAAAATGTAAGTAAAATATAATATAAATTTTATTATTAAAAACTAACAAAATGTTTTTAAAAATATTTATTGAAACTTTAATTATTATAACTTTACAATTTGATGGTCAGTTAAAGTAGTAACACAATATTTTGTTTTTGTAATTCTTATGTTAGTGTGTGATCGGATCTCCTCTATGGAACTTCGTAGTATGGTTATATGCGCTAAATGAACTACGAACTGATCAAGTTTTTTATTCACTGAAGTATTTTGTTTTAAGTCTTTATTTTCGCTAAGGATTTCTTCACTTTTTCTACTGAATTGCAGTTGCAATAGCTTAATAGTTTTAAGACCAAAGTTTGTATCGTATTCACTTTTTAACTATCGCGTTACGATTACTTTAGCCGTTATTTTAAAATAATATTAGATACTCTCTTTCGAGTTATCTCGAGTATAATTTCACTTTGTAGAAACGGAATTATGGTTCTTAAAGGATACGAAAAATATATTTGTATCCTACCGACTGCGCAAATTTTGTTATTTAAAGCTAAAAAAATGTTTTTAAAAAATATTCATTGAAACTTTATTTACATTAACTTTACAGTTTGATGGCCAATTAAAGTCCAACACAATATTTTGTTTTACTGGTTAAATACATTGTTGTCATCTTAGAAATATATACATGCACTTCGATTTGTGGTCACAGCTGCATCTGGCTGGCCCTTATAAGAATTCAAAGCCATTGGCCCTGAGTAATAGATCCGAATCTAGCCTAAGTTCGATTTTAACCAAACATTCGTAGAAATAAAACAAATTTCAAGTATAAATACTTAAAAGCGGCTTTCCTGTAACTAAGTTAAATTTAAAATGATAGAATCACAATAGAACTTTACGAATCTGGTTAATAGAAATCTGTTTGTGTATCAGTTCACAATAACGAAATTATGAAAATGAGTCACAATTATTGGTATAAATAAGACTTTTGTAAATTTGATCTGTTACTACGAAATTTTAAAAGCAACTTTTCTACATCTAACAAAAAGTGACTTTAAAACCGATTCTATGGATGTCTATTACTAAGGGCCATTGTGTTATTCATGTCCATTTTATCTTTTTCTGTTGAACGTAATATGTATGTTCGATTTCCGGGGTTGGGTTTTGTCTTTCTGGAGCATATGTAACTTATATGTTAATAGTTTTAATTTTTGTAACTTATTTTTAAGTTAAATATAAAACAGAAAAAAAAAAAAAACAATTTAATTACATTTTTTTAAATTATCATTTTTATTTTCCTTTTTAATACAAACAGGGAATTTTTAATACAAAACCTTACAAAAAATCAACTCAACAAGTATCAGTGGAAACGTGGCTTAACAGCATGAGTAGCCCATCTCACAGTAACTCCTCAGATTTTGAGGTAAGTTCAAACATAAGTCATATCTAAAAATATCATTTATATAACTACGAACCTAGCGCACAATCGGTAAAAACAATTTTTAGGTAATATTTATGTACATAACAATGCATTTTCGAGAAGGGTTTTAAAAATCGGTTTATTTATTGGCAAGGACATTTTTCTTGTTTTTTTTTTTTGTTGATTAATAATAAATATTTTTGAAATTTCACAATTTCAAAATTTTTCAGTTATTAAACATTTCTTAATTTTAAGATCTATATTTTCACATATTACAACCTCTTAAATGGATCATTGCCACTATCATTAAATTAAATCTTTAGAAGATTCAAAAACTTAAAAAGAATGCTTTCACCATCCAAATTGAAAATGCATGTCAGATAGAACCCGTTAAGGCAGCAGGTTAAGTTAAATCAAGCACTTAGGATATAATTTGTTTTGCTTTTGCAGTGTTTTGTTTTTATGAAATGAATATTAATTGTTTATGAAGTTGGATAATATTTTTTAGTTAGGAAAAATTTTGTCATTTAGTCAATTATTTAATTTTAGGTAACAGTTCTGGAAGTATTAATGAAAACGGATCAAGGAAGAGGACTTTTAGAATCATATAACAATAAAAATGTCTTAAGTCCACAGGATAGAACAGATCTTGTTCATAAAACTGTCCAGTACTTTATAGAGAATAGAAAGAAAATAACGGTCAAGCGGTGCGAAATTTTGGCGGAGGAAATCGTTAAAATTTTTCCAACAGAAAGTTTGGTAAGGTTGATACTGCCGTTACCAATAAAGCATTTTCTAATAGATTTTTGTATCATAATTACAACAGAGTACGTACTTTGTCCCAGGTAAAAACAAAATTCCTCCAAAAGGTAAACTCTACGACCGCTATAGGGGCCAACGAAGATCTCTGTCGAAGTTGTATAAGAGTGATGATCCAACATCAATAAAGAAATCAAAGCTAACAGATGTTTTAACAGATGTTTGCATTGAAGGTTTGATCAAAGTTTGAATAAATTAGATTAAATCTCAATTATATAAGCATTTTTTACGGCTATGAAGTTAATTCGTTGGCTTAAAAATTGACTCAACGAATAACTATAACGTTATATTAATGAAATAAGCTCAATGACTTAACAGATATATCAGTGGTGAACAAATTTGCGTTGGCATATAAACTAGTTTTACTGCTTCAATAAAAATAACCGTTCCATTGTGATATTAATTTTCTATATCAAAAAATAAAATGAAATAAATCCATTTTTTCTATTTTAGTACCAAGAAAACAAAAATATTAACTCATATACCTTTTTGGTTTTACATATTTTTCATAGAATCATTAGACGAAGAAAAGTTAAAGAGTATCTGCGATGAATTAAAGCAAAACAGAAACTGGGATACTGTAATAAAACACTGGACTGATACTATAGCATTCAGAAGAAATATGATCGACTCAAGCAGTGATACTGACATCCAGACAATCCTTCTTCAATGGCCTCTATTTAAATATTCTCGTGCCCCAGTATTGGTAAAGTGTTATTTATAGTATTTTTGTAGTTGTCAATTTATATTAGCCATTGATTTGTATTAAAAACCTAAGATCATATCTTAGAAAAAATAAAATAAAATCAAATAAAAAACTATTTTATTTCAATCGTATGTAAAATATTTTTTTCTATCTTTCAACAGATAAACATTGATTACAACTTTCTTAAACCCACTAATGGATTTGATTTTACAAAATGGGAAAATTTTCGGACGATTGCGGTGGAAATTTTTAAAGAAAGAATAAAATGCAGTACCCTAAAGACATACCTTGCACAAGTAATAGATAAAATTCAAGACCTTGACATAGGTACGAAAATTTATTTTAAAATAATTTGTATTCTAAAAAGATTTTTAAATTGTATAATAGACAATTTGAATATTGCGTATTTAAACCTATTACACGGAGTATTGCCACCGTCATCAAAAAAATATTGTGGAAAAGTCAAAAAATTCACAATTGAAGATTCTAAGAATGCCTTCACCATCGAAATTAACAATGCAAGTCAGATAGAACCCATTCTGAAAAAGAAAAGGGAAGAGTGTATAAAGTTGAAAATCAAGCTTCAGCCTCTTATAATTGTTGTGGGCGAACTCTTTAAATATAATCAGTTTTACGTATCCTTGGACAATGTAAAATTTAAATTAGACTCATATATAGATTGTATTGATTTTTATTTAAAACTCACGTATGTGTTAAATATACAATACCCCCCACAATGTTTATGTGTGTGGGTATTTATTCAAAATTTTTTCTTTAACATTCAAGACGGTCCAAAAATCCCTGCAGTACAAACTTTCTTAAATGATTTGAATTTTTTAATAACTTAGATACACGTTGGTAGTATCAATTTTTAAAAATTACCCTTTGCGGATTGTTCCTTTTAAGAAATTTAAAAATATATCTATTTTTTGAAATTTCGAAAATTCGATTTTTTTGAAAATTCAATATTCAGTCCAGCGGATAATAAATCTTTAATTCATATTTCAAATTATATTCTTTTAAAAGTTATGTGCTTATGTCTTAGGGTAAGACAATACAATACGCCTCACTTATTTAGAATCTTCAATAAAACAAAAATAAGAGTTCTTGTATTAAATAAAAAATAACAGTCTTTTTTCACTCGGAGTCGTATGTTTTTTAACAGTCTTTAAAATTATATTTACTTCAGGCTTTGATAGTTTTAACCATAGAAACCTAATTCCGCAATTTTTCGAAAAGTTGACCACTTGGTTTCAAATATTGACCAGGGTGGTCCAAACGCCGAAATGTGGTTTTAGGTACCTTGAAATCTATTGACACTTAGAACCCAATTTGTTGTTCCTTATACATACATATGTAAAGATTGCTTTGATCATATCATATTTGTCTTCTGTCGGCCACGTTTATTGTTAGTTTTTGGGTTTTTATAACTCAAAACAAAATATTAAACCTCACTTAAAATCCTTAAAATCATGCATCGAATATGGCCTACTGGTCCATATTATCAACACATGGGATGGGCCATTTTATCGACACTTTTTTCACTTTTTTTTAAATTTTTAAAATACTTACATAATTAACTTAAATCAAAATTTTGATTTCATTATAATAAAATACAATTTAACACCACATATATTATGGATAGTATGTTATACTCCCAACTTGCTTCATTCACCCCCTTAGTATTATTTTTAACTTTATATATTGCTTCTTTCATGTCCTTTTCGGATTATGATGGCCGCAGTGGCGTCCTTAATGTAATTTCTTCACATTTCTATACAAAATTAAGAAATAAAAAGTTTATATGAGTGTTATATTTTAATACTTTACTGGGGCCTATTACACTCACTGTATTGGGGCGTTTTGTAAATTTCTTTTTTCTTGCTCCAAACAAAGAGCATTTGACCGACCAAGCGACTTATTGGGCTTGTCTTTTATGTTAGGTATGTTATACTCCCTACTTTCTTCATTCACCCCTTTAGTTTTATTTTTACCTTCCTCTATTGTTTCTTTCATGTCCTTTTCGGATTATGATGCCCGCAGTGGCGTGCTAAATTTAATTTCTTCACATTTCTATACAAAATTAAGAAATATAAATATAAAAATACTTTACTGGGGCGTATTACACTCACTGTATTGGGTTGTTTTGTAAACCGGGGTGTTTTGTATAGTTTTACCCTATGGGTACTGAGTTGTTCAAAAAGGTGCACAGTTTTTTTTTTTAATTCAATTTTTCACAAACTAATGGATTTGATTTTACAAAATGGGAAAATTTTCGGACGATTGCGATGGAATTTTTTAAAGAAAGAATAAAATGCAGTATCGAATATGGCCTACTGGTCCATATTATCAACACATGGGATGGGCCATTTTATCGACACTTTTTTTCACTTTTTTTTTAATTTTAAAAATACTTACATAATTAACTTAAATCAAAATTTTGATTTCATTATAATAAAATACAATTTTACACCACATATATTATGGATAGTATGTTATACTCCCAACTTGCTTCATTCACCCCCTTAGTATTATTTTTAACTTTATATATTGCTTCTTTCATGTCCTTTTCGGATTATGATGGCCGCAGTGGCGTCCTTAATGTAATTTCTTCACATTTCTATACAAAATTAAGAAATAAAAAGTTTATATAAGTGTTATATTTTAATACTTTACTGGGGCCTATTACACTCACTGTATTGGGGCGTTTTGTAAATTTCTTTTTTCTTGCTCCAAACAAAGAGCATTTGACCGACCAAGCGACTTATTGGGCTTGTCTTTTATGTTAGGTATGTTATACTCCCTACTTTCTTCATTCACCCCTTTAGTTTTATTTTTACCTTCCTCTATTGTTTCTTTCATATCCTTTTCGGATTATGATGCCCGCAGTGGCGTGCTAAATTTAATTTCTTCACATTTCTATACAAAATTAAGAAATAAAAAATACTTTACTGGGGCGTATTACACTCACTGTATTGGGTTGTTTTGTAAACCGGGGCGTTTTGTATAGTTTTACCCTATGGGTACTGAGTTGTTCAAAAAGGTGCACAGTTTTTTTTTTTAATTCAATTTTTCACAAATGAGTATTCAAATTCTTTGAACTTGTCAAAAAAAATCGTTTTCTACATCCAACATTTCTCTATCAAAGATTTTTGTATTTTCATACACAACACTGTTTTTTTTTTGTAGAAAAAACCAATTCTTTCAAACCAAGTTTCTTTTTGATATGTATAAAAACTTGATTCTAAATTCAATACTTTGCAGAAGATTTTAAATTTCTTTAAACTTATTTAATTTTCTAAAATGTATCTTAACCTTCGAAGGTGAAATGTTTTCTTAAATTTTGTGTACGTCTTATGCTTATAGATGTATGTATGTTTCACTCTAAATTTAATTTGCTTGGTTATAAAGCAAGATAAAAACAAATGTGTAACAAATTCCAAAAAAAAAATGTAAAAGAATTATATGTATATCTGTTATTTATCCAGTTTTCCTCATTTGTAATGCTGTAAATTGCATTTTTTAATTTTTTAGATAGTAAGATTTTAGAAATTAAGATTATATTTTAAAAATCGAAAATAATCAATAACATTAAATCTGTTAATAATAATTCAATAAAATCCTTTGAAATGATGTAAAATTACTTCTTTTTTTGGAGGACATTTTTCAGAAATAAGAAGAACTAAGCAAAAATATAGGTAAAATCTACCTATCAACTAAGTTAAATTGCCTCATTATAGGTAAACGAAAATAAGGTAAATGAACCTAGAAACTAAGGGAATTTAGGCGCAAATTTAGGTAAAACTAAGATCGTTTTACCTTAGATATTAAGGTAAGTCAACACGTTCCTAAGGCAACAATATAGGTAAAAATCTACCTATCAAACTAAGTTAAATTGCCTCATTATAGGTAAACGAAAATAAGGTAAATGAACCTAGAAACTAAGGTGATTTAGGCGCAAATTTAGGTAAAACTAAGATCGTTTTACCTTAGATATTAAGGTAAGTCAACACGTTCCTAAGGCAAAAATATAGGTAAAATCTACCTATCAACTAAGTTAAATTGCCTTATTATAGGTAAAAAAAAATAAGGTAAATCAACCTAGGAACTAAGGCAATTTAGGCGCAAATTTAGGTAAAACTAAGATCGTTTTACCTTAGATATTAAGGTAAGTCAACACGTTCCTAAGGCAAAAATATAGGTAAAATCTACCTATCAACTAAGTTAAATTGCCTTATTATAGGTAAAAAAAATAAGGTAAATCAACCTAGGAACTAAGGCAATTTAGGCGAAAATTTAGGTAAAACTAAGATCGTTTTACCTTAGATATTAAGGTAAGTCAACACGTTCCTAAGGCAAAAATATAGGTAAAATCTACCTATCAACTAAGTTAAATTGCCTTAATATAGGTAAAACAAATAAAGTAAATCAACCTAAGCACTAAGGCGTTTTAGCTTAGATGTTAAGGTAAAAAATAATTCCTAGGGAAAAATAATTAGAAAATTTAGCCTAGGCATATAGGTTAATTATGCTTAGTTCTAGGCAAATTTTAGCAAAGTTAAAAACCAAATTCATTTAGCTTAGCAAAATAGGCTACGATAGGTTAGAACTAAGCAAGCTCAAAACGGCCTTAGTCCTAAGACAATTTAGCCCCCGATTTAGGCTAATTTTACACATACTTTTCTCTGGGTGTAGTTTTTGGAATTCGTTAAATTTAACGAAGAGCTTTCTATTATTGAAAACCAGAAGATTCTGTGAGGTCTGGTTTTCGAAATATTTCTATCCAAAGTGAACTTAGAACTGAATATCTATGCAGTATGGAAGCAAACGAAACAAATTCTTCGGATGGAGATATCTCCGCAACCAAGGCTCGTAAGGCGTTTTAGTTTTCAGTTCTGAATAGAGAATTGATAGACCTTTTCATGGATGTGCCACCCATCACATGTTTTGATTTTTTTTTTAATTTTTGAAAAAAATCATGGACTAACCCCTTGTCTATAAAAATCATAATTTTTCCAATGTTTCTCAAACCCATCGAGACATACATCAAACGAAAGGTCTATTCAATTCCTGTACATCAATGCAAACCAAAAGCTTCTGCGTGGCCTGGTTCTCGAAATATTGCAATTCAAACAATTAAAAGCGATTCCTCTGATTTTCGACTTTTCCCTATCTAGCAATGTCTTTGGGAAGCTATATCTCGGAAACCAAGCCTTGTTATCTGTTATTTTTTTAATAGCTTTCCATAGGTGAAAACCAGGTGCTTCTGCGACGTCCGGTTTTGGAAATATTGCAATCCAAAGTGATTCTACTGATTTTCAACACAACACTAAATCTGATTCCGATGGCGATATTTCCGCAACCAAGCCTTGAAAAAAGTTCTAGTTTTTGGAATTCATTAAATTTAACGAAGAGCTTTCTATTATTGAAAACCAGAAGATTCTGTGAGGTCTGGTTTTCGAAATATTTCTATCCAAAGTGAACTTAGAACTGAATATCTATGCAGTATGGAAGCAAACGAAACAAATTCTTCGGATGGAGATATCTCCGCAACCAAGGCTCGTAAGACGTTTTAGTTTTCAGTTCTGAATAGAGAATTGATAGACCTTTTCATGGATGTGCCACCCATCACATGTTTTGAAATTTTTTTTAATTTTTGAAAAAAATCATGGACTAACCCCTTGTCTATAAAAATCATAATTTTTCCAATGTTTCTCAAACCCATCGAGACATACATCAAACGAAAGGTCTATTCAATTCCTGTACATCAATGCAAACCAAAAGCTTCTGCGTGGTCTGGTTCTCGAAATATTGCAATTCAAACAATCCAAAGCGATTCCTCTGATTTTCGACTTTTCCCTATCTAGCAATGTCTTTGGGAAGCTATATTTCGGAAACCAAGCCTTGTAAATGGTTGCGGTAAAAAAAATCCTCTGTTATCTTTTTAATAGCTTTCCATAGGTGAAAACCAGGTGCTTCTGCGACGTCCGGTTTTGGAAATATTGCAATCCAAAGTGATTCTACTGATTTTCAACACAACGCTAAATCTGATTCCGATGGCGATATTTCCGCAACCAATCCTTGAAAAAAGTTCTAGTTTTTGGAATTCATTAAATTTAACGAAGAGCTTTCTATTATTGAAAACCAGAAGATTTTGTGAGGTCTGGTTTTCGAAATATTTCTATCCAAAGTGAACTTAGAACTGAATATCTATGCAGTATGGATTCAAACGAAACAAAGTCTTCGGATGGAGATATCTCCGCAACCAAGGCTCGTAAGACGTTTTAGTTTTCAGTTCTGAATAGAGAATTGATAGACCTTTTCATGGATGTGCCACCCATCACATGTTTTGAAATTTTTTTTAATTTTTGAAAAAAATCATGGACTAACCCCTTGTCTATAAAAATCATAATTTTTCCAATGTTTCTCAAACCCATCGAGACATACATAAAACGAAAGGTCTATTCAATTCCTGTACATCAATGCAAACCAAAAGCTTCTGCGTGGTCTGGTTCTCGAAATATTGCAATTCAAACAATTAAAAGCGATTCCTCTGATTTTCGACTTTTCCCTATCTAGCAATGTCTTTGGGAAGCTATATCTCGGAAACCAAGCCTTGTTATCTGTTATCTTTTTAATAGCTTTCCATAGGTGAAAACCAGGTGCTTCTGCGACGTCCGGTTTTGGAAATATTGCAATCCAAAGTGATTCTACTGATTTTCAACACAACGCTAAATCTGATTCCGATTGCGATATTTCCGCAACCAATCCTTGAAAAAAGTTCTAGTTTTTGGAATTCATTAAATTTAACGAAGAGCTTTCTATTATTGAAAACCAGAAGATTCTGTGAGGTCTGGTTTTCGAAATATTTCTATCCAAAGTGAACTTAGAAGTGAATATCTATGCAGTATGGATTCAAACGAAACAAAGTCTTCGGATGGAGATATCTCCGCAACCAAGGCTCGTAAGACGTTTTAGTTTTCAGTTCTGAATAGAGAATTGATAGACCTTTTCATGGATGTGCCACCCATCACATGTTTTGAAATTTTTTTTAATTTTTTAAAAAAATCATGGACTAACCCCTTGTCTATAAAAATCATAATTTTTCCAATGTTTCTCAAACCCATCGAGACATACATCAAACGAAAGGTCTATTCAATTCCTGTACATCAATGCAAACCAAAAGCTTCTGCGTGGTCTGGTTCTCGAAATATTGCAATTCAAACAATCCAAAGCGATTCCTCTGATTTTCGACTTTTCCCTATCTAGCAATGTCTTTGGGAAGCTATATCTCGGAAACCAAGCCTTGTAAATGGTTGCGGTAAAAAAAATCCTCTGTTATCTTTTTAATAGCTTTCCATAGGTGAAAACCAGAAGCTTCTGCGACGTCCGGTTTTGGAAATATTGCAATCCAAAGTGATTCTACTGATTTTCAACACAACGCTAAATCTGATTCCGATGGCGATATTTCCGCAACCAATCCTTGAAAAAAGTTCTAGTTTTTGGAATTCATTAAATTTAACGAAGAGCTTTCTATTATTGAAAACCAGAAGATTCTGTGAGGTCTGGTTTTCGAAATATTTCTATCCAAAGTGAACTTAGAACTGAATATCTATGCAGTATGGAAGCAAACGAAACAAATTCTTCGGATGGAGATATCTCCGCAACCAAGGCTCGTAAGACGTTTTAGTTTTCAGTTCTGAATAGAGAATTGATAGACCTTTTCATGGATGTGCCACCCATCACATGTTTTGATTTTTTTTTTAATTTTTGAAAAAAATCATGGACTAACCCCTTGTCTATAAAAATCATAATTTTTCAAATGTTTCTCAAACCCATCGAGACATACATCAAACGAAAGGTCTATTCAATTCCTGTACATCAATGCAAACCAAAAGCTTCTGCGTGGTCTGGTTCTCGAAATATTGCAATTCAAACAATTAAAAGCGATTCCTCTGATTTTCGACTTTTCCCTATCTAGCAATGTCTTTGGGAAGCTATATCTCGGAAACCAAGCCTTGTTATCTGTTATCTTTTTAATAGCTTTCCATAGGTGAAAACCAGGTGCTTCTGCGACGTCCGGTTTTGGAAATATTGCAATCCAAAGTGATTCTACTGATTTTCAACACAACGCTAAATCTGATTCCGATGGCGATATTTCCGCAACCAAGCCTTGAAAAAAGTTCTAGTTTTTGGAATTCATTAAATTTAACGAAGAGCTTTCTATTATTGAAAACCAGAAGATTCTGTGAGGTCTGGTTTTCGAAATATTTCTATCCAAAGTGAACTTAGAACTGAATATCTATGCAGTATGGAAGCAAACGAAACAAATTCTTCGGATGGAGATATCTCCGCAACCAAGGCTCGTAAGACGTTTTAGTTTTCAGTTCTGAATAGAGAATTGATAGACCTTTTCATGGATGTGCCACCCATCACATGTTTTGAAATTTTTTTTAATTTTTGAAAAAAATCATGGACTAACCCCTTGTCTATAAAAATCATAATTTTTCCAATGTTTCTCAAACCCATCGAGACATACATCAAACGAAAGGTCTATTCAATTCCTGTACATCAATGCAAACCAAAAGCTTCTGCGTGGTCTGGTTCTCGAAATATTGCAATTCAAACAATCCAAAGCGATTCCTCTGATTTTCGACTTTTCCCTATCTAGCAATGTCTTTGGGAAGCTATATTTCGGAAACCAAGCCTTGTAAATGGTTGCGGTAAAAAAAATCCTCTGTTATCTTTTTAATAGCTTTCCATAGGTGAAAACCAGGTGCTTCTGCGACGTCCGGTTTTGGAAATATTGCAATCCAAAGTGATTCTACTGATTTTCAACACAACGCTAAATCTGATTCCGATGGCGATATTTCCGCAACCAATCCTTGAAAAAAGTTCTAGTTTTTGGAATTCATTAAATTTAACGAAGAGCTTTCTATTATTGAAAACCAGAAGATTTTGTGAGGTCTGGTTTTCGAAATATTTCTATCCAAAGTGAACTTAGAACTGAATATCTATGCAGTATGGATTCAAACGAAACAAAGTCTTCGGATGGAGATATCTCCGCAACCAAGGCTCGTAAGACGTTTTAGTTTTCAGTTCTGAATAGAGAATTGATAGACCTTTTCATGGATGTGCCACCCATCACATGTTTTGAAATTTTTTTTAATTTTTGAAAAAAATCATGGACTAACCCCTTGTCTATAAAAATCATAATTTTTCCAATGTTTCTCAAACCCATCGAGACATACATAAAACGAAAGGTCTATTCAATTCCTGTACATCAATGCAAACCAAAAGCTTCTGCGTGGTCTGGTTCTCGAAATATTGCAATTCAAACAATTAAAAGCGATTCCTCTGATTTTCGACTTTTCCCTATCTAGCAATGTCTTTGGGAAGCTATATCTCGGAAACCAAGCCTTGTTATCTGTTATCTTTTTAATAGCTTTCCATAGGTGAAAACCAGGTGCTTCTGCGACGTCCGGTTTTGGAAATATTGCAATCCAAAGTGATTCTACTGATTTTCAACACAACGCTAAATCTGATTCCGATGGCGATATTTCCGCAACCAATCCTTGAAAAAAGTTCTAGTTTTTGGAATTCATTAAATTTAACGAAGAGCTTTCTATTATTGAAAACCAGAAGATTCTGTGAGGTCTGGTTTTCGAAATATTTCTATCCAAAGTGAACTTAGAACTGAATATCTATGCAGTATGGATTCAAACGAAACAAAGTCTTCGGATGGAGATATCTCCGCAACCAAGGCTCGTAAGACGTTTTAGTTTTCAGTTCTGAATAGAGAATTGATAGACCTTTTCATGGATGTGCCACCCATCACATGTTTTGAAATTTTTTTTAATTTTTTAAAAAAATCATGGACTAACCCCTTGTCTATAAAAATCATAATTTTTCCAATGTTTCTCAAACCCATCGAGACATACATCAAACGAAACGTCTATTCAATTCCTGTACATCAATGCAAACCAAAAGCTTCTGCGTGGTCTGGTTCTCGAAATATTGCAATTCAAACAATCCAAAGCGATTCCTCTGATTTTCGACTTTTCCCTATCTAGCAATGTCTTTGGGAAGCTATATTTCGGAAACCAAGCCTTGTAAATGGTTGCGGTAAAAAAAATCCTCTGTTATCTTTTTAATAGCTTTCCATAGGTGAAAACCAGGTGCTTCTGCGACGTCCGGTTTTGGAAATATTGCAATCCAAAGTGATTCTACTGATTTTCAACACAACGCTAAATCTGATTCCGATGGCGATATTTCCGCAACCAATCCTTGAAAAAAGTTCTAGTTTTTGGAATTCATTAAATTTAACGAAGAGCTTTCTATTATTGAAAACCAGAAGATTTTGTGAGGTCTGGTTTTCGAAATATTTCTATCCAAAGTGAACTTAGAACTGAATATCTATGCAGTATGGATTCAAACGAAACAAAGTCTTCGGATGGAGATATCTCCGCAACCAAGGCTCGTAAGACGTTTTAGTTTTCAGTTCTGAATAGAGAATTGATAGACCTTTTCATGGATGTGCCACCCATCACATGTTTTGAAATTTTTTTTAATTTTTGAAAAAAATCATGGACTAACCCCTTGTCTATAAAAATCATAATTTTTCCAATGTTTCTCAAACCCATCGAGACATACATAAAACGAAAGGTCTATTCAATTCCTGTACATCAATGCAAACCAAAAGCTTCTGCGTGGTCTGGTTCTCGAAATATTGCAATTCAAACAATTAAAAGCGATTCCTCTGATTTTCGACTTTTCCCTATCTAGCAATGTCTTTGGGAAGCTATATCTCGGAAACCAAGCCTTGTTATCTGTTATCTTTTTAATAGCTTTCCATAGGTGAAAACCAGGTGCTTCTGCGACGTCCGGTTTTGGAAATATTGCAATCCAAAGTGATTCTACTGATTTTCAACACAACGCTAAATCTGATTCCGATGGCGATATTTCCGCAACCAATCCTTGAAAAAAGTTCTAGTTTTTGGAATTCATTAAATTTAACGAAGAGCTTTCTATTATTGAAAACCAGAAGATTTTGTGAGGTCTGGTTTTCGAAATATTTCTATCCAAAGTGAACTTAGAACTGAATATCTATGCAGTATGGATTCAAACGAAACAAAGTCTTCGGATGGAGATATCTCCGCAACCAAGGCTCGTAAGACGTTTTAGTTTTCAGTTCTGAATAGAGAATTGATAGACCTTTTCATGGATGTGCCACCCATCACATGTTTTGAAATTTTTTTTAATTTTTGAAAAAAATCATGGACTAACCCCTTGTCTATAAAAATCATAATTTTTCCAATGTTTCTCAAACCCATCGAGACATACATCAAACGAAAGGTCTATTCAATTCCTGTACATCAATGCAAACCAAAAGCTTCTGCGTGGTCTGGTTCTCGAAATATTGCAATTCAAACAATCCAAAGCGATTCCTCTGATTTTCGACTTTTCCCTATCTAGCAATGTCTTTGGGAAGCTATATTTCGGAAACCAAGCCTTGTAAATGGTTGCGGTAAAAAAAATCCTCTGTTATCTTTTTAATAGCTTTCCATAGGTGAAAACCAGGTGCTTCTGCGACGTCCGGTTTTGGAAATATTGCAATCCAAAGTGATTCTACTGATTTTCAACACAACGCTAAATCTGATTCCGATGGCGATATTTCCGCAACCAATCCTTGAAAAAAGTTCTAGTTTTTGGAATTCATTAAATTTAACGAAGAGCTTTCTATTATTGAAAACCAGAAGATTTTGTGAGGTCTGGTTTTCGAAATATTTCTATCCAAAGTGAACTTAGAACTGAATATCTATGCAGTATGGATTCAAACGAAACAAAGTCTTCGGATGGAGATATCTCCGCAACCAAGGCTCGTAAGACGTTTTAGTTTTCAGTTCTGAATAGAGAATTGATAGACCTTTTCATGGATGTGCCACCCATCACATGTTTTGAAATTTTTTTTAATTTTTGAAAAAAATCATGGACTAACCCCTTGTCTATAAAAATCATAATTTTTCCAATGTTTCTCAAACCCATCGAGACATACATAAAACGAAAGGTCTATTCAATTCCTGTACATCAATGCAAACCAAAAGCTTCTGCGTGGTCTGGTTCTCGAAATATTGCAATTCAAACAATTAAAAGCGATTCCTCTGATTTTCGACTTTTCCCTATCTAGCAATGTCTTTGGGAAGCTATATCTCGGAAACCAAGCCTTGTTATCTGTTATCTTTTTAATAGCTTTCCATAGGTGAAAACCAGGTGCTTCTGCGACGTCCGGTTTTGGAAATATTGCAATCCAAAGTGATTCTACTGATTTTCAACACAACGCTAAATCTGATTCCGATGGCGATATTTCCGCAACCAATCCTTGAAAAAAGTTCTAGTTTTTGGAATTCATTAAATTTAACGAAGAGCTTTCTATTATTGAAAACCAGAAGATTTTGTGAGGTCTGGTTTTCGAAATATTTCTATCCAAAGTGAACTTAGAACTGAATATCTATGCAGTATGGATTCAAACGAAACAAAGTCTTCGGATGGAGATATCTCCGCAACCAAGGCTCGTAAGACGTTTTAGTTTTCAGTTCTGAATAGAGAATTGATAGACCTTTTCATGGATGTGCCACCCATCACATGTTTTGAAATTTTTTTTAATTTTTGAAAAAAATCATGGACTAACCCCTTGTCTATAAAAATCATAATTTTTCCAATGTTTCTCAAACCCATCGAGACATACATCAAACGAAAGGTCTATTCAATTCCTGTACATCAATGCAAACCAAAAGCTTCTGCGTGGTCTGGTTCTCGAAATATTGCAATTCAAACAATTAAAAGCGATTCCTCTGATTTTCGACTTTTCCCTATCTAGCAATGTCTTTGGGAAGCTATATCTCGGAAACCAAGCCTTGTTATCTGTTATCTTTTTAATAGCTTTCCATAGGTGAAAACCAGGTGCTTCTGCGACGTCCGGTTTTGGAAATATTGCAATCCAAAGTGATTCTACTGATTTTCAACACAACGCTAAATCTGATTCCGATGGCGATATTTCCGCAACCAATCCTTGAAAAAAGTTCTAGTTTTTGGAATTCATTAAATTTAACGAAGAGCTTTCTATTATTGAAAACCAGAAGATTCTGTGAGGTCTGGTTTTCGAAATATTTCTATCCAAAGTGAACTTAGAACTGAATATCTATGCAGTATGGATTCAAACGAAACAAAGTCTTCGGATGGAGATATCTCCGCAACCAAGGCTCGTAAGACGTTTTAGTTTTCAGTTCTGAATAGAGAATTCGCAGACCTTTCCAATGATGTAACAATCAAACCAAATCATGGCAGCAAAATTTTGATGATTTTTTAAAAAATTCCTCGGGTCCCCCCTGTCAAATAAAAATCATAATTTTTCCAATGTTTCTCAAACCCATCGAGACATACATCAAACGAAAGGTCTATTCAATTCCTGTACATCAATGCAAACCAAAAGCTTCTGCGTGGTCTGGTTCTCGAAATATTGCAATTCAAACAATTAAAAGCGATTCCTCTGATTTTCGACTTTTCCCTATCTAGCAATGTCTTTGGGAAGCTATATCTCGGAAACCAAGCCTTGTAAATGGTTGCGGTAAAAAAAATCCTCTGTTATCTTTTTAATAGCTTTCCATAGGTGAAAACCAGGTGCTTCTGCGACGTCCGGTTTTGGAAATATTGCAATCCAAAGTGATTCTACTGATTTTCAACACAACGCTAAATCTGATTCCGATGGCGATATTTCCGCAACCAATCCTTGAAAAAAGTTCTAGTTTTTGGAATTCGTTAAATTTAACGAAGAGCTTTCTATTATTGAAAACCAGAAGATTCTGTGAGGTCTGGTTTTCGAAATATTTCTATCCAAAGTGAACTTAGAACTGAATATCTATGCAGTATGGATTTAAACGAAACAAAGTCTTCGGATGGAGATATCTCCGCAACCAAGGCTCGTAAGACGTTTTAGTTTTCAGTTCTGAATAGAGAATTGATAGACCTTTTCATGGATGTGCCACCCATCACATGTTTTGATTTTTTTTTTAATTTTTGAAAAAAATCATGGACTAACCCCTTGTCTATAAAATCATAATTTTTCCAATGTTTCTCAAACCCATCGAGACATACATCAAACGAAAGGTCTATTCAATTCCTGTACATCAATGCAAACCAAAAGCTTCTGCGTGGTCTGGTTCTCGAAATATTGCAATTCAAACAATTAAAAGCGATTCCTCTGATTTTCGACTTTTCCCTATCTAGCAATGTCTTTGGGAAGCTATATCTCGGAAACCAAGCCTTGTAAATGGTTGCGGTAAAAAAAATCCTCTGTTATCTTTTTAATAGCTTTCCATAGGTGAAAACCAGGTGCTTCTGCGACGTCCGGTTTTGGAAATATTGCAATCCAAAGTGATTCTACTGATTTTCAACACAACGCTAAATCTGATTCCGATAGCGATATTTCCGCAACCAATCCTTGAAAAAAGTTCTAGTTTTTGGAATTCATTAAATTTAACGAAGAGCTTTCTATTATTGAAAACCAGAAGATTCTGTGAGGTCTGGTTTTCGAAATATTTCTATCCAAAGTGAACTTAGAACTGAATATCTATGCAGTATGGATTTAAACGAAACAAAGTCTTCGGATGGAGATATCTCCGCAACCAAGGCTCGTAAGACGTTTTAGTTTTCAGTTCTGAATAGAGAATTGATAGACCTTTTCATGGATGTGCCACCCATCACATGTTTTGATTTTTTTTTTAATTTTTGAAAAAAATCATGGACTAACCCCTTGTCTATAAAAATCATAATTTTTCCAATGTTTCTCAAACCCATCGAGACATACATCAAACGAAAGGTCTATTCAATTCCTGTACATCAATGCAAACCAAAAGCTTCTGCGTGGTCTGGTTCTCGAAATATTGCAATTCAAACAATTAAAAGCGATTCCTCTGATTTTCGACTTTTCCCTATCTAGCAATGTCTTTGGGAAGCTATATCTCGGAAACCAAGCCTTGTTATCTGTTATCTTTTTAATAGCTTTCCATAGGTGAAAACCAGGTGCTTCTGCGACGTCCGGTTTTGGAAATATTGCAATCCAAAGTGATTCTACTGATTTTCAACACAACGCTAAATCTGATTCCGATGGCGATATTTCCGCAACCAAGCCTTGAAAAAAGTTCTAGTTTTTGGAATTCATTAAATTTAACGAAGAGCTTTCTATTATTGAAAACCAGAAGATTCTGTGAGGTCTGGTTTTCGAAATATTTCTATCCAAAGTGAACTTAGAACTGAATATCTATGCAGTATGGATTCAAACGAAACAAAGTCTTCGGATGGAGATATCTCCGCAACCAAGGCTCGTAAGACGTTTTAGTTTTCAGTTCTGAATAGAGAATTGATAGACCTTTTCATGGATGTGCCACCCATCACATGTTTTGAAATTTTTTTTAATTTTTGAAAAAAATCATGGACTAACCCCTTGTCTATAAAAATCATAATTTTTCCAATGTTTCTCAAACCCATCGAGACATACATAAAACGAAAGGTCTATTCAATTCCTGTACATCAATGCAAACCAAAAGCTTCTGCGTGGTCTGGTTCTCGAAATATTGCAATTCAAACAATTAAAAGCGATTCCTCTGATTTTCGACTTTTCCCTATCTAGCAATGTCTTTGGGAAGCTATATCTCGGAAACCAAGCCTTGTTATCTGTTATCTTTTTAATAGCTTTCCATAGGTGAAAACCAGGTGCTTCTGCGACGTCCGGTTTTGGAAATATTGCAATCCAAAGTGATTCTACTGATTTTCAACACAACGCTAAATCTGATTCCGATGGCGATATTTCCGCAACCAATCCTTGAAAAAAGTTCTAGTTTTTGGAATTCATTAAATTTAACGAAGAGCTTTCTATTATTGAAAACCAGAAGATTCTGTGAGGTCTGGTTTTCGAAATATTTCTATCCAAAGTGAACTTAGAACTGAATATCTATGCAGTATGGATTCAAACGAAACAAAGTCTTCGGATGGAGATATCTCCGCAACCAAGGCTCGTAAGACGTTTTAGTTTTCAGTTCTGAATAGAGAATTGATAGACCTTTTCATGGATGTGCCACCCATCACATGTTTTGAAATTTTTTTTAATTTTTTAAAAAAATCATGGACTAACCCCTTGTCTATAAAAATCATAATTTTTCCAATGTTTCTCAAACCCATCGAGACATACATCAAACGAAAGGTCTATTCAATTCCTGTACATCAATGCAAACCAAAAGCTTCTGCGTGGTCTGGTTCTCGAAATATTGCAATTCAAACAATTAAAAGCGATTCCTCTGATTTTCGACTTTTCCCTATCTAGCAATGTCTTTGGGAAGCTATATCTCGGAAACCAAGCCTTGTAAATGGTTGCGGTAAAAAAAATCCTCTGTTATCTTTTTAATAGCTTTCCATAGGTGAAAACCAGGTGCTTCTGCGACGTCCGGTTTTGGAAATATTGCAATCCAAAGTGATTCTACTGATTTTCAACACAACGCTAAATCTGATTCCGATGGCGATATTTCCGCAACCAATCCTTGAAAAAAGTTCTAGTTTTTGGAATTCATTAAATTTAACGAAGAGCTTTCTATTATTGAAAACCAGAAGATTTTGTGAGGTCTGGTTTTCGAAATATTTCTATCCAAAGTGAACTTAGAACTGAATATCTATGCAGTATGGATTCAAACGAAACAAAGTCTTCGGATGGAGATATCTCCGCAACCAAGGCTCGTAAGACGTTTTAGTTTTCAGTTCTGAATAGAGAATTGATAGACCTTTTCATGGATGTGCCACCCATCACATGTTTTGAAATTTTTTTTAATTTTTGAAAAAAATCATGGACTAACCCCTTGTCTATAAAAATCATAATTTTTCCAATGTTTCTCAAACCCATCGAGACATACATCAAACGAAAGGTCTATTCAATTCCTGTACATCAATGCAAACCAAAAGCTTCTGCGTGGTCTGGTTCTCGAAATATTGCAATTCAAACAATCCAAAGCGATTCCTCTGATTTTCGACTTTTCCCTATCTAGCAATGTCTTTGGGAAGCTATATCTCGGAAACCAAGCCTTGTAAATGGTTGCGGTAAAAAAAATCCTCTGTTATCTTTTTAATAGCTTTCCATAGGTGAAAACCAGAAGCTTCTGCGACGTCCGGTTTTGGAAATATTGCAATCCAAAGTGATTCTACTGATTTTCAACACAACGCTAAATCTGATTCCGATGGCGATATTTCCGCAACCAATCCTTGAAAAAAGTTCTAGTTTTTGGAATTCATTAAATTTAACGAAGAGCTTTCTATTATTGAAAACCAGAAGATTCTGTGAGGTCTGGTTTTCGAAATATTTCTATCCAAAGTGAACTTAGAACTGAATATCTATGCAGTATGGATTTAAACGAAACAAAGTCTTCGGATGGAGATATCTCCGCAACCAAGGCTCGTAAGACGTTTTAGTTTTCAGTTCTGAATAGAGAATTGATAGACCTTTTCATGGATGTGCCACCCATCACATGTTTTGATTTTTTTTTTAATTTTTGAAAAAAATCATGGACTAACCCCTTGTCTATAAAAATCATAATTTTTCCAATGTTTCTCAAACCCATCGAGACATACATCAAACGAAAGGTCTATTCAATTCCTGTACATCAATGCAAACCAAAAGCTTCTGCGTGGTCTGGTTCTCGAAATATTGCAATTCAAACAATCCAAAGCGATTCCTCTGATTTTCGACTTTTCCCTATCTAGCAATGTCTTTGGGAAGCTATATCTCGGAAACCAAGCCTTGTAAATGGTTGCGGTAAAAAAAATCCTCTGTTATCTTTTTAATAGCTTTCCATAGGTGAAAACCAGGTGCTTCTGCGACGTCCGGTTTTGGAAATATTGCAATCCAAAGTGATTCTACTGATTTTCAACACAACGCTAAATCTGATTCCGATGGCGATATTTCCGCAACCAATCCTTGAAAAAAGTTCTAGTTTTTGGAATTCGTTAAATTTAACGAAGAGCTTTCTATTATTGAAAACCAGAAGATTCTGTGAGGTCTGGTTTTCGAAATATTTCTATCCAAAGTGAACTTAGAACTGAATATCTATGCAGTATGGATTCAAACGAAACAAAGTCTTCGGATGGAGATATCTCCGCAACCAAGGCTCGTAAGACGTTTTAGTTTTCAGTTCTGAATAGAGAATTCGCAGACCTTTCCAATGATGTAACAATCAAACCAAATCATGGCAGCAAAATTTTGATGATTTTTTAAAAAATTCCTCGGGTCCCCCCTGTCAAATAAAAATCATAATTTTTCCAATGTTTCTCAAACCCATCGAGACATACATCAAACGAAAGGTCTATTCAATTCCTGTACATCAATGCAAACCAAAAGCTTCTGCGTGGTCTGGTTCTCGAAATATTGCAATTCAAACAATTAAAAGCGATTCCTCTGATTTTCGACTTTTCCCTATCTAGCAATGTCTTTGGGAAGCTATATCTCGGAAACCAAGCCTTGTAAATGGTTGCGGTAAAAAAAATCCTCTGTTATCTTTTTAATAGCTTTCCATAGGTGAAAACCAGGTGCTTCTGCGACGTCCGGTTTTGGAAATATTGCAATCCAAAGTGATTCTACTGATTTTCAACACAACGCTAAATCTGATTCCGATGGCGATATTTCCGCAACCAATCCTTGAAAAAAGTTCTAGTTTTTGGAATTCGTTAAATTTAACGAAGAGCTTTCTATTATTGAAAACCAGAAGATTCTGTGAGGTCTGGTTTTCGAAATATTTCTATCCAAAGTGAACTTAGAACTGAATATCTATGCAGTATGGATTTAAACGAAACAAAGTCTTCGGATGGAGATATCTCCGCAACCAAGGCTCGTAAGACGTTTTAGTTTTCAGTTCTGAATAGAGAATTGATAGACCTTTTCATGGATGTGCCACCCATCACATGTTTTGATTTTTTTTTTAATTTTTGAAAAAAATCATGGACTAACCCCTTGTCTATAAAAATCATAATTTTTCCAATGTTTCTCAAACCCATCGAGACATACATCAAACGAAAGGTCTATTCAATTCCTGTACATCAATGCAAACCAAAAGCTTCTGCGTGGTCTGGTTCTCGAAATATTGCAATTCAAACAATTAAAAGCGATTCCTCTGATTTTCGACTTTTCCCTATCTAGCAATGTCTTTGGGAAGCTATATCTCGGAAACCAAGCCTTGTTATCTGTTATCTTTTTAATAGCTTTCCATAGGTGAAAACCAGGTGCTTCTGCGACGTCCGGTTTTGGAAATATTGCAATCCAAAGTGATTCTACTGATTTTCAACACAACGCTAAATCTGATTCCGATGGCGATATTTCCGCAACCAAGCCTTGAAAAAAGTTCTAGTTTTTGGAATTCATTAAATTTAACGAAGAGCTTTCTATTATTGAAAACCAGAAGATTCTGTGAGGTCTGGTTTTCGAAATATTTCTATCCAAAGTGAACTTAGAACTGAATATCTATGCAGTATGGATTCAAACGAAACAAAGTCTTCGGATGGAGATATCTCCGCAACCAAGGCTCGTAAGACGTTTTAGTTTTCAGTTCTGAATAGAGAATTGATAGACCTTTTCATGGATGTGCCACCCATCACATGTTTTGAAATTTTTTTTAATTTTTGAAAAAAATCATGGACTAACCCCTTGTCTATAAAAATCATAATTTTTCCAATGTTTCTCAAACCCATCGAGACATACATAAAACGAAAGGTCTATTCAATTCCTGTACATCAATGCAAACCAAAAGCTTCTGCGTGGTCTGGTTCTCGAAATATTGCAATTCAAACAATTAAAAGCGATTCCTCTGATTTTCGACTTTTCCCTATCTAGCAATGTCTTTGGGAAGCTATATCTCGGAAACCAAGCCTTGTTATCTGTTATCTTTTTAATAGCTTTCCATAGGTGAAAACCAGGTGCTTCTGCGACGTCCGGTTTTGGAAATATTGCAATCCAAAGTGATTCTACTGATTTTCAACACAACGCTAAATCTGATTCCGATGGCGATATTTCCGCAACCAATCCTTGAAAAAAGTTCTAGTTTTTGGAATTCATTAAATTTAACGAAGAGCTTTCTATTATTGAAAACCAGAAGATTCTGTGAGGTCTGGTTTTCGAAATATTTCTATCCAAAGTGAACTTAGAACTGAATATCTATGCAGTATGGATTCAAACGAAACAAAGTCTTCGGATGGAGATATCTCCGCAACCAAGGCTCGTAAGACGTTTTAGTTTTCAGTTCTGAATAGAGAATTGATAGACCTTTTCATGGATGTGCCACCCATCACATGTTTTGAAATTTTTTTTAATTTTTAAAAAAATCATGGACTAACCCCTTGTCTATAAAAATCATAATTTTTCCAATGTTTCTCAAACCCATCGAGACATACATCAAACGAAAGGTCTATTCAATTCCTGTACATCAATGCAAACCAAAAGCTTCTGCGTGGTCTGGTTCTCGAAATATTGCAATTCAAACAATTAAAAGCGATTCCTCTGATTTTCGACTTTTCCCTATCTAGCAATGTCTTTGGGAAGCTATATCTCGGAAACCAAGCCTTGTAAATGGTTGCGGTAAAAAAAATCCTCTGTTATCTTTTTAATAGCTTTCCATAGGTGAAAACCAGGTGCTTCTGCGACGTCCGGTTTTGGAAATATTGCAATCCAAAGTGATTCTACTGATTTTCAACACAACGCTAAATCTGATTCCGATGGCGATATTTCCGCAACCAATCCTTGAAAAAAGTTCTAGTTTTTGGAATTCATTAAATTTAACGAAGAGCTTTCTATTATTGAAAACCAGAAGATTTTGTGAGGTCTGGTTTTCGAAATATTTCTATCCAAA